>BTGA01000002.1:0-1200000 GCA_037102615.1 Hanseniaspora uvarum | reverse complement strand
GTGTCATCGGATATAAACAAATTCATATATCCGATTTACGAAGATAAGTATCGGAGATGTGCACAGAACTAATAGCCAATTACAGGACTATATAACTTCTATAGAAGTTTGATGGTTATCTATCAAGTAGTAAGTCATCTTTTATTAAAAACAAGTAACAAGTATATATTTTTTTAGCCTCATTTAAGTCTAATAATTGCTCATCTATATTGGAAATCTTATTATTTAGCTTAAGTGTATGCTTGAATATATATGAATTATAAACTGGATTCCAACAACTGGGTTACATAGGCTACAGCTTCAGAGTCTTTTTGTTGCTCTGCTAACTCTAGAGCTTGTTCATATTTCTTACATTCAATAAAACTATTAAACTTATCCTCGAATGGCCAAGTATTATTCTGTAACGATATAATTTTACTAGCTTCATTGGAATACTTCAATTCAATAAGTTTTTTATAAATCAACTTCAGATACTTACTATTTTTTCTTTGACTGGAAAGTATAAGGACTTTTTCAATGTCAAAGTATGTCGATGTAATTGAAGCTAAACATTCATGCAAATACAATTGCTTATCACTGATATTGAAAGTAGTAACAAATTTATTGATTAATTTTTTGTTTCCATAGACTATTAACACTGATAATGTCTCATTTAGTGTTTTTTCAATAACATCAATATTAAACTCATCAAATACATCTTTTTGAAAAGCTAATAATTTTATATCCCTTTTTATGATGTTATGACATTTCAAGGATTGATTTGAATAACTATTTTGGTTTTTTCTATAAATCACATCCACCTGGGTTAACGTAGTGCTTTTAGAAACTTTATTTTCCTCATCTTTTTTCCATATCAAATCCAACAAGTCTATTACTTCATCCATTTGAATATAGTACTCGTAAGACAAACCAAACTGTTCAGGAGATAATTCAGTTTTTTCTAATATCTTGAAAAACATATTCAAATCAAGGTTTTTATTATTCATCATTAAAAACTTTGTTAGCCTTGAACTTCTAAAGTTTTTTTTGTATTCGTACAATACATATGTCAATAGCAATGGATCACCAACTTTATTCAAAGTATTCACTAAAACTTCATTCAAGTATAAGTTTTCTTCATCATTGGTAACGCTTTTGTTCAATTCTAGTAAAGGGACTATGTGTCTTTTAAATACAGAATCTTTAAATATCAAGTTTTTAGCAAGATCAATTCTTTTTTCGTTTAAACAAGTTTTAAACAAAGATGAAAATGGAAAAATCAACTTGTTATTATCAATGTTCAAAACTTCAAATAAGGATTCTATTTCCTTAAACAATTCATCATCAGATTTTTCATCATCTAACCTTATTTTTCTTTTTAAGAATGTCAACAAAACATCGACTACAAGATCGTAATCTTTCCAGTACAATGCAAGTTTTAAACATTCATTGAGTATCGGTATCTTATTATTTTTGGTATGACATTCCGGTCTATTTATCAACAACTTTATAAAATTTTTAGTCCCAAAATGTTCAAATTCTTTGTAAGTTATTCTGTAATTCAAACAGTCTTTGATGTTGTTAAAAATCCTTAAATTTTGACAAGTTTTTTCAAAATTATCATTCATCTTTACCATTACACTTTTTTTGGAGTCTTTTAAAGCATTAATCAACATTGAGCTCTTCCCCCAAGTTGCACAACTCAATAATCTTTTTTGAATAAGTGGATCAAATTCTTCTAAAGAAGCCGTAATAACATCATTGACAACGTCAAACAGATTTAAAATTTCCAAAACCGGCAAGACTTTTGATATCTGGCCTTCTTGATACATTTCAAAACAATCGTTTAATATAGAAGATTCGTGGGTCGATCCAACTTGAAAAATATTTTTGGTAACATTTTCTATTTTACTTATTAAGTAGCATTGGTTATTGGAAGTGTATACTTTAATACCATCAATACTAGTTATCATGTCAATTACTTTGTTTTCTTCATTGAACCAAAATGTTATATTTGATCCCGTTGGGCCGTATAAGATTATATCATTTTCCAGCTCATTCAAAACAGCTATACAATCATTGCTCACCCATTTAATAAATTTTGGAATGAAAGACAATTTGATTTCTACTAAAGGTCTTATATTTGAAGAGTTAAAACTAGTTGAAAAAATAGACATGGTTTGCTGCTTATTGTTAAATAAAGTAATAAAATTGTTTGATAAAGAAAAATAACCTTTATCAAAGTGAACATTATTCTTCAATGTTTTCAACCCTGAAGAGGGACTCAATAAAAGTAACTTATTTTCACTGAAAATGACTATACTATTATTGTTTTTTACTACCCAACTGTCGTTATCCAATATAACATAGCTCTTCTTGTCATCTGCATTGCTGTGAAGCAGCTTTATACTTCTTGTTGATAAATCCAATTGATAAAAGTTTTGTTGTTTTTTCGAAAGCAATATGTTCTTTTCCTTCAAATCCCATATTTCATCTGTTGAGTCATTTTCATTTATGAAATCAAGTGTATACTCTTCAATATTTTCCATAAACTCAGTTACAATGATATTGTACTTCATTACAGTTATAAGATATATTGTTGATGTTTTAATGTCATAATCCCACTTTAAGGTAATGATATCATTTTGTTCATAATCCCAATTGTTGTTTATCAAAGACACTTCATACAGTATGTTGGTATTTTGGTCTAAAGATTTCACTATAACTGACTTTTTGTTGAAAGAGATCTCAGCAACCAAATCCAAAAAATGCGTTCTGTGGTTATCCGACTTAATTTCATCATTCAGTAAAAGGGTATCGTGATAAGTGAATGATTTATTGCCTGCTTGTTTACCAGTCAATAATCTAGACCTATAATATACATCATCCAATCTCTCCCAATTAAGCAATGATTGAAAGTGTTTATGATTTTGAGACATAGATATATAAAGGAAAGCTTGTTTTGGTTATGCTAGATTTTGTAATTGTTATTGGTGCAATTCAATAAACAAATGTTATCCTCTGTTACTGTGTAGCGAATTTATTCAGCACGTGCTTTAAAAATACTTACCCGACCAAAATATATATTTTTTTTACACTAATCGAGTATGCAAAATATAAGCATTAGTAAGTCTAACTGTGACGATAACGTCATCAATACTACAACATAGCTACTCTACTATTCTATGCTATACATATGTACGTACAAGTTCTCCTAATATATATTCTAGACTGGGTTGTCCTTGTTTTTTTTTTTTGCCTGTTTTTCATCTGTATTTGAACCCTTAACTGTAGGAACGATGATTTCATATTATGCCTTAGTTTTTTCTTCACTGTTTAAAGGTTGAAATGTAATAAGTCCGATAAGTTCATTTACATACCAAATAACCAATAACCATGAGTGATAAAGAAGAAAGCATATTAAACAACGAAAATAACGAACCTATAGTATATCTTATAGGAAATGACAATGATAAAAACATTGAAATTCCATACAGATTGGTAACCCTATCGCCAGTATTAGTGAAGTTTATAGAAAATTTAGAAAACAAAAATGACAAAACCGTTGACGGCAATGATGTATACGAAGTCAAACTAGACAATTTAAGCAGCAACATACTAAATTATGTGAAGAAATATTTGGAATATAAGTATGAAAACGAAACTTTAATTAAAAATTCAAAAGGTGTAAGTAAAGTTGCAGATTTGGATATTCCTGATTTTGAATACCCACAAGAATTATCTTTGGAGTTGTTGATGGCAGCAGATTACTTAAATATTTAAGCTAACTAATTACTCTTTTATATAATCGTATAAATTCTCCAAAACGAACAAATTGAGATTGACAAAAGTTGCTGGTTTTATATCTTTGTAAACAGTTTTCTTTTGACAATAAGGACAGGTGATTTCAGGCATTTGTTTTGCAGTATTAAATGAATAGTCAGAGGCGTCATTGTTTTCTGAAAGCACCCAATCATTAATGGCTTTTTGACCAAATAAATGGCCACACTTCAATCTTCTTAAAGAATTCGCTGTGTTGTTTATCTCGGTTTTGGATACACTGCATTTCAAAATAGGATGGAACTCAGTTAAATGCGGTGGTAATTGAACAGGCTTAACAAACCCACCATTTTCTATGAGTGAGTCATATGTGTTTACCTGTTCACCATATCCATCAATGTAGTATAATGCACCCTCTATGAGTTTCTGAGCAGAAGTCTTCTTAGTTTCATTGGGTTTGAGGGTATAATATAGTTCTTCAATAAAATCAATCAACAATTGAATATCATTTTCCAATACTTCATTTTGCAAGATTCGAACTAACAAGTTTTGACGTTCTTCTGTGTTATCAATCTTTAGAGCTTTGATGAAGAATTTAATATTTTGCTTTATCAAAGATCTCCTTTTTTCTATTTTTAAGTCTAATTTATTGTACAATGTCATTAACTTTTTTATGTATTCTTTATAATTTATATTCTCCATTGAACAATTCATTAACTGTATGATTATTGCATACAATTCATAAGTCCATGTTAAAATTAAAACATCCTCTTTGTCCAAATCAATTACTATATACATTCTAGTTTGTAAAAACTTATTTATTATTGAACAATCACCATTTTCTACAAAACAGTTGATCATATTTTGTAAATCAAACTCATTTTCAGAACAATCTTTTTCTTTTAACCCCATTTTGTGATCATATTCATCAATCAAATCATCAACTACGTCTTCAGAAATTGCATAATTATCATCATCGAAGTTTGCATAATTTAAAAGACTTGCCTTGGGTATGGTCAAGTTTGAATATATCTTATTTTTATACCTGGTAAAGATCTTTTCAGTGGCATCAAATTTTTCATTATAAATCTGCGTTGATTCCTTTGTATTGCTGTTTTCACATCCATTCAACAACTGGTCGTGTGATAAACCAGATAAATTATCTAGAGAAGTTAACAATTCGTCTATATCATCCATATGCTGAGCTCTTTCATTTCTAAAATCCTCACGTAGCTTACTGTATGAAACAGTCATCTTTAAGGTTTCAAGAGGACTATTTGGTATAAAGCTTTATTGAAAACATCAAAGGGGATATGGGGGGTTTTTTTGGTTGAAAGAAAAATAAAGCTGTTATCTAATCGGGAACTTGATGAGTGGCTTATATCCGAAAACAGTGCAACGTGATTAAATGTCAAGTTCAAATATATGAAGTTATTGAAATTATAGAAGTCTTGGTATGCCAGTAGTTCATTTTTTTGAATATTCAAGATCATACTAGGTACCTTTATCACCTCGTTTTAAGTGTGGTAACTACAAAAAGAGTGAATTTTTTAAAAACAAAAGTACCTGATATTTTTCTGTAATAAATTTAAGTCCTAACAATTATCTTGTCTTACCTGTTAAACATCTCTCTAAATGTTGGGCAAATCTATTTGAAAGCAAATCTCTTTTACATATATCACACTTTACATAAACAACCTCTGTACTATTGCTTGAATTTATAATATTAGTCATTGGGTTTTTGTTACTAATTGAAACATTCATTCCATTCGGTTGCACATTTGGTGTGTTAGATTGACTTAAGATTATATCCAAAGACTTTTCTTTTATGAAGTTATCTTCGTTGCTGGGATTATTTGACATAGCGACATCTTGGTTGTCTTGTTCCAATTTATAGATTTTTTCCGGTAATAGATTTTTGGTGATTTGTGAAGTTGTGGGTATTATATACTGAACATTTTCAGAGCCGTCGTTATTTGTGCTTTTAGTGCTGTTTGTTAGAACTGACATGTTGGCACTATTGAATACTTCATTATTGTCTTTGTTGGACAAGATATACTTCAGAATTTTGGAGGGTTCCTGAAGATCAAGATATGTCTTTGTGATTTCTTTTTCAAGTATGGATGAAATCATTTGCTCCAGCAAATTGTCTGCTAATTCTTCAATACCGCTGCTCATATATATATTAATGGTTAATGTGACCTGTATTTGGTTTGTTTTAAACTTGATTTTGTTTTGTTTGTTCAACAAATGCACATGTGAAATTGGATTTCCGTTTTCTCCGTTTTTTTTTTTTCGTGTTGAAACTCTCTATATAGAATATAGGCAAAAATATATATTATGGTTAATATTGTTATAATCGGATTTAAAAAATAGTAATATATAAATCATCTAATTATAAACTAACATCTTTGAAGCTATCAGCAACAAAGTCACTGGAAAATACTTTTTTAGCCCAAGCTACAATTTCAGGATGCTTTGACTTATATTCATCAGTCAAACCAAAGTTTAAAGAGTAGAAGAATGGGATGGCAGCAGCAAAGTCAGCTAGAGTAGGAACGTCAGGGTCAGCTAAGAATTTTTGATGCTTTAAAGTTTTACCGGCAAATTTGGCAAAATATTCTAAGGAATTCTTTGAACTCTTTTCAGCTAATTCATCATCCTTTTCTTTGACTCCAAATGTTATCAACATAACATCTGCTGTTTGTGGGATATATTCAGAAGTGATAAATGACAACCATCTTAAAATGTCGTTATGTGTTTTGTAGTCAGTTGTGGTGTCTTTTGAACCGTAGCCTAATTGAACAGCCTTATCGACCTTAGGGATCTTTTCAGAAATGGCTTTTTCAATCAAGTAGTTTGCAATGGCAGTCATTTCGGTTAAGGTGAAAACGTCACCATCAGAAGAAGTTTCTAAGTAAGAAGGGAACTTCTTTAGTGGGAAGTTGTCGATAAATTCTTTGTTGTCGTAACCAGAGTCTGTTTTGTTAACGTATACTAATTCAACATCTAAGTCTAGGTACTTCACTAGGTTTGTGAATAAAACGGATCTACTAACAGGTAATAAAAATAATTTGGCGGTCATATTGGTTGTATGTTTATATTTCTGGGGCTTTCTGTAGTAATTCTTCTACCAAACAATTATATTAATACTCTTCAATACAACTAGCATAACCATCGCTTATATACAATTACCATAATATAGTAGTACTGTTGTAGCTACCCCTAATTTTTTTTTTCTTACGCGCAAATCATTATTCGTACATAGTTATTCGCAGCTATTTCAGCCCCTTACCTAAGATTATAGTAATTATTACAAATCTATACAGTAAAAAAACTCATAAAAAAAAAAACCAAAAAATAGGGGATTAATTACAAAATAATAATAGGTTATAAACGTAATAAATGTATAATGTTACACCATGTTGATGTTTGATAATCTGTAGCTGATCATGGGATGACTTATTGTTTCATTAAACCAATCCATTAGAATGGGATGTTTTTTACACCATGCGGGATCATATTCAACGGAAAAAAAATCCAGTATGGGAGTCATTATAAAGAGATCGGATATTGAAGGGGAATTGTTGGTTACTAAGAAACAGTGATTTCTTAGTTCAGGCTCAATTATGTCTTCCATGAAAAAATAGGCATTTTTTATCAATTCTCTATAGGCAACCTCGTCGTACTGCACCTCATGGGTAACTTTCATTTTGAAAATTGTTTCCATAAGAGGTATGAATTCATTGGTAGTGAAGCAAAGCCATTTACAATTTGACCCATATGCTTGCAAATCATCAATTTCCCCAGATAATAATTTCTGCGCTTCTATGGCTCTCTTTGATTCGGTGTTACTCACCAGTCTCGACAGTAAACAATACAAAATGGCCACAACTTCGTTCATTTTGAAAACATCTTCTTTGAAGTGTACATTGTAGCTGTGATTTTTTATGATAAATGCAGGAAATTTCTTCAAAGGAAAATACTTCACAAAGTCAGGATCGTAGTCTTGTGGTTGTTTCAAATCACTGAACACAATCTCCATATCCTCCAGTTTGAAGTAGTTAACAAGGTCCACAACAATGTTAGATCTACCTTGTTTTAATGCAAAAAGCTTTCCATAAGTCATCTTTTTTTTCTTCGTTTTTTCCTATCTGGTATGATTCTCAAAGAACAAAATAATATCTGGTTTCAGCTTGTATTGGTTTAATAGAAGCTAATCAGGAAAATTCAGTTGTAACAATTTTCACTTTGTTAAGAACGTGGGAATTTTTTTCTTTCAAAAAAATATACATATAATAATGCTCAAACTCCTCACTTCCCGAACTGATTACTGGGGGGGGGAACGAGGGGGTATGGAGTTAACGGATTGTTACGTATAATGATTTCATGATAATACAGGAGTTAATATTTTGGTGAAAAATTTTCAAAGCTTAATGTGATAGTTATTTGTATAGAATGAATTTTAAGACCATGAAACTTAGATATATATATTATTATTTATATATATACGTATACTAAGTGCTTATATCAAATCTTTGAATAAATCATTTTGATCCAAGGAAACGGATTTTTCCTTAGTCGCGGATGTATCCTTTGGCTTAGAGTACAATGCCAGGATTGATTTTTTCAATTCAGTTCTATCAACAGTTTCTTTTTGTTCATACAAAGATGTCTTAGAAAAGCTTTTATTCAAATCAAACATATTGCTGACGCTGGTTTTCTTTTCTTCTTGGATGATTTGAACCGGTTTTTTTTCTATAATCTCTTCCTGTTCAGTCTCTATCTCTTTATTGCCGTCATACTTCTTGAATTCTTCATCACTCAAGTACCATCTTTTAGATTCGTATTTGGTTTTGATGTAACTTCTTAATTCATCTAATCTCGGTACATATTCTATAATTTTGTTGTTTGAAAGCATCAATTTTCCTTCATATTTCAAGTTGGCTCTGTCATTGCCCTTCATCTTCAAAAGCATCTCTATGTCTTCATCTTTCCAAGAATCTAAATCAACAGACTTTACCTTTGTTATGTGTGTTCCCAAAGATCTATGTATACCTGCACATTGTATACAAATTATCAACCCCAATGAGTAAGAAGACCATCTTGGATTGTTTCTTTTTTTACAATCACCACACTTGTTGTTTGAAGGGTACTTAATGATATTGTCAAGTTGTTTTTGTATAGCTGCAGATGTAGACATTGTTATGAGTTTGTTATTGGTTTGTTGTTGTTTTTCTTATTATGTTTTTTCGTTTTTAAATGTTGTTTTTTTCCTGGTGGTGTTAATGATCCACGTGACCCACAATAAACACCAAATCCATACTCCAGCATATCAATATACAAGTTCTTCTTTGGATTATCGAGTTTCATGTCATTAAAATTGTCTAATGCTTCCTCAAAAGTCATCCATTTTCTCATATTTGATCTTTTCTCTTTTTCAGGGTAATCATCTAAGTACTCTATAACCTGCAGTTTATAAACAAAAAAGTTGTGTCTTTTTGTAGATAGTGTGTAATTATTTGTGACATCTTCTTCAACTATCTCACAAACACAGCCTGCTTCTTCATAAACTTCTCGTAAAGCTGTCAACCCTGAAAATGGCCATTCGTCATTTTCACAACCTCCTTTGGGGAACACATATCCCTTTTTTTTATTACTTCGACCAATCATCAATATTTTGTTATCTTTGATGATTAAACCTACTGAGATGTATCTATTATGATCATTTGATACTTCAGTGATTACTTGTTCATCACGTGTTGTAAGTACACTGGGTAAAAATACTTGGTTTTCCCTACCTGATCTTTCTTCTTGAATATCCATCTGCTTGAATAAAATGTTTTCCAAAGTTTTCAAGTCATTTAAGGGCTTCATCAAATCACTGAACATTTTCAAATATGTCAATTTCAAATCATTTGACACATCTAAACTCTCTTTAATATTATTTACATGGGTAATATAATTCAAATATTCTATGTTTACAGGTAGATCTGTATCCAATTTGTAATCTATCGCTTCATGAAATGTGATGATCTCATTTTCTCTTGACTTCAAAATTGTGCTGTGGTAATTGATCTGGCCACTAATCACTTGATTTTTCAGCAGTGTGAGCATGTCATCATCTGATAGAAATGTCGAGGTATATGGATTTTTGATGTCAATAAAGTGATATATTTGAACGTTGTCTGACATTGGCAGGGTTCTTTTTTGGTGTTTTATTATGTATATTATAGTTTAGTTTGGACCATCTACATTTTTTTGTTTTCTTTCGGACATAAAAACAGGATAACTTGCACGTGACACACAAATAAATTCATTATACACCAGACCCCAAAAAGAAACCCTGGATTTGCCAAAAGAAGTTGAACAAAAAGTAGTAATTTAATACTACAAGTACCAAGCATTTGCAGAGCCTAAACGGACTACTTTTATAATTCACGTGTATCATTTAGACAGAATTTGCTGTGTATTCAAGCGTTTTTAGCACTATGGCAAAATACATTATGTCATCATTTTTCCCAAATAGGAACAAAAACTCTAATACGAAGAAAGAAAGAAAAAAACACGGAGAAGGACTTTCTGGTATAAAACCAAGAAGAAATCAAAGGGATTTGGAGGGAAGTATACCATACTGGAAGCTGCTATTAAATCTGTTTATGGGTTGGTACCTTAATATTAATAATGTCATCTAAAAATTTATCACTTGTATCAAATAGTGCTCCCAGTGGGAGCAGCAACATGTTTGAATATTTGTATTCCAATGATATATCTGCAAACGCAGCAGAAACAAACAATATTAATATGAAAAAAATGGACATACCGTTCATGAATGAAAAGGAAGTACAAAAAATAATAAGAATAAAAGAACTGCAAGGGCTTGATCCCATTATTTTGATAATCTATGATGTAGTGTATGACCTAACAAACTACAATGATCATCCGGGAGGAAAGAAGATTTTAAAGAAGTACAACGGTACGGATTGTACTCAAATTTTTATAGATATAGGACACAATGTGGATTCTTTGAAATACGATATAAACTGGAAAGAATGTGTAATAGGAAGGGTTGAAAGAACTAATTTGCTTGATAGTAGAAACAACAGTAACTTAAGTAATAAAAACTTCAGCAATTTGAGTATAGTCAGCTCCATCAATGAAAACTCGCATACTTTTAGATCAAACACATCAGAGCAAATGGTTTTCTTCAATGAAGCCATGATGGTTCATAGAGAAGTAATAGTGAAGCAAAGTGATTATAAATTCATATTGAGAAACCTGATTAAAATGAGTTTTTGGCTGATACTGCTGCTGGCTACCTACTTTTTCATAGAAGAGTGACTGCGGATACTGCTGCTTACTTACTGTTTTATAGAAGAGCGACTGCTGCTGGTTGCTTACTTTTTCACAAAACAACAGATACTGCTGCTTACCTACTGTTTCACTAAAAAAAGATTCAACATTACCATATTGTGGCTTTTGCATAAACCATCGGATGTTTTTGAAACTAGCAATATGGCCCTCCACAGCTGCTATCCTTTCAATTCAAAAAAAAAAAAGCTATATATTTCATACAACTGCTTTCTTGTTTTACTCAGCCATAAAAACAAGGTTAGTCGTTAGAATTCCCCCGAAATCGGAGAGAAAAAATACTCCCAAAGCACCTGGGTGCTCCCATATTGACCCATACCAAAGTTCGAATACATATAAACATTCTTATATATGGGATCAAACCGAGTTCAACCGTCTTTGAAAGGTTACAATGAAAATTGTAGGGGATGTGTAATACATATATCCGTCTCCAAAAAGCCGTTAATAGCTTCCACTAGGTTCGGTACTAAATTTACTCATATATATAAAACTATGGTGGTGAAAATAACATGGTGAATAGGCACATATTAAAAATTTTTCACAGTTTAAGGCCCGGGAAAAATCACATATTTTTTTCATTAATATATATTGAAACTTTTTAAAATTGAGTCATACTGTATAGCTAAAACCAAAAATATATAGATTAATAGACCATAAAGAAACATGGTACACGAGGAAGAAACTAATTGGATAGTACAAAAGTTCGGAGGAACTTCTATTGGGAAATTTCACGACAACATCGTGAACGACATAATCAAGGCTTATTCCGAAAGACAAAACAAAAAAGTGATGGTAGTTTGTTCTGCTAGATCTACTTACAACAAAGAAGAAGGAACAACTTCTAGAATTTTGAAAGTATGTGATTTGATTCAACAATATAGTATGAACAATGATGAAGAAGTGAAAAATATCATTGGATTGATCAAAAACGACCACATAAATAACGCTAAGTTGAACATCAAGAATGAGGATCTTCAAAACGATTTAGTGCAAAAAACTGTGGATGAATTCAACAAGATCGAGTCATACATTCAAGCTTCTATGGTTTTGGGTGAAGTTTCCACCAGAACTAAGGATTTGTTGTTGTCTTTGGGTGAAAAGCTTTCATGTTTGTTCATTGCCTACAAATGTAAAGATGTTGGTTTGGATTCTGAATATGTTGATTTATCCAATATCATGGCATTGAAGGTTGATGGAGATGAAGATTTCAGATTCAGCAAAGATGGTACTTTAAACACCGACTTTTATGAGAATTTGGTCAAAAAATTAAGATTCAGATTGAAGGACATTGTTGACTATAACAACTCCACTACAAAAAACTTCAAAGTTCCTATCATCACTGGGTTCTTTGGATTTTTACCAAATGGTTTATTGCAAAGTATAGGTAGAGGATACTCTGATTTGGCTGCAGCATTAGTTGCCATTGCCATTAACTCAGATGAGTTACAAATTTGGAAGGAAGTAGATGGTATTTTCACAGCTGATCCAAGAAAGGTCAAAAACGCCAGACTACTTAAAACCATTACTCCTTTAGAAGCTTCTGAATTGACTTACTACGGTTCTGAAGTCATTCACCCATTCACTATGGAACAAGTCATCAAAGCCAGAATTCCTATCAGAATCAAAAACGTTCAAAATCCTATTGGCGAAGGTACCATAATCTACCCAGATAACGTTGGTAGAAAGGGTTTTGATACACCACCTACATCATCTACTAAGCTAGACAGTCTGGTGAATCAAAAGTTGCTGAATTCTGTTATAACCAAGCGTAAAGCCACAGCCATTACAGCCAAGAAAGATATTGTTGTATTGAATATCCATTCTAATAAGAAGACTTTGTCTCATGGTTTCTTAGCCAGTATATTTACTATTCTTGATGAATACAAATTGGTTGTTGATTTGATTTCCACTTCAGAAGTTTATATCTCTATGGCTATACCTATTTTAGATTCAACTTCATTGAAGCTATTGAAATTATCAGTAAAGAAACTTGAAACATTTGGTGATGTTGAAGTTGTTAAAGGCCTGGCTATCATTTCTTTAGTTGGTAAGGAAATGAAAAACTTCATTGGTATTGCAGGTACTATGTTTAAAACCTTGGCTGATGCACACGTCAACATAGAAATGATTTCCCAAGGTGCAAATGAAATCAATATTTCTTGTGTTATTGAGGAAAACGACGTTATAACTGCATTGAATGCAATCCATGATAATCTATTGAATTAATTTTAAAAAAAAACAGTATATATATGAATTTTTAATTAAAATACAAATACTTTATCTTCGGCCTTAGTCAATGGCTTAACTCTTGGGTAGTTGAATTCAGAAGTCAATAACTTCTTCATACCACTAACTAAACCTGGTGGACCACACAATAATACTTGAGTATTATTCTTGTCGTTTTCATCAATAGCTTTCAAACCACACTTGACTAACAAATCCTTGTCAACATAACCAATTTTTGAAACCCAAGATTCATCTTTTGGAGCATTGTCCAAGATGTAATGGATCTTTAATTGGCCATCCATTAATTCAACTAACGAGTCTAATTCCTTTCTCATTAAGATATCTTCTTCTTTTTGATTACCATAAATCAAAGTAATCTTGGTATTGTCCAAATGTTTGTTTAAGTAAATGTATCTGATAATTTGATACATAGGGGTGATACCAGTACCACCACAGATCATATACAAATGATCTTTTTTAGGTAAAATCTTTTCATAGTCGTAAAATCCCTTAGGACCTCTGACTTTAATTTTGTCACCAATTTTAATGTTTCTGAACAATTGAGACATCTTACCCAAAGAATATTTCTTGATTAATAACTCAAAGTACCCATCGGTTTCCAAATCTAAAGAAACAGGGGTATAGTGTCTGATGATTTCGGACTTTTCATTGGTTTCTTCGTTCAAGAAATCATATTGAATAGTAATATGTTGCCCAATTGGTAAACCTAACTTGTGTGTTGAGGAAGGCAATTTAAATCTATAGGTGGCGATGTCATTTGTATGGTTTATGATGTTGACTAGTTCGAATTCTTGGAATTGATCCTTAATCAAACTAGTTTGAAATGTTGGTAAAGACTTCTTGGTTAGATGGAAGTAAGCGTATGTAGCTAAAACAGCAGCAACTGTAGCTAAAGCAATAGAATTATTTACCATTTTATATGCCGATTGTTGGTGAATGTTTGGTTAATTGCTACTTGTTATTCATTATTTGAAAATCGTCTTTTACTGTTACAGGGAAAGAAAAAAAAGGAAGAAAATTTTTCACTTATAAGAGCACTAAGAGAAATGTTGAAAAATAGCCCAAACAGGACCCTAATTAGATCTCGAAGGAACTGTAATCACTTGCGTATATAACAAGTTTGTGAACTGAATGTTATCTTTATGAATATATATATGAATAATGCTTCTAAGCTTTGAAACGAATGTAGCAGTCTACACCGTAACCGTTTAGGTTGCATAACTTGAAATTCCCATCATTGATTAAATCCACAAAGTTTCTGATGATTCCTAATCCATACCCCATTCCTGAAACATTGTTGATTTGTTCACCAGGCATTATATTGTCCTGCATGGCTTTGTTCAGCTCGTTTGATGTTGTTGTTGAAAAGTTGAAATCTAGAATTTTATCCTCTATGTTGAATGGAATACCATTACCAAAGTCTCTGATTCTTATTTCTAATTCCATGTTATTGTCAAATTCATTGTAATTTTTCAAAATGGTAATCTCAATAGGCTTTTCAAACTGTTCGTTTTCTATTTGGGCCTTTATGCTGTTTTTCAATAATTCTGTTATGATGTATTCTAGAATTATAGGGACACATGGAAATTCTATATCTTCACCTTTCAATATTTTAATAGGAATAGTGTGGTCATATTTTATAAAACACATATCGTTAATAAACTCAGTGGTGTGCGTAACAAGACTGGCAACATTCAACTTTGAATGGATGATACCAATCATATCGTCAGCTTCAGAGCTTGATAAAATGTTTGAATGATGTTTGCAAATCAACTTTAACAAAATCATTTCTTTTATATCATTATTCAAAAAACTGTTGATTTCCATCTTGTTTATCCAATTGTCCTCTTCACATTTTATTAATCCCTTTGAAAGATCAATTAAATTATCATTATTTAATTCTAATACCTGATCTAAAAGTGTTTTTAGGTCATAAGACTCATCTTTGTTAATTTTGTTCAAAACATTAAGAGTATTTGAAAATGACTTTATAAGGTTGTTGTAGTTTTCAAAAATATTGTAGTTCATAAGAATAATCATCTTTAACTCTTGAAATTCCAATATTCTTTTACTCAATAAGTACAAAATGTTGTTAACAGTGATTATGTCTAATTCTTTGCTATTTGCAATCGACTTTTTATTATAGGTGATATTGTACTTATTGGTGGCTGTATCAAGTTTTTTTTCTTTTATAAAATAGTTGTTTGAATAATTCAACCATAGTTTGTTTATATCTAAGGTATTATTATTCGAAGTATAGTCATAGATATACTTTATTAAATGATGGCATTTTATTCTTGTATCTTCATATTCATAGATATTTTTTGTTGAATAATTTACTCTGGCAGTCAAAATAGCACTTGTCCTTAATGATCTTTTCGATCTAAAAATCAAATTAAACATTACTCTATGGGTGGTTTATCTCTTCCTATGACTCTAATGATTCCTTATATTTCAATATGTTCCCTTGATGTTTATTTTTTTTTAAATAAAGGCTTGTGCTTAAATTTCCTCGAGTGAAAAGTTCTGGTAGCGAATGATGAACTTCTTTCGGATTTAAACTATCATATGTTCAATTCAAAAGTCGTTTTAATATAGTAATGATCAGATGGCTTCATGTTTGAATAGTCGACATCCATGTTGTTCTCATAGGCTAGCAGCCTCATAACATCCTCAAAAAGTATATGATCGATGCATTTCTTACAATACTCTTTGTGAATTTCGTTAGAATAAACAAAGTCAGTTACATTACTGAATTTTAAATCATTACTAATTACTTTATTTATATTTCGGAGCTTTGATGATTTACTTCTTACTACCATGCCTTGTTGTTTGTTTTCCTTCAAAACATTAATACTGTAACTATTGAATGTATTGTTGAAATCACCCAAAATTACTTTGTTATGATTGTTTGATGGCATAAGATATTTGTTCAAAATGTGGCTATGCAGGTAATTCAAATTAGGCTTTGATGTTATATGAACATTATAAAAGTCTATAAATCTGGTATTCCCTTTATAAGTAAACTCCAAAGCTATGTTTTGAATGCTAATCCTCTTTGAATCCAATAGTTTTCTGTATATAAGGCCATTATCTCTGTTGTCGTTGATCAAAATTGACTTCTCTTTTTGACTCAGAACTTCCATTATGTTTATTGACGAAGTTGAATTATTAATATTTGTAATTTTCAATTCAGATACTGGTGAAAAAAGTATGAAAATGAAATATTCATATTTTTCATATATCTTGACATTACCGTTTATGATTTTTTTGCTATTGAGAACAATCAGATCTTTATTTTCTTCTTCCAAAGTTATCAAATAATCTAAAACATCTTGCGTACACTCTTGTAAAAAAACCAAATTAGGTATAGTCGATGTGAATATTAATTCACGTAGAGTTGTCCTGAGAATTGAATTGTTCGAATTATCGTAGTCGTTACCATGATTAATATTGTATGTAGTTATATTAAGCTTAGGAAGATCACTATGATCAGTCTCATAAAGAATCATGTTTAACAGTGTTTGCCTGGCATATTCACTATTATTTTATTTCAAATCTTGCCGATGAGCCTTGAACTTTCAATATGTGAAAAAACATGCCTTACGGTGAAAACTACAGGTATAAACGGTTGCTTATATCCGATGGGAGCATCAAAAAAAGGGTAGTTATACTTCTTTTATGAGAGAAGTTTTTTTTACAGCTGTAGAATGGCTATGTTGCTGTGCTATTAATGTGGCATTTGCAGCTTTAAAGATCAAAATTGAGGCATATATTCCCCATTTATAGGGCATTTCTGCTTGTTTAAGCATACTTATAACTAGTCTTATCTTAAAATTCGGATTTAATGTTTCCTATTTGGGCTATATATGCAAAAAAAAAAAAAAAAAGCCAAACAAACCCCTTTAATAGAACAACACTTAACATCACATATTATTGTAATATTTACTCTACGTAACCAGGAACAAGAAAAAAACAAACCACTCAACAATGTCATTCAACTTTAATGCTTTATCTAAAAAACTACAAGATGTTGCTACTCAAACTTCTAGCAGAGTAAATGAAACAATCAACAGCATTGATTTTAAACAAATACAAGAAACCACTACCAATACCTTTGACAAGACCACAAGATTATTTGAGGAAAAGACCAATATGAAAAACATTGACATCACTCAGTATCCTCAAGAATACACCCAAGCCGTGAACAAATTCAAGCATTATGAACAAGTAATCAATAAATCTTTAAACTTCACAAGTATTGTTGATTACAATGATTATGATATAAACTACCATTTATCACAGTCATTAACCAACTATGATGTCAATGAATTGAAAAACTCATTGAACTCTTTTAGCTCCAAGATCAAAAATACCACTAGTGATTTCATCAATAATGGAACTTTGTCTAATGCTCATTTTGACAGCAATTCCAACACAAAATTGGGTTTCAATCACACATTTTCCTTGAAGATAATGGAATGTTTGAATTTATTGAAGGAGTATCCAGAAGATGAATACTTAAGATTGCAATTATTGAACTTTTCTAATATTCAAAATTCTTTAGGTGATTTGAAATTGATCAAGAATGAGATTTACAAGTCCGAATTTAACTTATCTTTGAAGACTTTATTATTAAAGAAATTCAACCCAATACATGATCTAATTAGTAAAGTTGAAGACAACAGAATCACTTATGATATTCAAAGATCTAAGGTACTGGACTACACTAAAAAGAACAACTCCACAACAATAGATCAAGATAAGTTAGAAGAGATAAGAAATAAAATGAACTTGGATGAAGATGTATTTGCAAACAGCATTGAAAATTGTATATTAGAAATCAACAAATTGTTTGAAGAATTAAACTTATTGGATTACTTCAAGAAATTGGTACAAGCTGAATTAGATTATCACAAGAACAGTGTTAAATTACTAGAATCTTTTGATTTCTAAAGATATATATATTGAAGAAAAAAGAGGGTTGTTTTTGTTTTTATAACAAATAACTTCCTTGAATATCCCATCTACTACCATTACAACTTGAACTCAAGTATTTGACAAATTCCAAATCCATTTTTGATCTTTTGATAATAACCAATTTGTTAAATTCAGGAACCTCGTTCAACAGAACACCATCATCTTCTTCATTTTTTTTATAAACAGCATCATCATCTTCACCTTCAGCTTCTTCATTCTTCATGTATAAATGGTACCCACCGTTTTTGTAATCCCAGTTTTGGGTTGGGGTAAGACCTAAATTGAAGTCCAAAGAATTGTTACCTGTTGTTGCAAGGGTATAATCGTAGCCTGGTCTAAATCTTCTGATCATAATACTTTCTTTTTTGATAGAATCAATATTTGACAACAAAGTCAAATACTTTTTGAAAGTGCTTGATTGGATAAATGTCATCAATTCTAACAATTTGATAATATTGTTTTCACTAGCCAAGTCCATGTCATCATCTGTGATAAAAGCATCGCTTTGACAACCTTCTTCTTCCATCATAGTGTTGATTTCATTTTGGTAATCCTCACTCAATTCTTTCCAATTAACTTTAAGAGCTTTTTCTTCAGAAATCAACTCATCTATTGACTTATCTTTGGTGATTTTAAAAAACTTTTTTCCATCAATGTATAAAAATCTCCATTTGTTAGTAGGCCAAGCACATTTCCAAGGATGTTGGATGGACTTATAATCCTTAGGGGCATCTACATTTATCTCATATTGTCTGATGTCTTTTTTCAAAACTTGAGCATATCTTTCATGCAAAAAGTTCTTCAGAATTAATTTGTTAGATGCTTGGAAGCTTTCGGAAAGAGCAGCAAGATTTTCAATGGAATACTTAGGATTGATGTATTGAGCCAATAACTTCTTATCATCTTCATCCAAAACAGAAGTGAAATTATCAATATTTTGGTAATTATTCGAATTTGGAAACTCAAAGTTTTTTAAGTTATTTTCATTTGAACCTGACTTTAACTGCTTTAAAGTAGAATTGTTTTGCTTGATCCATTCTTCTTCTTCACCTTTGATGTATCCTTCTTCACCTTCTTGAGGAATGTGATACCAACCTTGGATTGATATTCTATGTTTGTCAACTTTGACTTCTTCAACTTCATGGAATGAATAACCAGGTTGAACGTTGAAAAAAGCCATTGAGTTGAATTGAGGAATGAATCTTTTGGAAGCATCTGACATAGGAATATTCTTTGTGAAAGAATCATACAATTTCAAATTTCCACCAAAAGAAACTTTCCAATCAAGACTTTCATCCGGTAAGTAAAGAATGAAAGATACTCTTCTAGAAGAAATAACATCATCATGGATCAACAAATGACAGCCTTTATCGTAAGTGTTGATTGATAAATCTGTTTTTGAAGCAGACAAAGGACCACAATTCAATAATTTAGAGATATAGTCTCTCCAGTACTTTGAATATATGATGTTTTGAAGAACATATAGGTTTGGTAATCTTTCAACAATTTGTTCGTTTGATAGCTTATTCAAATTTGCCAAATCCCCCGATTGGTTGACTCTATAGATGTCTGTTTCCTTTTCGGTAAAGCTGATATTGGACTCGATTTCCTTTCTTATGTTGTTCAAAAGAACTGGATTGAATGGTTTGTCCAAAAAACCCCATTCATAAGGTGTAGATTCTTGTATTTCCTTCACCTTTTTATCAACAAATTCTGAAGTAAGAATGTCCTTGTTTAAATTGTTCAAGATATAGTTATCCGTCAATAAGTCTTCCTTATTGACATTAAGCTTCTGTTTCTTTTCTGGTGGTGTCATAGTTCAAAATCTGGTTATTCTATCTACATTTCCTTAACCTAACTTCTAACTCTAGCATTGAACAAAAAAAATCTACAAGAAATATGAAAAATATGTAAAGCTTAGAATATATATACGATTATAATTATTTTAAAATAAAATGTTCAGATATTTGATTTCGACATTTTTTTTTCCCCCTCCGCCATCGAGCTTATAATGTGGTCTATTGCATGGGAATAGTATGAGATTTTTAGCGTAATTACATGAAAAAAGGCACCTACGGGAGTGTCTAGACTCGACTATGTAGATTCGACTATGTAGACTCAAATATGTAGACTCGAATAGCTAGATTCAAATATCTAGAGTCAACTATCTAGACCCAACTACTTAGACTCGACTACTTAGACTCGACTATGTAGACTCGAATATCTAGATTCGAATATCTACACTCAACTACTTAAATTCGACTATCTAGGCACAACTACTTAGACTCAACTATCTAGACTCAACTATCTAGACCCAACTATCTAGACTCACCTACTTAGACTCGACTATTAACTCGTCAAACTTGTATAGCTGGTTTATGATGGTTTGTCTTTTGATAAGTCTTAGTTCTTCAGTCAGTTTATAATAGTGGTTGACCGCAGAGGCATCATTGGCAATGAACTCTTTATGTAGAGTATCAAATTCCTTAGAGTATTTTCTCTTGAAGTATTCTCTAAAGTTGTAATTGGTGAATAGTTGTATGTTGTTCATGTATGATGCTTTCAAAGAGCTGATAGTTTGTTCATTAAGATGTTTGGAAGTGTTTAAAACAGTTTTGGCAGCGGCACTCATTTTTTCGGTGTTGTTTTTGGTTGTTTATAAACAGGTTATCTATGAGTATTAGTGATAGACTGTGGAAATCCAAAAGAAGAAAACGAGGAATTGAGCCTTTTTATTCCGTTTTGGAAGGGGGAAAAGGAGTCCGGTGTAAAAAATAAAAGAGTGGAAAAGTATGATTGGGTATCTCCGAAAGACGGGGTTAATAAATGGAGATAACATGAGGGAATTACAAACAGATATCACAGAGGTGATATCTTTTTGGGTGCACAAGATACCTTCTATTACTTGTAGTTCTATATTGCTGTATTTGGTGCTTATAGGTGCAATACGGCAATAACAGCTTGATACTCAGGTAAACTAGCACACGGGGTTTTCAAAAAGAATAAGTCACGTG
The DNA here is from genome assembly GCA_037102615.1 of Hanseniaspora uvarum. Lineage (NCBI taxonomy): Eukaryota > Fungi > Ascomycota > Saccharomycetes > Saccharomycodales > Saccharomycodaceae > Hanseniaspora > Hanseniaspora uvarum. The sequence continues at coordinate 1,178,629 of BTGA01000002.1, read as the reverse complement.
CACTTTATATGGTAAAAATAACTCCGATTTCGGATAGAAGGCATTACGACACTATGCCCTTACTGGAAACTGACACCACAGCCTACTGGTGCGAGAATCACAACATTGTGTCTCATATTCTACTTGAAACATCAAAAAAAAAACAAGAATTTGACCTCAATATGAAGTGAGCAAGTGTTGTTTTCATGGGCAGTTTTCCTTGTTTGAATTAAAAAAGCAGCATTAAGGCAAAGAGCAAAAAAGGGTTATCAACATATGCGTCAATTTCACAGCTTGAAACAAAGCCCAGGTTCAAATTGGCTACTGATACGTAGGTGCTTACACCAGATTATGAACACAAAGCAGATAGAAACATGCTAGTCACGTGACTTCTACAAAGCCAGTTTTGTCATATTCTCTTTTCTCTTCTAAAACAATCACAGAGGTATTTCCATCAGCACAATAAAAAAAAAAATGTCTGCCTTGCACACATCAACAAGCAACTAATACGTACAGTTGCCCTGATGACCTCATTGCTTCCATTAGTTCCACAAAAGGAAACCCCCATTTAGAGCAATGCTTGTTCACGTGACGCACATATCAACTATTTAACTTTTCTTTTTTTTCGCTTTTCAATTTTCCCCCCTCTGCTAGTTAAATCCATTTCTAACCAATTGCTTTTTTTTTCTCTCATTTGGTATTAGTATAGAAGTTTCACTATAATTATGAAGAACCTTCGTTCCATAGATCCATATCATACAACATAAACCATAGTTTTATTGTTTTTTCTTACAGAATCATCATATATCTTTATTAATAATGTCTATTGTAGGTTCCCTTATATTTTGTACCCAATGTGGTGATCTTTTAGATAACCCTTCAGATGTCAACAACAACTTTTCAAATAACAAATCTACAAACTCCAACATAATCACTTGCAACCACTGTAATTGTGAATATGACAAGCATAACTTTGACAACTTAAAAGTCTCAACCAAATCTGCCAACAATGCATTCCCATCCAAGTTAGCAAACAAAAAGAATACTTTGGTCAAAACTACCATTGGTAAAAACGATGATGTTAACGGTGCTACTATAAAAGAAACTTGTCCAAACTGTAATAATGATGAAATGCAATTCCATACTCTTCAATTGAGATCTGCTGATGAAGGTGCTACAGTTTTCAGAACTTGTCCTAAGTGTAATTTCAAAGATAGAGTTAATAATTAGTTAGGTATGCTGGGTTTTTTTTTATTTTCTGTTTATATAAATGAATATTTAATTAATGATCTAATATCTACCATGAAAGACTGAGAATCTGTATGAAATCATGCTCAAATTTTGTAATTATGATTCAAAACACTTCATATGTGACTTCACACAGCTGAAATTGTGAAGCCCAGGTATGGAAACCAAATACCTCTTTGATATATACATCTGACGATGCCGAATAAAAGTCCAAGATGATGCCTCCTCTTTCTTGCTTATTGATGAAAACCCCCCCCCCAAACATTATACATATATTCTGATTTGTATTTCTTAACGCTTTTAAACCACAGATCTCATCAAAGCCCACCTGCTCCCCTCAATCAAACTGCCACAATCAATGTTCATACCAATATACATCGTCGATGCTCTAACTCAATTATGACAGATCACGTGTTTCGGACATAACAGCCCTTCTTTTCACCATGTGAATAAAAAATTTTCCGTACTTTTTTCACGATGATTTCTTCAAACCACTATGGGAAAAAAATACAGAAAAAATCTAACACACTAAGTAAAGCTTCTTAACAAACCCTAGAAAGAACAGTTCATATCTTATACACGATGTCACAAGTTCCGGACTTATCTAATGCCATTATGGCACAAGATGAAATGGGTAGACCTTTCATTATTGTGAAAGATCAATCACAAAAATCTAAAGCCCAAGGATTAGAAGCCAAGAAAGAACATATTCTAGCAGCTAGATCAGTTGCCAATATCATCAAATCATCATTGGGACCTAGAGGACTTGATAAAATTTTGATTTCACCAGATGGAGATATCACAATTACCAATGATGGTGCAACCATTTTGTCCCAAATGGAATTGAAAGATGAAATTGCCAAATTGTTAGTTGAATTATCTAAATCCCAAGACGACGAAATTGGTGATGGTACTACCGGTGTTGTTGTTTTAGCATGTTCTTTGTTAGACCAAGCTTTAGAACTTATTGAAATGGGTATTCACCCTATCAAAATTGCTAATGGGTTTGACGAAGCTTGTAAAATTGCTATCGATCACTTAGATCAAATCAGTGAAAGTTTATTTGATATCAATGATAAGGAAAACTTTACCAATATGTTATTAAAGGTTGCCAAGACTTCGTTGGGTTCCAAAATTGTTTCCAAAGAACACAACCAATTTGCACAAATGGCTGTTGATGCCATAACACAAGTTGTCAATTGGGAAAGAAAGGATGTTGATTTTGATTTAATCAAACTTGAAGGAAAAGTTGGTGGTTCTTTAAAAGACTCCCAATTAATTAACGGTGTTATTTTAGACAAAGATTTTTCTCATCCACAAATGCCTAATGAAGTTACTCCTAAAGATAATAAAGATGATGTCAAGTTAGCACTATTGACTTGCCCATTCGAACCTCCAAAACCTAAAACAAAGCATAAATTAGATATCAATTCTGTCGAAGAATACATAAACTTGCAAGAATATGAACAATCCAAGTTTAAGGAAATGATTCAAAAGGTGAAAGATTCTAATGCTGATGTTGTTATATGTCAATGGGGATTTGATGATGAAGCAAATCACTTGTTATATCAAAATAACCTGCCTGCTATTAGATGGGTTGGTGGTGCTGAGCTTGAACAAATTGCTATTGCCACAAATGCTAAAATAGTTGCTAGATTCGAAGATTTAAATGAATCTAAATTAGGTTCTTGTTCCAAAGTCAAACAATTGGAATTCGGTACTACTAGAGATAAAATGTTGACCATTGAAAATACAGAAAAAACCAAAACAGTTACATGCTTCATAAGAGGTTCTAATAAGATGATTGTTGATGAGGCCAAAAGAGCCTTATATGACTCTTTATGTGCTGTTAGAAACTTGTGTAAAGATTCCAAGATTGTTTATGGTGGTGGTGCTGCTGAAATCACAATGTCTTTGAAGATATCTCATGAAGCTGATAAACAAACTGGTATTGATCAATATGCCTTCAGATCTTTTGCTAAGGCTCTTGATATTATTCCTTTGACTCTTGCTGAAAATAGTGGTTTGAATGGTATTGAAACTTTATCTAACGTTAAAGCCATGCAAGCTAAAGAAAATAAATCTAATATCGGTGTTGATTGTATGGGCTTAGGCACTAATGATATGAGAGAATCCTTTGTTGTTGATCCATATGTTGGTAAAAGACAACAAATCTTATTAGCTACTCAATTGTGTAGAATGATTTTGAAGATAGATAGTGTTATTGTCAAAGGTACTGATCAATATTAAACGTAAGTTAACAATGTATATATTTTTGATGTTATAAAAAAAAGAGCTTAAAAAGATTAAAAAGTTAAAACATAAACTATTGGGCAACATTAAATAATGAGAATGTTCTGACAATTTCAGGTCCAAATTCATCGTAGTCAGCTTTGGTATGACAATAAGATTTGAATTCCCCGGTTTGGGCTAACAAAGAACCACCAAACCATACAGCATTTCTTTGTCTTCTATGTGAGACTACTTGTACATCAATACCTGTTGATTTGGCTCCAGTTACTTGTTCTGAGTGTTCTATTCTCTTATTGACTATGCTTTTGACATCTCTTTGTAATCTTCTACCAAAGTCTTTGAACATAGTAGAACCACCACTTAATACAATGTTATTATATAAACCCTTTCTTACATCAATAGGGCATGATCTGATGGTATCATCAACAAGGGTAGGTAATGGAGTTAAGAAATCAGAGGAGGAGATTTCAGGATTGAAAAAGATTTCAGGAGCTAAGAATCTTTCATAACCAACATCAATCAATTTTCTTTGAGTTTTATCTTGATTCTCCACAACATATTGAGCAAACTTAGATCCGTCTCTATCATATTTGTTAAATTCTTTAACCAAATCAGGAGAAACATAACAGAATTCTTGTTTGATGGCTTCAGCAGTCTTCAAAGATGCATCCAATTCACCTCTATCTCTTAGCATTTGTTGAATGAAGTTAGTAATATCTCTACCAGCAATAGGAACATTCTTGATAGCTGAACCAATAACATAACCTTCAGCAACAGGAATAACGTGGGTTACACCATCACCTGAATCTATAACTGTACCTGTTAAAGATCTATCGGTAACCTTTGGAGAAGACCATGAGGCTGCTAAGGCTAAAACAGCTTGAACAGCAATGTATAAACCAGCACAATTGAAAGATTCAAAGAAAATTTCAGCAACTTGCTCTCTATTTTCCGGTGGATTCAAAGGTGGTTCAGTTAATAAAAAGCAATGATCTTCAGGCTCGGCTCTCAAATATTTGAATATAGAATTTTCCCAGAATCTTTCCATATGATCCCAGTTTTCAACTTGTCCATGTCTGATAGGATATGATAAAGAGTATTGCTGTGATTGAGAGGCTAATAAAGCTTCATTACCTATGTAAAAATCTAAATCTTCGGTCCCTCTTTTACCTGACAAATGATTTGATAAAATGGCACTGGAATGTTGAGAGTTGTTGAAATTTGTTGAACTTGTAGAATTAGAGTTCAAAAAAGCCTTGTTATTGTTAGAAATGTCTAAAGAGCTCATAGATTGATCCAATGATCTATTATTGGAAGCGGTACTTTTCTTACCTGTTGTTGTGGCTATCGCAGTAGGAAATACATAAGAAGGTGAATCGTTTCCGGCAAAACCTAGCTTCGTTAAACCGGTACCGTTGTCCATGACAACCGCAGGATTATTTAAGTAAGACATCGTGAATAGGTTGTAATGGGGAGCTTTCGAGTAGTAAATCTCTTGTTGTTTAAACAAGAAGCTGTATTTTGAATATTTTAAAAAAGGGGGAAAGTTATATATAAAATATGTGTGTATATGTAGTGTTAGTTTTTTTTCGGATATGCGTCTGTAAAAAATACAGTGGTGCGCCAAAAAGAGGCAAAAACTGAACAAAATGGTGCTGTTTTCCTTTTTAGGAAAGTAATTTTCACGTGGGGTAACTATCCCAAAAGATCTAATTTTTTAAGCGGGTAACTTTTTGGTCATTTTTGCACGTGCCACAAAACAAATGTCACGTGCACATTTTAGCATCACGTGCTTGTTTAATATCACGTGCTAACTCTTAACGGCACGTGCTTTTCTGGTATGTCCGTGAAAAAAAAAATAGGCAGTATCCTTTTTTTCCATCCCACCAATAAATATCTTATATAGCAACACCAAAAAAAACAATAATATATTTAAAAACATAACATTAACGACATTCGAACCATACGTCTAACCTAGTTAATTAGCATCATCTGAAAGCTTCAATATTACTTTAATATCACCTCAATAACCAAGTAATATATTTTTTGAAAGATGACTAATGAATCTATAGATAAGAAGAAGTACTCAAACTTCAACAACTTCAACGACGATGATTATTACGCAAACAAAGACAACTACTTCTCCAACAGCAACGATGGAGAAGATCAATTTGATTACGATATTCTGGCTAATTCCATAAATGCCATGATTATTAATAACATGATTTTAAACAACAATTCTAATAACACATCACATACAAATTTAAATTCGAATAATATCAACAATGCCGCAGCAGGGTCGAATAAGTTCTTCAACCATGCTGATTCCATAACCCAAAAGCTTAATCCAAACAACTTCTTTTTAAATAAGAACAGCAATCAAAACAATGATAGACAAAATTTTAATTCAGGTAGAAATTATGCCAATAAACTATTGAATCATACTGGTATGACATCTTTATTGGGTATGAAGGGAAACAACTCAGGTGATTTACAAATCGACAATGACAATAACGTATCAACAAATACCTTGAATGTTGATGGGGAAATAGCAGGAGCTGAAAGTAATGATCCTAATGCAACCAATAACGTAACTGGATCCAGTAACATCAACGATGATAATGTGGTCAGCAATAAAAGTGATTTTTTGATTAATTCAATTTTTCAAAAATTTGCCAGCAACAGCAATAAAGATAAAAAGCAAGCTCAAATAGAACTGAAGACTCTTATTCAAGTTCTGCAAAAAGAATATACTAATGAACAAAATTTCCAAAGATTTTTGAATGTAATCAATAATCAAATTTTTGAACTTATACATTCGAATGACTCTGAGAGTAAGCTAGGAGGTATTTTAGCTGTTGATACATTGATAGACTTTTACAATTCAAATGATGAACTTCCAAATCAAATATCCAGATTAGCAAACTATTTAAGAATTTTGATTCCTAGCAACGATTTGAATATTATGAAACAAGCCGCTAAAGTCATAGGAAAGCTGTGCAATCCAGGTGGGACCATATCTTCTGAGTTTGTTGACTTTGAAATTAAAAATTGCTTAGAATGGTTGACTACTTCACAAGAATCCACTCAAGTTAATTCAAAACAAGAATATAAAAAAAATGCTGCTATTTTGCTTATTAACAGTATTGCCTTTAACTCTCCATATTTATTGTATCCTTATGTCACTTCCATTTTAGACAACATTTGGAGAGCTTTAAGAGATAATAATTATAACATTAGATTGGAAGCTTCTATTACTTTAGGTAAGTGTCTACATATTTTAGACACAAGAGATCAAAAAATGACTAAATCATGGTGTTTAAAGCTTTTCAAAGGTTGCAACTACGGTTTTCAATTGAACACAGATGAAACAATTCATGGATCTTTACTAGGTTACAAGGAATTGTTGAAATATCCTACTTACTTACAATCCAAATTTGATTCATTTTATGAAAATACTATTAGATACAAAAACTTCAAGAATGATTTGGTTAGAAGAGAAGTTTATAAAACGTTCCCTTTGCTATTGAGTTTTTCTCCAAAGATCTTTTTGGAAACCAAGTTCGATGATGTTATGCTATTTTATTTAGAAATCTTGAAAAACGCTGATGATCTTCCATACAATAGTACCATAGAGGACAACTTGAATTCAAATACTAACAATAATATTACAAGAGGTTTGATGATGAGTCAACAACAGTTGAATTCTGATAAAGCATGTATCTTTGTATCTATTGGTGATATGGCTATTCAAACTTCTGACCACATAATCTCCTATTTGCCTATGATATTAGCAAACATAAGATTATCTTTACAAATCAAATACAAAATTAGAAAAATTTATGAAAAGGGTATATTTTACTGTATAGAGAAACTAGCATACTCTGCAGGTTCTTTAATGGCTAAACATTTGAATAAAGATCTACTATCTTTAATGTTAAAATGTCCTTTAAGTCATTATTTGAAATCAACTTTGGAAACACTAAAAGATACTATTCCCGCTATATCTGATAAAATAGATGAACTGTTATTAGACATTATATCTTTTAATTTGAGTTCAGAATCTTTCAAATATCCAGGTTCACCAAAGGTTATATCTAAGTTGAATGAGACAGCAGCTAGAAATTATAGAAATCAAGATTATTTCAGAAAAACAGGTGAAACAAATACTGATGAAAATGATATTCAAATTTTGATATCCCTTTTCAAGATGATTGATATTGTTAGCAATTACTGTTCTTTAGCTCAGTTTGTAAGCAAAGTTATTATTCAATACATTGAGCAGGATGATCCATTGGTCAGAAAATATGCAGCCTTGACATCATGTGACTTGTTATCCAAGGATCCTGTTTGTAAAGAAACATCTTTAAACAGTTTGAGTTTAGTAAGTGATGTTTTGGGTAAGCTACTTGTATTGGCACTATCCGATACTGTTGTTGATATAAGATTGCAAGTTTTAAAAAGACTTGGAACAAACTTTGACCCACAATTATCTCAAGCAGAAAATATCAATTTGTTATTCATGGCTTTGAATGATGAATCTTTTGTTATTCAAGTTGAAGTCATGAAGATTATTGGGAGATTATCCTATATTAATCCTGCTTACATTATCCCATATTTGAGAAAAATCTTGTTGCAATTATTGACGCAACTAAAGTACTTAACAGATTCAAGAAAGAAGGAAGAATCTGCAAAGTTAATATCTGTTTTGATTAAAAGCAGTGCTGATACAGCAAAACCTTACATTGAGTCTATATTAGAAGTGTTATTACCTAAGGCTAGAGATCCATCGTCTTCCGTAGGTTCCACTTCTTTAGAAGCTATAGGTGAACTAACTACTGTTGGTGGTAAAGCAATTTTGAGATACTCAGACGAGTTGATGCCACTAATTATAAACTCTTTCAAAGATCAATCTAATCCATTTACAAGAGATTCTGCTTTGAAAGCTTTGGGAAAATTAGCGAAATCATCAAGTTATGTTATTGATCCTTATATTGAGTATCCAGATTTATTGGATATTTTAATCAATACTTTAAAGAATGAAAATTCACAAATGATTAAAAGAGAAACTGTTAAATTAATAGGTACATTGGGGGCTTTGGATCCATATAAGCAAAGAGATTTAGAAAAGATAAATACTGCTGAACAAGACAACGAACAAAATGCTCCATCATTGGATATCAGTTTATTAATGAAAGGTATTTCTCCTTCAAACAGTGAATATTACCCATCTGTTGTTATTGGAACTTTAATGAAAATTGTCAGAGATCCTTTGTTATCGATGCATCATACTGCTGCTATTCAAGCAATCATGCATATCTTCCATGCATTAAAACTAAAGTGTGTGATATTCTTAAAAGATGTTATTCCAGGAATGATTCAGACTATGAAAAGCTCAACAAGTCTTACTTTATTAGAATTTTATTTCCAACAGCTGGCCCAAATTATCATTATAATGAAGCAACACATAAGGCCATATGTGTCTTTAATTTTTGGGATTATAGAATCTAGAATTAACAATCCTTCGTTACAATTGACTATTGTTGGTGTCATTGAAAGCTTATCCACTGCTATAGAGGGTGATTTCAAACAGTACTTGCCTATAACGTTGACATTGTTTTTGAACATCTTAGTCAATGATGCTTCTACTAAAAAAATTGTATCCATAAGAATTATGAAATCTTTAGTTGTTTTTGGAAGTAATATGGAAGAATTTGCACATTTAATTATACCTACTGTTATTAAACTAGCTGAATTTAATCAAGGCTCTTTAAGAAAAGTTGTTATAGTTACTATTGGTAAGCTATCCAGATCCATCAAATTAAACGAAATGTCTCCAAGAATTGTACATTCTTTGATAAGAATTGTTTCTTCAACTGCCACAAATATTGAGCAAATGTCATCTCATGGTCAATCATCAAATTCCGGACATGGATCCAATTTAGTTTCTGAAAATAACATCATCAAATTGTGTTTAAACACTTTGTGTTTATTACTGATTCAGATGTCTTCAGAATTCATTGTTTATGTTTCTGCCATTAATAAGATATTGGTTAAGCACAAAATTCAACATCACATTTATGAGCAATTGGTCAGTAAATTACTAAATAATGAACCTTTGCCTAGAAATTTAATTGTTGACAAAGAATATGAAGACCCTAATAAACAAAAAACAGACACCGATGTTACCAATGACAAATTGCCAATCAACCAACAATCATTAAAACTTTGTTGGGATTCCACTCAACAAAGAACTAAGGAAGATTGGCAAGAATGGTTAAGAAGATTTTCAATCCAATTGTTGAAAGAATCTCCTTCTCCAGCCCTGAGAGCTTGTGCACCACTAGGTTCGATCTACTATCCATTGGCAAGAGAATTGTTTAATTGTTCTTTCAGTTCTTGTTGGGATGATCTATATGAAACCAATCAACAAGATTTCTTAAAATCTTTAAACAACGCATTATCATCATTGACCAATCCTCCTGAAATACATCAGGTTTTGTTAAATTTAATAGAATTCATGGAACACGATGAAAAGACTCTTGATATACCTGTTTCCAAATTAGGAAGATATGCACAAAATTGTCATGCTTTTGCCAAATCTTTACATTACAAAGAAATGGAATTTATTGAGGATCCTACTACAGAAACCATTGAATCCCTGATTAATATCAATAGTCAACTGCACCAAACTGATGCTGCTATAGGTATTTTGAAACATGCTCAGCAATACCATGATTTGCAATTAAAGGAAAATTGGTATGAAAGATTACAAAGATGGGATGATGCATTAATTTCTTATGAAGAAAAAGAAGCTGAAGGCCTTGGTAATGAAATTGAAATTATGATGGGTAAAATGAAGGCCTATCATGCTTTGGGTGAATGGGAGCAATTATCTAACTTAGCTGAAGAAAAGTGGGAATTGTTACCTATCAATATTCAAAGAAACATTGCTCCGTTGGCAGCATCTGCTTCCTGGGGACTAGGTGAATGGAATGTGTTATCTAAATACATTTCCGTTATGAAACCTCATACTCCAGATAAAGAATTCTTTGATGCTATTTTATTCTTAAATGATAACAACTTTGACGAAGCTTCTAAATGTATTAATAGTGCTAGAGACTTGCTTGTCACAGAAATTTCTGCTTTGGTTAATGAATCTTATAGTAGATCATACAATGTTGTGGTTAGAACTCAAATGATTGCTGAGTTAGAAGAAATTATGGAGTACAAAAAGCTACCAACTCTTTCTGAGAAGAAGCAAACAATTAGAAATACTTGGAAGAAAAGAATATTTGGTGTACAAAAGAATGTAGATGTTTGGCAAAGAATTTTGAAAGTAAGATCTTTAGTTGTTGCACCTAAGCAAGATATGGACGTATGGATCAAATATGCTAATCTATGTAGAAAGGCTGGCAGATTGTTAATGGCTCAAAAGGCTTTGAATTCTTTATTGGAAGATGGAGGTGAGATTAATACTGCTAGGGCTCCTCCGCCTGTTGTTTATGCACAATTGAAATTCATGTGGGCTACAGGTAATCAAAGGGAAGCATTAAGATATTTGATCAATTTCACCTCAAGAATGGCTCATGATTTAGGTTTAAATCCAAGTAATATGATTGCCCAGCAATTGCCATCTTCGGAAGATAGCTTGGTCGCAGAAACAAACTTCCAGCAATATACTAAACTACTGGCTAGATGCTTTATGAAACAAGGTGAATGGAGAGTTTCTTTACAAAAGAACTGGACAGAAGAAAACCCAGATGCCATATTGGGATCATTCTTGTTGGCTACTCACTTTGACAATAAATGGTACAAAGCTTGGCATAGTTGGGCGCTGGCCAATTTTGAAGTTATTTCCTCAATAACTGAAAAATTATCTAGAAAGTCTATGAATCAAATGGAAATATCTACTGCTTTGTCTTCAAGCAAACCTGAAGATGAAAGCATTGAAAGCAATGAAAATAATGAAGACAAGGATGTGGATGAAGATGAAGAAATATTAATGATTGATGGTAACATCAACAACAACACTGGATCAATGTTTAATAACATGGATGGAAACATTCAAGAAAACTTTACTCCTGAGTTGATTCAAAGACATGTTATTCCTGCTATCAAAGGGTTTTTCCATTCTATCTCTTTATCTGAATCTAATTCTTTACAAGATACTTTAAGATTGTTAACTTTGTGGTTTACTTTTGGTGGTATATCTGAAGTAAATCAAGCCATTTATGATGGTTTCAACTTAATCAAAATCGACACTTGGCTAGCTGTCATTCCTCAATTGATTTCAAGAATACATCAACCTAATTTGACTGTTTCTAAAGCACTATTGTCTTTGCTTTCTGATTTAGGTAAAACTCATCCACACGCTTTAGTTTATCCATTAAATGTTGCTATCAAGTCAGACTCTGTTTCAAGACAAAGAGCTGCTAGTTCCATTATTGAAAAAATGAGAATTCACAGTCCTTTGATGATTGAACAAGCTGAAATGGTTTCGCATGAATTAATTAGAGTTGCTGTTTTATGGCATGAATTATGGTATGAAGGTTTAGAAGATGCATCTAGGCAATTCTTCGGTGAACACAATACAGAAAAAATGTTTGAAACTTTAGAACCATTACATGAATTATTGAATAAAGGACCTGAAACTTTGAAGGAAATTGCATTCCAAAATAGCTTTGCTAGAGATTTAAATGATGCTTACCAATGGATTATGAATTATAAGAGAACAAAGGACGTTTCTAATCTAAACCAAGCTTGGGATACTTATTACAATGTCTTTAGAAGAATTTCAAGACAATTACCACAGCTTCAAACTTTAGAATTACAACAAGTGTCTCCTAAGTTACTAGATGCTAATAACTTAATTTTAGTATTGCCTGGAACATATGAGGCCGACCAAGAAGTTGTTACGATTAACTGCTTTGAACCTGTATTGGAAGTCATTTCGTCTAAGCAAAGACCTAGAAGATTGACTATTAGAGGTAACAATGGTAAAGAATATCAATATTCCTTGAAGGGTCATGAAGATTTGAGACAAGATAATCTAGCAATGCAATTATTCGGTCTAGTCAATACTTTATTAAATAATGACTCTGAATGTTTCCAAAGAAATTTGGTTATTCATACATTCTCGGCTACTTCTTTATCACCTAAAGCCGGTTTGATTGGTTGGGTCAAGAATTCTGATACTTTCCATTTATTGATAAGAGATTACAGAGAAAGTAAGGACATTCCTCTATCACTAGAACACAAGATTATGGTGCAGATGGCACCAGACTATGACATGTTAACACTATTAGAAAAAGTTGAGGTATTTGAGTATGCCTTACAAAACACAAAAGGACAAGATTTATATAAGGTCTTATGGTTGAAGTCTAGATCCTCGGAGTCATGGTTGGAAAGAAGAACAACTTATACAAGATCGATAGCAGTCATGTCCATGGTTGGTTATATTTTAGGTTTAGGTGACAGACATCCTTCCAACTTGATGTTGCACAGAATAACTGGTAAGGTAGTTCATATTGATTTTGGTGATTGTTTTGAAGCAGCTATATTAAGAGACAAATACCCAGAAAAGGTTCCATTCAGATTGACCAGAATGTTGACTTATGCTATGGAAGTTTCTGGTGTTGAAGGTTCGTTCAGAATCACTTGTGAGAATGTTATGAGAGTTATTAGAGAAAATAAAGAATCATTAATGGCTATTTTAGAAGCATTTGCTTATGACCCATTGATCAATTGGGGCTTTGATTTGTCCCAAGAGACTATTGAATTGCACACTGGTATACAATTACCAACTATTAATACCAGTGATATGCTGAGAAATGGGGAAATCACTGCAAAAGAAGCTGCCAGATTAGATTTGAAACAAAAGTTATCATTAAGAAATGCCAGATCGTCATTGGTCTTAAATAGAATTAATGATAAATTGCTGGGTAATGATTTCAAAAGATTTGATAATTTATCTGTTGAAGATCAAGTTGATAAGTTGATTCAAGAAGCTACAAATGTAGAAAACTTATGTCAACACTTCATGGGTTGGTGCTCTTTCTGGTAAGTTTTGTTATATATATATAAACATAAATAAAAGCTTTATTTTTCATTTATAAAGTCATAAAATTCCTTTTCAATACTTAAAATGTACTCATCATTTAAGAAATTATTATAATCATCATCAAAGTTCTTCTCCTGTAAAATTGAATTCACATTGAGTTTATCCAAGAATTTGTTCATATTTGTTTCATCATGACGGAGTAAATATTGTATTTTTCCTATCAGCTTCCCTATCCTAAATCCTAATTGATTACCTACTCTAAAAGTACTATCACAATTTTGTTGTATAAGATCATTGTTAAAAGTGCTTACTCCGTCTACATATCCTTGTTTGTAATGGGCATTATGTTCGTTTTTGGTGTAATTTGAAGATGCTTCTCCACCATTGTATTCATCTCCAGAAAAGAAAATGTCTTCATCTGAGCTGTTAACTGCCATCATAATCCTTGGTATCTGATTGCTGGATGCCTTAGGTTTTGGTTGATTTTTCGACATATTATATAAGAAAGAGCATTATGAACCTTGAGTTGGCTGCACGTGATATTTAAACTATCGGAGATAATGAATGCATTTCAAACCACTGTGATTTATCTGATTACCGTGTAAAACTTAGAGATAGTGTTTAATCTTAAATTAAACAAGTATAAACTCAACAAGGTGTTTAAAATCTAGAATGTTTATATATGTGTGTATGCATATACATATGTTTTTCTATTAACCCAACTCACAACCAGATGTTGTAATGTCATGCGGATCTTAACTCCTATATATTAGCAGGAAACTCGAGCTATACTAACCAGCAGTTTCTTAAAAAAAGCATTTGAGTAATTCACTCTCTAAGAAGAATAATTACACCCACTTGAAGCAATATTTCACCCTTCTCATACCTCATGGTATTCAATAGCTCTCATCTGTTGTTTTATACACGTGCCCATGCACGTGATTGACCTTTTACGTTAATATTTCGGACATACCGCAAAATCGTAACGCGTTAAAAAATTTCTTCACTATGCTCATAGTTTTTTTTTCCTTTCAGCTTGTTTAAATATAATGGTTGAAAACGCAGTATATAACCAGAAAACCAAGCATGTCTAACTCTTTGAACTCATTCTTTAACAGCCACAAAAGACAGAAAATAGCAGGTGATTCTATTGATCAAATTTCTTTAGAAAATGACAAACCTTGGGTTGAAAAATATAGACCAAAATCTTTGGAAGATGTTACAGCCCAAAAACACGTTATAAAACAACTGAAATCACAACTAAATAAAAACAATTTACCACATTTGTTATTCCATGGTCCAGCAGGAACTGGTAAAACATCGACTATTTTGGCACTGACCAAACAACTCTATGGACCACAATCATCACAATTTTGGAAGTCTAGAGTTTTGGAACTTAACGCATCCGATGACAGAGGTATCAGCATAGTAAGAGACAAAATTAAAAAGTTTGCAACTTTAACATTATCGAATCCAAGTAGAAACGACTTGGAAAACTATGTATGCCCACCTTTCAAAATCATTATTTTGGATGAAGCTGATTCCATGACCAAAGACGCACAAGCAGCTTTAAGAAGAACTATGGAGTTGTACTCAAGTGTGACAAGATTTGTTATTGTTTGTAATTATGTTACTAAAATTATAGATCCCTTAAAGTCTAGATGTACAAATATTAGATTTAATAGGTTAGACGACACAGATGCTTTGAATAGATTGAAGTTTATATCTGAAGAAGAAGGTTTAAATATTGTTGATAAGGATACAGTACTTAATCAAATACTGAAAAATTCCAAAGGTGATTTGAGAAGGGCTATTACTTTATTACAATCTGCTAGTAAAATATCTAGTGTCACTAAGGAATGCATCTCTACTGATTTGATCAATGAACTTACAGGTAAGGTGGACATCAACAAGATCAAAGAATTTTACGATGTTATGAAAACCAAAAACATCAAAAACATAACCACCTTTGTTAACGAAGAATTTTTACAAAAAGGTTACTCCTGTGAAATAGTCATTCAACAATTACATGAATACATATACTTAGATACTACAAACAACGTTTTCTTGAAAGAAGACGACCAAGTAGCTCATTGGCTATTTTTTGAAACTGACTGTAAACTTGTGAATGGTGGTAATGAATACATACAATTGATGAATTTTGCTTTACAACTAAGTAAATGTTTATAAAATATTATATATATTATACTACAATTCTTTATGAAACAGAAAATAAAATAAAATAAAATAAAACCCCTTCATACTTACCAGCGTTTTACAATCAATGTTTGTTCATTGATTGTTGAAATTGTTGCATAATTCTCATTTGTTGGTCTGGTGGAAGCATCATAAAGTTTGGGTCCATGAATGGTGCCATTGGCATCTGTTGAGCATTTCTAGGTTTTCCATTATTTGGTATGTTCCCACCTGGCATGTTGCCAAATGGCATCCCTTGCATGAAATTAGGATGCATTTGTTGCACGTTTGGCATATGGTGTTGTGGTGTGATGTTTTGTTGTCTATTTTGCATTTGACCTGGCTGAGGAACTTGCATTTGTTGCAAATTTGGCATGTTTTGCATTTGACGATGCTGTGTGCCATTTTGCTGTTGAGGCATTCCCATTGGACCACCATACATATATGGGTTCATTTGCTGTGGATGACCATTGAAGGGCATTTGCATACGGTTGTTCATGTTTGGATGCTGTTGATTATTTCCGTGTGGATAGTTCATTGGTTGGCCTTGAGGCATCATTTGATAAGGTGGCATATTTCCTTGCGGCGTTTTGATTTGTTGTGGTGATACGCCATGGTGATGTACTTGCTGTTGATTGAAACCATGATTGTTCATGATTTGTGCTGAATTGGCAACATTGACATTTTGTTCTGCAGGTGGGCTTTTAGTTTTTTCTTCTTGAACTCTCAAGAAATCAAGCATCTTTGATCTGCTAGAAATGTTAGACTCTTCTGGCAAAGGTTGACTGTCCTCTTCTGCCTCATTGTCATCATCTTCGTTAAAAAATGAGGCATATTTGCTTGCCTTTTTGGTGCTTGGATCTTCAAAAAACTCATTATCAGATTGTTCGTCAGCTTCTGGCTCTAATTCCTGGAATGTTTCATCGTCTACATTGCCTGTAGCAAACATACCACTTAAACCAGGTGGACCTTGATCATCCGCATTTGGATCATTGCCATTTGGGATGTCCCCCCTCATCATTTGCTTGAATAATTCAAAATCTTGAGTTTTGTTACCGGTAGAGGCAATTTCCTTTTCAAGTTTCATCATTTCAAAAGTCTCTTCCAATGAAGATTCTGGTTTATCTTCTATGTGGTTTTTGTGGCCATTGTTAGCATAGTTTCTTCTATTGGTAATAGCATTTCCATTTTGAAATTCATTGCCTTTACGTTTACCTTGGAACTTCTTGTTTTTGGCATTTCTTCCATTGTTGTTTGATCTTCTGCTATGAGGATCTTGGTACTGAGAGGCATCTAAGGCAAAAAAGTCTTTATCTGGAATATTTTCTCTCATGAACTTCAAAAGGAGAGAATTTGACAAAGCATCTTTTTTACATTTGAAAGCGTCCCTCAAAGAATAACTGTGCTCAAATCCCTTCGGTTTGTAATCTAAGTCTAAATCTAAAATAGGTATGTTAACTTCTTCCATTGCCTTAAAAACATCCTGTTGATCTTGTGGACTGGTAGAAGATATGTACTTTCTTTCAGCTTGTTTACTTCCTGAATTACTCGTAGAATCTAAATCCTTTTCGGTAGAGCTTCCGTTTTTGTTGGGATCCTGAATAGATTGTAAGATGTTTAGTATATTTAATCCTGACATTATATAACGTGTTTTGGTTTCCTACTTATGAACTGTATATATAGCATGAGTAACAGTGAAAAAGTTTCAATACTGAATATTAGTGTGCGAAAAAGAAAATTTTTAAATTTCGTTTGCCCATAGAATATATGCCGTTTTGGGAAGTCATTATATGGGATAAATATAGTCAATAAGGCGATTGAAGGCTCGATACGCTACAAATATTGAACAACTAGGTTATATTTATGTGTATATATGTGTATATAAGTATATTTATATGTATATGTATGTATATTTATATGTATATATATACGTATAAGGAAGCCTGAAATAAGCTTTGATAGTGGATAGTCTCCGCAGATATATATAAATAAAGAGTTACTTGTTGGTATTGATGATCATTTCATTTTTCCGATGAAATTCAACCAATATTTCTCAAATTGCTTGTCGTCCAATGCTATCAAATTGTTCATAAAATCATTGGATATATTGACTGGAATTTGAATTTGGGGAAAGTAATTTTCACTCAGGTACAACAAAAAGTTGTTGTTTGTTATGTTATTCTTCTCACAGTATTCTTTGTTTATTCTATAATATGTTTTTAATACTCTTGATAGATCTATAGCTACGTTTCTACCTGGGCCTTTTTCAATATTCAAGGCATACTCTGGTTTAAATGGAACTTCAAAGCACAAATTGACGGACTTTGAAACCAAAAACTCAAATAATCCATCCAATTTACCTACCCTGCCTCTATGAATGTCTGCTTCATCAAGAGCTTGACCCATTCCGAAATATTTTATAAAGTTAATCAATACATTCATTTGCATTCTCATCAAAACAGGTTCATTGTTCACCAAGTTTTTGTCTATACTGGTTATCAAATCATTTATTATAACCGATAAACTGTTACTGTTTTCAGCAGATGACAATAACGAGGAGATATGGTTTGTTGTTAAACCTTGAATAAAAGAAAATAACCCCTTTCTTAGCTTTATCTTGTCTCTGTATGAATCAGTTCTGTTGATCATTGAGTTAGTTATATCATCATTTTTGACAATACTTTCATTACTGGATGTAGTAGCTAAGCTGTTAGTATTGGCAGTCGTTGCAGTACTCAAGCTGATTTCTTTGTCTAAATCGTTTAGTTTTTCATAAACTTTTTGGAATACTGGAGTCAATATCTTATTTAAAATATCAAAGCTCTCTGTCTTGGTACTTAAAATGTAAAAGAACTGACCTACAAATGACAAGAATTCTACAATTTCATCAACATCCATATTGTCAGTTGAATAAAATATTGTCAGTAATCTATCAACATAAGTGCCTAAATTAACATTTAGCAATATTAGCAGTCTAGCAAATACAAATCTTGCAGATTCTCTAATTAATTGGTATTTACTGAAATATTGCAAAGTAACCAAAACAACTTCAGCAATGTTTGAAAATACTTCAATCAAAACATTGTTAGTTAATACCTTTTCACCATTAAATTCAATGTTATGTAAGTATGAACTATCTGGCAGTATACCCGAATGGATACCTCTGATCAAATTACCAATAGCAAACAACAAATGATGAGTTTTCAAGATACATCCAATTGTCTTAATTTCAGCAGATATACTAGTTTCTAACTCTCTGAATAATGGAGATAAAACATAATCTAATAATTCAAAATTCAAATCCGGACAAGAACCAAGCAAAAACCCAACAGTCTCAAATAAGTTCAGTTGATTTTCAAAAACATCGTCTGCATTAGAAATTTGCTGTATTATGTGACTATTAGTGCTGCTGTCTGCTACTGCATTCAATTGACTAGGATCTGTATTGGCTGTTTCAATTTGTAATGCTGGTTTCATTTTATTAACGATATCAACCAGTTGGCTCATATTAATTGAGGGTCTGCAAGTTTTAACAAATTTGTTAAAGCTGGAGCAAGCATTGAACTTATTTTGCAGGTTATTGTTAAAAATACCAAATGGTGATAAGAATGAATCTAATACTAGAAGTATCAACTCTTCACTTGAGGACGATGGGTCTAATCCATTAGTTGGATCTTTTATTAGTAAAAAGTTTTGATGTCTACCAACAATTTCAAAAAATTCTGTTATAACAAATACGTTGTTGTTATCATCAATTAAGTTTTTACTGTTTATTAACATATTTTTCAATAGTTTTGTTAGCATCAATGTGGTTTCATTTGTGAATAATTCAGATTTTATAACACCTATTAAATTGTTTCTAACAGATTCTGCAAAATTGTTCAATTGAAACAAGTAAAATTCTTTCATAATCCATTCTTGATCAACAGTAACATCTATTTGTAAATAGGTTAAGATATGCTGTAAATATACTGTAGGATTTATGATACAAACAGAATCTTGAAAATTTTTCAATTTATCTCTATAATTGTCATTATACTCTTTCATTTCTTCAGGATCAATAGATGTGTAATCAACAAATTCCTCATTCAATACCATTTTGTATTGTAATATGTTCATGATTTCTTTTAAGAAATTGACATGTAGTTCATCAATTGGTAGTTTTTTGCTTTGTAAATTTACAGGAGAACCAGGTTTACCTCCAACGGCAAAGTTCTTTTTCAAAAATGAGAAATAATTGGCAATAAATGGAAATACCTTGATATTGATCTCTAAAGTTCCTGCATTATCATCAGGAAGAGTCATTTTTAAGAATTCCTCTGATGTCGGCACAACATTATTCAATATCAAACTATCTACTTGGGAAACTATATTTAGATTTGAACTGTTATTTTCTATAATGATACAATACTCCATACCAATACTGTTGACTAGATTAGAAAGTGAAAGAAGAATCTCTGTATTATCTTCTCTCAATGCAAATTGTATCAAAGTTTTGATCTTTTCAGTCAAGTTTAGCATCTCTAGCAATGATACTTTGTTTTCGGCTGGCATTTTTTTGGAAATAATTTCGGAAATACAAGAACAGCATGCAATAACGGTATTTGATTTGAAATTGTTGAAAATCAGGTTTATTGAGTTTTCATTGATAATCAAATTTATATCAATCCATGAAATAAATGACCCTATGTTTGTTAAAGTGAGCTTTGTTATGTCATCTTGGTCGTCTATTTCAGCTAAAATTTTAAACCATAAGTTGGACAGAATTTTAACATCATTGATTCTCATATTGTCTTTCAAATCATTGTGAAACTTTTGAGCATCTTTGTTACCTGTGGTGTTATACATTTGTTCACCAATCATAGTATTGATCTGTATGGTCACCTTTAAAAAGATGGATAATTTATAGTAAGCTGTTTTATTTATAAAAACGGAATTGATGTCTAAGATGTTCAATAAATCACTAAAGAAATCATTCCATAAGTTGTTATTTTTTGATGAGTACATGGTATAGAATAAATATGCCAAAAATTCTGTAAACTTGCTTTGGATAAATTCCTGGTTGTTGGCAAATAATGGGTCTTGTAGTAATGCAATAGCATTTTGTTTTAATAAATTCAAACTATTTATGTCACTTTGTTCTTTGCAAATCAAACACAAATCTGTTAGCCCTTGTATAGAAAAAAACTTGTAGATTGGGTTTTCTTGTTTATAAATTAGTAGAAATACATTGATAAGAGTCTCAGGACTGGAGTTTTTCTTAACATTTGAAAGATAATCCACAGCCTGGGTCTTCAGTTGGACATCTGCATTGGCAGGATTGTTAGCGTAATCTATAGCTTGAATAATTTGTTGAAGTAGTAAATTAACATCATTATTGTTCATTATGTTATGCTCTAAGATAGGTTAACGTATCTTTTGGGTGTGTTGGGATTGTGCATCTATTAGATCGAATTCTTATAAGTGTTAAAAGGTGAAAAAAGTGAAAAAGAAATGTTCAACGCATTAGAAGAAAAATGTGTATAGGAAAAATTTTCATGAGTGAGCGGATATAAGCGTTATATAGAGGTATGGTTATATACTAGTGGCTGTTCAGACAGCTTATATAGAGGTTTGGTTATAAACTAGGGACTGTACTGGTTTGGTTATATACTAGTGGCTGTTCAAACAGCTTATAAAGAGGTCTGATTGTCCACTAGGGGCTGTTCAAACAGCTTATATACTGGTTTGGCTACTTACTAGTTACTGTTCAAACAGCTTAAACACCGGTTTGGCTACTTACTAGTTACTGTTCAAACAGCTTAATCACCGGTTTGGTTCCTTACCAGTTACTCTTCAGACAGCTCATACACCGGTTTAGTTATCCACCAAGTACTGTTCAAACAGCTTAAATGCTTTGGATCTATGTGACAAGCCATTCTTGAACTCTTTTGTCATTTCTCCATAGGTCAGAGCTTCAGTATTACCCTCTTCGGCTAATGGCTCAAATATGGCATCCCATCCAAAGTCTAGATTTCCTCTATGTTTGACTATTTTACCTTTAGTGATTCCTTGAAATATTTTGATGTCACCGTTTTCATCACTGTAGGCAACTGTGGTTATGGCTTCACCAGTTTTTTTCTCAAATGGCTCTAGCATCTTCACTAACTCGTCTAAGCTCATTTTTTTCAAAAACCACTTAACATATGCTCCAGGTAATCCATTTAAAGCATCGAACCCTAAAGCAGTGTCTTCAACCACGATTCTTTGGCCCTTTGGCAACAAAGCCACGGCTTGCAAGATCTTTTTTCTAGCAATTTCTTCCAAAGAAGCTTCTTGGATTTCTTCCAAATCTAGATTGTTGTTGATAATCTCATATTTGGTAACGTTCGATAGAAGCTTTTGCACTTCCTTTAACTTATTGGCATTTCCTGTAACAAATACAACGTTTGGTTTGCTCATTTTCCAGTTTTGTTTTTTCTTTTTTAGATTCTCCTTTATCTGTTTAAGATCAGTAGATTCTCTTATTGGTTGTATAACAATTAGTATTCACTCTAAATGGTAGAAACAGTAGTAATATTAAGCATATAGTTACGACTTGGTGAAAAAAAAAAACATAGCCCTAGAGTTGATGTTTATACTATGAGTCAAAGCTTAATCCTTATGTCCGAAAACTATATGAAATATCTGATCTAACTCGAATGTGAACCAATGCTAATGGCATTACTTAGTAGTCGAAACAACATTGATTATTTACGGAAAAAAAGAAAAAAGAAGACTTCATTTTCTATTCATTCATTGAGATACATAAAAGAACAATCGCAAATACAGATATTACATGGAATAATATTTAAAAGTTGGATTTTTGATTTGGTACTTATTCTATCCTATTTTAATTGTTAACAGCATATTCTAACTCAGCTGAGGTTTCATAATCGTACATATCCAAAGCAACAATAGCACTTTCTCTAACAACATCATCCTCATCGTGTAGGTGTTCCTTTAAGATTGGTAAGACTTCTTCAGTAGCAATAGAACCTAAGGCTTCAGCAGCTTCATGTCTAACCATAGGAGCTTCATGATCTCTATTCAATACTTCAATTAAAGTTGGAACAACAACTGGGTTACCAACTTGACCAAAGACGTAAGCAATTTCGTGCTTGAATAAAGCAGATGGATCGTTGAAACCAGTACATAAGGCCAAACAAGCTTCATCGTTACCAATATCTCTTAATCTGAACATGGCTCTGTATCTCTTGAACAATGGTTGATCTTGATCGTTTAACAAAGTTTGTAATTCTTCAATAGTGGCAGATTCTTGCAATGGCAGAGGAGGAGCCGGATCAATAGATGAGTATAATGATTGTTGTAATAGTTCTTCCTTTGACAAGTTAGAGCTAGACCATTGGATTCTGGCAATGGCTAATTCACAAGTTTGTCTAACAGCTTCTTCCGGATCTTCCTTTAGACATTTGTTCAAAGCATCAATGGCATTGGTGTCTTCTAAAGCACCTAAAGCTTCAGCAGCTTCGTGTCTAACCATACATTGTTGCTTGGTATCAAGCATACATTCAATTAAGGCTTGAGAAGCATGTAAGTTCTTACATTGACCCAAAACATAAGCAATTTCGTGCTTTAGTAATTCAGATGGTTCATTGATCAAACCTGCAGCCATGTAATCAACGGCTAAATCAGCCTTTTGTTTGTCGGCAACAAAGTCTTCGGCATGTGTCTTTAGGTTGAATAAAGCTCTGAATCTAATAGCTAATTTAGTTTTTTTATTTTTGTTGATTAAGGCATCTCTTAAACTTTCTAAGTTGTTAGAGTCATCGGCTGGTTCAACAAAATGTTGTTCAAAAGAGGTGGACATTGTGATATTATAAGAAGTGATTAAATTTGTTTGGTTTGTTTTTAAATATAGTTTACTTTATTATCTTGATAATTTGTTATTTCTGTTAAATAATGTAAGTATCAAATTAAACTGATTGCTTTTCTTTCTGTTTCTTTTTTTTTTTTTAAAAGTAGTGCAGATTTCGTTAATCTGAAAAATTTTACTTTTTTCGTATTTTTTGTCAATTATCTAATTCCAAAATATAATATACGGCTATGATGTCTCGCTAATTAAGTAGAAATTGAAATAAGGATAGACCCTTTTATGTTTTTGAAGTTAGTTGAAATGCGTTTTTAAGCATAATGTTGAGACGATACCAGTTATACATTTTTCTAGACATTTTTTAATTTAAAGCTTTAAAAAACGGCTTTTTTTTTTTGGTATTAATTTGAGATTGAACTAATTTCCTAATTAGGCCACTTTTTTTGAAAATGGATTTTCCCATAAAAAGAAAAGTTAGTCATGTGACACAGGTCATGTGATACAGGTCATGTGATGCAAGTCACGTTTACCGCACTTTTTATCAACACCAAAAAAAAAAACAAGGTGTTAAGTTCTAAGACTCTGCTAATAAAGTAAGCATTTCAAACACCCCAAATACAAACCAGCCACAAAATCACGCTAGAATGTCATATACTCTTATTTTGCCTCTTATATCCACAGGTAATGTACCACAATTGACTACAGATTTGATTTTGGAAAACAATTCCAACTTACAGCGCATAGAAAACTACTTCAACACAGATTTACAGGTACTTCTACACTCTTTTGCAGGTTTTGACAATAACAAGATATTGAGTGGAATAGAGGTATACGAAGATGATGTTAATAAGATTGTTGTTATTCAGCAAAGATCGCCTATTATTACCCCATTTGAGCTGAAATTCTACAAAACATTGTTTAATCAATTGATGTTCAGTGAGAACAGCAAATTTTACAACAAAATCAATAAAGTTATTATTCTAGACTCAGTATCAGGATCTGATCCATACATAGATATGATCAAATCTGAAAAATACGATAATTTATATCAACTACCAAATTTCTTGAAAGTTGCAGTATCAAATCTAAATCCGGATATAAATAAAGAATACTTCACCAAAATGAACGAATCTTTAACTCAATACTACAATGAACTTAAAGAAAATATTAAAAATCCTCAAGTTCAATACACAGATGCTTATTTTCATTCAAACGAAATACTACCCAAATTGAATGACACTATACTAACTTTTGAGGGTGACAGTTTCCAAAAAAGAATAATAGTTGAGTCCAATGTGTTGAAGATTGTTTCTTCATTGGTAAATGATAACACATCTTCAAAAATAGACATATCTTATTTGAATATGTTAGTGTATGAAGGTGACAATTCATTGGATGCTCGTGACTACTTATTTATTTTAGCCAAAAAACTACTACCAAAAATAATCGATCTTCAAAAGCAACAATTAAAGACACCTGCTTCTTGGGTGAACATATATGGTTCAAAGCATTTGACAAAAGAATTAAGAGAAAGCATATACAGTTAAAAAAAAAAAAAAGAAACCCATTTATACTATGAATGTTACTAAATTCCTTATATATATATATATTAACCTCTAATGTACTTGGCAATATTTTCAGCAGTTTCTGAACTTATATCCTTAGATGTATTTTCCATAGCTTCTTGATACATTGCTTGTAAATCTGGATTTTTATCGTTGACTTCACCCATTTCTCTGTCTTCACTGAATGTGTATTCTCTTGAAGGATTGGCAATATCCTCTTCTTCTTCATCCGGATATACGATACCATCGTTTTCACCCTCTTCCAAATCACTGATAACTTCCGCACTTGAATCCGATTCAGCACCATTATCTTTGTTCTTCTTTGACTTTAAATTCAAATCCTTCATCAACTTGTTCATAGATTCTTTTTTCAATTCAGCTTCTTCTTCTTCTTTCCTCTTAAGAGCTTCTTCTCTTTCTTTTTTATAGTATTCATTGTATTCTTCACCCTTAGACTTTACAGCTTTCATGAAATCATCAAAACCAGCACCAGTAGCACTAGATACTTGCACACAGTCCAATTGAGAGTAAAATTCTTCAAGCATCAAAGACATGGAGTTAATTAAAGACCCCATGTATCCTGAACCCATCCCTGTTTCACCTTGTAATTCCTTATCTTTCAATATGGCATCTTGGAAAACTTCAAAATCTTTCATCCAATCAATGGCAAAATCAGCCTTGACTACATCATTTTTGTTAAAAACTAAAATCATAGGTAATTTGGTCTTGTACAGAATAGAACAAGCATAAAGCATATTAGACATGAAGGTAGATGGAGATTGATTTCTTGGTGTGTCAACAATGTAAGCAATAACAGTAGGGTACTGAGAAGCAAAAGATTCAGTTATAATGGACCCAGAAGCAGACCAAACAAAACATTCAATTTGACCTGGAGTATCGATAATACAATTCTCGAAAGTATCGGCTCTTTTCTCTACAATTTTCATTACTTGATCAATTTTGGTTGAAAACAAATTCAAAGATGTCACAATGGCACCATTTGGTCCTAAATCATAGTTTTCCATGACTTTTTTGTATTTAATAGAATCTCTGATATCAATGTGACAACCAAATGGTACCTTCAAAGTGGCAGGATCTAAATTGATTACATAAGGTGGTTTCTTTTCTGTGTGAAGATGAGAGTTCAATCTTTGCATAAAAGTGGTTTTACCACTTCCAGCCATACCAATACAAATAACAGTTTGCATTATATTATGTGAGGGGGGTAGTCGATCTGGTTTTAACTTGTGGGGATTATATCACTGTATTAACAGCTCTTCATTCTAGCACTACAAGTATTACTTGAGAAACTTTCATACTCATTTTTTTTCTTCATAATATATAAGCTCTTTGAAAAAAAAGAAAGAAAAAAAAAATAGCTAGGCGCTACCATATTATAGAGCATGGATAGCTAAGTTAAATCCGATATAAGACTCGACACTAGTATCATTTTAAATCAATTAGAACTGAAGCTGTATATAGATCATATGTTAATATCAATGTTAGAGTCGTATATCTGCAATATTTCATCCTCTAGTTCTTTACCATAAACTTCAGATTTGTCATATATCATATCGTCTTCTAAAGCCTTTTCTAGCATTTCACATTGTTGAACTATTTGCAGTTCACTCATGTTGTTGGTTTGGTTGCCCATATCAGTTTGCATTTTAAGAATGTTCAACTCGTTTATGTCTTTTGTTCTGTTATAGTAGAAAACATTGTAGAAAGCATCTAATCCGTACATTAAAATGAAATACCAAGAAATTGTAGTAGTATAGCTGGCATCCAAATCTCTTGTTTGTATTCCGTTTTGAACAACTTCTTTGAACTTCAAAGTTAAAGGAAATGGTAATCTCATGATGACATAATTAGTAAAAAAGTGATTCAACCACCAAGTGATAACTGTTTGTGGAATGAAGTTTAATGCATTTCCTACAGCCATTTGTTTAATACCACCTGTGTTCTTTTGTAGTTCTTCCAATGAGTTATTGAATTGATCTTGTGCAGGATCAGCATCGTCTTTTTTCACTTCCTTTTCTTCTGGTTCAACTTTCTCAGCAAAAAATTTCTTTTCTTTCAAAACATTTAAATAATGTAATCTTTTCATTTCAAAACTCTTTTCATCTAATAATACTTTCCCGTTGACTAAGAATGCATTAATCTCCTGTATGGTTTGTATTTCAGTGAATTTCTGTCTTGGCTGTTCAACTATATCACCTCCCAGTAACCCAAGAATAATATTCTTCATCATCCCTATAGCAACAATAACTATTGTTATAGGCAAAAGAACATTATATTTCAATCTTTCATCTAGGGCTAGCTCAATAGAAGCTCCTGTAAGAATGGCAAGATTCTTGTTCAAAGAAAAGTAACCTGGCATATCAAATCGTTTATATTCCTTATATGGAGTTTTCCTTTTTGGTTCAGTTCTTATAGCTTATTTCTTTTTCTTTGATCTATACTTGTTTTTAAAAAAAAACACAACTTAAATAACACTTGTATACAGGGGGTTATAAATTGAAGCTGTGAAAAAAAAAAAAATTAAGGCCTTGGTGTTTGTTCACCTTGCCAAAAATATTGTCACTGACGAGGATTGAACTCGCGCTCTTTCCATTACGAGTGGAACGCCTTACCACTTGGCCACAGTGACTGTCTTGAAGAGAAATTGTGCAATTTTGGTGCAGTTACAATATATATCGGAGTTAAGACGGGTTTGCTACCAATATGACTATACGGCTTTAATCAAATAGTCATCTTGGTGCACATGGTCATCATTGAATCTACTAGTTTATCAAAAATGATAGTATTGGTTTGTATAAGGCTTACTAGTATTATTTTTGAAAACAATTGATTGTTTTTTTTTTTCGGTTTTAACCGTTTTGATTTAATCTCCAAAAATGAATACTACAATTTAAACACTTGAAGTATCGTTTTATTGGAAAAATAGTAAATAGATCTATACGTATACTATGTAAAAGCAACAAGAAAACAAAACAAAAAAAAATATTACAGTCATTAAAAATTATTCAATAATACATACATTTAAGCTAATTTGTTGGTGTTTTTAGATTCAAATTTTTCGGATTTATTCAATTTACTGGCAATGTTCAACTTTCTTTGTTCATCTCTCTTGGAGTAAATCATGTTAGTGAAAGGACCTTCAAATTGTTCGGCAATTTGGTAGACTAATCTTACAAAACCACTGACCAAAACACCAAATGGAGAACCGTAGTATATAGCACTACCTAAGAATGATAGAGAAGAACCAATATACATTGGATGATCACAAACATTGAATGGGAATCCAGTTAGTTTTTCATCCTTTAAAATACCAAAGTAGTCACCTAGATAAGTACCATCAATACCCAATTTATACATAGATCCTAAGTTTAGAGTTTGACCAATAACAAAGGTTGCAGCACCTAAGGCTTTTAAAACAGGTACCCATAAAGATTCCTTGGATAAGTATTCAAATACAGAAGGTTGTTCTAATACACAACCCTTCAAAAAGGCGTGATCTCTTACTAAACCTAAAGAGAAAATTAAAACAGCTAATGAGTAACAAGCAGCATACTTAGAACCAAAAATTTTCTTAGAAAATAGTCTGGTTTTGTAATCTATTCTAGCGATTATATTCCATGTGGATGGGTTTATGACAATAAGACTTAAAGCTATTTTAGCAGTAGTGCTTGAATAGTTGGTGTTTGATAGACAAGTGTTGACAATACCTTGTAGAGACATAATTTTATATATATATATTTATTATTGGTCTGTATTAATTCACTTTCAAAATATTCATTTTTTTTTTTTTCAAAATCATGAACCAAAATCACATAAGGGATATTAACCATCTTTTATACCCATGCCAAAAATTATATTCTCTCAATACAAGACTGTGTTTAACCTAATAGAATAATAATACACCCCATATGAATATTACGTTTAACGTTTTTAATTTATTTTTTTTTTTTTTTTGCCTTGTATTAAATTACATAATTCATATGGGCTTACACAGGATATACATAAAACTTGTATAATTAAGGGATGATTAAACGTATAGTTGTCCCATATGAAAAAAGATGAAATATGGAGCGTTGACATTTCTTCTTCTTGTCACACTAAAAATACCGGCATAAGGCAAAAAAGTCAGTGGAGAAGTTCAAAAAAAGACATATGACACGTGACTTATTACTTTATAAATGTGGAATTACACACCGTGCACCTTACATTTGGGTAATTGATCACGTGATCAATTACCCACAGTAGCATAATACGCATTGCCGTAGCATAATCTTACGTTATATCAATGAGCTTTAGTTGTAATACTGCTTGAATATGAGGAGGTAAGGTGACAAATTACTAACTATTAATTTTTTTTTTTTGTTGATTTTGTTTCCCTCCGTATTTTACCATCAACTTTTATGAACTTCTTTACATGTAATATATATATTTTTTTAAAAATTTTAATATAAAAACTTGGTAAAAAAAAAGCATATGTAAACTAAATTTTTTAAACATATTTTAAACTTTAATCACGTGATTTACTGACAACATTTTACGGGATTTATTCATATACTTTTTTTAATGGCATATTGACTGATATGGCCCAAAAGGGAAATTTTTGATGTTTAATCATCTTGAATGTCTTACTGTTCTATAGCGAAATAATCAATGATTACACTACTAAATTTTAATCAAACCTTTATTATTATTATATAAATTAAATTTTAATCAAATTTATCTTAAACTAGCCCAAATGCTTCTCTTTTTAAGCAGGGTCGATAAGACGAACAAGAATTTAGATATATTCTATGTACTTCTTGAATGCCTAGGCATCTTTCAATACAACCAAAAACAACATTCACGCTATCATGTTCAAAAGTTCTAATATTTACAAGTTTGTTAATGTACAAAATGACTACTTGCTTATTGGCTGTCTTTTATTCTTCACTCTTATTGGCGGTTTAGTTCCATCCATCTCTTCAATCCTTATAGGTAGATGTTTCAAGATATTCACAAACATTTACATGGAAAAATACTCAACATATAATGCAATGTATCATGATTTAGTCATGAGAACTATGTCGTTGGTTATTTTAGCTGCTGGCTATTTTCCTGTAAGTTGGATTTCTATAAGTTTGTGGATGCGTTTTGGAGAAGTTCAAAACTTCAGAATAAGATCCACTGTTTTTGATAACTACATGAAAAAGAATTTAGATTTTTTTGATTCACATGAAAACTTGACTGCTGAATTTATTCAAATTAATAGATGCATAGAAGAATTGCGACAATCATGCTCTGAAGCTAGTGGAATGGCTTTGCAAGCAACCATTGGGGTCATTGCTCTGTTTTGTGTTTCTTGTTACTATTCATGGTCATTAACATTCATTTTTTTATGTTCAGCTCCCTTAGTTGCTGTTATTGCTGCTATATGTTCCAAAAAGTATGAGAAATATACAGATTTAGAAAATGAAGCTTCTTTGAAATGTTCAAATCAGATATTGAATATTATGGAGAATATTTCTTTAATTAAATTAAATTTAACCGAAAAAGAAGAAAGTAAAAGTTTTGATAAAAAAGTCAAAGAATGTAACACTCTTTTTATCAAAGGTTCATTCTGGACTTCTTTTAACCAAGCTGCTTTAAGAATGTTGTCTTTATGCATGTTTGTTCAAGGGTTTTGGTTTGGATCTTCTCAAATTAAAAAAGGTCATTTATCTACTGAAAAAGTCATGACCTGTTTTGCAAGTTGTATTTCATTAAGTTCATCTTTGATGTCTATTATTCACCAAATTATAATTATTCAAAAAGGTAAAGTTGCTTTGAAATATATTGACATGTTATTTTATTCTGAAAGTGATTCCAGTGTTGATAAAAAATTGATAAATAAAGATAAAATAAACATATCTCTACCCATAGATAGTCGATTAACTGCTGAGAATCACAATAACAAGATTAATAATTACAAAGTTAAATTTGATAATGTGACAGCTTTTTACAAATCTAGACCAAATGTTAATGTTTTACAAAATATTACCATAAATTTTATAAATAATGGTTTTACTTATGTTGTTGGAAAATCTGGTTCCGGAAAATCAACCATTTTTAACTTGTTACTAAAGTTATATGAAAACACATATACCGGTGAAATCACTTTGAATGGTGTAGATATAAGAGAAATTCCAGAAAAATGGCTACTCTCACAAATTACTTTAGTTGAACAATCAACTTATATGTTTAATGATTCCATTAAAAACAACATTATACTTGGCTCTGATTCTGAAAATCATTACAATGAACATAAACTAGCTAATATATTAGAAATTTGCGAGTTGAACTCAGTTATTGATACTTTTCCAAATGGTATAGACACTATTATTGGTGATGTTTTAATTTCTGATTTAAATAGCAAAGAAACAAGAAACAAAAATCCATGTGAAACCAATGTTGTGCTAAGTGGTGGTCAGCAACAGAGAGTTGCTATTGCAAGAGCTTTGTATAGAGATACTCCAATTATTATTTTTGATGAATCCTTGAGCTTTATTGATATAAAAACCAAACAAATAATTATGACCAAACTAAAAGAATATAGAAAAAATAAAACCACCATTATGTTAACCCATGATTTGTATTCAATAGATGACCACAATATGGTCTACTTGTTGAAAAATGGAAGAGTTATGGAAAGTGGTTTAAAATCAACATTGATTAATAAACCAGATAACGATAGTAGTTTATTCAAAAAACTATACGAATTGCAAAATTTATACCAAAAGGATTTCTCATATGGAACTAAAACAAACAAGCATCATTCTTTGTCAACTGTTTCTTCATCAGTTTTGGAAAAAGAGAATGCTGAATTTACTACTAATATTGTCATTCCTGAAACCCCGAAAATATCAATAAATGCTGTAAAAAGATTATCAACTGTATTTAATGACGAAAAAGAAGTAAACAAAATCAACAACAATGAATCCTTAGAATCCGAAATTAAGATTGAAGATTTTCAATCCACAGAACGATTGCCATTGACTTCAATGGTCACCATTTTTAAAAAAATGTACAAAACAATAACAGTAAAGAAAGTTTTGGTTGTTGGTATTACTGCTAGTGTCATTTCTGGTGTTTCTAATCCTGTTTTTTCTTGGGCTGATTCTAAATTAATTAATGCCAATGTTCTTCAAGGAAAACAAACTTCTGCTAATAATACCAATATGGATAATGTTAAAGAAGTCACACCATCAAATGGATACATGATCAAGTGGTGTATGATTGTCGTTGGAATTGCCGCTATTGACGGAATAACAACATTTGTAAAAGAATTTTTCTTACAGTATGTAGCTGAGTACTGGATCATGAACTTAAGATCTGTTTCTGTTTCCAAAATTTTAGGCAATGATATCAATTGGTTCACATATGCTATTAACAAACCTTCAGAAATATCGGCATTGCTGATGAATGACTTGAGAGATATGAGAACATTGATTTCACAGTTTTTGGCTTTTGTTATTACCATAGTTTTTGTTGCTAGTTGTGGATTAATTTGGTCCATTATTTCAGGCTGGAAGCTATCTTTGGTTGGACTATCTTTGATTCCTTTGTATATTTTAATAACCATATTGTATTCAGTGCTGTTGCAAAACATGGAAAATAGCTATAAATCTTCTATTGCTGATTTGGAAAATAAACAATATGAAGTTTTAAAAAACTTCAAGACGATCAAAATTTTACAGTTAGAATCTTACTTTTACATGAAGTTAGGCTACTGCTATAACAATCTGAAACATGCAGGTGTAAGAAGAACTTACGGCACTGGATTTGGTGTAGCCGTGTTTGCTTCTTTGACTTATATTGTTCAAGCAATTATTATTTTTTATGGCCTTAAATTAGTAATCAGTGGAGAGTATTCATCTAGTAAATTATTTCAAACTTTTTCATTGTTGCTGTTTACAATCATCACATGTGGCATGATGTCTAGTGCTGTACCGAACTTGACCAGAGGTCAAAGAGGGGCAACTTATATTTTTAATTTGATTGATAGATCATATTCCGAAAATCAAAATGAAGACGGTTATGTTCCATCAATTAAAAATTTAAAAACTTCCAACAGTTTGATTAATGTCAAAAATTTGAATTTCAATTATGCTTGCTCTTCCAAGCAAATCATAAATAACTTAAATTTTGAAATATACTCAGGTGAAACAGTTGGTTTGGTAGGCCCAAGTGGCTGTGGCAAATCTACTTTCTTGCAATTACTGTCTAAGCTGCAAGAATACAACAGTGGACTTATAAAAATTGATGGCCAAGACATAAAAGAATGGAATTTGGTTGCTTTGAGAAAATTTATAGTTTTCTTTCAACAAAACACGTTAATATTTCGAGACACTTTAAAAGAAAACTTAAAGTATGGTAACGATGCAAGTAATGACGATATACTGTTCTTAATGGAAAAATTTCACTTGACTGAATTATTAAGCCAAGTCAATGGTTTAGATGGTGATATGATTGATGCTGCTTTAATTTCTGGTGGACAACTTCAAAGATTGAATATTATCAGGCAGCTTTTAAGATTGAAAAAGCTTGGCGAACAATGCCAGATTTGTGTCTTAGATGAAATAACTTCTTCATTAGACCCTGAAACAGCCGAATTGGTAGAAAACTACTTTATTAATGATATAAAACAAACCAAAGTTATTATAACACATCATAAATCTTTAATGCAAAAATGTGATATAATTTTGGTCATGAATCACAAGGGCGAATTAGAAGAAAAAGGCAAATACATTGATTTGATCAGCAACAAATCCAGTTATTTAAATAAGTTGATTTATGAATTGAGTTAAATAATATGTAATACTAAATGTATATGTTTGTTAAATAAGGTAACAAAAAAAGAAAAACAGTCAATTTTTGTTTTTATTTTGATTGTCAATAAATTAAGCAGATCCATAAGTAAGTTTGGAAATTTGCTCTATATGTCTCTTGTTAATGTGCATGTTAATGTAAACTAATAACGATGTACCAGACACCAAAGTTATTAGTGTCAACGCAAAATTAATTGGAATTGGGTTTTTGTTGAAAACAAAGTGGGTCCAGTAGTCTAACTTATTTTGGGCTAAATTACACAGACCGGCTAGTGTCATTAGCAAACCATAAACAGTACCAAATGTTTCAAATCCAAATACTTTTGAACAGTAGTCAGATACAACGGTATAGTAGAATGGTCTGTACATGGTTAAAATCACAATACCTAAACATGAGGCAAAAAAGCTGTTTTTAATCAATCCTAAAACACCGACTAAAACGGATGTTGAAAATAAAATGTAAAGAACATACAAAGTACTGATATTATCAAGCAATAAACCAATTAATGGTATAGCAATAACCCCACCCAAAGGTAAAGCAATGTCAAATATGTTGTTTATTCTCAAAGCTTGTTCATAACTTCCCAGTAAGTACTCATGTTGGGATCTGACTGTTGCAACAAAGTAGTTAATTCTTAGCATACAAATAATGGTAAAAATTTGAATTAAAATATACCAACCTGACTTGATTTGCTCACTAGCGGAAAATCTGTGCATAACACCAAAGATACCCTTGGATTTTTTGTACAGCTGTTGTTCTGTGACAATTTCTATCTTGGATTTTCTTCTGTTACTTAATGTTTTTGAAGAAATTATAGATTGATTATCCAAAAGTTCATCGTTCTCTTCTGAATTTTCCAAATCTTCAGTGGCACCGGTTTTGGAGGTAGATGAGCCAAGAGGTAACTCACCATTACCATCCAGACCTTCAATTGCTAGCTTTTGAATATCACCTAAAGTATCTTCTTTGGAGTCAGAGCCATTGTTCTTGTATGATTGACTTGGCATGATTTTCCACTGACATAAAAAGATAAACAATGGTACAACCAAGTAGTACTTGAAAAACACATGTAGATTAATGTTGGAAAAGCCGTTTTCGTAAGCTAATCTATAAAACAAAAATACAGCTGATGAAGTATCAAATGCACCTGAAATTAATGCTAATATGGTACCGCTGTATTTAGGGAAGGTATTTGCCAATTGGAAACAAGAAATAAAAACAAATGGACCACCAACAGCCAGGATGACGTATCCAACAATGTATGCATCAAAGTATTGGTATAATACTTGATTGTAAGAAAGAATGATCGACCCCAATGTGATCAGTAAGCACCCAATGTACCCACAAACCTTAGGACCATATGAATCTAACAATCTACCTACAACCAAAGAAGTCAAATTTGTCATGGTTGCACCATACGAGAACAACTTGTTTAGCTTTAGATCTTGATTGTCACAGGCTTTACCAAAGGGTAGTTCTGATTCAGGGGAACACAAGAAGGAGTATACACCTTCCTTGATTAAAATCGGCTTTAACGAAGCAAACCCGAAGATTACACCTGAACCCAAAAGACACCAGATGATTGAGCAAATGACTTGAATGAGTTTTTCTTTGTTTGAGTACCTTCTAGAAATGGAAATAATTGGTATTATATCTGTAGTCATTGTTAAAAAGAAGGCGTGAATTAGTGTTTTTATGTATATTTCTTCTAGTTTAATAACGATTTGTACTTTGGTTGTAAATACAGAGCCTGCACGAAGTCCTATAAGCAGAGATTTTCTTCGTGGAAGAATATAAGGGACTATCTCCGACAGATTTGAAAAAAAAAATGGAGAGATAAGAAAACTCCTATTCTCCTTTCGGATTTTACCGATTGATTAGGATATTATCGTTTTATTAGTACAATCTACGAGAACACTATCAAGAATATTAAGTAGATTTTGAAAAAAAAAGGTAGCGCTCTTATGCAATCAGATTTTAAAATCACCCTCTAGATTGTCTTACTTTACCCCACTAAAAAAGCACTCTAGAGTGATCGACATTTATATTTAGAACCAGTGTGTTATTTTTAAAACATCCAAAAAAAACATTGCCTTTTTAGGAAATATAAATGGTTTTAGTTTTCTCTTTTTGGCCGGAAAGGGGCACGTTTTATCCCTGCTCCAGTCTCCCTTTTTTTGGAGGAAAGCTATTGCGCTAGGGGGACAGAGCATGATATGCGTTTGGATGTGCCCTTCAGACCTGTTTTATGTTTGAATATAGCCTTTGAATTGTTTACACCTGTGTAAACTATTTATAAAACTCATATATATGGACTGTTTTATATGTGTCTGGATGCAGTTGAAAATTTGAAACTTATATATAAGTGCTTGCTGTTTAGTTTCTAAAATAAATAGCTAATAATCTGAAATGATTATTAGGTGATACTTTATCGTTTATTTTGTACGGTATTTGATCGTAACCAAGCAGGCAATTAGAACTCTGTAATTTATTATACCTTTTTTTTAAAAAAAAGTAAACTCTTTCATTCTTTATCAAAGTTTTAAAAATTAACAGCAAATAAGCTATAACCTTTAAAACACCACGAAAAAATAAATAAAAATGCTTTCTTTAATTTCCACAACTCTACTATTATCAACTGTTTTTAATTCTCATGCAAATGCTA
This sequence comes from Hanseniaspora uvarum, assembly GCA_037102615.1. Classification (NCBI taxonomy): domain Eukaryota; kingdom Fungi; phylum Ascomycota; class Saccharomycetes; order Saccharomycodales; family Saccharomycodaceae; genus Hanseniaspora; species Hanseniaspora uvarum. Next base: position 1,141,943 of record BTGA01000002.1, on the reverse strand, counting down.
TAACCATTGAAGAGCAGGACTCGCAATCAATAGCTCAATCCTCACATTCCCACAAGGCTAAAGTCACTGATGTTGTATTAACAACTATTTTGTTAACCGTTAGTGTCGACGGCACTTTGACAGAGACTTTTTCTGATGAAAGCGTTTCTGCCGAAACAGGTGTTGTAATTAACAATGCCAATGTTGCCTTATCATCTAGTGCATCTACGACCACAAGCACGACAAATGAATATACAATTCCTACCATCTCTTTGAGTCCATCTTCTACTGCCACAAGCACAACTTCTGAATATGTAGCACCAACAACTAGCACTGAGTCCTCATCTAGTACTGAGCCCTCATCTAGTACTGAGCCCTCATCTAGTACTGAAGACCAAACTACATCAACATCAGTTGCCAGCCCGACTGTCGTTTCAAGCACTTCAAGTGATGAGCCCAGCTCAACAACAAGTTCTTCTTCGTCATCCACTGCAACCAGTTCATTTGCATCATCAATGTTGTCTCAGCACAACGCCAAAAGAGCCTTACACAAAGACACTGATTCATTAAGTTGGTCTAGCAATCTTGAAAATATTGCTCAGGCTTATGCTGACTCATATGATTGTTCCGGTACTCTTACTCACAGCGGAAAGCCATACGGTGAAAACTTAGCCTTAGGGTATCCACTATACGATGGAGAAACAGGTATAGCCGCTTGGTATGATGAAATCAAAAATTACGACTTTTCAGATCCTGGTTTCAGCGACGATACTGGCCATTTCACACAAGTGGTGTGGAAAGATACTACACAGGTGGGATGTGGCTACAAGCAATGTAGTAATGAATGGGGCATTTATCTAGTTTGTAATTATCTAGCCCAAGGTAACATTATAGGTGAATTTTCTTCCAATGTTGAGGAATTGATAAATTAAGCAATTCAAAAGTCATTTTTATCCGACTATATACTCATCTTTCAATATCAAAATACTGTACTATATAAACATTTATTAAGGTCAAATTAATACTGTCACAGATCCTCGGATATATGTTCTATATAAACATTCAAATCGGAGTTGTTTATTCCGCTTTAAAAAAAAATAGTGCCAACGTATCTTTACGGCGAAGAATAAGGGTTAAATACACGAGCGTTAATTTTCGGCGAGAGAAAAAATACTGTCAATTCGTTCATATACAACTGGGTCTTTATTTTAGACAAATATAAGATTGAAAACACCACGCTTTTGAACTTAGTTGTATTTATAGATATATATATATTAGAGTAAAGTGGATTTTCTTATAACACAACTTTATCTATTTACCACTGTATTCAATTTCTATAACAATATAAATGCACACAATACTGTCACTTCTGTTGCTGTTTATACAGCTAAGCTCTTGTTTTCAAGAAAATTTTGCTTATGACCAAGACGTGGTATATCAAACACAAATACATACTATAACAAAAACCGAGTATCTTCCCTACACAGCAAGTGCCACCCCAGTGGTCCAACCAAAGAATAGCTTTATTAAAGAACATAATCACTACAGATCCAAGCACGGTGCGAAGAAATTGCTTTGGTCGGAATCTCTGCATGAGCATTGCAAGGCATTTATAGAAGATGAGTTTACTTGTGATGGAAATCTCCACCATTCACAAGAAGCTGAAGATGGAGATATCGGTGAAATAGTCACGATTGGGTATTCCTCAGTGGAGGAATTTATGAAGAGTGTTTACGCAACGAAAAATAGCTTTGACTTTGATAGTTATGCCGACATAAATGAGAACGAGGCCAAGTACTTTAAACAGCTCATATGGAACGACGCACAGCTTTTTGGTTGTGCAATGGTTGATTGTGGAGATTATTTCTCGAACTTGATTGTTTGCCAGTATGATAAAAAACCAGACAACAAGACCATTAAAGAAAATGTCTTTCCCGAAATATAACAAATGACTTGATATTTTGATACAAAATTTCGGCTATATATAATGTTTAAAACTGTAATACAATTAATTAACTTTTATGAACCTTTAAAACTTATCATATGAATTTCTGTGAAATTGTATTAGTGGGGGGTTAAAAATGTCGACGCAAACTGTGGAAATGAATTGTATTACATTTTAGGTTTCCTTGCACGTGCAAAATAACGGAATTAAGAAATAGGTCACGTGTTTTATAAAATTACCCTTTTGGGAAGACGACAAAAAAAAAAAAAGAAATTTTACCTTATTTTTGTTTAAACCTAAAGCGTTTATTTTGATTTCTTTTTTAAACATTTAGTACTGATATATAATATATGTGGATATATTAAAGATACAGACAGTTTAATCTTTGAGAGAAACATTTGAATTAATTGAAATTAAACAATCAAAAACCCAAAACAAAACATATTTGCCAAACAACAATGTCTGCAGCTAACAATTCTCAAAAGATTGAAGATAGTAAAGTTCACGAAAGTGAAAAATCCAATGTAACAAACTTCAACAAGTTTGATCAACATTACTTCAACTCATACTCCCACTATTCTATTCATCAAGAAATGTTACAAGATTCTGTAAGAACAAAGTCTTACCTAGACGCCATTGTCAACAACAAAGACTACTTCAAAGACAAGGTCGTTATGGACATTGGTACCGGTAGTGGTATTTTATCCATGTTTATCTCTAAATACACTGACTGTAAACATATCATTGCCATTGATGCTTCTCCAGTTATTTACATGGCTGAAAAATTATACAAAAAAAACAATCTAGATGAATCAAGAATTTCCTTCGTCAAGATGAAGGTTGAAGATATAAAAGAACTACCAAACGGCATTGAAAAGGTTGATATTATCGTTTCTGAATGGATGGGATACTTCCTTATTTACGAATCCATGTTGAACTCTGTTTTGTATGCCAGAGACAGATGGATGGACAAGACCGGTTCTTTGTTCCCAGACAAATGTTCCATGCACGTTGCTGCCATGTCTGATGTCGACTACTACTCCGACAACGTTGACTTTTGGGATAATGTCTACGGTTTTGATTTCAGTGATTTCAAACCATTGGTCACTGTTGAACCTATTGTTGACTACTACAACAGCTCTTCTGTTGTTTCAGATACCGGAAATTTAATTGAATTTGATCTAAACACTTGTACTGTTGAAGATCTGACTTTTGAAAGAGAATTTGAAGTCAACATCACTCAAGACAACAGCTCATTCAATGGTTTGTTAACCTGGTTTGATATTGTTTTCCCACAACACGATCAAAAGAAAAAGCAAGTCAAGTTCTCAACTGGCCCATTCACTCAATATACCCATTGGAAACAAGTTGGTTTCTACTTAGAAAAAGAAATCGAATGTAGTTATAACGATACCTTCAAGGGTGTTTTAACTTGTAAACCAAACAAGGAAAACGTCAGAGATATGGACATTAAGATAGACTATGAATTTGTTCCAATCAACCAAGAGGAAAATCAAACTGTAAAAGCTTCAAACTCATACACTTTACACTAGGTATTCATCATTTTATATATGTAATTACTTTTATTGCTATAGTATTTTGAATTATTATTACCTTTTTTTTCGCGCATTGAAATATACCAATAGCAAAACTGCCTTCATCTCGTTTCTTTTTTCACTATTTCAATTTTTCAAACTTTTCATTAATTTTGGGTGTACTAGATGGTAACCAAAAACAACTCCCCAATGTCTAATACAAATTTTGAGAAGTTGGAGCAAATCAGAAAGTTTGTGAAAGAATCAAAAATCTTTGTGAATGAAGATCTTGTGACTTTCAGCAACGTTCCTGATGCCGGGATTGGTTTATTTGCCAAAGAAGATATTGCTGAAGATAGCATAATTGTAAAGATTCCCAAAACTGCGATATTTACATCGAAAAACTGTACTATCAACAATCTTCTTGATGACAAGTCTATTGATGGAATTATGGGTATACATTTGGCTGTGATTTATGAATTATTTGTTTTAAAAGCAGAAAAGTCGCATTGGTTTGATTATTTGAGTTTTATATTTGATGATGTTTTGAAGCATAACTCCAGTACCAAAGATCTTTATTTACCACCAGGGTATTGGTCAGAGAAGGAAAAAGAGTACTTGAAGGGTACCTTGATGGACGTCCAATATCAAGGTCTAAAAACACATACAGACATGCTGACTGTTTATGTGGATTTTGTTCGTTTTGCTAATGAATGGAAGAAAGATTGTGATTTAGATATTCCTGAAATCTTACAAAATGAATACATAGCTGGTCTCTCCGAAAGCGAGGAGTTGGACTTGGTTGAAGTAGAAAAACATTTGTTGTCTGTTAACAATAACTTTTTGAGATTTATAGAAATTGGCTATGTCATTTCATCAAGAGTGTTTGAAATTGATTGTTACCATCTATTTGGTTTGGTGTGTATTGTTGATCTTTTCAACCACAACTACAGTGAAGATATACACTTTGAGAACGAATATGAAGTTTGTGAAATTTGTGGTAAAACCGAGTGTGCGCATTTGTACATGTCTGATTCCGCCAGTGAAGATGAAAACATAGATCCTTCTGATGAAGCATTTGACGAAGAACAAAATGAAAATATAGAATCTGAAAAAGAAGAAGAAGAAGAAATACAAGATCATGAACATGCTGCAGATAGCGACGATGAATGTGAAATCAGAGCAATTCACGATATCGAAAAAGGGAAAGAAATCTATAATACTTATGGGCAATTTCCAAATGCCGCTTTATTGCTGAAATATGGGTTTGTTATACCAAATAATCCACATGATAAGGTTGCTCTTGGTGAAGAGTTTGAAGAAGTAGTCCAAGAATTGGTTAATTTGGATGAAACTGACCTACAAGAAAGAGTTAATTGGTGGAAACATGAAGGTGTCGCCTTATTGGAACAAGAGCTAGATGCCATAGAAGAAATGCAAGCTATGGCTGATCACGAGCATGGCAGCGATTGTGATCATAGCGATGACGAGGAAGAAGACGATGGCGAAGAAGAGGATGAAGAAGAGGATGAAGATGATGATGACGAAGATGAAGATAACGAAGAAGACGAAGAAGATGACGAAGAAATCGATGTAGAAACATATTGGAAGGACCAAATCTACCTTGACGCGTCAGGAGAAGCATCTCCTTACTTAGAAAGGCTATGTGTCATCCTATCCATGAGCAAAGAACAATTCAACACTGAGCACCTACAACTAGATCCTGAAAAACTCGAAGACGTCAAATCTCCCGAAATCAAGCCTGTTCTTTCACTAGCATTGAAATTACTGAAAAAAACTGTATCCAAAAAGAAGTTGTTTAAAATCCCTGAAGAATCCGAAAATCTACCCAATTTTGCCGAAATAAAAAACATATTATTGATAGAAAATGACATTATTCTTAGGGCCAATGATAATTTCAGACTGGAATAGCTTCGCTTATGTATTTCATATGTATAATTGCTTTAAAGCCTTGTTCCAGAAATTGAATTCCCAAGGGCGAAGGCATTTCTCGTGCTTTCTCTATAGCTCGTCTAAATTGTAAACCATGCGTATAGTGGAAAAAAAAAAAACAACAAATATTGAATATATTGAAAAATTTTCGTTAATTCTTTGTTATTTACCAATATATATATGTCTTTAAGAACAGTTTAGCAGATAGAATCAGGGCATATACCTATAGAGCTGATTAAGAAACCTTTGTATTATATAAATTTAAAGCATGACTGTTACACCAGCTACTTCTGAACCACCAAGTGCAGCCTCGGTTCCACCACAAACCGAAACACCAAAACAACAAGTACAATCAGCAGTTTTACAACCTTATGCGGGGAATGACATAACAACAATAGTATTGGATCCAGGTTCATATAATACAAGAATTGGATTTGCAGGTACAGACCACCCAGTTGACATATCTTCTTCTTTATATGCGTTCGACGCATCCACACCAGAAAACTTATTATTCGAAGATCAAAGAATCAGCTATCCAAAACCTGGCAGAGAAGTTAGAAGTTTATTAAAAAACGGATTGATTCAAGATTTTGATATATTTGCACATAAAGTCAAGTTTTTGATGAAAAACAAGTTGGGAATAGAAAAAACTACCAAAACCATTCAAGCTTCATCTGATGAAAATGACGAGGATCAAATGGAAACAGAATTAGAGGGTTACAACAACCTCCCTATGATTTTGACAGAACCAATATGGAATCCAAAGGAAAACAGAGTCAAATCTATAGAAATGGTATTAGAGAATTTGAATTTTGAAGCCATGTACTTATTACCTCAGCAGTCTTCTGTTTCTTTTGCCATGGGTAAGCCAAATTGTTTAGTTGTAGGGTTGGGTCACGACTCTTGTTCAGTTTCTCCTGTGTTTGATGGTTTTACCTTATCTTCAAAACATAGAAGAAGTTATTTGAACGGTAAGTTATTGACCGAGTTATTGACTTCAAAAATCAAAGAAAAAGCTAAAAAATTAGAGTCGGTAAATGATGCAATTGATTTATTATGTAACTTTGAAGTGAAAGCAAAGAATACTGCACAACCAAAAATCAACAAAATAGAAGGTTTAACTCAATCTTTTAGAGACAATTATAATGAAAGATTTTTCATTCAAGAATGTAAAGAATTGCTTCTTCAATCAAGAACTAATTTAACTGCTCCTATTCCAAACAATGCAACTAACCCACCTGCAAGAAGCATTGAGTCTCCATGGGGTGAAAATATAGTATTTACAGAAGAAGAAAGATTTGATTTGGTAGACCAATTATTTTCTCCAGACTTGGCAAATCCTGTAATAAAACAATGGAACGATGACCACAAAGAGGTGTATCCACCTTGTCATAACGATTACATGCCATTGAAGAGAAATACCAACAACAGCACTACTGGAGAAGAAAAGAACGAAAATGAACCAGAAGTTGAAAATCCAGAATTGGAAAACAAACTATCAGATAACTTAAAGGGATTAGTTGATTTGATCCAACATTGTATAGAGACTGTTGATGTTGATTTTAGACCTGTTTTGACAAACAACATCATTGTAACTGGTGGGTTGTCTTATATTCCAGGTTTAATAACAGCCATACAATTAGAATTGACTAAAAGATTGCCTTCATTTAAGATAAAGATTGTCACTCAAGGTAATTCTGCAATGACCAAAGAAAGAATGTACCACACCTGGTTAGGTGGATCCATTTTAGGTTCATTAGGTTCATTCCAACAGTTATATGTCGGTAGAGAAGAGCTTGCGGAGGTTGGTGTTGACAGATTGTTAAAAGCTAGGTTTAGATAAAGTACATATATATTTTTTTTATTTTTAAAGTCAGTTATTTGTATATTTCAATTTTGTTTTTTATTAAATCTAAAGCGCATTTATTGACTGTTAATTCCAATTTCTTTAACATTGATGTATTCTGTTGCAAATAAGGTTTCATTTGTATAATTCTTATATCTGTCTTGCTATTTGTGAGATTGGAGTCCAAGTTGGCTTCTATGAGAAGATCAGAGACTTCGTCAATTTTTTCTAAAAGTAACATTTGGTTATGAGTAAAAATGTGAAATAAGTTGTGTGATTGATCCATAAAGTATAATAGTGCAAACGAGTATTTAATCATGTTTCTAGCTTGAACAACCTCCCTTACACAATCAGTCAAAAATTCTAGTTCAATAAGGCTTAGACCGAGTACAGATGATAACTTGTCTAGCTTTTTATCAAGTAGCTTATTAAACAATCTCATATCCAAAAGCATGTTATTTTCAGACTCCAAAAAAAACTTGTAATAGTTTCTAAATCTATCCAAAGATATACTGTCCTTTCTGCTGCTGTTATTATTATTATTTTGTAAATCTCTCTTGTGCATGCAATCGTAAAAGCTACCACCATGAGTTTTCCAATCTTTATGACAAATCCAGCAAAATTCAAACTTACAAACCCCGCACTTGACGTGGTTGCACCCTTCCATCTTTTCAATATCTACATCGCAACTAGGGCATGGTTGTGTATTGTTGAAAACCCAATTCAAAGACTCGTTTCCTTCGTCTAATTTGTTCATCCAAGTCTTTAATAAAGAACAAGGAATAGGTGAGTGAACTTCTCTTTTACAATTCAAACAAAACTTGTGCCACTGCAAACAAGTGACATTCTCAGAACTATTTACATTATCTTCCAATAGAGTTCCAGCTTGATTTGTCAAGATCACATTTTCACAATCAGCCTGTGGACAATCGCTAATCTGAAGATTATTTGTATTATTTAGGCAGTCCAGTAAAGAGTATTTGAGTAGATCATCCAGGTATTCATCTCCCAATATCTTTTGAATTGACAAATATGATATGTTTTTTTTACAAGAGCCACCAATGCACTTTATATGAAAAGAATCAGACATACTGGTGGATGATGCTTTTAAATACATTTTATAGCAATCTATGCAGGCATGATGAGATTGATCTTGACAGCTATTGACCTTCAAAATAGGAGTTTTATTAAAATCATCAATTTCTTCATAACATATGGGGCATGTATAAATGCCATCTTTGATGTCTGTACTAATTTCTAAGTCGTTTGATAATCCCAATTCATTAAACTCGGCTTCATTTTCACTAATTTCTTTACATGAATCGATGCTCCACTGGTTTGTAGACAAAACATTCAACAATTTTGTTTTGTATTCCTCCAAACTTGTGTTACCGGCATACAGACAATCAAACACATAAGCTTTTGTAGTCGCGTTCAGCATATCATTTAGATGTGATAACTGGTACAGAACAAAGTGTTCCTTGTTGGAAAACAGCATATATTCGTTGTTATTATTCGATTTTCTATGAGCCATTTCCAAGTTTTTCGAAATATACTCATCAAGTTCAATACTCAAAGCATGTTTTTCGTTGTTGCCATGTTCACTTACCGTGTCCTGTGTCAAAGTAAGTTCGTTCAAATCATCAGTAATCGAAAAATTGTCGTCACTATCATCAAATATAACTTCAATATCTTCTTCTTCTATCTCATCATCGCTGTAATAAAACGAATTATTCATACTTCTTTAAGGTTTACGATACCAATTAGGGGAGGTTTCTTTACTCTGTATAGGCGGTCCTATTTACGCTTAGTACAATTTTTAAAAAGCCAAAAACTTACCCACCCGATATTAAAAGAAACATTTCTTTTTTTTTTTTCACCATTTTCTTTCACATTATTGAAATTTAAATTTTAATACATATATAAAAGCCAAAAAGAAAAGAGAGTAGCCACTGTATAGACCACACAGCAGATTAGTACTTACCTATAGAATGAATACTGATAGCAACATTAAGTTACCTAGTATTGGTAAGAAAAGAGTTATCAACGAAAACTTTACTTCAAGCAAAAAGGCGAAGAACTTAAATGTTACGACTAAATACTTCATTAAAAACTCTACGAACTTGAACAACGTTCAACCTGTGAAGATCTTAAGAGAACATTACTTAAGAGACGACATTCCATGCTCAGTTAAAAAGTGTGAATTGTGTGAATATGATGCTTCTTCATCCGATGACAAGCCTATTTTGGAAGATATCGATGTTTTCACTAACAAGAAAACACATATCGCCATTCTAGACACAAATGTCATTGTTAACTGTATTGACATGATAGAAAACGAAAAGATTTTTAACAATATTATCATCCCACAAACAGCTTTGGATGAATTGAAAAATTTGTCTTTTCCAATATACAAAAGATTAAAGAGTATTATAGGTTCAACGGAGCTTTCAGATGACGAAAATAGATACAAAAATATTTCTGTTTATTACAACGAGTTTATGAATAAGACCTATTGTGATAGATTGCCTATGGAAAGCATCAACGATAGAAACGATAGAACAATTAGAAAACTTGCTAAATATTTGGACTACCATTTAAATGAAAATACCAAGAAAAATCAAAAATTAGGCATTCAAATTGTTTTGATCACCAATGATAAGTTGAATTTGCAGAAGTGTAAAGAAATTGGAGTCAATGCGATGAATATTTACAAGTACATTGACAATTTGCCAAACTCTGAAGAATTGAAAGATATGATCCCGCAGTATGATTTAACAGCTGACAACAAGATCAACGACAAAGATGCTGCTAATGATCTGGACTCATCTAAAGATATTTATGATGAATACTATCCAAATTCAAGAATATCTGCCGGTTTAAAGAATGGTTCTATCTATCAAGGTAACATTCAAATATCCGAACACAATTTCCTTCAAGGTTATGTTAATGTCAACTCATTCCCTAAACCAATCTTAATCAAAGGTATGAAAAACTTGAATAGATCATTCAACAGTGATGTAGTTGCTATAGAATTATTACCGGAAAATGAATGGCAACAAGAATCTTCCTACCAAGTTGATTCTGAACATTATGATGTTAATGCTAATCCAGACATTAATGAAGATAGCGAAGATGCTAACATTGCTGAAGCTAACTCCGTTGTCATATCCGATAAGCAAAGACGTTTATTGGCCCAAGAAGCTATTAAGCAATCTAAAAATAACAAAAACTGTGTTCCTACTGGTAAAGTTGTTGGTATCATCAGAAGATCATGGAGACAATATGTGGGTCAAATTGTCGAAGCCAGTGTAGATGAAGAAAATACCTCAGGTACAAACTATCAATCATGCTTTGTTTTATTATATGACTTGAAATTACCAAAAGTTGTTATCAAAACCAGAAGAGCTGTTGAATTGATGAACAAAAGAATATTAATAGGTGTTGATTCTTGGCCTAAAGACAAGAAGTATCCATTGGGTCACTTTATTAAAGATCTAGGTGTTGTTGAGTCTAGAGATGCAGAAACAGAAGCTTTGTTATTGGAGCATGATGTTGAGTACAGACCATTTTCTAAGAAAGTTATTCAATGTTTACCTGAAGAAGGTGACAACTGGAAATGTCCTATTGACCTAAAGGATCCACAAGAAATAGCTAAAGACCCATCTTTGGTCAAGAGAGTTGATTTAAGAGATAAGTTGATTTGTTCTATCGATCCTCCAGGCTGTGTTGATATTGATGATGCTTTGCATTGTAAAATTTTGCCTAATGGTAACTACGAAGTTGGTGTTCACATTGCTGATGTTACTCACTTTGTTAAGCCAAATACTCCTTTGGACCAAGAAGGAGCTGCTAGAGGTACCTCTGTTTACTTAGTCGATAAAAGAATTGATATGTTGCCGATGTTATTAGGTACTAATTTATGCTCTTTGAAGCCATATGTTGATAGATATGCATTTTCGGTTATTTGGGAATTAGATGCCAAAGCTAACATTGTTAACGTTGATTTTATGAAATCTTGTATAAAATCTAGAGAAGCATTTGCTTATGAAGAAGCTCAATTGAGAATTGATGATAAGAACCAAAATGATGAATTAACAATTGGTATGAGAAATCTATTAAAATTATCCAAATTATTAAAACAACAAAGATTAGATGCCGGTGCCTTGAACTTGGCCTCTCCAGAAGTTAAAGTCTACATGGATTCTGAAACTGCAGACGCCAATGATGTTGAGATCAAAAAAACTTTTGAAACCAATTCCTTAGTTGAAGAATTCATGTTGTTGGCTAACATTTCTGTTGCTAGAAAAATTCAAGATGCATTCCCTCAAACTGCCATGCTAAGAAGACATGCTTCACCACCAAAAACAAACTTTGACATATTAAATGATATGTTGACCAAGGTTAAGGATCCTAAGTTCAAGATTACTTTGGATTCTTCTAAGACCTTGGCCGATTCTTTGGATATCATTGAAGATCCAAATGATCCGTTCTTTAACACTTTGGTCAGAATTTTGTCTACTAGATGTATGATGGCTGCTGAGTACTTCCCAAGTGGTGCCCATCCATATGCTGACTACAGACATTACGGTTTAGCTGTTGACATATATACTCATTTCACATCTCCTATCAGAAGATATTGTGATGTTGTTGCGCATAGACAATTAGCCGGTGCCATTGGGTATGAAATGTTGGACTTGAGTCATAGAGACAAAAATAAAATGGATGTCATCTGTAAAAACATTAATAAAAGACACAGAAATGCCCAATTTGCTGGTAGAGGTTCCATTGAGTATTATGTTGGTCAAGTTATGAAAAAAGAAAATGAATCTGATAAACCAAAAATTGAAACTGGTTATGTCATCAAGATGTTCCATAATGGTTTCCAAGTACTTGTACCAAAGTTTGGTGTTGAAGGTTTGATTAGATTAGAAAATATGTCTACTGACATGAATGATGTTGAATTTGATGAGGATGAATACACTTTGACTTTTAAAAACGAAAACAGCAGCTCATTGAGAACTGTAAGAGTATTTGATAAGGTTGATGTTGAAGTTAAGAGTGTTTTGGATCCTGTCACCAACAAAAGAACAGCTCAATTGTTGTTAAAATAAAATATATATGTTAAATAGTACTGGGGGTTTTTTTTTTGTTCAAATTTATAGTAAGAAGATCTATATATATATTATTGCTTTAATAAACGAAAAATGTTTATCTTAAACCAGACATACCTCTTTCGACAACTCTCTTCTTGTATGCCTTGATACCACCTTCTTCTCTCCATACTTGACCGTTTTCACTACAAATAACTTCGTCACATAGACCATCAATGAAACCAACATCGTGCGATACTACTACAACACCACCGGTGAAATCACTCAAACCCTTCTTCAAAGCATCAGAAGCTTCGTAATCCAAATGATTGGTAGGTTCATCAAGAATGATTAAATGTGGATTATCTAAAGATACTTTGGCAAACGCAACTCTGGATTGCATACCATAAGATAATTGAGAAATTCTTTGTAAAGCAACAGGACCAGCAATACCGAAGTTACCTAATTTACCTCTAATCTTGTCAGGAGTCAAATTAGGGAATTCAGAAAGTAGATAATCTAAAGAAGATACATTACTTGGCATAGATTCAATGTGATGTTGGGTGAAGTTAGCAACAATTAATTGAGAATTTCTGTTAACATGACCGCTGACAGGAGTTATTTGTTGCAACAATAATTTCAGTAATGTTGTCTTACCACAACCATTTAAACCAACAATAGCCATTCTAGAACTTTGTTGAACATCAAGAGATACATCGGTCAATAATGGTTTACTTTTATCGTAGTAGAAAGTAACATTTTGCAATTGTAAAATAGGTGGAGATAATTGATCACAATCTGGGAATTTGAAGGTATAACCTTTATCATCTTCAGGTTTTTCCAAAACAGGCATTTTAGCCAATTTTTTGATTCTAGATTGAGCTTCTGATGACTTTGCAGCATTGTATCTGAACTTGTCAATGAATTCTTGTAAATGTTGTCTTTCAACCATTTGTTTTTCGTATTCTTTGATAGCAATCTTCTTTCTTTCTTCTTTGGTTTGATAGAAAGTATCGAAATCTTGACCTCTGTAGTAGTCCAATCTCTCATTGTGTTGATAAATAATATCAGTAGCAACATCATTCAAAAATGCTCTGTCGTGGGAAACAATCAATACAGTACCTTTGTAATTTTTCAAGTATTCACCTAAGAAGAATAGTGCAGGAACATCTAAATGATTATTCGGTTCATCTAATAGCAACAAATCCGGTTGGGTGAAAAGACCTCTGGCAATAGAAATTCTCTTTCTCCAACCACCTGACAATTCTTTGATAGGTTTATACAAATCATCATTATTTTGGAAACCTAAACCATTCAGCAACATGGATGCTCTAGATTCGGCTTTATCAGATTCTATGTCAACTAATTTTTCAGAAACCTTTAATAAATGTTCTTCTAAATCTTCTCTTTCATATTCCAATTTGTTATATTCTAAAGATCCTTCTTCGAATTCTTTTTTCAAACCTTCAATTTCTTCAATTCTGGTTTCCAAACTCTTTTCTTCTTTCAATAAGTTTCTTCTCCAAACATCAGAGTCCAAAACAGCATCTAAAACTCTAGTTTCTCCAGGAAGTTTTAATTCTTGCTCAACATTCAAAATAGTAATATAACTTGGAACTTGCAATTCTCTTCTGGCCAATGCATTTAGCAAAGTGGATTTACCAATACCATTGGAACCAACAAGACCATATCTGTGACCATAAGACAAAGACAAAGAAGCATCTCTTAAAATAGACTTACCATCACCAACAAAGATATCAAAGGTTGGAATATGAATATCTTTTGATTGACCTTGAGATGCACCTGAAAATTGAATAGGATTGACTTTCATGAAGAAAGAATCATAATCTTGATCTTCTTCATTTTGGCTGATATCTGAGATAAGCTTTGAAGCTTCATACTTAACAAATTGGTTGTTTCTTTTGGCAACCTTCTTGGCTAATTTCTTTTCAGCTTTTTCTAATTTCTTAATATCAACAGTGGAAGATACCAATCTTTTACCTGAGTTTGATCTTAAAGAATCTAAAGAGTTTAGCTTCAAATGGTCTAAAGACTTGTTAATCTTATCTTGTCTTTTGTTGTAGTTAGAGAACATACTCATATCTAATAATCTCTTAGAAGTATCACCAATAACATTCAGCTTGGCCTTGTTCTTGGTGATATTTTCATTCAAAGTGTAAGTTAAAGTTTCGATGATTTCTTCGATTTTTTCATTTTTTTCTGTGCTGTTGGTGGTACTACTGTACATGATATTTTTCAAAAAGTCCATATCCTCATCAACTTTGATGTTTAGGATTAAATTAGAGTCATTAGAGTCGTCTAATAACTTCTTGTAATAACCGATAATGTAATCAACTACAATTGAATCCACCTTCACATTATTGCTTAGGGATTTCATGATGAATGAATTAACATTAGATTTTTCGATTATAAGATTTGAATTCACTTCAGACATAGCTTCGAATGTGTATACTGTTGGATGGGTTCCTTATATCCGTTCTTATATTCTCATTAAAAACTATATGAATTACAGTGAATATTTAATTTAAAAAATGGTGAAAAATTCTTTCTCCGTTTTCTTAAACAAAAAAAGGCTTAAAACAGCAAAGTAGGGTGAATTCATAGGACTTAAGAGATTTGGTGGACTACGCTTCTTTGACGTTTCTTTTTTTTTTTTTTTTGCCTGGTTTCGGCCATAATCATCTATGAGATATTGGGATATGGTCGGTATACAGCATATAGGAGATTAGAAACCAAATATATATATATATATAAAGTGCCGATATATTTATTTATAGAATGAGTGATATCGATAGTATAGTTACTAAAAACAGTGATGTTTTTTCGGATAACGAATCACATGTCAGCAATAACCTAGTATCACAAATAGGACTTATTGACTGTAAAATTAAACATGATGATACACTAGAAATCGAAGACATTATCTTAGGAGGAGAGTTTTTATCGCAATCAAATATACCAGAAGTTTTTTTGGCATGTAATGTTTGTAAAAAAAGCGATTCAGTGAGATTGTTATTGAAGATATTCAACCCAACCCAAAAAGATACTAAATATTGCTTAAACTCCGATGACAGATGGTTGTACATATTACAATGTTCTGCCTGTTTAAACAAAGATGGAAGCATTAAGTGTATAAGACATATCAAATACAATGATACTTTTGAGTTACAAGATGTTGACGAAAATGTAGCAGAAGATATTTTAAAAGGGAACAACAAGTTAAATCCTTTCGATTTATCGAATTCTTCTACTCCCAATCCATTTGCAACAACCAACGCTTTTGAAACTTCAAATCCATTTGAGTCCAAACCTGCTAGCATTATAGCTGAAAAGGAAAAGCCTGTTGTCAACAACGAGAAGATGTTAGAAAACCAAAAGAAGCAAAAACATGATTTGAAAAGAGATTTGAAAGTTAACTCCGATAAATCATATACCCCATACTTTGTATACTTAGAAGACGAGAAGTTTAATCCAAATATCAAGAAAGCTAACGAAATGAAGAGCAGTAATATCAACTACGATAATATTCAAATAGATGATCCATCCATTGACTTGAAGGATATTCAAAAGAAATCCAGTGACGTGAAGGAACAAGAAGTCGACCCAATGGTCAACAAATTGACAACATCTTTAACCGATCCTCAATTCAACAAATTCATCAATGTTATAGAATATAATCCAGATCAAATTTTGAGATTATCATCAACCCCAATATTCTTTAAAAGTGATGAATTTGTGAAGAATTACCTTCAAAAGAAAAAAACTAATCATAATATTCCTAAGTTGAAAGGCAGTTCATCTAACAGAACTTTTGAACTTCAATTAATGCCATTTGCTATATCAAAACTAGAATCAAATTTGGAAATTGATTTGAAAAACAGTGGTATGGAATGGGGTACTATTTTAGTATTCACTGATTCTGACAACTATGTTCCTTCTGGAAACAGAGGTAAAACAGGACACGAAGAATTTGTTGAAGAATTTGTACATGTTCAATGGGACGATTAATTTTGCTTTTTTTTGTTTTATCGTTATGATGAGTATTGCTTTATCAAATCAATATTTATATTATTTACATGAATATTTCTTAATAAATACTTTATTATATATCCTAATTTTTAGAAAAAACTTTAAGTGTATTTACGCTGGAACAAAGTGTCTTTTGATAGGTGTCTTTTCTATACCAACAATAATATCCCCTTCTTTAAAGTCAGTAAAGTTGTCAAAAGTACAAGCACATTCAACCCCTTTATTGACTTCTGTAACATCATCTGCATTTCTCTTTAAAGTTGATATTTTACCACTATAAACTTCAACTACCATCCCTAAAGAGGAAGTTCTTCTAACAGATACTAAACCAGTCTTTTTAAACAACCCATCTGTTACTTTACAACCAGCAACTTTTATTTGCTTATTTTTCAAATTGTAGGACAACTCCTTCAAAATGTTTACTTTGTATAATTCCTTATCTTCATATATTGGCTTTAAGTGAGTTGCCAAGTCATCAGTAATTTCTTCCAATAAATGATAAATAACGTTATGTTTTTTAATTTCAATTTCAGGATATGTTTTAGAAATGTTATCAATTCCAACGTCATTCTTCAAGTTGAAGCATACTATTGTGGCATCAAATGTCTTGGCTAATTCAAAATCTGAGATACTTGGTAAACCAACACTTTGAGATATGATCTTACATTCGACTTCCTTGTTTTTTAATGGTATCAAGCAATCTCTTATGGCTTCGACTGATCCTAATACGTCACCTTTAATAATGTAATTACATACCTTTGGTCCATTATCAACTTTTTTAGAGCTTTCATCATCTTCATTTAGCAACCCTCTTTTATGTCCATTTTTTCTCTTTTCCTCTTTCTCAATTCTATGTTGCTTTTGGATAGAGAAGTTTTTCTCATTAATTCCACCAATAGCTTCAGCTTCTTGCTCTTCACGAATCAAATTAATTCTATCGTTAGTATACTTTTTGGCAATTTTTTCTTGTTTGACTTGAATGAACATATCACCAACAACTGGAACATCTTTCCAACCAAATATCTGAACAACATCTGATGGACTAGCAGTTTTAACCATATTGCTTTTGTCATCATCCATTCTTCTAACCTTACAATAGGTGTTACCACATACAATAACAGAACTGGATTTCAAAATACCTCTTTTAACAACAGCAGTTGCCATAATACCCTTTTGAGAATCTTTATTGGACTCAATAATTATACCTTCACTCATTTGATTTGGACTATTTTCAGCCTTCAAATCTAAAACATCACCTAGTAACACTAGATTTTCTTCTAACAAATCCATGTTCTCACCTGTTCTAGCAGATATTGGCACAACAGGAACATCACCACCCATTCCTTCCATTGGAATACCTAGGTTAGATAGTTGTAATTTTAATTGTTCAATTTTCTTTTCCCTCATTCTTTTGTCAATGATTTTATCCACCTTAGACATTGCAACTACCAATCTACTGGTGACATCTGGTTTTTCAGGAGTTTGTAACTCAACATTGTTTTTAATGTGCTTTATGGCTTCTTTTGTTTGTTCCATAACTAAGTCATCACAATCAACAACCAATACAACAATATCAGTTGTCTTTGCACCTCTTTCTCTCATCTTCAAAAAGGCTGAATGACCAGGGGTATCTAAAAATGTAAGGGTAGATTTAGTTACAGGTGTTATAACTTTAAAAGCACCAATATGTTGAGTAATCCCACCATGCTCACCACTAACAACATCGGTTCTTCTTAGGTAGTCTAACAAAGTAGTCTTTCCGTGATCTACATGGCCCATGATAGTTATAAGAGGTGGTCTTGGATTCAAATTTTTTGGCTGAATTGGATCACGCAGCTCTTCGTATATGTTTTCACTATTTCTAATATTCAAATCTTCATTCTTCAAGTCATAATTGAATTCATCCAAAACCAATTCGATGTATTCACGTGTTAGGATGTACTTACCAGATAAATTATTTCCAAATTGTAAGAATTTCATCTTTCTTTCTAAAAACTCATATTTGACTTTCATTAAAGTTGCTAGATTACTTAATGTTATAAAAGATGGAATGATAAAATCAACTTTTTTCTTTTGCATGTGCTTCTTAGAATTACCTTTTCTAGGGCTCTTGTAAGCATAAGCGCATTGTGAAGTACTAAATAACGACGAATTTACCAAACTCAACGATTTCAAACCTGTTTGATAAGCCTGAAGAGTTGCATTAATACTTCTAGCTTTAATCATCTTGCAAGCTGTACTGTATGCTTAAGTTGTTTTTGGGTATTACAATCATGTCTTTTAAACATTGTTACCATAGAGAAAACTGAAATTTTAAAAAAAACGAACAGTTAGATGGAAACTCGGAGATGAACCCATAAACGTGAACATTCACGTGACTTCCAACAAAAATATTTAAAAAAAAAGAAATTCAACTAATTCAACCTAAGAAACGAATTAAACACAGTCAAGATACCTGAATAATCCTGTATAAAAACCCCATTGAAAAGAAAAACAAGCCATTAAATAAAATGTTTTATCAAAGGAAGCAGCAAGAAAGTTAAATATTCCTTAAGACCGTTAACCTCTTTGTCTCTTTTCTTGTTTTTCTCAATCCCGTTTTGAAAGTATACATTAATTCATGGAAAACTACATAAAAAGCCAATTATTTAATAATCCCATAAAATGCTTCGAAACATGCTAATATTGAGTGAAATTTTATAATTAAGCTGGAAAACCTAATACGTGAAAAGCGAATATATTGAACATGGATTTTTCCCTTGTTAAAAAAAAGAGGTAATATAAAAGCTCTCCATGGTCAAAAAAACATACATAGTAATCATGGTATACATTGATTAGGTGCAAATTTTTTGTATATAATTGTTTTAACAAAAAAATTTGTTAATTCCCATTGATTTTAGTCCATTTGGACTTTTTTGCATTGCTTGGTTTTCTACTCAACTTGGAGCTGGTACCAGAGTGAAGTGATGAGATTGGTAGTGATGGTTCTTTGACTATAAAGTAGGTCTCATGCTTTTTTTCCCAAGAACATTGTATCACAGTATCACCTATTAACCTTTGATTTAAAGCTGAGTATAGCTTATCAGCTTCAAACTCATCTTTGCAGACTACGTAACCAGCAAAAGTAGACGATTTTTGGTCAAACCACTTTATTTTAATCTTGACAATCATAACTTTCTTTTGCTTACAAAATTCAGATACAAACATCTCACTACATATTTCACTCAAGTTAGACAAATATACAGTTGATCTGTAATTTTCAGAGTCGGAGTAATATACTTCTTTCAGGTTTTTTAAAAACAAGTCGTTTCTCGACTGAATATTGAACAGTGATTCAACAACCATTCTATTTTGAGCCTTGCCTATTTTAATCAAAGACCCTTTTACCAACTTCCCATCAAATAATTCAATTGCAGAATTGCAATCAATTCCCTTTTTGAATGTTATAAACGCATATTTAAAGTTAGTATTATACTTTGGACAAATATGAACCGATTTTATAGGTCCAGCTTCACTGAACAAATTTAAAGTTTCTTCATTTTGGAAGCTTTTTGGTAGACCAATTACAAATACAGCATTTGGATGTTGCAATTTACTTTGATTTCCTACTGATGTTTGAGTTAAAGAAGAAACCACCTCATTAGCCTCTGTTACAATTTTTTCTTTTATGACCTTTGATGGATCTAATTTATTGACTCTAGTGCCAAACTCTGGCAAGTTTCTAACATCCTTGTCAAAGTGGATCCCACAATTTATTATACTACCAAAGAACTCTTTATTATTGTAATCTTCAATAACTTTTGTTGCAATTGAATCATTTTCATAGTAAACAAACCCAATGCATTTCCGTTTGTCTAGTTTACAAGACAAAATCTTTCCATACTTTTTAAAAATATCATAAAATTCTCTGGTTGTAATAGTTTTTGTTTTTAAAGGTAAGTCAGAAAAGAAAATGTTTGTTCCCATATTTTTTCTGAATGAACTATTTTTTAAAGATTCCATCATTCTTACTTCTTTACTTTTTATGAATGTATAGTTGAACTTATCAATGGCTCTTTGTGCTTCATTTTTGTCTGTAAAATTTAAGTATCCATGACCTAATGGCTCACCAGTAAATCTTGACCTACACACTTTTACACTTTGCAAAGATGGAAACTCTTTAAAAGCATATCTTAAATCATTTTCAGAAACACTGTTGTCTAAATCACCAATAAAAATTGGAATGGTCTTTCTGTAAGAAAAGCTAAAAGATGTATCCTTTATTATTGTTACATCTTTATCTACTGATGTTTCTGTTGGTGCAGAGTCTGGATCATCATAAAAATTTAAAGAAACTTTGGTTTTTATGTTTTCATTTTCAATTTTGTAAACTTTTTTACTGCTGAATTCCTTTTTAGTAAATGGAAAAGAAGAAGATGAACTAGTGTAAGAAAAGCTTTGATGATCTTTATTTAAAGTATTAGTGCTAACACTAGAGCTAGCAGTCTTAGAATCAGAGTTTGGACTGTTGTTAATATCACTGTTTAACGTCTGAAAATCCAGTTCTTGTTGCTTGTCATGAGAGCTGGTCCAATTATACAAATCTCCAGATAAAGTTTTCTTAACTGGTGCGTTACCTGTGTATCCTAAAAAATTTTTTGTATTACGAATGTAGTTTTGATCTAAAGAACTATCCAAGTTTTCTTTAACAAAAATGTTTGATTTGGAAAACAAAGATGGTGATAGTCCATCATTTACTAAAGTTGACCCTGTAACACTGTTATCTTCTGGTATCTTTTCATCTTTACTTGTTTTATTCAATTTTAAACTGTCATGGTTTTTATTTTTATATGCTTCAGCCTTTGTGCTGCTTTGAACGGATAAAACTTGAAACAACTTGGAAGCATACATTCTTACTGCTTATTCACTAACAAAAATTTCAACAACGCCAAAAAGAGAAAGGAATCAATTTCTTATAATTTTGTTATTATTTTTCTTCTTATTTTATAATCAGATGTTAGAACAAAGCTGCAGTTTAATATGAACTGTTTATTTTCTGTGAAAAATTTAAAGTAGTGATATGTTTATCTTGGGGGAAAAAGTGACAAAAAAGCACTTATGTAGTTAATATTAAGATTGATTCTGGTTTTACTAATTGATCTCCTTTAAAATACCAAATTAGATAAATCTCAGTTGTAAATGTTGACTTGAAAGTTATAATAAGTTATTAAATACATTTCATATAGAATACTAGGTATTTGCTTATATAAATGGTTTAAAAAAGCAGATTTTAAGTA
Organism: Hanseniaspora uvarum; assembly: GCA_037102615.1. Taxonomy (NCBI): domain Eukaryota; kingdom Fungi; phylum Ascomycota; class Saccharomycetes; order Saccharomycodales; family Saccharomycodaceae; genus Hanseniaspora; species Hanseniaspora uvarum. The sequence goes on along the minus strand of BTGA01000002.1, from coordinate 1,120,266 downwards.
AGCATTACGTTTTTTTTGTGTATTTAGTACACAAAAGTATTTAATTTCCTAATTAGGAATTGTTTTGATTAAACCTGGTTCTTTAAGCAGTAAGCCAACTTGCTGATTATTAGCCTACGTTATATGAAGCAGAGTGAAGATATTTAAACGAAAAAAACAAATTTTATATAAAAGAATCGTTATTCTTCAACAGACAAGTCTCTGCCAAATAAGCCCCTGTATAACCAATCATTAAACAAGCGGAATCTAGATTCTATAGAGACACTTTGAGAGAAGTAAACAGATCTCCATAGGTACATGGCTAATAACCCACCAAAAAAAGTGTACCCGGAAAAGTCAAAGACAGCGGAATTACCAATATATGCCAATGAACCCATATGCATATACTTGAAAGGTTTGTATAAAGCATCATCGTTTAATGCTAAAGGCTGGTTGTTTAATAGCTCAGATTCAAAAGTCTTTGACAACTTATGTAGCTTTTTACCCAAGTATTCACCCTGTTGCAATGCTCTTTGAGCAGTTAATGGCAATGATGGAACTTTGGTTTCTATTTCAGTCAGCAAGTCAACAAGATCAGAAAACTCCAAAACTTTGGTCTCATGGTCATACTTTTTCATGAATTCACCGACTTTTTGGAATTGGGGTATAGCTGATGGATATTTTTTGGCCAAGTATTTTGTCCAATTTTTGATTTCCTCATCTGAAAAAATTAACTTTTTGACTTCTGAATCATCCAAAGCTGATAAATCATTAATTTCCTTATGGTTATGTAAAAATTCATTTTTATTTGAGAAGAAAGCTTTTAAATCTTTGACTGCATTTGATGGCATGTCTAACTTAACATTAGAAGCATCTCCAATACAGTAAACATTGTCGCATCCAATCACACGTAGCTGAGAATCGGTCTCAAGGGCATATTTATTACTTTGGTATTCAGTACCCAAACTTTCTACAATACTCTTTGATAGAGTATTTTGGGCTAAACCAGTTGACCACAAACAAACACCAAACGGAATCTCTTTTTCCACAGTTTCATTGTTTTCATTAGCTTGGGTATAAATAATTCTATCAGGTAATACCTTTTTAACTCTTGAATTTGTTTGAACGTCTATGTTATCTTTTGAGAACTTTCTTTCAGTAAACTCACTGATGGCTTTATCATATGTGTTCAGAATATGTTGTCTTGATTGTATAATGTGAATTGAGCAATCTCTTCTGATAAGCTTTGAATACAATTGAGAAACTTCTTCATTGATCATATCAGAAACTTCAGCGGCAAACTCACAACCAGTAGCACCACCACCGGCAACAACAAAACTTAAAAGTCTTTTTCTTTCTTTTTCAGTTGTAGTAGGAAGACTGGCTAACTCAAAATTTGCTTTAATCTTTTTTCTTATATCGACAACATCCTTTGCAGACTTCAATCTTGAGCAGTATTCCAATCCTTCAACACCGTGAGTGTTTAAAGAAGCACCAACTGCCACAATCAGCTTATCATACGGAACATAAAATGCTCTTTCTTGTAAAATTTGAGCTTTCTGTTCGTAATCTTCCTTCTCATTTAAATTTAAACTTTCTGATGTACTTGTCCAGAAATGTTTAGATCTTGTACCAACCTCACTTAAAGAGTATCTTGAAGGAGTAACTTTTACCAAATTGTCTTGGATCTCAACTTTTTCAGCCCATCCTTCTACAAAATGACCTTTTAATCTCTTTAGAAGCTTTCTTAAAGGTACTTTTAAGCTTTTCACATCCAATGTGAAAGTTGCAGCACTGGGAAGTAACGGAGTAAACAAGAAATAGTTGGTAGGGGAAATAACAGTAACTTCATATTCATCAGCCTTGATACTTTTCAAAATTCCTGCAGTGGCCCAACCACTACCAAGAATAACCAATCTAGGTTTTGATTTTGTTTCCAAAAGATCAGTAGTTCCAATTTTGTCCAAGTTAACATTCATGATCGGTAAGTTCTCTGGACCACCTCTCTTAGGGTTTAAAACTTCTTCTGGACTAAAAACATCTTCCCAAGTATTTTCTGGATACGTTGTGGCATCGTAAATGAAGAATCCCAGAAGAGATGCAGAAATGGTGATACTTACAGCACCAAAAGAGATAACACCATATTTAATTATTTTGCTTATTGGAAACATTGATTTAAGATGCAACCCAGATTTGATTTTTTGGTTTTCTTGAAGCCGACGAGAAATACAGCTAAAGTTTCTTTTGGGCAAACCAAAACTTGGGGGATGATTACTTCTTGATAAGTTTTTTAGTACCTGGTATCGGAAATTCATAATGGCCGAATTTACGAGTAGTTTATGATTGGTGTTTACATCAACAGCAGCTACAGTATTATTACGACTAAGACCCACTAAATTTTAAAATAAAATATTCTTGAAAGAATATTGCTTATATACAAAACTCCATTTTGGCACCTGCTTTTATCCATATTTATTCTATATGATTTTTTTTAAACAAAAATCATAATTAATTGCCTAAAAAACTAGGGGAAACTCGTTTCCGTAATCAAAAATGACGCAATACCGACTAACGGACCTCTTTAATCCGCAATATTCTAAGAAACCATTAGCAAATTAGTAAACAGACCGGTTGTATCAAAGCACAACTCAGCTACTGACGTGTTCATCTATTTAAGTCTTGCATCATATACCTACGTTTTTTTGTTGTTTTTTTTTTTTCCAAATCACTTGACATAAACTAATCATTGATGATTCTTCAGCGTACTGGAACACGTTTATTTATGCTAAATTTTGGCACAAAATGTGTTGATTTATGCGTTTTTTTGCCTTCTTATATTGATTAAAAATATAGTTTAAAATGTATATATTTAAACAGGGGTTACTTCCCTTTTAAGCATAAATATTGACAGAACCCTTGAGTAAATATATTATAGGGTCTGCACCGTTCTATTCATTCTGGCATAGTAGTTTAATAGGGGTGAAAAAAAATTCAGAAGTTACCTTTAGACCCCTTCAAAAGTCAAAGTCCCCCTGGATTAATCATGGGAGAAACCGTACCCCCGTTGAAAAAAGCACAGCTGATATATTCAATCTGGAGTTCTAATAGCTCAGTGAGATCGGTTTGAATAATTAACAGAGAATGTAATTCTTAAATTCACTGCTTTCTAATGCTATCAATGTATTCAAAACATAAATAAACTGTGAAATTTAACTGCGTGTATGGATAACTGGCATCCTAATACTAAAAAATAATCAACCTTACAACTTTATTGTGGGTATAAAAGTATCATTTGAAAAGCAAAAAAAAGGTAGTTCTTTTTGTTTTTTTACTAAATCAATAGTCTTAACTTGAAAGAGAGTATCTATTTTGAAAAGGAACTTACAACTGTCGTAATTTGATAGAACTTGTCTGACTGGTGTAACTTTTGAATGCAATTTTTTTTCTTTTTTTCCTTACTTGTGTTGATTGCAAAGCTTCTCATTAATATTCAGTTTTTATTCGGTCCACTAACATGCTGTTATATGCTGTAATTTTGTTTTTTTTTTTTTTTTCAATTTTAATCACATAATATGTTTAAATTGGGATTGGAACATTCAAAATGAATACCTTCTTTTAGTCGGAATTTTTGGCCCAGCTTTTAATTAACTTAGATTAACTCCAGTGGTTTATGAACAAATTTGGAATAACGCATTTCATTTATATATCATATACAACAGTTCCAGTAAACAAAGACAAGTCAAATAATTAGGCACACATAACAAAAAAAACAATTTTGACAACTAATCCAGAGGTGCCAGCAACCTGTTCACCTAAATATATCTGGTGCAAACAACAACTCGCTGTGCCACTTTCAATTTATACTTTCTTGTACAATAACTATCAGCATTATATTTAAGCTATGTTGTGAAAATTGGAGGATATGTTCGGTGATAAGGAAGGACGTATCTCCGACCGGTGGGAAGCATGCTTCCGTGCCTTGCTCGGAGGTATGCGCTTCTTATCTTTTAAGCTAATCTTCTTATCTTTCATTTTTTTTCTAAGGTTATTTTTAAAGTAATATATATATTTAAATAACCAATGTCTTAATAATCTTTAAAGCAACTAGGATATATGTATGGTGAAAATATAGTCGTAAAAACTGTATTTAAATGTATAACATAAAAGAAGCTCGTTGTTTCTTACTGTATTTCTTATTTCCTTGTTACAACTTAAAGATGTTTCTAGCCTTAGAAACACTTAAGATTTAAATACCTTTCCAGAATCGTACCATCGTGTAATATTCTGTTATCAGAGGTTTTCTCCATCTGTCCATGACTATTACTTATCTTCGTAGTCATCAGTTTTGGAGATATCAGCAATTTATCAATTCCTTTTATCCCTCCTGCTATTCCTACAGCAAAATATTACTGGCTTGGATCCTTATCTTGTTTTTCGCCCCTTTTTATTTCCTCTCCTCACAGTTCATGCCATCCCTTTGTTTATAATGCCAAATAACCTACTGTCCGATAACTCCAGAACTCTCTAGGATGCGTGTGACTCATCGTCTTATCAACTTCCGCTTTCAGCGCAGTTCATACACGCTTCCACCTTGTTCTTAAAGCCTCTCCATCTATCCTGCTAGATGTCCAGTAAGTTTTATCCTCTCATGAGCAAGGCTCAGCATTACAAGTCATTATGTATTGTATCCATCAATACATCTTAACAGGATTGCATTCCACTGACTAACAATCTATCCAGAGATACGGTGGAAATCCCAACCTTTCCAATCGTATCCTTTTCGTTGCCGCGGTCCAAGTTTTCCCCATCAGATAGAACGTGCCATGCATCATAACTTATGATTCGAATCATTGCAACGCTAATTAGCTTTCCTTCACGTACTCTATCGATCTTTCGGAACGACGGCGCCTTTCGCCTTCTTGGCCGCTTGCATTCTTGCCTCAAACAATGTAATCATTAGCATCGGCTGATGAGTATACAGGTTTATCCTATTCAGGTGTCTGTGCCAACATACTAAGATGTAATGAGACTAGGATTCAGCATACCACTCAATACTTTGTCCCTATACCAAAGCTTGGTACATTATTATATTCCGTCTACAAGGTGATCACTGATCACTTAATCAACTTGCTAGTTCAATAATAATCATCCAATCCTTCGGGGTGACGTGACACTAACAACTACACTGTTTTATTCCTTTAACATAATGCAAACCTAACTTAATGCATGGATGACCTCCCCTTCTAATGGTAATGACCTAACTTCTGATCCAGAAGTGTCTGCTGTCCTTACAGCTACCAAAACCTTGAGTCATGGGCTAACCCAAAATCCACTACATACCCCGGGTCGACCCAACTTCGTCCCGAAGTGTCTAGTGTAGTACCTGGAGTCATAAAAACAAACACACCAAAATCACAATCTTGGTTGTTCAACATGGTTAATGCACCAGAATAAACTTAGTCAAGACAAGAACACTACATACTTATAGTATACATACTTAAAGTTAAAACATGGATGGTACTCTCGTTATGATCACTTAATAACGATCTCCTTCATCCTCATTGTCCAAGCTCAAAAGCTTGTCAGACACTACTCTTGGAACTCCACACCCTTGTTAAACAAGGCCTGTGTCAACGCTCCCAATCTCTCTTTCAAGAGACTACCGTGAACTATAAAATTGTTCGTTGGGTATTCGACAGTTATTTCTGGATCGACAGTGTCCATCTTTACATAGAAGGACTTGTCATCCCAACCGACTATTTGAGAAATCTGACCGATTCTCAAGGCTTTCTCTAAAGGCGTCACTGGAGGTCTTGCATAATAGACATTCCGTCTATTATACAACTTCAGATCCTTGACATTGACTTGGTTACTACGTCTCCTTGTTCCTGGGAACTGGATATAATAAGCATTCTTATTCACTACACCTTCCACCTTAAACGGTCCTAAGTATAATGGCATTAGCTTCATATATGGTCCCTTCGCATAGATCACCGCTCTATTTACCAATACAAAATCACCCTTCTTCAGAATTAGATCAACATTATTGTCATTCATTTGCATTCTGATTCTAGCGTCTTCCAAGTTCTCCTTCACCATATTCTCAATGAATTTTGCTTCCACAGCGATATCCCACATCACGTCATTATCCTTAACCAAAGTATTAGGAGTTACACGTCTGGGGTTATATCCAAAAGCAATCTTAAAAGGTGATAACTTGGTTGCTCTACTAGGGGTAGTATTGATCACATGAGCCAGATAGGGTAACATCATACACCAATCCCGTGATCTGTCCGAATACTTCCTTAACATGTCAATCACAAGCTGGATAGCTCTTTCAGCCTGTCCATCGGCTTGTGGGTGATAAGGAGTAGTCTTCTTCAGGGTAATACCAAAACGTTTCGCTGCTTCAGTGTAGATTTTGGAATCAAACAATACATCGTTATCGGATACTATTGATTGCGGTACTCCAAACTTACTAAACACCTCCCTAAACAGCACATAAACCAATTCTTCAGCCGTCAACGATTTCTTCGTTGGAATTAAAATCACATACTTGCTGAATCTGTCAATTATCACAAGGATCCTATCATGCCCTTCTTCATCTGCTTTGTGGATACCAGAAAGAAAATCCATACTGAGTTCATAAAACCTACCAGCAGGGACCTCCAGGGGCATGAGTCTACCTTTACTATGATTCAACCTCATCGTCGTCTGACAAACTAGACAAGATTTCACATACGCATGGATTTGTGTGTTCATCTTCTTCCAGTAGAAAATGTCAGATATTTTCAACATAACTGTCGATGCTCCACTATGACCACCATAAAATGGGTTGTCATGGAACACGTTCATCACTCTGATAAACATCGCTTTAGGCACGACGGCCCTACCTCTGTAATACAGAATTTTGTTTGACACCTGCACATCGGCTCTCAAAATTGATGAGCCGGCATATTCCTTGGTGTATTTTTCAAACAACCTTTGATCTTCCACATCGGGTTCATCAAATTCGAAGTTGCTGTTCACAGCATTTTCAGCATTCCTCAATTGCAGGATCATGGCACTACAGAATTCGTCTTCCGCATAATACTTTCTAAATTCTTGGACATTAATTTCAGTGGTAAGATAATTTGTAAAATCTGCACTTGCTGTAAACGCCAAGACTGGAGTTTTGGATAATTCCTCTGCCCCGTCTCTTGATTGTGTCGGCATCCGACTTAAAGCGTCAGCCACAGTATTATCTTTACCCTTCAATATCTCGATCCTGAAATCAAATTCTAACGTCACATCTAGCTGCCGTTGTAGCCTACTACTCAAATCTGTGAAATGGTTGTAAGCACTTAACGGAGCATGATCAGTACGAATTGTGAATTTCTTGCCAATCAAGTAATATCTGAATTTCTTTAATGCTGCAACTATTGCTAAGAATTCTAAATCCCCAACATAATAGTTCTTCTCAGCTTTCTTTAAAGACTTCGAAAAGTATTCTACTACGTGCCAGACTTTCTTCTCCTGTACTAACTCTGCAATCTCCAAAACGGACCCAATAGCAACCTTCGATGCATCACACGTTATCCTCATCTCTGCACCGGGAACATACGGGGCTACAACAGGATCACTGGTCAGATGTTCTTTCAGTAATTCGAAAGCTGTTTGCTGATCCTTCCCCCATTCCACTTTCTCATTGATGTAAACGTGGATCGGGTTCACTATGGTGGCAAAATGCTGAATAAATCTTCTAAAATAATTAGCCATGCCGACAAACGACCTGGCTTCACTGACATTTTTAGGACAAACCATATTGGTGATCGCCTCAGTTCTTTCACTAGTCATCTGGACACCCTTCCTGGTTACCATGTAACCCAAGAACTTTACCCCGGTTCTAAATAAATGACACTTCTCCTTCTTCAAGGTTACTCCTTGTTCTCGGAGCCGAGTGAATACTTCCCGAAGTTTAGCTTCATGTGCTTCCAGACTATCTGAGGTAATAAGAACATCATCCATATAAAATAGAACGTCTTCAATACCGTGAAGTACATATCTCATAAACTTCGTAAATTCAAACGGTGCATTCTTTAAACCGAAAGGGACTCTCTTGTATTGGTAGTGTCCACTTCTTACAGTGAAGGCGGTTAGATGTCGATCAGACTCCTCAACTTCCATTTGGAAATACCCATTTAACAAATCCATGCTGGAAAAGAATTTCTTCTTCCCCAATTGTTGGATCATTTCCTGGACCGTTGGCAAATCAGTTTCCTCCGAAACTGTGTGATCATTCAAGAGTCTATAATCTGTCACCATCCTGTACTTATCTTTCCCCTTGGGAACTAAAAACGCAGGATAACTATGGTTTGATACACTCCTTTCAATAATGTCAGCCTCCAGAAGTTCCTTAACCGTTTTCTCGATGATTTCAATTCTAATAGGGTCCTTCTCAAATCTGGTGATGGACTTTGACCAGTCCTTGAATTCTTCTTTTAGCTTGATTCTCATCTTCGGTTTCATAGAATTGGAACCTTCTGCCTTGGCATTAGTGTCTTTAAACGTTGATTGAAAGATACTTTCAAACTCCTCCAACAACTGCTTCTCTTTGGCCTGAAACTTCTTTGATCCATTTCCATGGTTCATGGTAGTCAATCCGTCATCTATTTCATCCAACAAGAAAAAGGGATCATTAATTTTAATTCCCTCAGGTATTCCTAAGGCCTTTAAAAATGCCTCTTTCTCCATTGTTGTTACTCCCACAAACATTGGCCAACTGGTCGTGATATTTCTATTCTCACCAATTGGACGTGGATTGTATATTTCAGGAGTGGATGAAACTTTGACTGAAGACTCACTTTGATTTGATATAATCTCCTCATCATTACAGACCACAGCATTGTTCATTATCTGAACCAGTTCCTGGTTAAATAAAACCTGGTGTTTCGCTGGTTCCGCTACAAACTTTAATCTAACTAGATCCGAAAAGCCTAGCAATAATGGTTGTGGAGTCTTATCGAACACATAAGCCGTAACATCATATTCCACTTTATTGTTCAATACTGTAAACGTGACAATATCTCTCAGTGAAATAGATCCTTTTTCGATTCCCGAAATGCTAATACCTGGAGAGGTCTTTCTCACTGTCAGTTGCAATCTGTCTACGAGTGTTGGATGGATAAGCGAGATCGCCGCCCCAGTATCTAATAAAGTGTCAATGTTTACATTTTCATCTTCATTGGATACTCTTAACGCTTTGACCCAATTCTTACCTGACCAATCAATTACGTAGACTGGCGTGATTGCACTGATATCATTACTTGGAGTTGCGAAAATACCCTGAAGCCTTTTCGGGAACTCTACAAGTAAAACCTGAGTGTGTACCATTTCCACAGTATAAGCAAGTTTTCGCATCGAATCTACTCTTGGCTAACATCTTGTTTGCCTCAGAATTAGGGATTTTTCTTTTCTTACATAAAGCCTCCCATAATTCCTCATAACCTCTCACCGAAATTCTTCTTTTCGATTTCCAGTTATGATCTCTGTTTCTTTCTCTTTTGTCAGAAACAGTAACTGTATAGACCTCCTGTCGACTTTCCTCGAGATGTCTAGTCGTATTGACAGGCTTATGAGGATTTCTCATCCTCATGAACTTGTAGATCTGTGCAAAGAATTCACTGATGGTGCATTCTTCCATTTCAGATACAAACTTCCTGGATTCTCTTCCTATGACTTGCCCCTTCATGACTTCGAACACCAATTTTTCTGCGCTCCAGCCTTTAATTCTGTCCTCGATTTTGATCCAGTTCTCATATGCTATAGACACATTCGTACTGTCAGTCCATTTATCATTACAAATCGCGGTGCTGAGGGCGTAATTCATTGCTGTTCCTGTATCATCAGTGTAGCCAAAGAATGCATCCAGGCTGGTCCAAATTTCCTTCATCTCCCAGCTTCTATCCGCCCAAAATTGATATTGCTTAAGAGCTCTACTACGCAAGATTTGGGGTAAGGATTCCTTAACCGTCTCCTCTTGCTTTTCTGGGGTTAAATCTGAGAGTGAACGCATTGCAAATTTGAACTTAGCTTTAAACTCAACATAGTTCTCCAACGGATCTTCTTTCTCTCCCTTGAAAACATAGTCTCTTCCCATAGCGTTGAGAAACTTGTTTGTGTAGTCAAGATATCTACCGCCTGATTGAGATTCGTTTCGACTTTCTCTTTCACGAGCCTGTTCCTTCAGCAATTTGGTTTCAGTTAACGATTCTTGCAGTCTCTTCTTTAGTAGGGCGTCCCCGTTTCCTCTTCTTGAGTGAGAATTGGTGTAACCTCCTGCAGTGGAAGCGCTTTTGGCGGTTTTCCTCTTCTTGTCCACGTGTTCGTCTTCTACTTCTGAAAGCTCTGCTTCGTCAACATCACTTAAGGAATCATCAAACGAGTTTTCACTCACATTATCACTGGCTTCCTGCCCAGATGAATGTGGTGGAGAGTCTACGCCGTCTACCATGTTGTGAAAATTGGAGGATATGTTCGGTGATAAGGAAGGACGTATCTCCGACCGGTGGGAAGCATGCTTCCGTGCCTTGCTCGGAGGTATGCGCTTCTTATCTTTTAAGCTAATCTTCTTATCTTTCATTTTTTTTTTAAGGTTATTTTTAAAGTAATATATATATTTAAATAACCAATGTCTTAATAATCTTTAAAGCAACTAGGATATATGTATGGTGAAAATATAGTCGTAAAAACTGTATTTAAATGTATAACATAAAAGAAGCTCGTTGTTTCTTACTGTATTTCTTATTTCCTTGTTACAACTTAAAGATGTTTCTAGCCTTAGAAACACTTAAGATTTAAATACCTTTCCAGAATCGTACCATCGTGTAATATTCTGTTATCAGAGGTTTTCTCCATCTGTCCATGACTATTACTTATCTTCGTAGTCATCAGTTTTGGAGATATCAGCAATTTATCAATTCCTTTTATCCCTCCTGCTATTCCTACAGCAAAATATTACTGGCTTGGATCCTTATCTTGTTTTTCGCCCCTTTTTATTTCCTCTCCTCACAGTTCATGCCATCCCTTTGTTTATAATGCCAAATAACCTACTGTCCGATAACTCCAGAACTCTCTAGGATGCGTGTGACTCATCGTCTTATCAACTTCCGCTTTCAGCGCAGTTCATACACGCTTCCACCTTGTTCTTAAAGCCTCTCCATCTATCCTGCTAGATGTCCAGTAAGTTTTATCCTCTCATGAGCAAGGCTCAGCATTACAAGTCATTATGTATTGTATCCATCAATACATCTTAACAGGATTGCATTCCACTGACTAACAATCTATCCAGAGATACGGTGGAAATCCCAACCTTTCCAATCGTATCCTTTTCGTTGCCGCGGTCCAAGTTTTCCCCATCAGATAGAACGTGCCATGCATCATAACTTATGATTCGAATCATTGCAACGCTAATTAGCTTTCCTTCACGTACTCTATCGATCTTTCGGAACGACGGCGCCTTTCGCCTTCTTGGCCGCTTGCATTCTTGCCTCAAACAATGTAATCATTAGCATCGGCTGATGAGTATACAGGTTTATCCTATTCAGGTGTCTGTGCCAACATACTAAGATGTAATGAGACTAGGATTCAGCATACCACTCAATACTTTGTCCCTATACCAAAGCTTGGTACATTATTATATTCCGTCTACAAGGTGATCACTGATCACTTAATCAACTTGCTAGTTCAATAATAATCATCCAATCCTTCGGGGTGACGTGACACTAACAACTACACTGTTTTATTCCTTTAACATAATGCAAACCTAACTTAATGCATGGATGACCTCCCCTTCTAATGGTAATGACCTAACTTCTGATCCAGAAGTGTCTGCTGTCCTTACAGCTACCAAAACCTTGAGTCATGGGCTAACCCAAAATCCACTACAAGCTAATATAAAATATTAAAATGGGCGTGTGGCGTAGTTGGTAGCGCGCTCCCTTAGCATGGGAGAGGTCTTGGGTTCGACTCCCAACTCGTCCAGTATAAATATTTTTTTTTTGCTTTTTTTAAATCAAGCAGTAGTTATCAAGTCTTTAGTCAACTAAAGGGTGTAACTCTCTCAATTCTAGTCCACGATGCAATTACATTTAATACTTTGTTAATGGTATTTCATTAGAGTAAACTAGTGGTTGTGAATAATTAAATCCGATGATTACCTCTTTTTTTTGGTAGCGCCTACCCAATATTATATAAATTTTTACGTTCTTATACTGCCACCAAATTCTTAAGCGTGGTGGCAAAAGCGCAGCTTAAATAAACGCGTATAGAGAGCTTTGATTAAACCAAAAGACCATTGAACTTACTACAAATAATGACTTTAAACTTTACACTTAAACATGCAGGTAAAATGTATCCAACTGTATTGGAAGACGGTGCCACAGGTAGCGACTTGAGGCAAAAAATGGAAGATCTTTTATCAATTCCTTCTCAAAGACAAAGATATCTTACCAAGCTAGGTAAACTTACAGATGATGGATTGGTTAAAGATGTCATTGCTCCTGATAGCACAATTACATTGATTGGTACTGCCACCAAAGACTTAATTAAAAAGCCTACTGAGTCACAAATTAAAGACTTGCAAAACAGTCTTCTTTCTGTTAACAAAAAACTGAAAACATCTGCAACTGATAGAACTACAGATTTATCATTTTTAAAGGATTCACATGAAAAGCAGAAATACAACGTTGGTTTGAAGAATGGGGGTAATACTTGTTATTTGAACTCTTCTATTCACGCATTGTATCAAATAGAACCTATAAGAAAAGCTGTTTTAGATTTTGATCTTAACAGCTTTCAATCTAGTGATTCCACAATTAAGCAACATGCAGGTTTGATCTCTGAATTAAAAAATGTGTTTACCCAAATTTCAACAACTGCTCTTGATAAAGTGTATCCTTTAGCTTTTATTATTAAATTAAGAGAGATACATCCTCAATTTAAGGAAATTGATAGAGCTTCTGGTATATTCAAACAACAAGATGCAGAAGAATTTTTCTCACTAATATTGTCAAGTATTGATATATGCATACCAAATGCTACAGATTGTTTAAAACTTGATTTTTTGGCAACTGTTACTGACACAAATAACACAACTGATGTGGCTTATAACACAACACAAGATTATAAATTGAGATGTCATATTTCAATTAAAACTAATTTTTTGATTGACGGATTACAAAATTCTTTAAAAGAGTTCTTAACCAAAAAATCTTCAGTCACAGAACAAGACTCTAAATTCAAATATGAATCTAAAATTACAAAGTTGCCAGAGTATTTGACAGTCCAATTTGTAAGATTCTTTTGGAAAAAAGAAACATCGGTTAAATCCAAAATATTAAGAAAAGTCGCATTTCCATTTGAATTAGATGTATCTACCCTACTAGAAGAAACATATCAAAAGAAAAAAGTTGAAACCAGGGATGCTTTAAGAAATCTTTTGAAAGAAGAAGAAACCTCACTTAATGAGTTTTTAACCAAAAACAGCATTTCTAAGGTTCCTAATGATATAGAAAAGGCGGAATACACAAAGCTAACTACTAAAGAAAAAGAAGATAAATGGAAAGAAGAATATGAAGAACAATTAGCTATCTGGGACAGCAAGAAAAACGACATCTTGGCCAAAGCTGAAAAAAATGAAAACCCAACAAGTGTTTATGAGCTTCAAGCTGTTATTGCACATCAAGGTGCTAACTCTGAAAGTGGACACTATCAAGCTTTTGTGAAAGATCCTAAGGACGACAACACTTGGTTAAAATACAATGATGATAAAATTACCAAAGTATCAAAGGAGAAGATTGAAACTCTAGCAGGAGGTGGTGAAGGCGATACAGCTTTGATCTTAATTTACAAGGGACTTGGACTGTAAAATTCATGGATATTTATGTCATGTTGATTGTTGAATATATATAAGTTTTTTATAAAGCTCACTTATTTTCTGAAAGTTTTTTTAATTCATTAACGATGTCGTAACATAATAAAGGTTTGGTGGCTGTTTCCTTACTGGTTAAACATTCATATAGTTTCTTCTTTGTTTCGATGATTTCGGCATTATTATTATTTGAGCTAAATGTCTTGACTAGTGACTTCAAGCTACCTTGTAAGTTGTTGACTTTTTCTGTAAGTTCGGCAACAGAAGCAGCTTTTTTCTTGTTATTAACTAAGGCTTCTTCGTCCTTTTGTTTGATATAATCGGAAGAAACATTGGCAAGCTTTTCGGAAAATAGCTTCAAAGCCTTTTCTTCAGTAGCCTTGACTTCTTTTAAAACAAGATCATTGACGTATTCTTTTTGCTTTAAAACATTGTCAATAGTACTTTTATTTTGGGAAGCCTTTAATGTTTCAATGACGACTCTTTCGCTGATATTTTCTAGCGCAACTGGGGTTACAATATGTTCTTGAGACATTGGATCTGATATTTTCAACGTTGGTTATGTTTTGCAGGGTTTTATACAAGTTGTTCAATAAGTCCGCTAATGCCTTAATTGAAAAATCCATAAAGAATCAATATATATGCTGCTATAATATAAAGAACGCAAGAGAAGAAAAATTTTTTGCCTAAGCAAAAATGAACCTAAGAAACGCTTATATCCGAAAAATGAATTTTCAAATTTTTGAAAAAAAATCCATCCGCTACACAAATTGTTTAAATTGCTTTTTTTTTAAATTTGCCATTCACATTTCCTATTTAGGACATATTTTAAAATTACCCTTTTGGTCAATTTTACTTCTTTTTTTTTTGGGTATCCAGCCACGGTACCAAATGAGTTGTACTTGTTTTTTTCTGCCCACCTGATAGGTTTCTTCAGATTTCTTATTTAATGTTTGCCATATTGAAAAATTAGTGCATTTATTTTAAAAGAAGATATTGTTTAAAGCCCCATTCAAGCGAGCTATAGTAATTATCTTAATAACCCCTGCAAGGAACTTGAATTCGATAATCATCAACTATAACTTTAACACAAATAACTAACAATGTCTGCTCCAAACCCAAAAGCTTTCCCATTAGCCAACTCTGAATTGAGTGAACAAATTTTATCTGTTGTTCAACAAGCCACCAACTTGAGACAATTAAAGAAGGGTGCCAATGAAGCCACCAAGACTTTAAACAGAGGTATTTCTGAATTTATCATCATGGCTGCTGATTGTGAACCAATTGAAGTTTTATTACATTTACCTTTATTATGTGAAGATAAGAACGTTCCATACGTTTTCGTTCCATCCAAGTCTGCTTTAGGTAGAGCTTGTGGTGTTTCTAGATCCGTTATTGCCTGTTCTATCACCACCAACGATGCTTCTCCAATGAAGAACCAAATCTACTCCGTCAAGGACAAGATCGAAACTTTATTGATCTAAAATGTTTTTGTTATGAAAAAAAATCGTTGAAAGTGTTGGTTATTTGATTTGTTTCAAGTATTTAACATTTTCTTTTTTTTATTATTATAATTACATAAAAAATTGGTGAAAAATGCTGCGAGTAAACACTGTATTAAATTTATTAATAACAGCGGAATTTTGAAGTGTAGTTTTATGATCACATTGAAAAAATTAAAGTGTTTAGCTTTGATGATGTTTAATCATTTAAAGCGTTATTGGCCTTTTTTTTTTTGACACTTTATTAAAAGAAACTTATTTGATTCTTTAGGAATACTGCTAATGACTGATGTAATTTCTTTGATTGTGGTATATTTGAATTGGATGAAATAGATCCATAAGTTCATAGAATTTTGTATATATTTTGTTTTAAACTATCTTTTAGATGGATGAGTTTCTTATTAAATGATTCTTTAACTGTTTGGCTGTCTTGTAATTTGGTTAATTCCATGTGCTATTGAGCCTGTGCTATTTCGTATCACCATTGCTGCATTATTAATGAATATTATATTACACACGTGACTTGGGTTAAATTGAGGGTTTAGAGGTTTAATCAAAAGCACAAAAAAAGAGAATGCAAAGCAGTTGTAGTTGACGTTCTTTACAAGGGTATCATCTGTCAGTCATAGAAGCTAAATAAGATGTTTAAACATCCAATTTTCTTTTGATGAACTATGTCTTTCTGGAGTTATAAACATCTCATATATGGCTCAACAGATTTCTCTCAAGCTAATAAAATTCAAGTCATAGGTAAACTACAAAATTTAAATTCAAAGTATTATGGAAGCATAGAGCATAATATAAAGCAAAATCAAAAATTAATAGTCAAAAGTTGTCCTTGCTGTAGTTCAAAACTTAAAATATTTTATGATATTGAAAAATACAGATGTGGGTACTGCAAAATCAATGTCATTTTAAAAAGTGATGTAGCTAATAATTTAGTTGTATTGAGTAAGCCAAAATCTATATTTTTCAATAAACTTAAAAAAAAGTTAAGTTCCTCAGTTAATTTTGAGCCTTATACATTAAGTACTTTGGCAAATTTACATAAATTTGAGGCAGATTATGACAAATCTGACAACAAAATAGAGGTGATGAACAATTTTATAAATTCAAATTTTAATCTAACATCAATGGCAAAAAGTTTTACTGTTGATAAGTTTGTAGACTTTATAGACTATAAACTTTTAGCAAAATACTACTATGAAATATTTTCTTCAAGTAATAAAATGTACAAAAAATTAAAATATAAAATGATACTAAGATTTTATGATATAGTGTCCAATGTAAATTTACAAGATACCATATGTAGTAATAATCACTTGAGAGCAATATTAATTATTTTGGAATGTCCATTTTTTAAGAATAATATTTTTTTTAACAAAGTCCAAAGCAAAGCTTATAAAGAGATTCAAATGATTGCATACAAAATTTTAACAAGATGCATTTGTTTCATAGCAAACTGTTCACAAGAAAAGAAGTCATGTTTAAAAAGGCTTTGGTTAAGTTCAGGTAACGAGGAAATGATGCAAAAATATTTAGAGTTTGTTAATGTTTTAATAAATCATATATTTTCAAAAACCATTCAAAATTCTAAAACCCCCAAGAGCTCAGGATTTAGTTACTTTTTTGGTTCAGCACATATAAAAGAAAACAGCAACAGTACAATAATAAATGCCAAAAATACTCAATTTGAAATAAAAGTGGAAAGTTACAAAAATAATCTATTTTTACTCTCTTTTTTCAAGTTTTCCCAATTCCTATTTAATGTTAATGAACAAAAGGAATTTATTTCAGATAAAACATTGTTTTACAGTGTGTATATTGACTATATTGATCTAGAAAAAGATTTTGTTCAAAAAGAAATTTACAAAAACAATGATAGTGAGTACTGTTATTTCTTTGTAACGAATTTTTCACATACAATACCTCTTGGTTGCAAGTTTAAATTTTTAGAAGCAAGATTTAGAGATACAATGAAATTTAAAGCAGAAGAAGCTTTTTTGAAAGCAATCAACAAGCGAACTATTGAAAATTTGTATTTTCATATAAACGTTAAAAGAATCAGTGTTTTACAAGATACTATAAACCAAATCAATAATCAGCTAGAAATCTATAAAACCCTTAAATGCTTAAAAGAAGGAAAAAATATAGACTTTTATATTCAAAAAAATTATTTAAATAACACTTTTTTGAATAACGTCGAAATGACTATGCATAAATCACTAAGAATTAGTTTTGTTGGTGAGCCTGGATTAGACGGTAGTGGATTAAAAAGAGAATGGTTTCAAAAACTAATTCTAGAATTATTCGATACTCAAAAAAATGACTACTTTAAAATCTTAGAAACTAGGAAGTTTTGGTTCAAAGAAGACATATCAAACAAATACTTGAAGACACAAGCCACCATTGATGTGTATTTTATTATAGGAGTTATTATAGGCTTAAGTCTTTATAATTGCATAAGCAGCTACATGCCGCTACCAGCCACATTTTACAAAAAATTATTAAATGTCCCATTAACAATTAGAGATTTTAGAGAAGTTTATCCACAAGAGTACTTATATTTAACAAAAGTTAACAATATGAGTGAAGAAGAGTTAGAACAGATGGATTTGAGATTTGAAGTTACTATAATCTTAAATGAAATAAACTCAAATAGAAAAGTTTTTAAAAATTTGGCAGTCAAGAATGTAGAAATAATACCTAATGGCTCAAACATCAAAGTGACAGCTAAAAACAAGCTTGAGTTTATCAAAGGTTATATGGACTATTATTTGAGTAGCTCAGTGGAAATAGCATTCAAGCGTTTACAAAAGGGATTTAAGCTCATAATAAATGAAACACCGTTTTATGAACTCATTAAACACTATGAGCTTTATCAATACTATAATGACGGTTTGCTGGATTTCAAACATGATTTAAGTAAAGATTATGATGCACGATATGACTTGATCAAAGAGTCCGATATCAGGTTATTATCACACGTGACTAAATACATGAATGAAGGAAAAAGTAACTACAACAAGTGGAATGAGGAAGAATCCGATACTATAAAGTGGTTCTGGGAATTAGTCATTGAAAAAACAGAAGAAGACAGACTAAAAAAAAAGTACGAAGACAGCTTCTTCCACAAATTGATGTTGTTTACAACTGGGAACGGTGCTCTACCCGTGTGTGGGTTACATGTTTTGGAATTGAAGATAAGCAAAATGAAGAATCCCATTAATTCAAATGCAACATTGTATCCCATAGCCCACACCTGCTTTAATGAATTGTGTGTGTATGAAAAATACAAAAGCAAACAGCTGTTGTATGAGAGCATCCTAGTGAGCATTTCTCACGATAACACTGCCTATGGCTTCCGATAAGATCACGTGCTCCATATATTAATTTACCTCCGTGAATTAATATATGCGGGTCTCCTTTTCCCACCAAAAAAAAAATTCTGATTTTTTGATTGGTTTATGATAGGCTGTGCTTCATTTCTATGTGTCACGTGCCCAAAAAGATTACCTCCGAAATATCCTCTTTTTCCACCAAAGGAAATTCAGGAAATCCATTAGAAAAAAAATTTTCATTTTTTGGCTCTAGCGGCCCAATAGCGTATACCAAAAGCCAATGAAAAATTTTCTGTTTTTTTTTTCCTTGTATAATGAATATAGCTTACAGTATGATTTTAAAATGTTAGTAGACAGGTATTTACAGCAGAAACCAGGGAAAATTTATCATTAACTATAACGACACCAGTATAGATTTAAAGATTTTAAATAATTATTAATTTGAAAAGATCAAAATACCTTCATATTCAACAGTACCTTATATAACAAAAACGTACTTAGTAAAACATAAGAATCATATTCTAAACACACATAACATATAAAAATGATGTCTCTAAGATCCACTATCGGTAAGACCTTAAACAAGTCTTTCACCAAGCAATTCCAACAAAACGCTTTAAAGTCCACCTACCAAGCTCCAAACTTCAACAAATACTTAAAGGACCACAACGATGCCGACAAAACCAGAAACTATACCTACGTTATGATCGGTGGTTTAGGTTTATTAACCTCTGCTGGTGCCAAGTCCACTGTTGAAACTTTTATTTCCTCCATGTCTGCTTCCGCTGATGTTTTAGCCATGGCCAAGGTCGAAGTTGACTTATCTTCTATCCCAGAAGGTAAGAACGTCATTGTTAAGTGGCAAGGTAAGCCGGTTTTCGTTAGACACAGAACCGCTGAAGAAATCCAAGAAGCCA
The DNA here is from genome assembly GCA_037102615.1 of Hanseniaspora uvarum. Lineage (NCBI taxonomy): Eukaryota > Fungi > Ascomycota > Saccharomycetes > Saccharomycodales > Saccharomycodaceae > Hanseniaspora > Hanseniaspora uvarum. Next base: position 1,100,618 of record BTGA01000002.1, on the reverse strand, counting down.
ACTCTGTTGATGTTGCCAGTTTAAAGGATCCTCAAGCTGATGCTGATAGAGTTAAACAACCAGAATGGTTAGTTATGTTAGGTGTTTGTACTCATTTAGGTTGTGTTCCTATTGGTGAATCCGGTGACTTCGGTGGTTGGTTCTGTCCTTGTCACGGTTCCCATTACGATATTTCTGGTAGAATCAGAAGAGGTCCAGCTCCATTGAACTTAGAAATTCCAACCTACGATATTTCCGGTACCACTTTAGTTGTTGGTTAAACTGAATTACGCTAATGACAAAAAAAAATATCATAATTAAAAAATATAAATTTACGAAAATACACTTAAAATATCAAGATAATATATCAACGAAGATAATTCATAAATGCAGTATCAAATCATTAATGACTAGAAGATACAATCTTGGATTCTTTAATAATAAAAATGAGGAGTGTAAGATCTAAAATCTTAACAATAACAATAACAAAAAAAAAACACTGCTATACTCATTTATATTTATAAATGGTATTAGTTTTTATTTATTCCTTTATAGGTGAATATATTTATGTATATATTTATTAATGTATCTGATAAAATGTTGATAATATAGATCAAGTTTTGGAAGATATGTAAATCAATTATTCAAAAAAAAAAAAGAAGAAGAACAAGAAATAGATTAAAATTGAATTTTTTAAGTATATGAAATGTGAATGTTCACTGCTTTCACGTTCTCTTAACTGTGAAAAAATAACTATATTTTGTTTAAACTCCTGAATAACGTGAACACCGAAACTTGCTTTTATTACTCGGGATAAGCTGTGGAAATCTGTCCTTGATGAACTGAAACCTGTTTTTTCTTGTTTACCTTTATGAACTTTAGCAAACGTAATGTTTCTCATTGAAAGCCCTTTCTTCATTCAATTGTCTCTTTTTGTTTAAGTTGATGTTCATTAGCTTGAGTGAGGGTTAAAAGACGACTTTACCTTTAATATCGGCTAATGTATCGCAAAATTTTGTTTCACTTGCAAGACTTGGTAATAAATATGTATGTGTTTTAACTTACTTTTTCTTTGAACTATGTAAAGTACATTTCTTAAACAGTTCACCATACAGCGTCATACAACGAAACGGAAAGCTCTACTAGTAGAAACTGCTAATGTGTTTACCACATCAAAGAATCCAAACCCCCAAAGAAGCTATTTCTCATATAGTAATAGCAGCTGGTTTATTATACGTATTTGAGGTTTGGTATATAAGTATCCAAACAAGTTTAATCAATTCAGCAACTACTATTTACGTTTTTTTGCTGGTTCCAAATCTTCCTCAAGCTTTCTTCTTCTAAGCAACTTTGAATTGTTTCCGGATTTACCTACATTCCCATGCTTACCAGTCCAAGTTACCTTTCCATGCTTTGCCAGGTTTTTTGTTTTTTTGTTCAAACTTTCTCTTAATTTCTTTGCTGCTTCCTTGGCTTTTCTTTCAGCTTCTTTGCTTGTTGTTAGATCTGACTTGCTTAAGTTTTTTTCATAATCAACGGACCCAAAGATTCCTTGTACTATTCTATCTCCTTCAGTTGTATTTCTTTCATTTTCTGCTTCTTCGTTCAAGTATCCTTCCAATTTTTCTACTCCATCAACGTTTTCTACTTCATCGTTCATGTCCTTTGTCTCTCTATCTGTAACTTTACTGATAGCTTGTGTTTCTTCATACGAAAGACTTGAAGATGCATCATCAGTCAGAGAAAACAAATCTTGCAATTCATCCATTTTAAAGAATCTCTTTTGATTAGGATCCTTAAGAATCTTGTTAGTTAGGAACTGCTTAAATATTTGTCTGTGATAGATCTTTTCTTCAATAGTTCCACCAACCAATAATCTGTAGATAATAACTTCCTTTGTCTGTCCTATTCTCCAAGCTCTTTCTCTAGCTTGCAAATCGGTTGAAGGGTTCCAGTCTGGATCATAAATAATAATTCTGCTAGCCGAAACTAAATTAATACCCAACCCACCGACTTTAGTTGTCAATAAAAACACAGCAATGTCTTTATTATTGTTAAATTTGTCTACAATACTCTGTCTAGATTTAATAGAAGTTGAACCATCCATTTTCAAATAACTGAATTCAATATCATTTTTCAAAAATTCCTCAAGAATCAGCATCATTTGCCTAGACTGGGTAAATAGCAAAGTTTTATGGCCTTTCTTTCTGAAATCTAATAGCAATTGTTTTATAACTTGCATTTTACCTGATCTCAAAGGATTCCCGTAGTCCTTTGGTCTCTTCTTCGAATCTAAAGCTAAATCTGGATGATTACATATTTTTCTCAAATGATCAATACCAACCAGTGCTTGAAACCTACCTTTTCTTATTCTGTTCAATTCTTCTGAGTTCAAAAAGCTAATGTATTGATGTCTTTGAGCCTTTGTAAGTTTACAAAATAATACTAATTCCTTTTTGTTGGGCAAATCTTTAGCAACATCTGCTTTCACACGTCTGAGTAAAAATGGTGAAATCATATTTTTTAATTCAACTGCACAATTGTAACCTGTTTGTACCTGTAAGTTAGTTGCGTTAGAATAACCACCTTCATTAATAGGACGGGAAAATTGATCTTGAAATACTGGTAGAGTACCCAACTTTCCTGGATAAATAAAGTCAAATAAAGACCATAATTCATTCAAGTTATTTTGAATTGGTGTACCAGATAGAATCAATCTGTTTTCACATTTCAGCTTTTTAGCTGTTATTGCCACAGATGTATTAGCATTTCTTATTTTATGACCTTCATCTAAAACAACATAGTCGTACTCCTCAGCCAAAAGAAGCTTTGAATTTGTTTGAAGACCAGCATATGTAGTGATGATTACATGACCTTTTTCTTTTATATTTTCCAAGGTGTTTTTCAAGTGATTTGCTAATGTAGCTATCTTTGTTACGTTCCTTTTGGTTGTTTTTCTATTCAGTACCTCATTTTCTTTGCTGATGCTTATTTGCTCATTGACATAATCATCATAATCAATGTCTTCGTTATTAAGCAAAAATCTATCGACTGCTTCCTTATCAATTTCATCCATCTGTCTATCAAAGATGGCACCCATTGAATGAAAAATTACACATCTGAAGGATGGCCACCAAGTTGATAATTCTGTAAACCATTGTTTCATGACAGTTGCAGGACAAACAATCAGAATTGGTTTATTGATTTTATTGGAGTGGTGCAAACCTGCTAAAAATGCAACTATTTGAATTGTTTTTCCTAATCCCATTTCATCACCTAAGATACCACCTACGCCTTGTTGGTGTAGTTCCCACAACCATTGCACACACGTCTTTTGATAATTGAACAGTTTCGAAAATATTTCCCCTGGTATTTTATATCCACCATTTAATGAAGCACTTTTAAAATCAGGATCTGTATTTAGCCATTCTTCGCTAATGTCATGAACGGCTTGTATTCCCTTTTTGTTTCTCTTCTGTACTCTAGCATTCACCCATTTTTTCAATCTTTTCTGATACATGTATTCGTTACCATCGTCTGTGAAGTAGTCATTTTTTGCATTAGTGCTTTTATTGTATGTCAATTCATCATATTCATCTTCTAAAACATCAATGTCAGAAACATCACTTTCGTCTTTGTATAGTTCTTTGTCATTGGGGATATATTCGACATTTGTAATTTCATCTTTTACGACTGTATCACCTCTCTTTACGTCATTAAACTTTGTTTGATCCAAATCCTCTTCTATTTGGAAATCATTGTTCGTTCCAAATGCTGTTGTCTTACCTGTTCTGATTAAAAACTCTGTTTCGGTTTCATTAGGTAGTTTAACATCCATGCTACCTCCATGCATATTATCAACATTCTTCTCTTCTTCTTTGAACTCATTTTCTTTGGCTATTGTTTCTTTCAATAGCTTAATCCTATCTCTGATTTGTTTGATATCTTTGGTTAAAGGAAGTATTTGTTCTTCTTCTAAAGTCTTAATTCTTGCTAAATACTTTTCCTTATCTGATATTTTCGTAGTGGATTTAAAAGCTTTTCTTTCAAGTTCTCTCTTTTCATTATGCCAATTACTTAAATTGTCTTTTACTCTCTTTAACCTTCTTTGTTCTGTCTTCAGTTTCTGAGTGTCTATATTTAATTGCGCTCTGTTTTCAACTTGATGTTCTAAAACATTTTGTTCTACCACTGTATTCAAAAGATTCTTCAAATTATTGTCTTCATTGTTGTTGATTTCATCATTGAAATCAACATATTTTCCATCATCGTTTTTTATCACAACCATTATCAAGATATCTCAAGTTGGTTGTTGTTTTCAATATCGTTATTTGAATTCTCAATGTCCTTCTGATTACTTCATCGACTTCTTGTCCGTCAAACGGCTACGCTTAGGTTATACGTATATTTTTTTTTTGAATCATAAATCGGATTTAATAGAATCAATGTCTAATAAACAAGAGCAACTTGAAAATATGTACATATTGAACAAACATGAGTTATAAGAATGGTCTATTTACATGTGGTATATAAGCATAGATTCAATTATCTTTTACTTTGAGCATTGGCTCTTTGAACACTTTCCAATTCAACCCTAGGATTGAAGTCCCCTTCACACATTCTCTTATACTCATCATCGTACTTTCCTGTTGACAACGGAGCATTACCAACAATTCTTTTAGTTTTATCAATTATACCTCTTCTGCACTCCAAAAAACTGTGTAAATAAGCCCTGCACAAATCAGGCATTTCTTTTTTTAGTTCTTTATCGTTTATACAATCTGCTGGTTTGTTTCTATATATTAGCACACATGGTGACTTTTGTATGCATAATACAAATTGCATTCTTTCATCTTTACAACTTGCAACCATCTTTGTTTTTATTTTCTCTTGGTGTATGATGTTTGTTTTGGGCCATGTTGAAGTCCATTAAATTGGACATTTGATGCAAAAAAGGAAAAACTGGAAGGGGACTTGGTGAGGATACATAGAAGGCGTGTCGGAGATTAGAAATGTTGCACACGGTAGCGAATTGGATATTTAAAATGTTGCACGTGATAGTGTGTCGGAGATTAGAAATGTTGCACGCGGTAGCGTTATTCCATTGCCTATGTCCAAAACGCACGTGATAAAAAAATGATGAATATTTAAACACTTCCCCCCCTTTAAAAAATCGAACTTGCCCATTAGACAGTTATACAATATTAATACATTGAATATGATATTTAATTGAATAATACCAAAAAGAAAAAAAAACTAACATAAAGTAACTATTATTTTTGAAATCTTACAATAAAATGGCTGATGATAAAGACTCTAACAACGATATTTTATCGGAAAAGAAGAAGGCAATTTCAAACTGGTGGGATCAGACTACAGATCTTTATTCAAGATTAATGAATAACGAAGATTTCGACAAGGAAAATATTCAAAAACACATCCAGAAGATTGCAATTGACAAAAAAGATGAAATTTTTAATGACATAAATGGAATTTCCAACGAAGTGATTTCAAGTGTTTTTGAACAAGTATTTGGAATGCCCATCCACAATCCTGAAAAGCTGGATGAAGTTTTACCAGTTGTCATTGGACCTTTAAAAACTCCTACTGAATTGCAATACATGAAGTGTTTAGAAAAAAGTGGTACAATTGCTTGGGATACCAAGGGCCAATTCAACTGTCTTTTCCCACAAAAATACTTAATTGAAAGAAACTTACAAGATTTGCATTTATCCAAAGAGCAAGTTGATGAAGACAAGGATCATAAAAAGTATGGACAATTTTTTTATGATTATAGCAAGTATTTATCTTGGAAATTTGAAAATAAACAAAAACAAAGTAAGGGGAATGAAGTCAGTATACTTCCAATCAAACAAGATACAGATAAGTACAATCAATTTGAATCTTACAGTTCATACACAAAGCAATACGTAGACGAAGAAGGTAATGTGCAAAAAGAAAAGGTAATAGAAAATAAGTACAATACTCCTGAAGGATTAAAGACAAAAATTGAAAGAATCAAATATCCAACAGACGGATCTGAACCAATTAGTGAAATTGAAGAAAAACTAATAAGCAAAAAGTAAAAAAGCTTTTTTATCTATTTTTTAGTCAACCAATATATATACGCAATCTTTTTCAATAATATCCAATAGATCAGTTTTAACTAACTCATAGTTCTTCATCATTCTCAGACAAAGCCTCATCAATGTCCTCTTTTTGATATGCATCTTCGTCATTTTCAGAGTCGGAGAAATCAAAATCTCTCAATACACCTTTTTCATTGGTAATGCCTATGTTTTTTAAGGTTTCTTCTGGTTTTTGGCCATCCTCAACAAACTTAAATCTTAGTAAATGCTCATTATAGGCATCTATTAAAGAAACTCTTTCTGGTATAAGCAGCTTTAAGAATACAAAAGGTTCTATGTTTGCAACTACAGCGAGATCATCATAGGTTATTTTATTTTCAACTTTGTCTCCACCAGCATTCAGGTTATGAACAGATAAAGCTTGGTCCACAAGTTTGTCTATAAAAATTTGGGTCGCTAGTCCCACTGCAATATGAGCTTTTTTCAAGGCAGATTTATTTTCATGATCAGATGCAAAGACCTTTTTTATTCTAGCAAGAGGCAGCTGTAAAATATCTTGGGTGTTTAAATCATCAGATCCGTTTATTTCTTCTACTTCTTTCATGTTGCTAATAAGTAATTGATGGTCTTCAGCTCTTTGCTTCACTACTGTATAGTAGCAACAAGTATGGATTGGCAACAACCCCGTTTGCGAAAAATACCAAACTGAAAATCAAACGCGAAAAAAAAAGCTGAAAAGAAATTCTCATATGGTCACGTGAAACCGGAGTTAAGATATTTTGAACTGGTAGCGAATGCTTTACACTTGGTACTTCATAATTGGTAGTGAACTCTGACTTAAGTTATTCGACTACCCTACAAGTAAAGGAAAATGCCTAAGAGATACAAAGTAACCATCACCAAAAAGTTTGGCAAAATTAGTGCTTGATTGCTTTTATCGTATATACTATGGGAGAAAACCCCCCGCGAAAAAGCTATAAAATTTGAATAAACATCAGTGAATATTCCACACATAAATTCATTATACATACTTAATTGATTTGCTTACATTGAGTAACAAAATTCTCCGTCGGTAATCCAGCCGCAAAGTCTTCTATGTAGAAAATCCCCTTTCTATCAATAATATACAACTTGTGGCCATTTTTGCTAAACCTTATGCTTGCAGATTCCTTTAATTTATAAGCATTGCTAACGTTATCCAGTATTAAAATTCTTCTCTTCTCGTTATTCTCTACAAAATTATTGGAACTAGAGGCTAGTAAAAATATGGTCCCGTTTTTGTCCAAAAATACTATACTATCATTTCTTGGTGATATTTCGGCTTTGTATATTTTGGAACCTAGCTCGTCTAATCTTAGCAGCATTGAAGGTTGCAAAACGGCATTTTTGAAGCCATTGACTTTGGTTTCATTGTTATTAGAAAAAGACATTTTCCCATCATAAACTTTTTTGTTGTTGCTCTTTATTTTTGTTTCTATAATTATAGGTGGTGAGTTGTATGCTACTGAAGTTACACACATTAATCCTGCGTTTCCGGGAAACATGTTAGTGCTAGTGATACCTTCACTCTCCAAAGAATTGTCTATATTCCTGATGGATTTCATGATTAGTCTTGGTTCTTCTATTTTTTTAACTGAAATCACCAAAAATCTGTTTTCAAAGCAAGTCGTGCATGACAAGTATAGACCATCGTCAGAAAATTGTAAAGTATTTATAGGATCTCTATAAGGCAAAGTTATTGTGATTGGTGCTGAAAGCAAATACTCCGGTTTATCTTTATTCAAGTTTTCATTACTGATGCTAATTTTTTGAAAAACTATTAATGCTTGTTCAGCACCATTTGTTCTATCTTTACCAGTGATCCCACAAGCAACTATATTTCTTGAACTATCAACATCAATGCATCTTATAGGAAAACTATATTTCAGTGTTTTAACAATTTTTCCTCCTTGGTCTAGATCAATGATTCTTAAAATTCCTTTGGTTCCAGCAATCACTAAGAAGTTGTTCATTACTTTACAAAACAAATGATCCCAAACACGTACCTTTCCTCCATCATTATTTATGTGTATATTTTTCATGCTAGGCCCATCTCCTTTCATCAGTTTATAAGAATCATCAGGAGTTATGCTTAAAATATCAGTGTTCTTTACTAATGAACTGAATGAAGAACCGTAATCTCCATTGACTTTTCCGCAACACTTCATTACAAATGGTTGATCATTACTTTTACTGGAACTCGTTTTCGTCTCTTTAATATCGTAAACTTCCCATCTATGTTCAGTCAGCAAAACAAATTTGCTGCAATCTTTAGAAATGTCAGTGTTGATGAAAAGTTTGGATTTTGTTGAAAATAACTTTGAATATACACTGTAATGTGATCTTTTTCTGTATTTTGGAAAACACTTCACATAATTAATTTCTTTGTTTTCGTCATCCTCAGTTACTTTCAATAACAATGCATTCTCCCTTTTGTCATGAAATGCAGATGTATAGCTTAAAAAGGCGTTTGATGCTTTCTGTAATGTTTCTGATATATGAGAGCTGGATTTATCTGAATGATTTTCTTCAGAATTTTCCAGTGATTGTTGTTTTTCTGGTATTATAGGCACATTCAGAGAAAATGCATTTGAAGAACTTTTGGTATCTTCATCTTTGTGTATGCTATTTTTGTTTGAGAATGGGTTATTCTCTTGACTTTTCAAACTTTCGGTTATATTACTTCCATTATTGATGCTTTTGATGTTGCCAAATTTCAATTCACCATCTTTTTGTTCGTTTGACTTTTCTCTAGTATCTTCTTCTTTCATAGATAAACTTACAGATTCAAACAATTGTAATAAGGTTTTTGTTTTCATTTCGCCTTGTTTAGATGAATGCTTACCAGAGCTTTCATCCTCAATTTCATGAATCTCATTAAATTGCTTTTGTATAATTTTCTTTCTTTGTTTTATTGATTTTTGCAACAATTGGTCGTAATCTTTTTTTTTATCATTTTCGTAAGAAGTAGTAACAAAGTTCAAGTATTTTGTCTTTAAGAATTCTAACTGATTATACAACTGTCCTAAAGGCTTTATGATCTTTGCATTTCTAATATCTGTTGTTTTAAAACATAAAGGACAAACATCTCTATTATTTTCAAAGTTAAGTTTAATTTTGTGTATGTTCTTCGTTTGAAAATCATCAATATCCTCTGCAACAGCCTTTTTTATCAATAAATTTTTTTGTTGAAGGAAATCAAACACTGTATCTAAATCAAAGTACTGTAGCCTCATATCATTAGATATAGTACATCCACAATTAAGTTGCAAAGGATTTTTAACTATTGAATATGATATTTTGTATGGAACATTTGAATCATCCTCGCTTATGTAGATATTACTAGGAAGATAAAGAGTATTTTCGATGTTTTTTAATATTGTCTCCAGTTCATGTAGTTTTATAGACGTTTCATCCATTTGAACTCGTTTTTTTTTGTTCAAATTAAATAAATTTTATATGATGTATCAAACACCCTCTTGTGGTTTTCACTCCACAAGAATATTGTTGTTCTAATAAGGTGCTGAAGACTTTGTTTACCATGATTAACGTGATTCAAATCTCCAACAACGAGAATTATTTTAAAATTTTTTAACGCCTAAGAAAAAATATGGACATATGCTAAAAAGGGTCGCTTAGATGATTAAATGATGAATCTTGATCGAGGGAGTTGTTTTTTGGTCATGTGACTAGATTGAATGGAATTTCGAACTATCATATCTCCGATAATTGGTTATTCAATTCTGTATACACTGCTGATACTGTTGAATGTATATATATATATGTGTGTGAACCTGGCTGTAGGAAAACATTTAATCTAAAGATTTGAGTGTTTTTCTCTGTTTCTCAGGTTTTTGTCTCCACCGGTAAAAGACAATCTTTTAGAACCCACAAACTGCTTTTGGTCCATATGGTTACTACTCTTTGAACCTAGTGAAATGCCGTTATTATCTTTGATCTTATACGAATTTGAACACATAGTTGAAAATTTGTTAGTATTGTATCTTGTTAAACCAGGAGTCTCGCATTTATTCTCTAAGCATGTAATGACGGTTTTCTTATATTTTTTATTTTGACATATTATATTTGTAGTGTCTTGAATATCTATATTTTTTTTTAATATTCCAAAGTCCGTAACCATGCATTCCATTAAACACAGTGTAGGAATTTTAGCAGCATTTACTATAAATGTAAATATGATTAATATATTCAATAAAGCGGAACATAGCATTTTTGATAAGAGTTCAACAAAGAAAATTTTAAGGATGGTATAGAACTATATTCTCCTTTAATTAAATAACACTTTTTTTAAAAAAAAAATTAAGCCAAAGATTCATCATGGAAATATAATAAACTTAGTTTTGATATGACATTATATTTATTGTGTCATATTAAAAGTTGTTTCTTACTTAGTTATCCTATTGATTAAATACAATGTGCAAAAAAAATGCAAAAAAATATAATTGCTCTGGGGGAGGTTCGAACTCTCGACCTTTAGATAACTCGATTTATTACTAAATATGAGACTAACGCTCTTCCGACTGAGCTACCAAAGCTAGCTATATTTTTATATGCAAAAAATTGAAAGCTAAATTAAATATGTTAGTTCAACTAGTGTTATCCTAGCATGAAGCATACTTTTTATATAAATACAGCAATAATAGCAACAAAAGCTCAACAGTAAAAAAGTGCTTGTGTACAGAAATAATTGCGAACCTTTTTTTTTTTTTTCCCTTTAAATTGTAATTCATTGAATAGATTATAAAGGTTTTGAATATTTTACCTCTTCAAAATTTAATTAAAAAATATACGTTGTAAAGTATATATAAAAAAAACGTACTAATATCAGTAGTATCCATAAATCAAAGGAAAGCTTCTTTTTCCTTTAATTTGTCATCTTCTTGCTTTTGTAACTTTGCTAGTTGAACTATGCTAACAAAGGCCTTTTGACGAAGTTCACTTTTTACCTTTCTGGCATTTTCGTCATCTATAACAGAGAGTTGAGCCATTTCTTTCCTCATTCTATCCAAGATTGTTTCTGATCTTTGTTTTTCAGCATCATTATAAACCACATCTTCTTCACTCGAGCTACTTAAATTGTATTTTTCTTTCAACTTCTTCAAGTTGTTGTTCATGATAACAGCATGAATTGCAATTTGTAGTTTTCTTCTATTATTATAAGACTTCTTAATATCTGGTAACAAGTCCTTAGTTGGTACAGTACCAGCATTGATCCAAGGATCATTTTTTAATAACTCTTCAGCAGTATATCTTTTTTTAGGATCAACTGTGCAGCATTTTAATATAAAAGATTTGGCTTCATTGGAAATGTTATTCCAATATGGCTTATGGAATTGAATAGGATATTCGCCTGAGTTCACTTCTTCTAAAAATCCATCAACAGAATCAGCCACAAATGGTGAGTATCCACATAACATGGAATAAACAATTACACCTAAGGACCATATGTCACATGGTTTACCGTGACCTTCTTTTACTAGTACTTCAGGGGCAACATATCCCATGGATCCAGCGGATTTGAATATCAATTCATCTTCAGTAGCTAATTCCTTTGAAATACCAAAATCTGCTATAACAATCTCATCTCTTTTATCCTTGCTAATACTTTCATCATCAGCTTTGTATAAATATAAGATATTTTCAGGTTTCAAATCACGATGGATGATGTTTTGGGAATGTATGTATCTAATGGCATCCAGTAACTGTCTAACAATAACAACAGCATCTGATTCCGCAAAATTTCCTTTTTGAACAATTCGGGTAAATAGTTCACCACCAGTAGCCAATTGTGTCACAATGTAAAACTTCTCATTACTTTCAAACCAATCTTTAAACTCAATAATATTTCTGTGGTGTAATTTTTGCAATATGTTAAGTTCATCATACAACATGTTCCTGCTTTCATCGGATAAAGCTTCTTTCAAAAGAATCTTAACAGCAACGTTTTCATCGGTAGGCTTGTATTTAGCTGTTCTAACAATACCAAAAGATCCTGCACCCAAAGTCTTCCCAAAGTAGTACTTACTTTTCTTTTGAATGTATTCCTGAGGTTCAGGTTTTTCGTCGTTATTTCTCATGAGTATTTTGTTTTTAATAAAATTCTTTATTCCTGGTGACTTTGATTTAGATTTCTGGACTACTGGCAAGTTTTCGTTCTCTTCCATAAGCTTTTGTTTCTGTTTATCTAAATTCATCAAACGATATAGATGAGTAAAACTCTTTATATGATAAATATGTGTAATAAACGTGTAAAAAAAAAAAAGTTATTTTTTACAAATAATTATAACAAAATGCAGCTCTTTTTCTTTTTTGGTTCATACAATTATATGTTCTTCACTAGGTAAAGGAGTCATTGTATTGAATTTAATATTCATTCAATCGATATAGATTCTTTTCAATTTTTTACCCTAAAAAAAATTCACATTAGATGCAAAGTCACATGTGAAAAAAAGCAATATTTCAACTTGTGGCTTCGGTTTTTTAACATTAGAGGAGTTGGAGCTAATGAGTTTCGGACATATTAATTTAAAGTGAATGCGTACCGTAGTTAAATGAAATGGCAGATAAAAATTACTGCACTGAGAAAATGCAAATGTTTTCATATAACATATTATATATATATCAAATTGTAAAAAAATTATATAATAGATATGTATATTAAGTAAAAAAAATTAAAATGTAAAGTAAATGTAAAATTCACGTGACTATGCGTAAACAAACTTAAATAAAGTATAAACAAAAGTTGGTAGATTTAATTAAATATAAAGAGCTTCAAGTTTTTTTTTTTTGAAAAGTTTATAATGCAAGATATTACAAGTGTACTATTACAACAACAGAAATAAACCAAAGTGTTCAAAATTTAAAAAAAAGTGTTCAAAATTCAGAGATTTTACGATCAAAACTAAGCAAAAAATACCATGAAGCTCATTGACTTCTTGACGTTACGATAAGAAGAAAGAAACAACATGCTATAAACACTGTTTTATTCTCAAAATCCAAGATTTACTTTGCTTCTATGATTAGTTTCTACGAACAATACCTTATAAGCACACTCATATTTAGCGACAAAGTACAATTTTGAATGACATCGTAAAGTAATCCTTACAGTGTGATAATCTACTTGATATTTGTCTTATCTGGATTAAAACTGTACAAAATTTATTACGGTTTCTTCAAGTTAATCACAACTGTTCAATTTTATTTAGTCTTACTCAAATCCAAGTATTTATTTGGCGTATTTTGTTCAATTGTAGCCGTGATTAGCAATTGTGCCACAGATCAAAACAATTCCAAAAGTCGCAAAACAGCTATAGACTTTCTCAAAATATCATGAAATTTAAGCTATGGCCAGTATTTTCACTACTGGCATTTTTCTTGCTTACAGTCTATGGTTGCCAGCCAAAAAAGAAAACAAAAAACAAGCCAGATTTCAGGCCATACGGCAAAATTGTTCTTGCCATAATTTAATGATTTTCATCAGCATTTAAAAAAATCGGCCGTGTGCCAGGTGAACTTCCAAAAAAAAAGTCCCATAATGCTACCAAGGACTGCCATTCCAAGTTTAACTGTTGTATTGGCACAATTTGATTTTTTGGCATTTCCTGTAGAAGGCTATATGGCGTCATCGTACACTTTCAAAAAATTCTTGGCACAATTTCCAAAACTTCATCAGAATATTATGACTAAATCCTTCTACAGAACTTTTTCTTACAGGCCAGTAATACATTTTGGCCCGTAATTATATTTTTTGGCACTCAAATTGTGCAAAGAGTTACACACATATTACAACAAGAAATATGCCAAGAATAAATGGCCAAGAAAAGACAATACAAGACAAAAAAGAGCCAAGATTCTCAGCCGCATGGCGCTTTTTTACAAATTTGTGAGCCAATGTTTTGTGGTGGACAAAAAAATCATACACAGGGAAAATTTCAGCGCTTAAAAAACAGTGTAACACAGTTAACAAGCAACGGGCCGATTTTTGGGAACTACCAATTATTCGCTGAAGGAGCATTTGACCTCAGTAGATGGCTACCCAAGCTTTTCGCAGGAATACCTGCATGATGAGTTGGTTAAGTGCCTTAAACAACTAGAAATGGCATAAAATTAAAACCATAGTACCAAAATGTGCCTCAATGTTTTTTATGCCAACCAATTGGTCACATGTAGGTAATGTAATATGGTTCTGTTAGAAGATTCTTGAATATTTATTGGGGCCATCGTATTAATTTTTCTTTCTTTTTTTTTCCTATGTCCATAATTAACATTCTATACATTTTGAGCAAACGCTTTCTTTATATACATTTCAAATACAAAGATACGAAATTATTTAACACCTCTTAACTACGCAGATATAATTGAAGTAAAACATGTTCCACAGTCCATTCTCTAAATTTGGGGAACAATCATCAGTTTTGCTCCTTAACAGCGAGATAAAAAGATTAGAACACAGGAGATAAATTTTAGGGTAGTAGAGGTTATAGCAGATAAAAATTGTTAAATGCTTAAATGCTATATGCTTTAAAAGGAGCATAGATAACAAAAAATGAAAAATATTGTCATGTCTCTGGATAAAAAATAGCCTTTAATTTTGTGTCAAAATTTTGCTGAGTTATCCTGAAGATTTGCTGACTAAAAGTTTCAAATTTGTGGAGATCTCTAAGGATTGCATTTGTTATCAAAATTTGTTAACACATTTTAAAACGGTTGCTTGTTTTTGAACTACAATCTTAATATCAATAACGCTTACTAGCAAAAGTGAAAATAGTCACGTGCTGTCGCATTAGGCGACTTTTTTTTTTTGGCTTATTTTTTGTTTATCTCAGGGTTGTAATGATATCGCAATAATTGATAACTCTAACTTTATCTCCATTGGTAAAAAAAAAAACAAGAGGCTGCAGCCATTCGGGAATTGAGAATGTTTAATGTTCCGATTGTTATAAAACTATCATATGCTGTGAATATGTATACATTATGTGTGAAATATGTTTATATACAGCAGCCAATACCTGAATATTTTTATTCAGTACTGATGGCAAGGTAAAAATTTATATCTATTCAATACAGCTTAGACCAACGAAACAGATCACGTTATATACAAATTGTATCTGTTTTGTTGAAAATTGCGACGCAAATGTTCGGATAATTTCAAAGTGATACAAAAAAAAAAATATTATTTCTGGGTTTTTATTTTTAAAATTTTTTAGTATTTAAAAAAAAAAGGACACGTTTAAAGAGTATTACTTTTTTGTTTTCCTAGGCCAAGCTAGATCAATGGTAAATCATAAATGTGTCTTATTTTGATGCCGACACTGTTATTGTGGTTGTTATCTGCATAGCTTTTTTAGTCATAATTTTTTTAAAAAATAAGATAATTGTTTAGCTTATCAAAACATCGTCGGCTAAAAGTTGCTAAAGATACTTTGCTGAAGTACTGTTCATCAGATAAAGGCAAATTATACTACTAAAATAGTAAACATATGATTCAATTTAATTGTATATTTTTTAGTTATATGTCAAATTAGACATTGTAAAGAATAATTAAATTATTTTATTTATGATAGACATTTTTTTTTCAAAAGGGATCTTGCAAACATGTTTACTATATAAACATGTATAATTTACCATGTTTTAAAGGTTTTTATTTGATTTAACATGTTATACTTGTGAAAATGTAAAAATGTATAGTCAAAACCCATAGAATAAGTATAAAGTTTTTGGTATATTTAGTTAATTAATTTCAATACACTGGCTGTAATTTAAGCTAAACTACATAATCGAAACCTTAATTTTTACATTGTATTATTTTTTTTTTTAAATTTATTGAATGAAAAATGTCTGATATTGAAGAAAAAAACAATTATAAATTGGATTCAATTTCCAAATCCAGTGACGCTATTTCTGAGAAATCCAACAAAGTTAATGTTTATAATGTTGAAAAACGGTTGGAACCTGTCAATTCCATTAAATCTTACTCCGATCAGCAGGTCTGGCACTTGTTAAAAATTCTAAAGTATGACGATGTCGACAACTTAGATGATTTACCACCTGAAGTTGAATTCTTGGGTACTAGAGTTCATGAAATCACTATTGAAGAGGCTTTGCAAGTGATGAAGGAAGCTGTCGAATACCACGACAACGATCCAAACATTTCTGCTCAACAATATGAAGAATTCATCAGATACTCTACCGAAGGTGTTGATCCTGAAAACGAAGTTGATGTTTTCGAACTGAAAGCTTTAGCCGTTTTATTAAGAGATCATTCACCATATCCTGAAGTCAGAGCTGTTTGTCCACCTGCTATGTTAGATGACCCTACCATCCCAATTGAAACATTTAGATCTTATTTCTTTGCTTTAATCTGGATGATTTTCTCTGCTGGTTTCAATGAATTATTCTCTCACAGATTAGTTTCCATTTCCATTTCCACTGCAGTTATCCAAATGTTCTTATACCCAATGGGTACTGGTTGGGCTAAATGGGTTCCAACCTGGGGATTTAACGTCAAAGGTAAAAGATTTTCCTTCAACATTGATACTCCATGGACTGACAAGGAACAAATGTTCTGTACATTGATCATTGCCATTTCTATGACCACATTTTATACCTCTTACAACATTTTGACCCAAAAGATTTACTACGGTGATGATGTTTCTTTCAACTACCAATTCTGGTTGTCTTTATGTGTTCAATTTTTAGGTTTCGGTTTTGCTGGTATTTTAAGAAAATTTGTTGTCTACCCAGCCAAGGCTGTTTGGCCAACTTCTTTGTCCACAATTGCTTTAAACAAAGCTTTATTGACTCCAGAAGACCCTAATTTAAAGGGGTTGACTAGATATCAAACTTTCTTTTTAGGTTTTGGATTTATGTTCTGCTACACTTGGATACCATCATTTTTGTTCCAAGCTGTTTCAACTTTTAACTGGATGACATGGATTGCTCCAAATAACTGGAAATTAGCTGCCATTACTGGTGGTGTATCAGGTGTTGGTATCAACCCAATTGCTTCTTTCGATTGGGCTGTCATTGGTTCTTCTTCTTTATTAATCCCATGGTTTTCACAAGCCACCCAATACATAGGCTCATTCTTAGCTGTTATTATATGTATTGCTTGCTACTTTACAAACTACCAATACACCTCATACTTACCAATATACTCAAATCATTTATTCACCAACAAGGCTGAAGTTTACGATGTTTCCAAAATTTTGACTTCTGACTATAAATTTGACAACGATGCTTACCAAAAGTACTCGCCACCATTCTACTCTGCTGGTAACTTAGTATGTTACGGTTCTTCAATTGCCACTTACCCCTTTTTAATTACATATTATTTGATTATTGATCATCAAATTTTCTACACTGCATTCAAGGATTACTTCACTACTATTATGGGTTTAAGAAAGAAAGATGCTTGGAAGTCATTATTTGTATCCGAATCTAAAGCTTTGGATAATTTCCATGATCCACACTCTAGAGCCATGGCCAGATACAGAGAAGTTCCAGATTGGTGGTACTTATCTGTTTTAATTGTTGTTATCATCATTGCTATCATCACTATTGAAGAGTTCCATACCAGCACACCAGTTTGGACTTTGTTTATGTCCATTGGTTTCAACTTTATTTTTTTGGTTCCATTATCAATTCTACAAGCAACTACTGGTATTTCAACCGGATTAAACATTTTCATTGAAATGATTATGGGTTACGCCTTACCAGGTAACCCAATGGCCTTAATGATTATTAAGGCTTTCGGTTACAACATTGATGGTCAAGCTGACTCTTATGTTTCCAACTTGAAGTTGGCTCACTACTGTAAAGTTGCTCCAAGAGCTCTATTCAGAGGACAAATGGCTATGGCTTTTATACAGATTTTTATCAACTTGGGTGTTGTTAACTGGTGTGTTGACAACATGAAGGGATTCTGTACCGCTGAAGCCAAGGGTAAGTTTACTTGTCCAGATATCCAAACCTACTACAACGCTTCTGTCATGTGGGGTGGTTTAGGACCAAAGAAGATTTTCAATGATGTTTACCCAGTTTTGAAATGGTGTTGGTTGATCGGTTTCTTATTAGGTGCATTCTTTGGATTCGCTAAGAAATTCGGAGGTAAGTATTATCCAGTTTGGTTCAACCCAGTTATATTATTAGTTGGTATGGGTAACGTTGGTCCTCCATACGGTTTGATGTACTACACCCCAGCATTATTAATGTGTTTCTTCTCCCAATGGTACTGTAAGAGATACCATTTGAAACTATGGGAAAGATACAATTACGTCATTGCAGCTGCTTTCAATGCTGGTTTAGTTTTAGCCTCGATCATCATTTTCTTTGCTTTGAGTTACCAAAACACTACTTTGAATTGGTGGGGTAACAATGTACCTTATGATGGTCAAGATGGTGCCGGTACTGCTTTGAAGGATATCTCTGCTACAATCAAGCAATACTTTGGCCCAGAACCTGGCCACTATCCTTAGTTATGATTATTGGAAATTTTATTTATTATTTTTAATTGTTAAAACATATTATTATGTGTGGATGTGTTTCGGCTTAGTTCTCCGTTGAAGTCATACTTTTATAACGGATGCCTTTATAGCTTATAGTAATAGCCGGTTTTTAAACAAGAGTAATAAATTGGCCGTAAAAGGAAATTGAGAAGGTGAAAAAAAAAAGAGGACCAAAATTTAATTTCGCTGCAGATTATTAAGCGTCAAAAATTATCATTTAAATTGAAAGTAAACGGCTGAAAAACCACGAAATAACGTCAAAAGATCCTTCTTGAGCAGTAATTTACTCACAAACCTGAACCAAAAAAAAAAAAAAAATCATTCATTTGAATGATTAATTCATCTTGATGCTATAAACGAATGCAGGCAAGAGTAACAAAATCAGTGGTATATGCCAATTTGACATCAATTATTCCACTTTCGGACTTAAACAAATTCAATGAAAATATGTATCTAAAAAAAACAGGTTATCAAATAACTAATTTAAATTAAATAATTGAATCAATTCTATTACTAAACAAGTGTTATCTAAGTCTTTTTTTTTTGTATATTCATTTATTATTTTTTAATTAATTTTTTTTTTTTAAAATAACATATGAAATCATAACATTACAACTTGATAGTATGTTTGGCGAGTGAAATACTTAGCAAAACAAGTGTGTGAGTTCTTTATCAAAATTTTAATTCATCAATTAATTTTTAAAATAAGATTTTACGATTTTTGGTATTTTTTATTGTTTTTTGGTGTCGTGATTTAGGCTGTAGGCGAAAAAAAATAATAAATAAATAAATAAATTAATATTTTAAAAAAAAATGTACAGCGAACCTCACTTGGCTTTTTGTTGCGGCGCGATTAATGTACAGCGAATACAGTGAAAAGTATGCCTGGATTTGAAAAATTAATGAATCAATACCAGATTAAACTAAAATTGAATTTAATATTTTTTTAGTTATTATCTTTAAAAGTCGAATTAAGCCTTTTAAGGAGGTGATTTAGATATATTTTTAATATAATATTATTTCTGTCACTGGAATTAATCAGCTTATTCAATACTATTGACTTTTTTTTTTAACAATTTAATCATTTTTAAATTGAATTAAATTATTTTTAAAAGATAAATTCCGTTTAGGATATATGTTTTTCCAGGTTTTTTTAATGAAGTCCAATAATATATAAGGACATTGTGATAATTTTTATTTTTTTGAAATGTTTCGTTTGATTATGTTATAGCAGTTTAATATAAAGAAGTAGTTGAATAAAAAACCAAAATATAATTTAGTCATATTATATCAAATCTAATAAAAATGTCTGACTACGAAGAAAAGGCAGCTGGTACTGTCGATATCGTTTCTAAATCGTCTGAAGACAAGATTTCATCCAAAGATAACAATGAAATCGAAGAAACTAAGTTTGAACCTATCACCTCCATCAAATCTTACTCTGACCAACAAGTTTGGCACTTATTAAAAATCTTAAAGTACGACGATGTCGACAACTTAGATGATTTACCACCTGAAGTTGAATTCTTGGGTACTAGAGTTCATGAAATCACTATTGAAGAATCTTTAGAAATCATGAAGGAAGCTGTCGAATACCACGACAACGATCCAAACATTTCTGCTCAACAATATGAAGAATTCATTAGATACTCTAGTGAAGGTGTTGATCCTGAAAACGAAGTTGATGTTTTCGAATTGAAAGCTTTAGCTGTTTTATTAAGAGATCACTCCCCATATCCTGAAGTCAGAGCTGTTTGTGCTCCACCAATGATGGATGATCCTACCATCCCAATTGAAACATTTAGAGCTTATTTTTTTGCTTTAATCTGGATGATTTTCTCTGCTGGTTTCAATGAATTATTCTCTCACAGATTAGTTTCCATTTCCATTTCCACTGCAGTTATCCAAATGTTCTTATACCCAATGGGTACTGGTTGGGCTAAATGGATTCCATCTTGGGGATTTAACGTCAAAGGTAAAAGATTTGCTTTGAATATTGACTCTCCATGGACTGACAAGGAACAAATGTTCTGTACATTGATTATTTCCATTTCCATGTCTACTTTCTATACCTCTTATAACATTTTGACCCAAAAGATTTACTACGGTGATGATGTTTCTTTCAACTACCAATTCTGGTTGTCTTTATGTGTTCAATTCATGGGTTTCGGTTTTGCTGGTATTTTAAGAAGATTTGTTGTTTACCCAGCCAAGGCTGTTTGGCCAACTTCTTTGTCCACCATTGCTTTAAACAAAGCTTTATTGACTCCAGAAGATTCAAATTTAAAGGGTATATCAAGATACAGATTTTTCTTTATCATGTTTGGTGTTATGTTTGTTTACACTTGGTTCCCATCTTTCATCTTCCAAGCTTTATCTACCTTTAACTGGATGACATGGATCGCTCCAAATAACTGGAAATTAGCTGCCATTACTGGTGGTGTATCAGGTGTTGGTATCAACCCAATTGCTTCTTTCGATTGGGCTGTCATTAGTTCTTCTTCTTTATTGATTCCATGGTTCTCTCAAGCTACTCAATACGCCGGTTCTTTCTTAGCCATTATCATCTGTATTGGTGTTTACTTCACTAACTACCAAAACACTTCTTACTTACCAATCTACTCCAACTCTTTATTCACCAACCAGGCTGAAGTTTACGATGTTTCCGAAATTTTGACATCTGATTACAAGTTTGACAACGATGCTTACCAAAAATACTCACCACCATTCTACTCTGCTGGTAACTTAGTATGTTACGGTTGTTTCATTGCCACCTACCCATTCTTAATTACTTACTACTTAATTATGGATCACACCTTATTCTACGCCGCTTTCAAGGAATACTTTGTCACTTTGTGGTCTTTAAGAAAGAAAGAAAGTTGGAAGACTTTATGGACTGAAGAAGCTAGAGCTTTAGATGAATTCCATGACCCACACTCCAGAGCCATGGCCAGATACAGAGAAGTTCCAGATTGGTGGTACTTATTAGTATTAATTGTTGTTGTCGTCATTGCTGTTATTACAATTGAAAAATTCAACACTAACACTCCAGTTTGGGCTTTATTCATGTCTATTGGTTTCAACTTTGTTTTCTTGATCCCATTATCCATTTTACAAGCTACCACCGGTGTTTCTTTGGGTTTGAATTTATTGATTGAAATGATCATGGGTTACGCCTTACCAGGTAACCCAATGGCCTTGATGATCATTAAGGCTTTCGGTTACAACATTGATGGTCAAGCTGACTCTTATGTTTCCAACTTGAAGTTGGCTCACTACTGTAAAGTTGCTCCAAGAGCTCTATTCAGAGGACAAATGATCATGGCTTTCTTACAAATTTTCATTAACTTAGGTGTCATCAACTGGTGTGTTGACAACATGAAGGGATTCTGTACTCCAGAAGCCAAGGGTAAGTTCACCTGTCCAGATATCCAAACCTACTACAACGCTTCTGTCATGTGGGGTGGTTTGGGACCAAAGAAGATTTTCAATGATGTTTACCCAATTTTGAAATGGTGTTGGTTGATCGGTTTCTTATTAGGTGCATTCTTTGGATTCGCTAAGAAATTCGGTGGTAAATACTATCCAGTTTGGTTCAACCCAGTTATCTTCTTAGTTGGTATGTTGATCGGACCACCATACGGTTTGATGTACTACACTCCTCCATTATTAATGTGTTTCTTCTCCCAATGGTACTGTAAGAGATACCATTTGAAACTATGGGAAAGATACAACTATGTCTTAGCTGCTGCTTTCAATGCTGGTTTGGTTTTAGCTTCTATTATCATTTTCTTCTCTGTTGAGTACAACCCTAAGGAAATCAACTGGTGGGGTAACAACGTTCCTTACTTAGGTCAAGATGCTGAAGGTTTACCATTGAAGGATATTGCTGCTACTGTCAAAGGTTACTTCGGTCCAGCTCCAGGTCACTATCCATAAGTATATGCTCTTATTTATTTAACAGCAAATATATATCATTTATGATAAAATAATACTTTAATTTAATATGATTACTACATTTCTCAAAATTTTTTTTATTGTAAACTGTAGATTGAAATGTTTTTCAAGTGGCCAAATGTTTAAATACTGTAATTTACAAAGTTTTTTTGAGCAAAAAAAAGTTTCATTGTCATTTAAAATTAGGTTTTTCTTATTATTAGACCCCCAATAAGAACCAATATTATTCAAGAATAAATATTTTACAGATAACATTTGTTAAAAGTAACTATTAATAAAAGTTGTTACTTCTTACTGTCCGTGCATCTGCTGTTGTTGAACATTAAAACTGTTCAATTTTTGAAATATTTGCTTCAGCTAAACAAAAGAAGATGAATTATTCAATTTTTTTTAAGAAAAATCAATTTTAAAAAGCTGTTTGTGCTAAACTAACAAGCAATGATCAACAACTAGGCAGCTAAATTTCAGAAATAAAAGAAAAAATGAAACAACATCGAAGAAAACGTGCAAAGATAATCATTAAATGAAAAAGAAGTTATTAGCGTCTTTTTTCAATCAAAATAAATAAAAATATAATTTTTGGGAACAAACATTGCTAACCAAAAGAGTAGTAAATTTTAAGATGATCATGAGAAAAACAGCCTTTTATTTTATTAACAGGCCAATCTTTTATGGAAAAATTTTACTTTTAATGGTAAACTTTATAGTGCAGCTTATCCAAAATATCCTGTATCATACAACTTTACCAGTAATCTTATTTACATAATTTTCTAGATGATAAAACATTTTTTCATATTTTTAATATAATTTGATTAAATATTATAAGATGGCTTTTTTTGACACATTTAAAAACTGGAATTTCATATTGAGAACTTTGCAAAAAAAAAAAAAATAGCTGGCATTATTTATAAATAAATCATATGCTGTGATAAGCAAACATCCGTAATAATGATTCTTCGTATGTAGAAATGCATATTTTTCATGGGAACAATAAGAACATTCAAACTACAATATTATAGGATTTTCGTAGCTTCAAAAAATTGTAACATTCCTAGGGCTAGCAATAATTTCCGTTAACGGGGAAGGTATGAGTTTTAAACATGACATTATGAGGGGTAGGTAAAGTTTAAAATTATTGTCCATTGTTTCTGTAAAATTCTTTACAAAAAGTCCAACGGCCGCGGCCGTTGAATACTAAAGCTGCCTTAAAAAAAATTTGCAAGTTATCTTTACTCCTTTTTCCTATTTGGGACATGTGTCTCCTTTTAATGGCAACCCCCTAAAGAAATAATAAGGGGTTATTTGAAATATAGACAATTTTCTCAAATATGAGTCAAAACCAGGTATTAATAAAGGAGAAAAAATCAACAGATTGTATTGTATTGCTGTTACTCCTTATTGAACAAATATAATTGTATGTTTATCAATAAAAGGAGTAAGTTATATCAGGAGGATTATCAATATCTTATGTTTAATTTTTAATCATACATTTAGCAAAGTCAGCTTTTCTCTTATCAAATAATTGTATCACCATCACATTTAATTTAGGAAAGTGTGTATCTGTATGTGACTTGAAAAACTAATTGTATATAAGAAGGATCAAAAACATGTAATAACTCCATTTTATTTTTTTAATAAAAATTTAAGTTTTATATATATTTAATTATTTAATGATAAGTATAAAAAATAATAATTAATAACCAAAAAAATATATAATAATATAAAATGTCTGACATCGAAGAAAAAGCAGCCATCAATTCTACTGAGGTTGTTTCCAAATCTTCGGAAGACAAAATCACCTTTTCTGAAAAGGATGTACAAGAAATTTACGAAGCTCAACCTATCACCTCTATCAAATCTTACTCTGACCAACAAGTTTGGCACTTATTAAAAATCTTAAAGTACGACGATGTCGACAACTTAGATGATTTACCAGGTGAAGTTGAATTCTTGGGTACTAGAGTTCATGAAATCACTATTGAAGAATCTTTAGAAATCATGAAGGAAGCTGTCGAATACCACGACAACGATCCAAACATTTCTGCTGAACAATACGAAGAATTCATTAGATACTCTACCGAAGGTGTTGATCCTGAAAACGAAGTTGATGTTTTCGAATTGAAAGCTTTAGCTGTTTTATTAAGAGATCACTCCCCATACCCTGAAGTTAGAGCTGTCTGTCCTCCACCAATGATGGATGATCCTACCATCCCAATTGAAACATTTAGAGCCTATTTCTTTGCTATCATATGGATGATTTTTGCTGCTGGTTTCAACGAATTATTCTCCCATAGAATGGTTACAATTGCCATTACCTCTTCTGTTGTTCAAATGTTCTTATACCCAATGGGTACTGGTTGGGCCAAATGGGTTCCATGTTGGGGATTCAACGTTAGAGGTAAAAGATTTGCTTTGAATATTGACTCTCCATGGACTGATAAGGAACAAATGTTCTGTACTTTGATTATTTCCATTTGTATGGGTACTTTCTATACCTCTTATAACATTTTGACTCAAAAGATTTACTATGGTAGCAAGGTTTCTTTCAACTACCAATTCTGGTTGTCTTTATGTATTCAATTCTTAGGTTTCGGTTTTGCTGGTATTTTAAGAAGATTTGTTGTTTACCCAGCCAAGGCTGTTTGGCCAACATCTTTGTCCACCATTGCTTTAAACAGAGCTTTGTTAACTCCAGAAGATCCTAACTTGAAGGGTTTGACCAGATACCAAGCTTTCTTCCTTGCCTTTGGTTTTATGCTAGTTTACACTTGGTTCCCATCTTTCATCTTCCAAGCTTTATCTACCTTTAACTGGATGACATGGATTGCTCCAAACAACTGGAAATTAGCTACTATTACTGGTGGTGTATCAGGTGTTGGTATTAACCCAATTGCTTCTTTCGATTGGGCTGTTATTGGTTCAACATCTTTAATGATGCCATGGTTCTCTCAAGCTACTCAATATGCCGGTTCTTTCTTGGTAATTTTGATTTGTATTGCTTGTTACTTCACTAACTACCAAAACACTTCTTACTTACCAATCTACTCCAACTCTTTATTCACCAACCAAGCTGAAGTTTATAAAGTTGACAAGATTTTGACAGCTGATTACAAGTTTGACAACGATGCTTACCAAAAATACTCACCACCATTCTACTCTGCTGGTAACTTAGTATGTTACGGTTCTTTTATTGCTACCTACCCATTCATGATTACCTACTACTTAATTATGGACCACACAATGTTTTATGCTGCCTTTAAGGAATACTTTGTTACTATATGGGAATTAAGAAAGAAAGAAGCTTGGGTTTCATTATGGAATGATGATGCCAGAGTTTTGGATCAATTTAAGGATCCTCATTCTAGAGCTATGGCCAGATACAGAGAAGTTCCAGATTGGTGGTATTTCTCCGTTTTAATTGTTGTTATCATTATTGCTGTCATCACCATCGAAGAATTCCACACTAACACTCCAGTTTGGGCTTTATTCATGTCTATTGGTTTCAACTTTGTTTTCTTGATCCCATTAGCCATTTTACAAGCTACCACCGGTGTTTCTTTGGGTTTGAATTTATTGATTGAAATGATTATGGGTTACGCCTTACCAGGTAACCCAATGGCCTTGATGATCATTAAGGCTTTCGGTTACAACATTGATGGTCAAGCTGACTCTTATGTTTCCAACTTGAAGTTGGCTCACTACTGTAAAGTTGCTCCAAGAGCTCTATTCAGAGGACAAATGATCATGGCTTTCTTACAAATTTTCATTAACTTAGGTGTCATCAACTGGTGTGTTGACAACATGAAGGGATTCTGTACTCCAGAAGCCAAGGGTAAGTTCACCTGTCCAGATATCCAAACCTACTACAACGCTTCTGTCATGTGGGGTGGTTTAGGACCAAAAAAGATTTTCAATGATGTTTACCCAATTTTGAAATGGTGTTGGTTGATCGGTTTCTTATTAGGTGTATTGTTCGGATGCGCTAAGAAATTCGGTGGTAAATATTTCCCAGTTTGGTTCAATCCAGTTATCTTCTTAGTTGGTATGTTGATCGGACCACCATACGGTTTGATGTACTACACTCCTCCATTATTAATGTGTTTCTTCTCCCAATGGTACTGTAAGAGATACCATTTGAAACTATGGGAAAGATACAATTATGTTATTGCAGCTGCTTTCAATGCTGGTTTGGTTTTATCCCAAATCATCATTTTCTTTTCTGTTCAATACAACCCTAAGGAAATCAACTGGTGGGGTAACAATGTTCCTTACTTAGGTCAAGATGCTGAAGGTTTACCATTGAAGAATATTGCTGACACTGCTAAAGGTTACTTCGGCCCAGCTCCAGGTCACTATCCATAGATTTGCCGGCTTTGTAAATAACGAATTATATATCCATAAAGAGAATAATATTTTAATATGAAAATTGTATATCTGCTACAGTAAAGCAAAAAAAACATTCAAAAAGTAACGTCACCTAGATTGTTAATTGCATGCTGACTTTGATACGAATTTCGGTTACCTTGTGTGTTCAGATTTAGGCGGGCTTAAGTCCGAATGTTAAGAAATGACTAATTATTAGTTAGATTTTCTTCCTTACTAGAGACGTTTTCTTATTGATTAAATTCTACAGAGGCTAGGCTACCTAAATTTGCTTTGAACCAAACAGTTTTCAAGACATATAAAGGTACTTTCGGCTTATCAAGTTAGAAAAAGCAAGGTCTCAATGCACTCAAACCGGATATTCTTCATTTAAAAAATAAGACAATTACAGACCACAAGATGTCGTTATCAAATTATTACGTTAATGATAAGATAGCGTTAAAAACCTAATTTATTTGATTGAAGGAGGTGATTTCAACGAAAAAATAAATCAAATATTGGTTTTTTTAAGACATTTTTATTCACAATCATTTCTACTATGGTTCACTATCAGCACTTCTTGTAATTTTATAAAATCAATGAAATCGAGCTGTTTATTCGTTTTTTTTTTTGGCTTCTTGTTTTTCCCCTTAAGAAAATCAAGATAAAGTAACATCCCATCAATCACATCTTGGCCTTCTTGATAACACCACAATATCTGGAACCAATTTTTTAAGGGGGGTTTTTTGATAACTGTCCAAGATGAGGATGACTTCTTAAATTTGGCGGGTCTTGAAAAAAAAAAAAATGTATTTTTTTCTCTTGCATTTTTCCCTCCTTATTTTTAAACAAGACAACCAAATTAACGCCTAGGCACTTTGTCTAGTCGGAGACAATGATTTTAGAACAAAGCAGTGCCTCCTGAAAATTAATTTAATTTTGAAGAAATTGGCCTTAAAAGGAAATTTTTTTTACCTCCTTAATGTTTTCTAATCAAGATGACTTGATTTTTTGATAGCGTGAAATTGTTGTGAGCTAACTAAAACAAAGTGCTGTAATACAGTGATTTTCATTTAACTGAGCAAATGTCCTCTTAGTTTTAATGATAATTGTAATATTTTAATTAAATAATGAATTAATTTTAATTGCTTATTTATTTTTTAAATAATATTGGTTTACTACGATATTTAATTAATTAATTTTTATCATATAATTATTAAATTGTGGTAGTGATAGAGTGACTTCCTCCTCAAATTTAATCTTTTAAGCACTTCTAATATCGAATACTTTATAGTCATAAATCTGTATGATTTGAAATATATATAAACGTATTCAAACCTTATATATTTTTTTAAAATTAAGTTTCATTTATTTGAAATAAGTAGATATTGACAGTAAAGACCAAAACATATATATATATAATTATATTTATTTATTATGTCTGACTACGAAGAAAAGGCAGCTGGTACTGTCGATGTACACTCAAAGTCTTCTGAAGACAAGATTTCATCCAAAGATAACAATGAAATCGAAGAAACTAAGTTTGAACCTATCACGTCTATCAAATCTTACTCTGACCAACAAGTTTGGCACTTATTAAAAATCTTAAAGTACGACGATGTCGACAACTTAGATGATTTACCACCTGAAGTTGAATTCTTGGGTACTAGAGTTCATGAAATCACTATTGAAGAATCTTTAGAAATCATGAAGGAAGCTGTCGAATACCACGACAACGATCCAAATATTTCTGCTGAACAATACGAAGAATTCACCAGATACTCTACCGAAGGTGTTGATCCTGAAAACGAAGTTGATGTTTTCGAATTGAAAGCTTTAGCTGTTTTATTAAGAGATCACTCCCCATACCCTGAAGTCAGAGCTGTCTGTGCTCCACCAATGATGGATGATCCTACCATCCCAATTGAAACATTTAGAGCCTATTTCTTTGCTTTAATCTGGATGATTTTCTCTGCTGGTTTCAATGAATTATTCTCTCACAGATTAGTTACCATTTCCATTTCCACTGCAGTTATCCAAATGTTCTTATACCCAATGGGTACTGGTTGGGCTAAATGGGTTCCATCTTGGGGATTCAACGTCAAAGGTAAAAGATTTGCTTTGAATATTGACTCTCCATGGACTGATAAGGAACAAATGTTCTGTACATTGATTATTTCCATTTCTATGGGTACTTTCTATACTTCTTACAACATTTTGACCCAAAAGATTTACTACGGTGATGATGTTTCTTTCAACTACCAATTCTGGTTGTCTTTATGTGTTCAATTCCTAGGTTTCGGTTTTGCTGGTATTTTAAGAAGATTTGTTGTTTACCCAGCCAAGGCTGTTTGGCCAACTTCTTTGTCCACCATTGCTTTAAACAGAGCTTTGTTAACTCCAGAAGATCCAAACTCAAAAGGTTTGACAAGATATCAAGCTTTCTTTATTGGTTTTGGTTTTATGTTAGTTTACACTTGGTTCCCATCTTTCATCTTCCAAGCTTTATCTACCTTTAACTGGATGACTTGGATTGCTCCAAATAACTGGAAATTAGCTGCCATTACTGGTGGTGTATCAGGTGTTGGTATCAACCCAATTGCTTCTTTCGATTGGGCTGTTATTGGTTCTTCTTCTTTATTAATTCCATGGTTCTCTCAAGCTACTCAATACGCCGGTTCTTTCTTAGCCATTATCATCTGTATTGCTTGTTACTTCACCAACTACCAAAACACTTCTTACTTACCAATCTACTCCAACTCTTTATTCACCAACCAGGCTGAAGTTTATGAAGTTGACAAGATTTTGACATCTGATTACAAGTTTGACAACACTGCTTACCAAAAGTACTCACCACCATTCTACTCTGCTGGTAACTTAGTATGTTACGGTTGTTTCATTGCCACCTACCCATTCTTAATTACTTACTACTTAATTATGGATCACACTTTATTCTACGCCGCTTTCAAGGAATACTTTGTCACTTTGTGGTCTTTAAGAAAGAAAGAAGCTTGGAAGACTTTATGGAGTGAAGAAGCTAGAGCTTTAGATGAATTCCATGATCCACACTCCAGAGCCATGGCCAGATACAGAGAAGTTCCAGATTGGTGGTACTTATTAGTATTAATTGTTGTTATCATTATTGCTATTATTACCATTGAAAAATTCCACACTAACACTCCAGTTTGGGCTTTATTCATGTCTATTGGTTTCAACTTTGTTTTCTTGATACCATTAGCCATTTTACAAGCTACCACCGGTGTTTCTTTAGGTTTGAATTTATTGATTGAAATGATCATGGGTTACGCTTTACCAGGTAACCCAATGGCCTTGATGATCATTAAGGCTTTCGGTTACAACATTGATGGTCAAGCTGACTCTTATGTTTCCAACTTGAAGTTGGCTCACTACTGTAAAGTTGCTCCAAGAGCTCTATTCAGAGGACAAATGATCATGGCTTTCTTACAAATTTTCATTAACTTAGGTGTCATCAACTGGTGTGTTGACAACATGAAGGGATTCTGTACTCCAGAAGCCAAGGGTAAGTTCACCTGTCCAGATATCCAAACCTACTACAACGCTTCTGTCATGTGGGGTGGTTTAGGACCAAAGAAGATTTTCAATGATGTTTACCCAATTTTGAAATGGTGTTGGTTGATCGGTTTCTTATTAGGTGCCTTATTCGGATGTGCTAAGAAATTCGGAGGTAAATACTATCCAGTTTGGTTCAACCCAGTTATCTTCTTAGTTGGTATGTTGATCGGACCACCATACGGTTTGATGTACTACACTCCAGCATTATTAATGTGTTTCTTCTCCCAATGGTACTGTAAGAGATACCATTTGAAACTATGGGAAAGATACAACTATGTTATTGCAGCTGCTTTCAATGCTGGTTTAGTTTTATCCCAAATCATCATTTTCTTCTCTGTTCAATACAACCCTAAGACAATTAACTGGTGGGGTAACAACGTTCCTTACTTAGGTCAAGATGCTGAAGGTTTAGCATTGAAGGATATTGCTGCTACTGTCAAAGGTTACTTTGGTCCAGCTCCAGGTCACTATCCATAGATATTTCAAAACAATCTCTTAATATATAGTCATACTTTAATAATAAAAAAACTTAATAACTTTTTTGGCTTTTTTTATAAAAATCAAAACGACTTAGCAAAGTATTTCTTCTGTAAACGTTAATAGTATTTCTGATATTCTTTTGATTGAATTTATATCTAACGAACTAAAGTCGTCTTCTTGACTATGCCAAAAAGAAGGAATTGGTAGTGGAAATAAATGAAGACATGGGATACCTAGTTTTTTAAAAGGTACATGGTCGTCATCTATAAAAACACGATCTCCGACATACTTACCATCAAATATAGAATTTTGAGAATTTTCAAAAAGCTTGTTTTCTAAATCCACCAATTTACTATGAGCAAACTCTGTGCTTCGATCGAAGTTATAAATTTTATAGTTATTTGTTTTTTCTGTATTTTTTGCACCTATCAAGTCTAGCAGTACAAATAAGTCAACATCAGGTCCAGAAATTTTTTTGGCCATATGTTTTGATCCATAGAGAGAGTCAGTTGAGCTCCATGTATCAAAAGCTTCTTCACCATCAAAAAAGACAATTTTGAGATTATGAGACCTTAGTTTCGAAAGGTTTGTTTGAGAACTAGAAAATGACTGTGCAATATAAAGGAGAATTGCCATAGAAGCTGCTGAATCTATTGCACCCACAAAATTTGGTAAATTGAAAATTGTATCATAATGAACTGCAAAAATCACATCTTTTTTTGTAGAATTTAACATGCAGCTTTCCAATTCAAAGACGTTATTGTTGTGCGATAAGTCATTGTAGTATGGCAACGTTGCTATCAAATTGGTGAAGTTGAATCCTTTTTGCTCAAAATTCACTTCTTGTATATCCCATCTTAGTGGAATTTGATACTTGAAAAAGTCTTTGATAATGTCTCTGGTCAA
The DNA here is from genome assembly GCA_037102615.1 of Hanseniaspora uvarum. Lineage (NCBI taxonomy): Eukaryota > Fungi > Ascomycota > Saccharomycetes > Saccharomycodales > Saccharomycodaceae > Hanseniaspora > Hanseniaspora uvarum. The sequence continues at coordinate 1,068,685 of BTGA01000002.1, read as the reverse complement.
CTGCGAGTTTTCCGATCCGACCTTTCTGGTCATGTTGAACAATGTCAAAACCGAAGTAGTTGAAGCCGGATCTAAATTTAGCAAATCATCAATGCCCAAAGTTTCACAAGCTAACAAAAATTTCAAAATCAAAGAAAAATAACAGATTACTCTGAAAAAATAAACCATATATATAATGTTATTACAGTTTAAATAGCACCTTATGCTTTTGGTTTCCTTATATACATTGCAATTCTCATTTGAAAAAAACGTGACTGACAAGAAGCCAAGTCCGATCTTGGTAAAATCCAATCACGTGATGTTTTGCAAAAATTTATTTTGTTCAGATCTTTTCTCCGAAAACACGTTTATTGGTACCTGAATTTTTAAAAAAACATATGTTAAGTAAACAGAAAGTATTCAATTAAAAATACCAAAGGATACAAAGATAGAATCCTTTATAACAGCTTTTTGAATTAGAAGTAAATAAATAAAAATGACTGAAGTTAATAAATCTTTACACGAACAAGAAATAAGTTTTTTGAAAGACTTGGTCAGTAATAAAGATTTGGCTATTCAACCTAAAGAAGATTTGAACGTCATAGGATTGGTATCTTCATTTAAACCATTCTTAGAAAAATACAAAAAAAATCAAAGAATTCAAGGAAATATTGACATTTGCTATCAACAACTTGGCAGGTACAAAGACATCATATATGATCTTAACAAGTATGAAGATTATTTATTATACAGTGACATTGAAAGCATTGATTTGTCTTTGTTTTTCAAGTACATCTACAAGTTGGAAGATATATCTGAAAATCTACAACAATCACAAAAAGGAAACACTGATAAAAGCGATATTGATGTTCATGACATAATTGAAAAGGCTGAACAAAGACTTTTAAATTCTATTTTTAAATATTACTTAAACATGGTCAAACCATTTAATCCTGTGGTGTTTATTCAAAGAAATCAAATATTCCCATCCATATTAGATGATGTTTCGTGTTTAGACAATTTAATGAAAATAATAGAGTTTTATAGCAGTCAAGATAAACTATCTGATGTTTTGAGAACATACATTTTTGAAAGGCAATCTTTTTTGAAGGGCTGTTTGTCATATGTTAGCATAAGTAATATAAAAAAAGACGACGATTTAAAATTAGCTTTTGATTCTGTTTCTAGTTTTATCTCTATAGAAAACTTTTTGATCAAAGACTTGAAATTTTCTTCTTACCTTGAAGATCAACATGAAGAGGAATCTAATGATTTAAATAGCGGATCTGTTTTAACTTCTTATGCTGTTTTTCAACAAGTAGTTTCTTCAGTTTGTGCTAAAGTTTTGTCAAAAGTCAAGAATGAAATTAATGTAACAGGTCATGATAGCTTAAATAAGTTTGTTTTAGCAAATAAGATGTCAGAAATAACTGACTCATTGTTGACAATGGACAAAGAGAATGGCACACATACAGTTATTGCTGAACAATTTATCAATCAACACACCACTCTAGCCAAAATCTGTGTTTCCCAATTATCAGAACTCATAACAGATATTTCAAAGGCGTCTTCAATGAGCAGATTGCCATCTGATTTTGGTATGAATTCTAAGACTATAGAACTTTTCTCCAAGTTGAAGCAAAACATTGATGACAACAAAGCTGACGTGATAAAGTTTATGGCGCATACAGAAATAAAACTCAAAAGTTGGCTTCCATCTGGTGAAAAAGGTGCTGATATTTCAGCTTACTTGAATAACTCTGAAGTGAACATAAATGCTAGTAAGATTAAGTACCAGGTTTATTTGCTTGATTTTGTTACTATACAATTTAATACTTTGGAAAAGAAATGTCAAAGAATATTGGCTAGTGGTAAGAAGAGTGACTATCCGCAATATTTCAATAATAACTACAACGAAGTTCAAATTGATACTGTGTCTAATCCAAGCACACATAACATACAGATACCTGCTGATGAAATAACTTGCATTTCTGGTATCTTTTTGTCCATACACATAAAATTATTTGAACAGTTACTATCAAGTGCTGCTTCCGACACAGCAAATGACTTAGTCAATCAAAAAATTAACAAGTTAGAAAAGAAATATGGGGACATGTGTTTAGTGAACTGGAAGAAATTAATTCAACCAATGATGCCATTGATCAACAACTCTTCAATGAAAACCACGGATTCGAACTTTAAGAAAAACAAAGAAGTTGCTAAGGAAAAGTTTAATAAGTTTAACGTCAACTTTGAAAGATTATTGGCAAATTGGACTTTGAATTTAAAACCATTGATCAAAGATAAGAATTTAAAGAAAAAACTGAAAAAAGACATTAAAATGACAATCGAGCCTATGTACAAGCTTCTTTATGACAAGTATTCCAAAGGTTGGTTCAAGAACAAGGAAAAATATGTTAAATTTGATACCAGAGAGTTATCTCGTAAACTTGATAGTTTATAATTTATAAATCAAAACAAAGAAAATTAAATTTAATGAAATGAGGTACTTTATATATGAATCAAACAAATGGATTTTCTGTACTGTCTAAATACCCACCTCCCAGATCACTTTCAGAATCACTGTCGCCTTCTAAAGCATCGTATTCTTCTAAATCTTTACTTACATAAGTATCGCGTAGAATTCCATCATCACCGATGTCTTCATTGTCGAAAATCTCTAAATTAATTTTTGGAGATAAAGGTCCTAAGTTTTGACTTTTCAAAAACTCATCATACGTTGGTGGGTGTGGTTCGTCTATAGGATCTTCATTTTCCATTATCAAATCCAGGTTATTTGAAATGGAGCTGCATAGATTGCCATCCGGTGTGTTTAGCAGTAATCCGGATATGTCATTAAAGCTAGACTGTTGGATGTTGGACAAAGGAGAAAGCATATTTGGAGAGACGGCTTCAGTAAATATGTTTGGGGAGTGAGTATATTCAGGAGACCCCAAACTTAACACTTCTTCAAAGTCAGGTAACTGTACATTAGTCATCGGCACAGCTTGTGGAGATGTCAACCTGATTTCATCTTCAAGGTGCTCTGGTTGTTTATACAAATTTGCAGATATCATATTTGATGGATCCTTTAAGTAGTAATTCTGTTTTGTTTCTGCCGGCATTGTTGAAAGACTTGATCTTCTATTTTGTGATGAAACCGATGAAGTTTGGAAAGAGTTGTCGGTGCTTTGCTGAACAACACCTTCATCGGCCAGCAATCCTGTAAATTGGTGATTTTGATATGATGGTAAAAGCGTTGTATTATGTGTTGATAGCTTATTCTGAACCACTATAGGAGTATCAATAGAGATTTCAAAATGTTGGAAATTCTTTGATAATCTTAAGTTCAGCTTCAAAGAATGAGTAATTTTAACATTTTGAGTTGAAATATTTGGGGATAATTTATAAGCTCCATTGATGTATTCCGGCACGTATACTTGCAATGGAAATTCTTTGTAAGTTAAGAAGCTGTGTTTTGGATCCTCTGGATCTTCACAAAGAAGATTTCCTAAATTTTTGGCTTTGGACTTAGGTTCTCCAGGTTGCAAATTCTTCAGTGGTGGTGCTTTATATTCACACAATAAAAACTTCTGGGTTGGTTGATCAGAAGTCAATCTCTTTTTCTTCTTTTTTCCAGTTATAGGATCATATTTCCCTACTCCATTCGCATAAGCAGTCAACTCCACTGTTTCTGTTATAAACACTCTTATTCTGTGAACAGCACATTTTTCAATAGGTGTTAAATTAATTTTTATAGGAAGGAATGCATTCAAAATTACATCTTTTGAGGAAATGAGTATTTCATACTTGAAAGAATTTTCCCATTCCTTTGAAACAACAATAGGTTCAGATTCTTCTACAGAATCAATGTTTGGAATTCTGATCAAGTTTAGTTCTCTAACCGCCTCTATGTTAGATTTAAAAGCACCTACCCTTTCAGCAAAGAATTTCAATCTGTAAATAATAGACGCGGCATTAGTTTTGACAGTTTCAGGGAAGATCAGAGGAATTAGGTACTCAAAAGAGTAGACATAGTAACCAGGGGCAAAAGTATCTTCAGTTTCAACCTCATGTGAGCCAGAAATATTTGAAGTGTTGGATAAAATAGTAGATAATTTTCTGACTGACTCTTGAGATCTAACAGTAGATGATCTTCTTCTTCCAGGAAAGGATTCATCATTGATTGCAAGATTCAACTGATCCGAGGTATTTGAAGTTTCAGAGTTCAAAAAGGAATTATTACTGCTAGTTGGTGATGGTTGATTGGCACTTAAAAACGTCTTTATGGCACCAAAAATAGAACCCGAAGGAGAAATGACATTTTTTAGAGAGTTTGTGGTTGGCTTTTCGACATCTTGGTGACCAGCACTAGTATCTATAATCGAAGTGGCTCTTTGTCTGATAAGATGCTGATGTTTGTACTCTTCAAAGACATTAGCCTGGCTATCTGCGGACTTTAAAGTTTGTCTTATTTTTTCAATTTCGTTTAATGTATAGAATGAGTCAGCATTTTTTTGTTCTGAATATTCCTTGTCTTTAAAAAAAGACCATGAATGGTTTAAAATATCGTATTCAGTGACAACTGAGTCTGTAAATTCAGGATCATTAAGATCACTTATACATTTTGAATCGAATTTCAAGTTTAAATGGCCGTTTAAGTTTAAAGAGAGTTGCTTAAGTTTAGTAGGTTTTTTAATTTTAATCACTATATGGCCTCTGAGCACTGGTGGTTTTTGGTCAGAGTTGTTATTATTAGCAGTGTTATTCGGTCTATTGGAAGTTCTTGTTGTAGGCAGTTTTGGCATGTAAATTATATCATTTTCTGCTAGTTCCATATAACATGTTAAAGAAGCAGAATCGTATAGACAATGTTTGAAAGTATGCTCTTTTAGTATCAGTTGAAGAATATTCTTATCAATTGGTGGAAAAACTGGTGCTTCATCGTGATTTGCTGCTATATTAGACAGAACTGTATCGTTGAAGTTGTTTGTTAAAGTCATATATGAAGTTGTGGGTGCAGTATAAACAACTAAGAAAAACTACCCTTTAATTGGTCTTAAATGTAAGTTTGAAACAACAAAAATGGATATGTGTTGTAGATAATATGAAGAATAAAAAGCCCGCAAAGAAATCTCTCCGATTTTAACGATAAATACCTGTTTACCTACAAGCGTTACTATCTATTCCTATAAGTTTCTGGTTAATGTCAATATATATATTTAAAAAAAAAAAAAATCCATATGTGAATCTTTACTGTATTTTTCCATAGATAAAGCAATTCTTCCGGAGTACTATTATCCCAGATTACGTATAGGGAAGGTTGCGAGCTTACAGCAGGGAAAAACATGAAAAACGCGGGGAGAGGGAAGATTCACGTGATGAGAAGAGCCGAGAGCGAGTGTGCGCTAGTGGGCCCGTCACGTGCTGGGGTGGGAGGTTGCTGGGTGTGGTTGTGCTCTTGCTGGTTGCAATTTTGTGCTATTTCTTGCTACGGCTGTGCTCATTTTGGTTGTAGTTTACTTATTCTGTGCTCATTTTGGCTGTGGTCCTGCTATTTCAGCTGTTATTCTGCTGATTCTGTGCCCTCTTCATCTCTCTATTTTTCCTACACACGCCAAAATACTATCAAAAACCTCTCTTTAAACAATCTAAACCTGTCTGTTAAGACAGGTTTCATCCTTGCAAGCATATGATTATGTTATTTCTGTATATCCACTGCTTATCTCCGCCTATTGGTGATACTTCCCATTTACAGCGTTCTTCTCGGAAATAAAAGAACTATATACAAAAAGGTTGTAAAAACATCAAATATATAATAGTAACATACAAGAACTATCAATCAAACCCCTTTATTTGGCTACTATGTTCTGCTGAACCTCCCCATTTTGCTTATACACTCATGGATATATTTGCAGTAGAGGTAGCGTTTAGACTACTTTTGCACTATTGGTAGCGTTTAGAATACTCTTGCACTATTGGTAGCGCTTTAAATATATTTACAATATTGGTAGCGTTTAAGATATATTTGCACTATTGGTAGCGTTTTGCATATTCTCTTTCTTTTAGTTGGTCCGAAAGAGGGTTTCTAAACCATTCGGGGAAAAATTTTTTTATACATTTTTTTTTTCAAAATCTCTTATAATCCTTATGTAGAAGCATCATAATAAATATAACAGCATCTAAATAATTTTAAGCAAAACCCCCAATAAACAGTTCATATAGAGGATTATTTCAGGAGAAAACCATTTGATTGATTTTATTTGTTATCAAGTTTATACACGTATTCCCATAAATGTTGAAAAACTCTGTTAAACAAAGCCACAAAGCTTTCTTAAAGAACAAAAGATTCATAGCTAGCAACGCTGCTCCTAAGTCCAACTCATCAACTGCTTTACGCACTACTGGTTGGATTTTTGGAAGTTTAGGCGCTTTAGCTTCAGTCTACAGTTTAAGTGTTTACTTAGCTCATAAGGATCCTAAATTTAACAAGTGGATTATTGAAAACATACCTTACTCCGATCGTTTACTAAGATCCGCTGAAATTCTTACTGGGTATGAATCTTTGGATGCCAAACCTGTTGTTTCTACTCCAAAGCCAATTGTCAAAGTAGTTGTTCCTCCAGTCAAGGAAGAGCCATTAAAACAAGTTCCTGCCCCAGTTCCAGAAACAAAGAAAATCAAAATAGACTTTAACAACTTAGTTATTCCAGATACCAACTTATCTTCTGAAATGAAGCAAGTTGCTGGTTTCTACAATCAATTACTAAACCATTTAAGTAGTCACTCCATAGAAATTCAAGAACACGAACAAGAAGAACTACAATTATACTTATCTGGTGCTAAAAGTGAATTGGAAAAGTTGATCTCTTTGGACCCATACCAAAAGGAATTTGATTCCAAGTTAGGGGAAGCCAAAAAGGATAACTTAGAAAAGTTGACCAAGAAATTCAATGAACTACAAGAAAAGTTAGATGCCAGAAACAAAAGCAAGTTTAATGAATCATTGAATAACTTTGACAAGATTGCTTCTGATAGAATTGATAGTGTTTTGACTTCTGCTATGGTTTTACAAATTAGAGATTTCCAAAAGATTATCAAAAACAGAGTTGAAAGTTTCCATAACGATGAGCTAAAAAACCTAAGTCAATTAGAAGATATCACATTCTCTTTAGGTCCAGAAGTTGATTTAGTTCATTATTTCGTTAAAGAAAATACTGCTAAGAGCAAGATGTTTGAAGAATTGTCTGCCTTAACCACCAGTATTTTATCATCCACAATAGACCCTGTTGCTTTCAAACAAACTTTATCTCACTTAAGCCAATATAATGACTTTGTAAGATCATCCATAAGCAATGACTGTAAGTGTTCTAAGTGTAAGACTGCTGGTGTTTGTACTTGTAAATGCAAGAACAAGACTTCCATCACCAAAGCTGCCTTAGTTCTTTTAAACAAGGATGCTGAATTAAACTTACCTTTACTAAGCTCCCAAGAATTGTTAAGTGAATTCAAACAACAAAAAATCAAAATAATTGAAGCTTCTTTGATTGAACAAGATAAACAAGGTATCATTCCTAATTTGATTGCCAAGCTAGGAAGTTACAGTATTTTGAACAAAAACAGCGAAAACCCTTCATCCAAGAGTTTAAGCACTGATATAGTTTCAAAGTTGAACAACATTGAAACCTCTATTAACCAAAAGTCCTTGGATGATGCTATTTTGAACTTGCAATCTTTACCAAACTTAGGTCCTCAAGCTGCTGCTGATTTAACTGAAAAATTAAAAAGACATTTAACTGTTAAATATTTAGTTGATGCCATTGATGTTGATTTGAGATCTTAGTTAAATCCACTCAAATCGCCTTACCAAGTATATAAATATTCATATAAGTATGATTTAATTACCATTAACAAATTGAAAATTTTTCATGTAAATACTTCAAGCTAAGCGAAAAATCACTGTTTACACGTGTAGGCTTTTTACACGCAATCTCATAAGAAAACAACATTACCATAATGCCTTGTTTAAAACCAAAGCAGTAATCATTATATAAAGACACACAAATGTCACTTAAAGCAGCAAAAGAGAAGTTTGTGAGTAACCTTGGAGGTTCAGACACACAAGAAATCATCAATATTATGATGATCTGCGTGCCAATATACGCTACCAGTCAATACATACAGGAGTCCAGATTTTTAGGATTCGTACTACACTTCATAATCCCACTTTTGATGGTGACTTTGTATGTCGAGAACAAAGGAATACTTTATTTATTCAGTCTACTGCCAATTTTTTTTATGCAGAACGGTTACAATCCTCTGAAAGCCAAGACATCTCCTCAAAGCACAAAGAAGAACTATTTGACTGCTTATAGAGCTCACATGCTTATTATAACAGCGATTGCTATTCTTGCTGTCGATTTTAATATCTTTCCAAGAAGATTGGGTAAAGTTGAAACTTGGGGAACCTCATTGATGGACTTAGGTGTAGGTTCATTCATATTCAGTGGAGGTATAGTTGCGCGTGTTAAGTACAACCCAAAAACATCAGAAAAAGAAGAGGAAAAGAAGAAGAAATGCTTCTTTTCCAAAATAGTCTTAAGAAAGTCGAATATTCTTTTTGTTTTGGGATTATTGAGATTGTTTTTTGTCAAGAATCTAGAGTATCAAGAACATGTTACCGAATATGGGGTGCATTGGAACTTTTTCATCACACTGGGATTACTTCCATTAGTCCACGATCTTATCATACAGCCTTTCATAGAAAGAACAGAAATTAATAGAGGGGTTTTTGCTTTGGTTTTGTCAGGTTCTTTGGAGCTATGGATGAACAAAGATGAAAGAGTTTTGAAATTCTTGATAGAATCTAATCGTATTAACTTATTAGAAAGCAACAGAGAGGGTATTTATTCATTTGTGGGTTATATCACTATTTTCTTAATAGGTCAAGAAATCGGTGGATCAATAATTCTACCATCAAGAAAGAATCCAAAAGATACAAAGGCTTTGGTTTTTGGTACTTATAAAACTTCCAACACAGCTGCTTTAGCCATATACACAGTTTGTGCATGGGTGTTGAATCAAGTACTCTTAGAATTTGATAAGTTTTACATATCTAGAAGATTTGCCAATCTACCTTATGTTTTGTGGGTTGTATCATACAACTTGGGATTTTTAACTAGCTACTCTTTAGTTGATGCTGTACTTGTGAGAGACTCTACTGATTCAATGTTGAAACTAATTAATGACAATGGCTTATTGCTATTTTTACTAGCAAATGTTTTAACAGGCTTAGTCAATATGTCCATGGATACATTAAAAGCAGGAATCTTTGAAAGCTTTTTTGTTTTGGTAGGGTACTGTTTTGCTATATACATAGGAGCTTGTGTCTTGAATCACTATAAAATTAAATTATAAGGTTTAATGTATATAATTCTTAATCAGATAAGGTAATTGTTTCAATGGTAGTTTCCATTCTTTTTCTTTTCTTTCCTCTTTGCAACTTGAACATCTGATCAATCGTCTTTTGGGATCCTTTTTTCTTCTGCTGTGTTGGGTCCAGGTCTTCCTTTTTTTCAGTCTTGATAGCAACGTTGACAAATGGATTGTCTTCTTTATCATCAATGCTTAAATTACTAATATCACAATTATCCGGTATATTTTGATTGTTTTTAAGAGCCCTGCTAGGCGATACTTGTTTTGTAGGCGAGTCCGGTGCTTTTAATGGCTTTCTCTTTGGAGATTTTAAAATCTCGCTGTCGGTTTTCGGTGCTAATTCAGGTTTCTTCTTTGGTGAAAGCATTACGTTTAGTTTCTTTGGCGACGTTCTTTGTGTGGGTATAGACAATCCTCTTGATTTTTTGACATATTTAACCTTTGGAGCATAATTTTGAGATGGTGAGGGTAAAACCTTGGATACTATTGGTGGAGCATTACCGGTAACAGGCTTTGATAAAGACAAGCCTCTCTTAGCTTTTGATTGCTCTATGTCATCTGTATATTTTTCAGCCATTTGCTCAACATGCTGCTTAGCAGAAACAAAGCCTGTTGCAAACATAGTGGATGTGACAATACCTATGTTTTTGGTAATGTCCAAAGCATTTAAATTGTAGACTTTTTTGCCATTCCAATATATTTGCCATGATTTTTCCTCAACGTAAATTTCATAGTCTCTTAAAAAGGTTTTCAAGGAAAAGTCATCTTTGATTGGGTCAAAACAGGCCTTGAAATTTGTAGACTTGATTTCGTATAATTGTTTAACTGTTTTTATACTTGAGAATACGTTTGAATAAGCGTTCAATCTATCTATGAGTTCTTTTTTCAAAAATCTTGATCTAATCATAGGTCTTTTATTGCTTGATCTTTCCCCTTCTGATTTATCCTCATTGTCTATAGCTGTAATATACAATAAATGTTTAGCTCTTGATAAGGCCACATAGAAGACTCTTTTCTCTTCTTCTATCATTTGATTTGACGATGCATTTGGGGATTTGTATTTCTCAAAAGAAACATTTTCTTCAGTTAGCTTTTCACCATTGCTATTAGCATCTTCATTACTGCTGATAAGACATGGAATAATTTTTTCTGAGCATCCTGGAACAAACACAGTGGACCATTCCAGACCTTTACTTTTGTGAACTGTACAAATAGTCACTCTATTGTTTTCATCATTAATATCACTGGCGTTTGACTTCTTTTCATCAGCTGCAGGATCAATTCCATTTTCTTCAACAGGAAACATGTCTATTGATTCTATAAATTCAAAAACGAATTCCACAGTATAATTATTCTTTTGTGTTTTTACCGGCATGAAGCCCAAGAACATTTCTTTCAAAGTCATGATTCTGTTATGTTTACTCTTTTTTAGTTCATCTTTTTTCTTGTCATTTTCAGATTTATCGTCTTCATTTTTGGTATTTATGTCGTTATATGACTTTTCTAAACCTGACCTTCTATATAAGAATGCAAAAAACCGGGTTAGACCTTCTTCAGTTCCATCTAAAGAAGTTGCAAAATCGGAACATGGCATTAAAAAGGTTTTCATGAATGCCTTGATATATTCTCTTCCTTTAACATTGGTGACAATTTTGTCATGCTCTGACACCTCCAACAAAAGATCGATGGGGTCTATGTCTTTTTTCGTAGCAAAATACTTATTTATGTTCAACAAAGACACTTCACCTATACCATTATTTTCAATTTCATTCAAAATCTCCAGTATCCAGGTTTTCTTATTTGAAAAGAGTGTTTTGTCTCTGTTTTTGAAATTGACAACTAACTTTAAGCAATTCATGAATAGTACAACTTCAGGATAACTCAAAAATCCTTTACTCCCAATAATTCTGTAGGGTATATAATTTTTTATCATGTACTTTTCTATAGTTGTAATTTGTCTGTTGGTTCTCACCAGAACGGCAATTTCGGAGTATTTCATGATATTTCCAGGTAAACTGGTCAAATATTTTATTTCATTACTTATATGCATCGCTTCTTGGTCAAAAGAAGTGAACTCTCTGTATACGGGCCCAAAATCAGTGTCAAATTGCCCACAAAGAGCAGATTCAAATTCATCAATCAAATCTTCAGCAATTTGAGGATCTCCTCCATCTTGACTTTCATTTTCTAAGTCATTAAAATTGGATTTGATAATATGTTGGCAGCAATCAATGATTTTTTGTGAAGATCTATAATTCTGATTCAAAGGAATCACTGTGACTGAGTCATCACACAGGTGCCTCATATCCTTAAAGTTTGATGGTGAAGCATCTCTAAATGCATAAATACATTGATCAGGATCACCAACAACTGTTATACCACTTCTGGCTCTTTTTGCCCACAATAGGACGATTTGTAATTGTAATGCAGATGTATCTTGAAATTCATCTACAAGAATATGGTCATAATGTGGTAAAGTTTCTTCGTGATTTTTCAAAAGTCTATATCCTTGAAGAAGAAGATCATCGAAATCAACTTTCTGCATTTCATTCGCATCCTTCTCGTATGTTTCATAGAAGTATAGAATTCCTTGATCAAGATTCCTACCACTTGTTTGCTTATATTTTTCAGATGTTAAACCTTGACTTTTAAGTTTTGAAATGTACTTTAAAATCATTGGTATATCAAAATCTAAAATGTTTTTATCGTCTTGAGTCTTTTTCTCGTTCTTTTCCCATTTAACCACATGCACAATATTCTGGTGATTCAAATAATAATCGTATAATTCTGTAGGGAGAGCAGTAATGGCATTTTGAAATATAAGTTTTTGTTCAGACTCAGAAATGATTGTAGGATTATGCAAACCAATTCTGTAACCATGTTTCATTAATAGCTTTAAACACAAACTATGGAATGTCCCAACATTTAGATCCATAAACAGGTATCTTTGGTCTGTGGGAACCAATTCTATAAGTCTTTCTTTAATTTCATTAGCAGCCTTCTTACCAAATGTTGTTACTACTATCTTGCTTGCAGGAATTTTACATACCAATACTAAAAACATCAATCTGCTAATTACAATCCTGGTCTTACCTGATCCAGGAGGAGCTTTTATTTGGAGAAGCTGTTTATGTTCAAACAAAGTTGCTTCTCTTTGAAGATCATTGAGAGTGGCTAAAACACCTTCAAAATCAAGTTTATCCATAAATATTATGAGAAAGAAGTTATATGGATGTTGTTTTGCTGTTTTTTAGCTTTTTAAAACAAATATTTCAAGCTGAACAATTTCTTAATGGTTAATATTGCTTACGCGTAAAGATGAGGATTCCGTCTAAAACTACATTCAACGTAAACACAGAAACACGTGACATCTAAAAATTATATCCGATTTTAAACTTATATCCGATTTTTAGTTTATATCCGATATTAGACTTATATCCGCTGAATTTTATATCCGATGTCTTGCGCGTATTTTTGAAAAATTATGAAATATTAAGCAAATTCAAAATTTGTTCCATTACGTATTCAAAGGGAGCTATAATTGTGTCGCAATGGACACATTCCATGGAATAGTACACTATATCTCTTTAGCCAAAAAAAAAAAAATAGTCTTTATAAGACGTAAATATTTCACTTCATTGGTTCTTCTTTGAGGTTTGACTGATAAACGAATCAGAATCCTTTAAGAGTCGATCATTTTCCGTTAAACGGATAAATTGGGGAGTTAAGCTCTATCAGATAAGAACAAGAAAAAAAAAAAAAGGCTCTAAGTAGTTTTCCTTCATAATGGTTTTTACAACTATGTTTATTGACTGAGGGAAATATACGTATTCTCAGATTTGTTTCTTCGTAATATAATTGATATATAAGCAACCTTTAAAAAATTGATTATTAAAAGCTTGCTTTATATATATGGGAATTAGAGAATCCTTAAACCCCAAAACAACAACAATTAAAAATAATATTGACAGTATACGTAAATGTCTGAAATAACGAAGTCAATTCCTTTATATTCACCAGCCTACTTTGGCTACTCCTTTTTGGGAGGAGCAATATCTTGTTCTTTTACGCATTCAGCGATCACATGCTTGGATTTAATCAAAACTAGAGCCCAAGTGAGCACCAAAGATTCAATTCAACTGACATTCAAAGATTTTATAAAACAAAGAAACAACGGTCTTAAATTATTATACACCGGTGGGCTGACCACGTTTTTTGGTTATGGTTTACAAGGGTTCGGAAAGTACGGTTTTTATGAGCTTTTTAAGTACAAGTATACACAATTGTTTCCTGAGCATTTCAATCAAACATACGTGTATTTGTTAGCCTCTGCTTCTGCGGAGTTTTTGGCCGATATTTTATTGTGTCCTTTAGAAGCTGTCAAAATCAAACAACAAACTTATATCAAAGACAATGCTACTTTTTTGAACTACAATAAATCTCATTTATCTATGACTGGTACCTTTAAAGAACTTTTAAAAGAAGGCAAGTTATACACAGGAATTGTTCCTTTATGGTTGAGACAAATTCCATATACAATGGTTAAGTTCACCACATTTGAAAAAATCGTTGAGTTTATTTATGAAAAATTGGATTTGAAAAAAGAAGAAATGAATAAATTGCAGCAAGCATCTGTTTCCTTTGTATCTGGGTTCTTTGCTGGTACCATGTGTGCCATTGTAAGTAATCCTGCTGATGTCATGGTAAGTAAATTGAATTCTCCGTTGGAAGACCCTAATGCAAAAGCAGTTATAAAATCTACAGGTGAAAGATTAAGTTATGAATATGCAAAAATAGGATTTAAAGGTCTTTGGATGGGATTGCCAACAAGAATAGTCATGATTTCCTGTTTGACTTCTATGCAATGGTTAATTTATGATTCTTTTAAAATCTTTGTTGGTCTACCAACCACAGGTGGTCATTGAGCTACACTTTGAAATGCTATTAGTTAATATGAAAAACAAAAAAAATGATATAATATTTTTGATATATAGAAGTAATAACTAGAAAGCATTTTTATTTTGATAAATGCTAATATTCCAGATATGACACACTTATTTTACTTTATCCCTGTTATTTTACTCTTTATATTTTATTTGTCTACCAATTTAAGGTCGTCAATTAATTTAAAAAAAAAAAAAAACCCTTCTGTTTCTATAATACCTAGTTTAAAAACATTCAAAGAATTTGATTGTTGATTCATTTTATTTGGATTAATTATTACAGTATGTTGCAGTTAACCAAATTCTTCGTTTGCAGTAATTGCTTAAGAATTGTTTAACGACCAACGTACTTGAATTCAAAGTATCTCAAAACATTGTAGAAGACTAATTCATAAGCCCATAAAACTTCAATACTAATATCACCACCGTAAGCACCAATGTGTTGGGAAATCTTACCAATGTAGTAGGATTGAGACATACACATAGCAATCCAGATGATAGAAGTTAGGAAACAGAACATAGAAGCATAACCAATTGGTAACTTCTTCCAATCATTCCAAATAGTGACGTCAAAGTCCCAAGAACCCTTTCTCCAAATGAAAAATTCAGATAAACACATGATCATCAATTGACATAAGTAGTAGGAAATAGAATCCATAAAGTTTTCCATGAAACTTTCGAATTTATAATAAGCAGCAACAGATAAACCGTAACCGATCCAAGCACCCAAAGTAGTCCAGATTGGTCTTGGAACGTTGATTAAAGGTTCATAAATGGATTGGGTACCTAAAGCTAAAGAGTACATGTTTGGAATGTTGTTGGCAACAGTAGATAAAGATAAAACAACACAACAGAATTGACCAAAACCGTGTAAGGAGTCTTGGACAAGGATACCGTAAACGACACCACCGAATGAGTACTTGTCGTATAATTCCATCCATGCTGAATTGTTTAAAGTAGCAGCACCACAAGCAGCACCAAGGATCAAGGTGAATAATAATGGGAACATTAAACCAAAGAAGACAGATGAGAACAACTTAGTCTTGGAAGTGTCTCTTGGCATGTAAACAGAGTAATCAGCGATGTATGATAACCAACCAATAGCAAAACCATAGATGGTAGAACCAAAAGAGAAGACATTACCAACAGTGGTTTCACCACCTTCCCATGGAGTATTAGTAAAAGAACCAGACATTTTTAATCTGGCAATAACAATCAAAAAGATAATAAGGTTTGGAATCCAAGCAACATTACCGTACATATGGACGACTCTGTAACCAAAGAATGGAATGATCCAAGTACCAAGAATGATGATTAAACAACCGGCCCAAGGAGGTAAGTTGTGTGGTCTGTTAACCATTCTTAATAATTGAGCAGATGCAATGGTGTTAACAATGGTCCAACCGATACAGGCAACGACATTGATGACAGAAAAAACTCTAGCAGTAACATTTCCCATTAAGTATCTACATAAGACCATTTGTCTTAAACCAGTAGCGGCACCAAAGACAGAGAAGAAAGCAACAGGTAAAGCACCTAATAGAGACCAGAAAATACAGACCAAAACACTTTGTCCGAAATTCAGACCAAAGGTTAATGGACCTAAAGCACCTAAAGCAGCAGTAGCAATAACTAAATTGGCAGATAACCACATAGTACCAGCGGCAAAGATAGAAGTATCGGTTTTTTGTTCGTCGCTAATTGGTTCTATACCGTTCATTTCAACGGAATCACCAAAAAAGGATAGAACCTTGGCAAAGAAAGGCAAGGTGGTAGGAGTAGCAGCGACTTCTTCAGCAGATTCTATTTCGTATTCATCTCTGATTGAAGTTTTTTCAATATCTTTGTTTTCTAAGTCATCAAGACTTTTTTTATTAAATTCGTAAGATGTTTCAGAAACCATTATGTAAAAGTTTATGATATGTTTGTGGGTTTATTATTTTTGAACGGTTATTTTAAAATCTTTCTTATTCTTAAAAACATAATAAATTACTTCATAATAAAAAGTGAAATATTTCAGATTTGACTTTCTTTATATATGCTATCAATGAAGATTCATTTTTAAAGAAGTCAAAAGTCCATCTAATAATTTAAATTAATTTTGGAAAGATTTGGTTTTTTTTTTCTCTTCAGATTAAAAAAAAAAATTAGTAACCGTTGGCAAAATAGGCTGAAGATTAGATCTTAAATTTTGTCTTGCAGGTAAGGACGTTCCGGAAGCTCAAATTATTTCCTAAAGTAGTAAAAAAAAGAAAATTTTTGTTCCGTAAAAAATGGTTTTTTAATTTAAAAATTTCTTTTTTTTTTTAATTTTATTTTTTTCGCCGGAAGATTTTAAAACTAGACAAAATGTCCCTCCTTTTGGGGAATTGATTTTTTATCCTCAGCGCAAAACAGCATATTCGCGTTGCACTTAATATATTAATATTAAATTGCCCTTGACATTTTCACTTCTGATAACAGAAGTTGTTCCATATCAAATATTAGAGGAGGAAAAAAATCGCTTAATCTAAGGACTTTTGAAAATCTTTAGATTGATTGAATTAGCTTTCTTTCATATACCTTATGATGCATTTAGGCATTTTTTTAGAAAGTGCCTTTGTAAAATTTCAATGTACTGGAGCTTTTTTTTTCTTTTCGGTAATCATCACTAAAACCATTTAGGTACTGCTAATTAAATCATGAAAGTAGGTATAACATGTAATCACTTTTAAGGATTTATTCAGCGCTTGCTTTTACATCATTTGTATTAGGAAGTGTGTAAGTTATTTAGTTGCCTACATTTGGTTATTTTTTTAAAAAACCTGTTTTTTATCGTCGTAAATGTATACATCTCAATTCATTATACTCGATCATCGATTATTTTTAAGTTATGTATTTTTCTTGCTTTTTTTTTTTTAATTCTAAAAGTTGCCAGAATGTTGTGACGTATAGACTAATTTCTGATTCCTCATGCTGACATTATTTTTTTTTGTTCACATATATAAGTAGAGTTATTGTTTCTTGTTAATACAAGTTTTTGTTGTTTTAACAAATTTTTTAAAAATTTTATTCACATTTTTGAATCAGAAGAGAGCTTTAAACTAGCAAAAACCCATTCCTATGATAAAGAACTCCTAAATTTTAAGTTTTCTTTCATTAAAAGACTGCACTTAAGTTTCAACAATGTATTGAAAACCAGCTTAAACTCGTTTTGTTTTGGGGGTTTGCTTTAAAGTATCAGTTGTTAGGGAGTCAACCGACATAGGTATTTGCTTTCAAAATTGAAGAAATTATTCAGACTGAACAGTTTCATGAAGCCATTTATGCATTTTTGGCCAACTGAAAGCAACTTAAAAAAAAAAAAACAATGAAGGAACAAACTTAAAACAGCATTTTTACTGCATGCATAGTTGTTTTACAATTTTCCAACGTTGGTCAAAAAACACAAACAGAGGCATCCGCTTCCAACTACATTATTGCTACTAATTAGTTTGACTACTTTTAAGTTGGTACGCAATCCACGTAAATTTACATTCACGAAGTAATTGTACAACATATACTTCATCCATTTCATTTTGCATATACACTTTTCATTACTAGCATTTTCATTTGCATTTATAATAGCAACAACCAATTAATTTAATTTACTTTTTTTTTTAAAGTATTTTTTATAGAATTTTTAATATTGTTTTTAACATTATTTTTTTCTCATATGCATTCATCAGTTTTATAACATGGTTTTGCACTAACATTCCTGGCAACTTTTTGTTGTAAAAAAAAAAGTGGTAATCATCAGTCAACGAAATAGTTTTAGACTTGTTGTAGGTTTTACTTAAAATGTTTCATAAAATTTAAAACAAAATCTAGGTCTTGTTTCAAAGTCAAACTCATTGTCTATTTTTATGTATATCCAATCACACGATTGTACTCTTCAAAAGAAGATCTTCAACATTTTCACCAAGCAAAAAGTTTGACACGTATTGAGAACTACAAGTTATATATTTGTATAAAGATTATATCTAACCATTAGCATTAAGCTTTCAGCAAAAAGACAAGAAATTACGGCATCCATGTAACAGTCTTCCAAAAGAAAGTTTTGAAACATTAAAACCAATAGTGTTTATCATATATCCTAAATAGGAAACTGGAGTTTTTAATTAAATTTCCCAAAAAAAATAAGGCGGTAAAATTTCCTTTTAAGTTAACAAAAAACATTTTGCAGTACACATATAGTCTTATTTTAACCTTGTATATACATTTAAAAGCCAAGTCTAGCAAAATCTAGAATACTGTCACCATTAGCATCTTTTTCTTTTTTGATAATACCTTGTTTAACAAATTCATCATACATATCTGATGGAATCCAGTTTTGAGTGGCAGCAAAAGGTTCTTTGATTAATTCTTCATTATAAGCGTTGATGGCGTTGGTGATTTCTTCAATTTCTTTACCAGTAAACTTAACAGGAGCTTCCTTTTCTGCAACAATCTTTTGTTCATGAATCATTGGCCAAGCACCGTGAACACCAACAATCTTTTCATTGATTAACAAATAGTCCTTGACTAATTTCTTGTTCTTAGCAACAATTATTGGAGATTTCAATAGCTTGATGATTGGGGCAGCACTGTAAATTAATTCTGGTTGTTCTTTATTCAAAGCTTGCTCCCATAAGAATAAGTTTCTGGTTCTTTTGTAAGCAAACATGTATTGTTCAGCAACACCAGGCTTCTTAAATTCTTCGTTATCAGTTTCCATGGTGTAAACCTTTGGACCATCATAAGCTATGAATTCTGGAGCATGGTTCAAAATGAATGGGTTGATAGCAGAGTTTTCAAAATCAACTAAACATAAACCAGCTGGAGTTTCAATGCAATTCATTGGATCAATGTCTGGATGTTGTAATCTTGGCTTCAATAAAGCATCCCATCCTGGAATATTAACATTCTTATCTTGAATCATAGATTTACTTAATAAGTGTAATTTGTTGTAAACTTCAATTTCAGCTTCAGAAGCCTTTTTAGCCTTAGCAACAGCTAATTCTAAAGAAGTGTAAGTAGTCAAAACATCACTGGCATTTTTCCATGGACCTAAGAACTTTCTGTGTTCTTCAAAACCTAAAATATCATCTTTACCTTGTCTCCAGAAGGATCTTTCAGTGGTGTATCCAATTTTATATCTACCTTCAAATTCAGAACCCTTTTCACCAACGTATATTTCATTTTCGTAATCAGAAGCTGTTCTTAATTCTGTTGGTAATTCATTAGCAAAGTATAGAGAACCGAACTTCTTGAACTCAATAGAGGCCAATTTAGATTGGAAACCCATTAGCTGACTGATAGTGTTATCAAAATGTTCTTTAGTGGATGGGTCAACTGGTGTGTCTTCAATCATTGGATTCCAGTTTTTCATTGCTAAATCACCTTCAACAAATTCTTCTAGGATAAATGGAGATTTGATTGGAGATAACTTTGTAGGGGAGTAAGCGTAAACCTTTGGAGTTTTGATCTTCAAAACTAAGTCAGCAAAGTCTCTAGTAGCGACTTCACTTCTTAATCTGGTAGCAATGGCATGTTCAGAATCTCTTGGGTATGGAATTCTCAAAATAAAATCTTTATCTTCAGTGGTGGTGATTTTGTATATGTGATGATGTTTACCTTCGTGGTAAGATTCCATGGATTTAAGAGATAATTTGCTTTTAATGTCATCCAAATTAAACAAATCTTTGTTTAAGTTTTGTTTCAAATTGACGGTTAAGTTAGGATTGAAGAATGGCTTTGGGATACCGGCGTCTGTGCTGCTGACAGCAGCTTTAGTTTGAGTTCTCAAATCATTCAAAACATCAACTAATCCATTAACAGAAAATGGAGTGAATCTTTTGGCCTTTTCTTCAGCATCATTTTTCAACCAATGACCCCAATGGTATTTGAAGAATTCTTCATTAGATTTAGCGTCATTTTTGGATAAATCTTCGGTGTTACCAGAGGAATTTAGTGTTTTGGCAGAAGTATGGAACAAACCCCCTCTGTTTAAAGAAACAAATGTTGAAGGTTTAATCGTCTTTGACAAAGCTAGATTAAACATTGTGTGTAGGACCTTAAATCTTTGTTTCTATTGGGTTATTCCCTTATGAATTTAATGTGATGATCCTTAATAAAACTCGTGAAGGATTTAAAAAAAAAAAAAATTTTTTTTTCTTTTCCGAAAAAACTATGGGATCTAAAGCACGTGACCGAATCCACTTGAGGTTTAAACAATTATACACTCGGTAGAATTAGTAGTGTGCTTTTTCACACCATTAATACGTTGGACGTTTACTAACTGTACAGGGATTCAAGCATGGATTTAACAAAGCTTTAACAAAGCTTTAAATCTGGTAATTGATATTGTATTTGTCATTATTACTAGATTCTTGTATAGCAGCTTGCCTATTTTAGAGTGTCACTGATAAAGACAAGTCCTTCTTTTATCTTTGTATAGATAAGACAAAAAAAAAAGGGCATGTAAATTATTATTTGAAGTGGTAAAAGTTTAATTTACAAGTAAAATTTGAAGGAAGGGGTTATCACTAAAGATAATGTACATATATATATATATATATATATTGAAGTGAGTTGCTGAGATTTATAAAGATATAAAATTTGCGTACTCTATGGTTGCTAATTGTATCAAAACGACAGTGAACATTGAGTTATTTCTTGCTGTTAAATATCAAATATACGCTTTCTTATATTTTATGAGGATTTTACCAGAAAATTGCTTTGATTTGGATGGTTTTACTGCAGAAACTGTTGATGCAGAACATGTAATTTGTGCTCTTACTACAGCCACTTTCCTAGATGAGCACGTTACACTCCGCAAGTGGTTTTCAGATATAAATTATTTGATACAAAAAAAAAAAATACAGACATTGATTTTAAACTGTTATGTCCCTGGCTCTGAAAAGCCAGTGAAACAATTGGTCATTGATTTTTTTGACTCAGAAGTTGTTTCTTTACATCATAATATTAAACATACAGTTGAAACAAACACTAAAGACTATCTTAGTGTACTTATCAAAAGCTACAAAAGCTGTAACATTGATAAAAAGTTTTATATGATTGATGGTGGAACGATTAACATGATTTTTGTATATAAGAAAAAACTAGCCACAGCAACAAGATATAAAAGTGAAAAATTGACTGAAAATGGAAATGTACTCCAAAAGTTGGAATTTCATATTCAAAACAAAAACAATCACTACCGTATTTGTTCTAGGATAAAAACCCAAGAAACAAAGGAAAGAGCAGAGAATCCTGGTGAGTTTACAAATAAGAAGAAAAGAAGATTGATTGGTTTGGCTAAAAAAGACAATGCTAATTTAAAAAACAGCTATGCTTATAGTGACATTGAAGAATCCGAAATTGAAGAAAATAGTTTTGTTGATGATAATACCACAAATATTGCCAAATGTTCAAGCTTTTATTCCCATTTTTAAAAATTAAATAAATGTTTACAATTTATAAGTTGGTAGCTTTATGAATTATATTTAAATTTAATTGGGTTAAATGAAAACATAACATTAAATTATAATATAGCAAATTCACGTGACTTTTAGTAAACATTTTTTTTTTTTCAATATTCAATTCTATAAAATTTGAATTACCTTTTTTTATCCCTTATGGAATAAAGCATATATTTATAATTAGGGTAACATTCTATCTCCAATATTAATACAAACCAAAGCTTTGAAGCATTTTTTTTTATTCAATTAAAGAAATGAATTTTTTAATACAAAGTCTTAGAAGATATTCCATTGGAAACTATCCAAGTAGACTAAATTTTACACTTGGACAAGCTTTATATGAATCTCGTCCTAACTTGATAAAACCAGGTGACTTAACTCCTGGTATATCCGCTCAAGAATACTATATTAGAAGATTGAGATTAGCTGACAAGTTACCTGCCAAATCGTGCGTAGTCATTCCAAGTAACGAGGTGAAACATGCATCTGGGCCGGTTTTTTACAAATTTCAACAAAACACCAATTTTTTATATTTAACAGGGTTTGATGAACCTGACTCTATGATGATATTGGAAAAACCTACAGAAAATTTAGATGATACAGTGCTACATATGTTAGTAAGAGAAAAAGATGAAAGACAAGAGAAATGGACTGGCCATAGAACTGGAACTGAGAATTGTTACAATTTCTTCAATGCTGATAAGGTAGTCGGAGTAAGCCAATGGAAATCTTATTTCAACAAAGTCTTATCGAAATATGACAACATTTATTTTAATTCTGATTCTATAGCTTACCAAAATGATAATGTTCAATCTTTTCTAACTAAGGATTTACAAAAAAATGTGAAAAGTTTCAGCAGAGAAATTGCTGAATTAAGATTGATCAAGTCTGAGAGTGAAATGAAGATTATAAGAGAATGTGGAAGAATCTCAGGAAGATCATATAACGAAGCAATGGTTGAAAAAATTCAAAGTGAGAAGAACTTGCAAGCTTTCTTGGAGTATAAATTCATAAGTAACGGATTGGATGGCAGTGGATACATTCCTGTTGTTGCAGGTGGACCTAATGCGCTAACCATTCATTATACAATTAATAATGATATTATAAGAGATGACGAAATGGTTCTGATTGATGCTGGGGGTAAGTTTGGTCACTACACTGCAGATATATCAAGAACTTTTCCTATATTGGGGAAATTCAGTGAACCACAAAAGGCATTATATGAAGCTGTTTTGGATGTAAATAGAGAATGTATCAAGATAACTTCAGAATTAGTCAGCGGTGGAGTAAGTTTTTCAGACCTGCATAACTTCAGTAGACAACTTCTGTATCAAAACTTAAATCAAGTTGGTGGTTTTAAGAATTTGGAAAAAAACATCGATAAACTGTATCCACATCACATAGGTCATTACTTAGGTTTAGACTTGCACGATATACCAGCGATTTCAATGGCAGAAAAATTCAAGGAAAACAGTGTACTGACCATTGAGCCAGGGGTTTATTGCCCACCCGATGATTCATTCGTACCAAAACACTTCCAAAACATAGGAATAAGAGTTGAAGATAACATAAGTCTGCTTCCAAATGGCCAGTATGAAAACCTGACTGTTGAAGCCGTTAAGGAAGTTGATGATATTGAAGCTTTGATAGCCAAAGGTTCTGTTAATAAAAAATACGTATCATCGATAACAGAACCATTGTTATAAAAAAAACAAAAAAAAAAAAAGAAAATAAAATGATACATCTATCAAGATGAAACACAGTTGCATATGATTTATTGTTATGCATTTATTTGGTTTCATATATATCTATACATCTTAGCCTGCATGCCCTTTTTTATCAGGGACTATTCATCCTATATTTAATTATGACGTTTCGCGAAAACGCAAGGTCCAGTAAGTATTTTATTTTTATTTCTAAAAAAAGAAAAGAGGCGCAAAACGGCCCAAAAAAAAAAAAAAAATAATTCACATAAAACTTTAAAAGAAACGTGAAAGTCTCTTTATTTAAATTTTTTTTTTTTAGCAGCATATGGAACTGACTGCTAGTGTGGATAAAACAATCTAGACAGAATTTAAAATCTGATTAATTTCAATGATTTTTTTTAAAAATAGATGTAGACAACATTGTTAAGGTAATTTTTTTAAAATAAAAAAGATGGATAAATGAATTCATTTATTAAGATTAGCATAAATTAGATAAACAGATTAAACAACCAATTATAATAATAAGTTATATTTTGTTTTTATAAAACATAAAGGCAACAGTCTACCTCTACTCTATACATTGAATAATTTTTAATTTAAATACTTAGGCAGGATACGGCCAAAAAAAAGAAGAACCCTCCCTTTTTATATCAACACAACAGTGCAAGAAGTGATTTTATTATTATCATATTATAGCTTTTAGAAGTTAACAACTGGTTATAATAAGCAAGTACTGATATTTTCTTATTATTCATTAGGTAAAAAAAACAGTGTTACTTCTAATAACAATTTTTTCATTTGACCAAAAAAAAAAACAACCAAAAGAATTTCTTCGCCAAACCATATCTCAGCAAAGGTAGCTTTTTGAGATTTAATATAAGAGTTTAATAAACGCTATGCCTGAAAGAATTAAGAATACAACAAAACCCAAGCTTAGTTTAAAGCAAAGACGTTCTTTTAGCGGCGATCTTTTACTGGACATGTCGTTTGACAAAAACAAGTCGAATATATTTAGTCAAAATGAAACTACGTCTTTTTTCGGAAGCACCAATACACCCGGTACATTGGACATGAAGAATGAACCGGTGAATACTCCTTTTTTAATAGATACTAATCTGAGTTCGGCTTTTATGAACTCATCGAATGAGCTGTTGTCTGTAAATAAATATGTGAATACCAGCACAGATGCAATTTTAGAGCATGAAGAAGAAAATGATGAGAACTGCTTGAAGCGGAATAATAACAAATGCATATTCAATAAAGAAAATTCAAAGAGTTGGAGCCCAAAAAAAGAATCGGTGCAGAACTATTTGCTTCAGGAAAGTGAATCGTTTACAAGTATATCTGATGATTCTGAATTAAGAACCATTAAATCCAGCGAATGTTCAAATAACACAACTCCAATGAACGTGAAATTTAAGTTTGGTGATCATAGCAGGACTGTTTCTGAAACAGGTGCCTATCAGATGGATTTAGAAAACAACAACAAATATAATTTAGATAGTTTTACAGCTTTTAAAAGTAATAGTATGGAACACAAGTTGAAATCACCTAAGATCATTAGACCTTCACTGGTAAATAGAGACTCTACAGGGTTATACTCTCCAAATAGCAATTCAAGTGTTGGAAGTAATATACTTTCAAGTAATACGAATACCATGCATAAATATTCTAGTAGTTTTAGTAGCAATAAAAGTAAAAGCAGTAAAAAACACAGACATAATCTATCGTTGCCTCAAGCACATATGATGACATTCAAACATTTTAATAACAGCTCAAGCACTCAAGGTCATACAAACATATCAAGCAGAGAATTTGGGGAAAAATTCTTCAAAATAAATGTTGAGTATCAAGAGACTTTGTCACCATTGATAGATTCTGTGAATATTGAAGAACAAAATAGACTTTCAACAGCTAAGAGATTTGTTGAAAAGAAAGGTGAACATAAAAGAAACGGAAATGATGACTTGGAAATATTCTATTCGAATGGTACAGAGACTTTTTTCCAAAGACATTACAAGTATTTTAAAAAAGCCCTCCAGAACCCTCTAGATGATACATATTCTTCAGTTACCATTCCAAAGTGGTTGGATACTTTACTTCTTAATAAGGAAAAGCTATATTTTGTAAGAAACTTTCAACAGTTGAGTTATTTGGAAAGAGAAAGAATAGATCAATATTTTTTATACCAAAAAAGATTATTTGAAAGAAGTAGAAACAACAGCATAACAAGCAGCTCTAACGGAAGTATTGAAATGACTAAAGAAGATGCCGTACCAGCAGAGTTGAATTCCAATAGTGAATTGTTTTCCGGTGATGTATTTGAACATGGTATAAAAAACAGATACAAGAGTGTGATTCCATATCAAAAGACCAGAGTGATCTTGCAAGAGAATGCGAAGAGAAATGATCTTTCAAAGCCAAATCATTCTGTGACTCACAAAATATCAAATATGACAATAAATTGCAACAACTCATTAGATAGCTATTTCAACGGAAACTACTTGTCTACACCTTTTAAGACTACAGAAAACCCTCTAGGATTGAGCCCATACATAGCAACACAAGCTCCATTGGAACACACCATAAGAGATTTTTATAATGTTTTGATATCTAATAAGGTTAATTTGGTAATAACACTAACCAGAGAAATAGAAAACGGAATGAACAAATGTTCGAATTTCTGGGTCAATGGGAAAAACTATGATGGTATCCAATGTACTTTATTGGATGAGTTTTCTATAAGTGATATGCATATGAAACATTGCATTTATGCTGAAGAGGACAATATTGCTGCTTTTACAAAAAAAAAACACTTCACACAAAGCAAAAACACTCAAGGCAATGATTATTTCAGCTCAAAAATTCACCATGACATTGAAGAATCCTTGATCATCAGATTATTAAAATTAGAGTGGTTTGATGTAAATACTTCTGAACAAAAAAGTTGGATCTTTGTGCAAGTACAGATGACTACATGGCCTGATTTCAGCGTTCCTAAATGTAACTGTGATTTATTGAATATTTTGAATATCAAAATATTGTTGCAAAACATCTGTGATTCCAAAAAAAACCAAACCATTCAAGATGAAAGCGAAACATCTAACAACAGTAACAATAAAGTTGTTGTTCATTGCAGTAGTGGTAGTGGAAGATCAGGTACCATTTGTTGCACAGATGCCTTAATAGATATAATTTCTCGTGAAAACGAGCAAATCATTAATACAGAAGATCCTGTTTATGATATTGTTGCCGCTTTCAGAGAACAAAGATTACACATGGTGCAGAATGTCAACCAATACATGATGATTTATGATTCACTAGTTTCTTTCCTACAATCAGCCGCAGACGGATCATGGCAGATGTATAAAGAGAAATTTGAGAATTTGGATATTTTCCAAAAGTTTGAAAACTTGATAAGTCTATAAAATACAAGCATTGTTATATATACAAAAAAAAAAAACAAACAAACAAAAAAGTCAATATATTTACACAAGTTTCTTTATTCATATTTATTCAGCTTTATATAATCTAGCCTAAAATTAGTTCGTATATTATAACTAGAAGATTGATAACAATTAAGGGTATTCTGAGTAGTGTTTGTATGGAATATATCAATGATATCAGCTTTGCTTTTATAGAGTCTGGTTTCATATTATTGCCAGCTGAATTAGCGTAGGGGTATGAATTATGTTGCTGCATTATTTGGGCATGTGATTTGCTGTTGCCCAGTCCAATTCTTCTTAAAAATCTTTCCTCATTCAAAATGGCTACTGCATTGATAAAGAATAAAGAGACATAAAAAAATCTTCCGAATCCAAACATATTGTTGTTGTAAGTGTTGGTGTATTGTAGTTTTTGGTGTTACATTCTATTAATATACTAGTTTCATTGATCACGAAGAGTTAAAAAAAAATAGAAAAAAAAAAAAAACACACCAACATCCCCCATAAGACTTTACACGTGTATTTTTGAGTTGTACTTTCTGTCGGAGATAAAAACAGCAAAAAAATACAATCTAAAAAACGTGACTCAATCTGCTCGCTACACAGTTTTTTGTATACGAATAAGTAATAGGGATTAGACATCATGATACACCAAATAAAGTAAATTCGTGGATAGTAGTGTTTGCTTTAGGTAACAGACGATCTTTGTAATAAAAAAGACGTTAAGTTTTAAAGTATGATAGATTAGTAAAAGACCTCAGTTTGGACTAAAGACAAAAACAAAACATTTTCTTTAATATAAAGAACTTAGTCAAAATAATGGGATGCCTTCATATTTGCAAAAGACTATATTTTACATGAATGACTTGTGATAAAGGGAAAATCAGCTGAATTAATGTCAACAGACATTATTTTCTAAAAAACAAGAAGCAGTCAGGAAGGAACATAAAACATAAAACTTAAGTCTTTTGTTCAGTCTATTGAATAGTTTATTTGTTTTTTTTTTTTTTTTTCATTAAAGCTTCCCATGGTAATAAATCCATCATATAGGCAAGATAATTTATCTAATGATAAACACTTACCATAAATTTAACGCAGTATATGCAGTCCACTTGCATCTTGAAAAAAAAAATATCATAAAGTTTGGAAGACTAATTGTTGACAAAAACTTTGCTTACACTTTGTTCGGTGACATATGCACTTGTACATGCCATCTATCCAGTACCTTATCTTTTCAATCATATTGTTAATAAAATCACACATTTATTGTTACTTCCCAGTGTATTTGTTAAAGAAATCATAAATATGTTGTTACTTCATAATGAATTTGTAAGTGAAATCATCCTAAAATTGTTGATAAATGAAATCTCCTTGTTATCCAATAGAATAACCGATAATAATAAAGTTTGAAATGACATCATTTACATTATCACACCGACTTTTTTTTAAATCCGTGTATATGCGAATAGCTTATTTACTGAAATCATTTTTTTTTAGACATTGCTAAGACTTTACAATTAGGCACACATTAGCTTCTAGAATGTTTTTTCAACCTTTTAAGTTTTCAATTAACTTTAAATTTTTAAAGTCTCAAATAGCAACAAATCTTTAATTGTTTTGAGAAAATAAGGAGGGCGGCCTTAATTTAATTATATCTCGTAAAATTGCACTTTTTAAGTATATTTTGGAGATAAATACAAATAACTTCTATTATGTTTAATTGCTTTTTTTTTTTTAATATACACCTAGTAATACAGAAGTTATAAAAATCTATAAACTAGAGATTTGTCAAAAAGTGGGCATTTATATTATCAAGCTAAACAAAAGGAGAAACTATATTTATTATTAAACCATGATAACTCGGCACTTTTTTTAAAGAGTTGTTGATCTCCTCGGAATGTTAGAACTTTCCAAAAAAAAAAAAAACAAAAAGATCACATAGCTGGTTTGATCACCAAAAAAACTGTACAGCAATTTTTTTTTTGATCTATGAAATAAACAAATACATCTAGAGCGGAATGTAAAATTCTTCATTATATCCACTGTAAAGTCATAAAAAGAAAACTCCGTTTTGGACACTGAAAAGGTCAAATTGTTGTTATCCGTATTTACTTAGGCTGTTAATGTGAAAAATATAAAAAACCATAAAATTCTAAACAATAAAAAACATTTCAAGAGGGTAAATAAGAAACTGTGGCGTCCTTTACTTTAAAAAACAGGTTTACAATTTGCTCTAAAATTTACATTTTTCTAAGGCTAGTTGAAAATAAGTCTAAAATGGTGGATGATTTTTGCTTATTGGGTTAATTTTAAACTGTGTAAAAAACCCCCTATAACTTAAGTTATGACAAATTGTTCTTACTCTCTTTATTACTGTGATATCATTATCAATCAGATACAATTAGTCCAAATCAAATGAAGAATGTTATATACTTTGTTCATCAGGCACACGAAACTCTGCTTCGTTGTTCCCTTTTCAAGGTGTTTTTATAAAAATTTTTAGTACCTATACGTCTAAAGTTTACAACCGAAAAACGGAAAATAAACACCAAAGGAAATCTTATTCCCAATTTAGGCGCATTTTTTTTTGTTCATGGAATCACAGAAGTTGGCCATCATTTTTTTTATTAGACAAGAGTTCAAAAATCTGAAGAAAATTCCACTTATCAAATTTTTTTTTGAAAGTTGAAAAATCTAGTCTATTTTAAGAAAAGTTCAACGGTTTTGAACAGAAATACGTAACTTTTTTTTCCCCCTGTGTATTCAATTATATCCATTTTTTTTTGTTTTATTGATTTCATTTTTAAGAAAACAATTTAAACGTATTTTTTTTAGAAGACCACATTTACGCAAAAAAAAAAAAAGGACAATAAAATCAATTTTTTTTACTGAAAGGTCAAATTGTAAAGCATATGACGTGAAGTGCTCAAATCTGCTATCATAAAAAACAATAGATATCTCTGGTGTAGGCAAAACTATCTATTGTTATGCATATGCAAACCACCTTTAATTTTTTTTTACCTAGTTATAATTACAAATGGCCTTACAAAAAAAAGAAACCGTTTTCTCTGAGCGTGTTTTGTTTTTACATTATCATTCAAACATTTACCTGACCATTAAATTTCTCAAATAAATTCTATTTTTCATAAAACATTCCACATTTGATGAATTCAAAAATCTGTGACATATATAAACACACATTGGAAAGGTTGAAATTTCATTGAATTCAAAGTTTACTTTTCTAATTTTTTTTTAAATTATAAATATTAATGATTGGCTTAATTTTATAGGAATAAAAAAATACAAGACCAATCATCAATTCTTATTATATTCATTACACTCATATAATTCTTTATTAATTACTTTCAAATAATTAATCAATTTAAACCATACGCATAAGCATCTACATTGTTCACTTTATTTTCTCATACAAAATAAATTGTAATTACACAAAAAATATTAATAATAATACAAGACCTATATTACAAAAATGAACTTCCTATTTTACATTTTATCTTTGATTACTTTAAACAGATTATGTCTATCATTACCAATAGTAACTTCTTCAATTGCTGTAACTGACAGTAGTGATGATATTGAATATGTTACAGAATTTATAACACAAACAGTCACAGCCAAACCAACCAAGGTTGTTACCATTCTTGAAACTGCCGTCATTACAACATCCGTTTCAATTAAGCCTTCTTCTACATTTGTTGCAAAGATGATTTGAACAAACTTCATAATAAGTAAAACCAAAAACACATAGCATTTTTTCAAGTACGCATTAATCTTGAATTCTCATATATACCATAGCATATTAATTTATAATACACACTCATGATCGAATATATTTTTTTTTATTTTTTTTAAACACTATTTCATTTTTATTATGTAAAGAAGAATTTTTTAATAGTTCAAGAGGGATTACAACACCATAGCAGAGGCCAGAAAAAAAAAATAGGACATTAAACATATTGCAATATTTCATTATTGATACATTCTAAACACGTTTTCAAAAGAAAAAAATAACAAGTGAAAAATTCATCTGAAAATTAAAAATTTCACCCTTAAAGGAAGGAAACAGAGAAGAACGTTTAAAGTAACCAAATTCCAAAAAAAGAAAACAAAAAAAAAAATATTTCCTTTCTGGGAAAAACATTTGAACACATAATATGCAAAACAGTTGTTGTTTTTTTTTTCAAGAATATGAAGAAAAATTCAAAGCCCTATTAAATTGATTCTGTATAATGACTATCCCAAATAAGAAATAACATTTCAGAAAAACTATAAACATTATTAATTCAAAAATGGGATAACTGATTTTACCTTGGTTTCTTTTGCTGGTTTTGTAGTTATTATGTTCAAAATTTCTTTATTTTTTTTTTTGCAATTTGAAATCTTTGGTCGTCAAAAATACTTAAGCGATGTTTTTTTGCTACATGATTTACCATTGGCCTTTATCCGCCTTAAGATGCATTGTGTTACCCGCATTCTTGCCCAAAAAAATCACGCAATCACCAAAAAGAAAAAATTGTGGATCATGGAATTTCTTTAATCACGAGACCATGGAAGTTGCGGTGTAAAAATCATTACTAGATGGTTCATTGGCAGAATAATGTTCACTAAGGTCATATTTCAGAAATTTGAACGACATAGAAAAATCAATCATAGTGAAGTTCATTCAAATTGGAGTATTAGTATAGCTCAATGTTTTTTTTAGATAAGAATACCACAAAATTTGATAACAGCTTTGAAAAAAAAAAGGAATAGCAAAACAAAAACAGACTGTCTCCTGCTTGTGTAAAATCACATAGCTGTTTTATCCACAAAACTTACAGAAGATAAATGATACGTGTTTCTTTGCTAATGCCTAATTTATTTATTTTTTGAAATTGATAATAAATCATCAAGCAGGTACACATTTAATCTCTTGAATGTTTTTTTTTATCAATGAAATAGTAATGAAACCAAGCTTTAAGCCCCACACAAACTAACTTGATAAGTTTATATCAATGTCTAGAAAAGATAACGTCATCATATGATGCAAGAAAATTAAGCGCTAAATTTTTCGTAGGTTGATCATGCTTTAAAATGGTAATTATTATTATTACTTTTTTTTTTCTTTCATGAAATCATTTCATTTTTGCTTATCAATGCGAACGTTGATTTTTTTTTAAAAAAAAGGCTAGTCTGATTTTTGCTGTTGACTTTTTTCTTAGAAAAAAGACAGATTCCTTCCGTCTGTCGAATTTCCCTATTGTTTAATAATAGCAGCCTCTAAGCGAGCAAATTACGATCGTTTTTGCCATGTGGTAAAGGTTATGTCATACTACATTTGAATGCCCAACAATACCATAATGCTGTAAAATTTGTAAGTAGTCTAATCCTTGATATGTTTAATCATTCTTTTTGGTTTAGAACAACAGAGATGATAATTGTCGATCACTTTTCTTCTAAATTAATATTCTTAGGGAGATTTTTAAGCCGCAAATGAACTCATGTATTCTCATGTGATTATTAAACCCATTTGTGACCTTTTTTTTACATATTGAAAGACACTAATTGTGCATAGAAACCGTTTGATTTTTTATCGTATTCAATAATTTATGACTGATGGGAATAAAAAAAATTTTTTTTAGTTGATTGACAAATCATAATCAAATAAGCAGATACCCTTTATTGCCATCAATATCCGTCTATATTAATTGTATATTCATTTTTTTAAATGTTTGACTCAGTTTCGAGAAAATACTCAAATTTAAGATTATAAAATGAGGCAGTATAAATATGATTCATAAACCTATTTAGTTTTGAGGTTTTTTTTGATTAATATAGGAATATTTTACAAATAAAACAAAAAGATTGTAGCAATATCCAAGCAGCAAATTTATTTTTTTTTATAACATATTTATCAAACAATTTGACTAATAAGAAGTCAGTAGCTATACATATTTTTCTATACTAAGACTTGTAACGATTTTTTCACATTCTTTTAGTATATGAAAGAGAATATAGCAGACTTTTAACGATCAAAGCAAACAAACAAAAAAAAAAAAACACCTAATGACAATGAACATTTCTACTATAATGATTAATATTTTAATTCTGTATTGAAAAAGAATTTTTTTTTTCTTTTTCTTGTCATAACATAAGATTGATATGTTGTTAGATGCCATAAATTTTATAACAGGATATTAATCAAGATGTGTTATAGCTGACTTATTAAAGCATTCTTTACAAATTTTTTTTTCAAATACTTTGCATTCATAACAAACGACTAGCCTAAATATTATAGCATGCTATTCAGATAGCACACATTGGCATTATTTCTCGCATTTTTCATGAAACAACAAAATAGCATCAAAATCATACCATTCTATTTACATAGCATATATCGGCATTATTAATAGCATTTTATTTTTTTGCAAAAAAAAAAAAAAAAATAGTAATAGTACCAATCTTATACCTGCTTATTTACATAGCTTATATTGACATTAGTACTAGTGTATGTTCTTGAAACAAACAAAATATAAACAGAGGTTTTTTTTCTTTTGAATAAAAATTAAGCATTTTATATAAAACTATATAAAGATACATAATTCTTCTTGTTAAAAATGAACAAAATACAAAAAAAAAAAAGCTATTATCATAAGCAATATCCATATTGCATTACAACAAAATTGGAATTTTCAAAATTCCAAGATATAAATTTGATTAAATATGGATTAAACAACCCCAACTTGTTGCAATTGTTTACCGTATAAATCCAATTTATATCCAACATGTACCAAAAATAAAAAATTGCTGTTGCAATTCTTTACCAGATACAACTAAACGCAAACAACTTTTAATAAAATATATCAAAAGTTCTGTGTTTAGCATCATGCGACTGACAAACCCCAGAAACCATTATAGCCATTCTTTTTTTTTTTTTTTTCTAAATTCATATATTGCTATTCGCTTAAACGATTAACATTATATGAATAAACACAGAAAGATTAAACAAAACTCCATTAATCAAATGAAGAAATACCAATCAAACTTAAAAGAACAGACTAAAAATGATAGCCAGAAAGTAGCAGCCAAAAAAAAAGATGGATACTCTTAAAAAAAAATATTCCATACAAAAAAAACAAAGAGGGATGACTATCTCTTCTTCATTTTTCTTTGTTAACAGCGATTCCTACACTAGTGATAGGCTCTAGAGCATAGGTCGTGTTACACTCTTTAAAACAAGAGGTTATCATTTTGACATCAATAACTTCATAAGTTTTAGGGTTAATTTTAGGTAATTCACTAGCTTCTACGACTTTATTTTTGTATTCGTTTAAATCACCCGAATAATAAAGCATTAGATAAGCTACAAAACCTTTACCTTTAGGATCTATTTGACCCTTTTCATCAACTTCGTTTTGTCCATAGCTGAAAGAATGAACTGTCTTAAATCCATAATGTTCATAAATGTTTTTGGATTCTTCAGATATAGCTTCCAAGACAATTGGACAACCTTTTAAATCTGACATTTTCATGTAATGATTGAAAATTTTGGTGACAGTTCCCTTCTTTTTTTCTTGGTTAAAATTTCTACCAACAAGGTTGATGTAATAAAATGGATTTTCACCAATAAATGATTCCAGATGGGTATCATAATCTTCATACCAAACTTTATTAAATCTAGTATCCTTAGTTTCACTGAAATCAATGTGAACACCTGGTGGAGATATTAAAGCAACAGCATTGAAATCATCACATTCAATGACTTCACCACCTAAATCAGAATACATAGAAGTATAATAATACATGATGGCTTTGTTTCTGTGATCTGAAAATTTTTCATCTAATTCGATGTTAAATATTTTTTTTAAAAAATAGGAAAATGATGCTGAGGCTTTAAATGAAGAGTGTAAAGCTTCAGCAACAGAAACGATATCGGTAGTTTGGTTAATGGGACTTGGTTCTTTTGACATTAACTTTTTGTTTAAATATATGAGGAAATAAGAAAAATATAAGTATTAATTAGCAAATATATTCTAACAATTATATTAATTGCTGAATAATTATTCAGAAGGGGGGAGTTGTTTTTTTTTTGGGTAAGAATAAAATTCTCTGGTTTTACATATCCTTTTATTTAATAATGATGTCCATTTTAAGATATGTAGATATATATATTTTTTTTTTTGACCATGAAGAAATTTTAGCTCTTCTTATATATTAGCGCCAACGTGTTTTTTCAAAGCCTCTTGGGTGACCTCGTTTTCGCTTAAAACCAAGTTTCCTGTTAACACCTTTGGTTAAAAAAAAAAAAAAGTAAGCACGAAAACCTGAAACTTCAAAATATTCCTCGCTTAGATAAGAAATCTTATGCGAAGGTTTCTAAGGAATCCTTAGTGGATGTATATGCCACTAAAGCTTAATTTTAATTTTTTTTTTATAAGCAAGGACATATCATTAAGACGTAGATAACAACTCTATAAGAATAAAATAGGGGTTCCTTACTAATAAAATTAGGCGGCTAAATTGATCTCTATTTTATTAGCGCACCTTATCAGCAGCGTTTACTTCTAAATTACTAGCTTAGATATCTGTTCACTATCAAGCAGTATGTTTAAGTTGCCAGTTTGCCATATTTCTTCTAGTATTAATTTGATCTGGTTACTGTAGTGGGAGTGTATGGTTTCACCTACAGATATCACGTATTTACTGATAACATATCTTTCTTCAGGGGTTTTTGTAAATGCTCCAATAATTAACAGCGACCATTGCAGAATACAAAGCAGTTTGTCCCCAAGCTCTATATCATTCAGAGCATTTACCACGTATTTAACTACATTTCTGATATCTAAATCTTCCAATATCTCCTTATCTGTCATGTTTTCGTAATTCAAAATTTTGAATAGTAGTAAATAACAGGATTTGGACACTATAGAGCCACTTAATAATCCAGGTCTGTACTTTGTGTACTTTTCCATATTATTTTTTATCTTGAACGGCAATGCTGGTGGTGAGTAGTACAGACACTGTTGCTGTAACTCTTTAGCTCTTATTTCCCAAATAGAATTTTTCGGTAAAGGTAGTTTTAATGTGCCTAAATAAGATACCTTTGCTAGCATAATAAAGCATTCAACACTTGAACCTAAAACTGGATTGTTTAACCATTCAACTTCACAGTTCTCAAAAATAGGAAACTTTAGCATTGCCACCAATCTGGTAATAATAGGATCAAATGGATTGGGTAATTTTTTAGAATCAAAATCTTTGGCTACGGATATACTGACTGTATAGTTGTATACAAATGACTCCAATAGCATTCTATCAATTGGTGTGTTTGGTATATCAGACGAAGTATCCAACAGGTATCTGTTTTGGATGGTTTCAAAAGAATGTGATAAATTTTCTAAACAACGATCAACAACATCTTGTCCATTTTTCAATTTATCTCTAAGTACTAATAGTTGGAAACAAGCTATAATCCAATCCTCATTTCCTTTAATTTTTTTATAGTTAAAGCCTAGAGAATTGTTAGTTGAAATACTATCCGGAGAATTGGCATCATTGCTTACAGTAGAGACATCATATAAATATTGTCTTTCCCCTAGTAACTTTTGTAAGCTTTTTTTACTTTCATCATACAAATCTTCAGCAATTTTACTGTACTCATTAGGTTGGCACCATGCTAAAAACGTGGCCCCGCAACATTTAAAAACAGACTTTACTATTCCGTTATGCTCTATTTGTGGGAATGTAACACTGGTAGATAGCTGCGGCAAAGTATTTTGTGGACCTACTTGTGGCAAAAAGTAATTGAAAAAAGAATAGTACAATAACAACTCCTTTTCGTTCATATCTTTGATGGATGCATTAGTACTACTTGTATTTATCGAGCTTACACTTTCTGCTCTATTAGATTTGTTTTGTAATAATCCCTTGAAATCCTTTTGCATGTCTCTGTTAGCAAATCTTGCCATTAGTTGTTTATAAATTATTTCATTTTCAGCTAATTCTTCATCCAATCCACCATATTGATTATCATCTTCAATTATTCTGGCTTCTTCTCCAGGCTTTATGGTCTTCAATCCATCATCTAGAGATAAGGCTTTGGCTAAATTAGGCGTGTGTATATCAAGGGGTTCGTTAACAGTATTATTGTTGTGCACACCATTTGATATCATTTCATAAAAATTTGGCAGAGGACTTTGTATGTTTATAGGAGACATTGGCTTATTCATATTGAAATTCAACGGACTTAAAGGTTGCGTAAACTCGGTTAACGGATTTGGTGCATTCGAATTAAGGTACTTATCATTTGAATCATTAACATTATTTTGATTGTTATTGAAATAAGCTGTTAGCATTGTCTCATTTTGAACACCCAAATCAAACATTTTATCTAAAAGTAAACTTGTATCATTTATATTACTGAAATTAAAGAGAGTGGTTGATAAGTTTGCCTTTTTGAGCAAAACAGAATTTTTACCGTCATCTTCATTTGCTTTTACCGAGTCAGTACTTCTTATATTGGCTAAACCAATAGGAGGAAAACTTGGTGATTGGATCAAACCTGTGCTCATTTCCAACAAAGCTTTTGCAGACTCTAAAACTGTTTCTGATGAGTCAGGATTTTCATTTTGACCATGACTTTTACTGATTTTTTCGGTCTTTTTAACACGTTTATTTGTTTGTTTTTTAATTTTGTAATCTTCCTTATCTTTCAATGCCATTTCAGCTTTTTGTTTTTTCAGTTCTTCTTTTAGCAATAATCTAGCTTTCCTTTCAGCTTCCTTCTCCATTTGACGCTGTTCATGTTTTAGTTTCAACATCCTCTTTTTATGTTCCTTTCTAAGTTGTTTAGAAACATCCTTACCTTCGTGCAACTTATCACTGATAATTTGTCGTAGTTCTTTAGTTAAAGCTCCTGACTTGTCACCCAAATCACCCGGCCAAAAGCAATCTATAAATGCATTATAGCATGTTTTACACTTTCCTTCTATTTTTTCTTCATCACATTTTCTCTTAATGAATCTACATGTAAAACAACCTGATTTGGTTCTTTTTCTGGTTGCTTCATTCTCTTCATCATTAATCTGACTGTTTTCCAACATATCACTCATCATTGTAAGGGGTTTTTGGTTCTATAATTCCGATGGTAAGGTCTATCAAAAATAGTAAAATCTACTGAAATTATCACAATATTAAACTTCAAATTATTGCACTTCAAATATAGTTTATTATGGGGGTTATAACTTTTGGCCGTATTTTATTCGCTTAAGTTTTTTAAAAAGCTCTATAGGTGAATTAAGCGATAAAAATTCGCATATTTTCAAAATTTATTCTTTGAAAAATTCAAGCAGCTTCGACTCAGACTCGCTTCATTCTTAATCATCGATATCTTTCAAACCCGTGCTGCTTAAAAAACAGGTATGTTCGGCGAAATATCTCCGATATCGGATATAAGCACTCATGAAAGACACATTTCATCAGTGCACCTTGAATATACTGAACAAAATTTAATATATACTTGAATGAATGAGTTCTGTGTGCTAGAGTATCTAGCAGGGTATATTTTCACATATAGTGTGAGAACCATACCAAAAAAAACCCACCAACACTGTAACATCCTAGGTAACCTGCACAGTGTTTTTATTTTCTGTTTTAACTGAATTAAAATTCTTTCCTTTTTCGGCAAAGGTCATGTGACACGCACGTGCTTTACAAATACCTCATTTCTGTTTTTACTGTAACAGATTGTATACTGGCCAGGTGATTAACCACCATATTTTTTCCTAAATAGGAAATTTATTGGTAAAAATAAAAAAAAACCCCCCCATATTAGGGCAAAGATCCCCAGGTGCTTTTTTTTGCCAACTACATCACGCTAATTGATTTGTTTATATTTTGATTTATTTATTTGTATTTTTTTTGTGTGTAATTCGATACCATAGAGACGCAGCCCATTACGTGTGATTAATTATTTCAATAAATTTGAATATTGGAAATCATAGAGATTGAAAGAAACCAAATAAGAGGCAGTATTATAACTTATTGAACATAAAGAAAAGTTTTGATTCTTGAATATAATCATTACTAATCAAGAAAAAAAAAAGCAATAAAGGAAGTCTCTTTCTTTTCAAACATATAAGTAACAATTTTTTATTTATTTTGAATATTGAAAGAAGAAGCATACGAACATAATGAACTACGGAATACTTGGGCAGCATGCTGATGATAAGGTCATCAGTAATATTAGAGAAAGAATACAGAAACAACAGAAGCTAAGGACTATGCAATCTATGAACAACTTCAAATCTGGACAAAACAATTCAAATACTTCAAAGCTTATATCTAATAACGAAAATGTTATAAATGTGAAAAAGACAGCACATCAAGCTCTAAACAATAAAAATAGACAAGTTTTGACAGAGATATCTAACTCAAATTCGATACCATTCAGAAGTAACTCATCTAGATCTTTAAAGAATAAAACAGTTATGAATGCAGAAGAAAATAAACCAATTGAAAATATACAAAATAAACAAGAGATATACCAAGAACTGCCATCTGAAGGGAATGTAGAAACATCTGATGTTGATATGGATTCAAATAATTCAGTGATACATCACGAAACTCAACAGAGGGTATTGAGTAATACATCCAATAGATCGACTTCGTCAACAGCAAGTTCTTTTGTTAACGCTTTGAAACCTGAATATACTGAAAATGATATAATGACAATAAAGAGGATAAATTCAAGGTTTAGGAAATTTGAAATGTCTTCTTCAGACCCTGATAGATTTGACCCAATGTACGCACCGGAATACACAAATGAAATTATGAATCATATTGAAACCTTGTCCAACAAATATTTGCCAAGAGAAAATTTTATATCGTATCAGAAAAATATATCATGGGGAAATAGAAGAACTGTACTTTCTTGGTTAATAAAAAGCCATGAAACTTTGAATTTCTTACCAGAAACCTTATATTTGACTGTCAACATCTTTGATAGAATGTTGTCTTCAGCGGAAATATCTAAAGAAAAACTGTATTTGGTATGTGCTGCTAGTTTTTTTATAGCAACGAAATATGAAGAGATAAATTGTTTGACTATAGCTGATTTATTAAAAATATTGAATCATGAATATGAAGCACAAGAGATATACTTGGCTGAGAGTTTTATTTTACAAACTTTGAACTTTGATTTCGGAAATCCTGGTCCAATGACGTACTTAAGACGTTTAAGCAAAGCAGATATGTACGAACGAAAGCCAAGATCTTTGGCTAAATACTTGATAGAAACTACCATTATGGATCCTAAATTAGTTGCTGCTCCTTCTAGATGGATAGCTGCAGGTTGTTATTACTTATCTTTGATAATCCTAGAAAATTTGACCGACTACGCAAGAGCTCAAAGTAATAATGGAGAAGAAATATTAGAAAATGAAAAAGATGAAAATTTCAGCATTTGGAAAGAAGAACACATTTATTTTTCTGGATTTTGTGAAGGACAATTGAATATACTTGCTTCAACCATTGCGCAAAACTGCAGAAATTGGAGAAAGACTCATCCTGTCATATATTCTAAATACAAAACTAAATCAAACATGTATTCTTCCATTTTGGTAGATAAGTGGTTTGAAATCTTACAGGAGAATCAAGAATGATGGTGCTTCATATTTATATACATATGAATAGTTACATTTATTTAGAAATTTCAATCATGATTTCTGTTTTTGTTATGCTGTTTCTTTTTTAAAAAATTCCACTTAAAGACAAAATGACTACCTTTGATCAATTTGAACTTTATCTTATTTTGGTTTTTCTGTTATTTTACCACTAACAAATGGTAGTTTCAATGTAACAACTTGGAGAAGTCCTCTATATTCTAAAGAACAGTATACAGCTCAATCCAGTATAATGAATCAAATAACTGCTTACAACTTGTTAGAAAAAATAATAACAGGAGAAAAGCCCATTTTTTACAAACCTGATCTTTATGTGGAACTCACTAAAGAAAACAGCAAGAAGGAGGTGTTTATCATTCAATCTTTTTAGTGCATAAGGAGCCAATTGTAGCTATTAAAAAAAAAAAAAAGCAAAGAAGCTTTGTTTTCAAACTCTGGTTTGTTATTTGATTCAATTTTTAAATACTGACTGTGACAAGTACTAGAGAGCTCTTAAAATTGTTCCAAATTTTTGGCAACATTGAAAATTGACATAACATATGAAGAACATTATAAGTATAAAACACAAATAAATAAAAAGCTTTTATAAAATAATTGTTAAACTCTATGCATATATAGCACCAAAATCATTATAACTTGGTAGATTTGGAAATATCTTTTCTAATACCACTCTTTTCACCTTCATATCTGCCATCATGAGGACCTTTGTATACTTGTTTTATAGATCTCAATTTCTTTTGAGCCTTTTCGTATTTCTTTCTCTTCTTAACTCTTGAGTTTCTATTATCTTTATGTCTATGTGGAGTCAAACCCTTATTCTTTAAGATTTGATAATTGATAGCTCTCTTACCATCTTCATCAAGAGTTTCAGCTAATTCTTCTAACTTACCTTCAGTTGAAGCTTGCTTTGCAAGTCTATGAGCTTCGGATCTTTTTTCCTTCTTATCAGCCTTAGTTTTGGATACAGAGTTATAGAAGTCTTCAATTTCTTCAGTGTTGTAGTTATTAATTTCATTAATTTTATCCATATCCACATCTTCCTCTTCTTCCATTTGTTTAGCAAAGTCGTCTTGTTTTTGTAAACCTCTTTGTCTGGCTTCTTCCAACAATCTTTGTTTTCTTTCAAACATTCTTTCTTTATATGGAATGTCATCATCACCACCTACTAATTTATCATTAGATTGTCTATCAGATTTATCAATTTTAGCAGTGTAAAATCTCAATGACTTCTTCTTTTGATTCTTTTCAGCTAGATCAATGTCATTTATTTCGTCTTCGATGAAATCACCTCTATTCTTCTTTTGATCAGATACGTTAACTCTGGATTCAAATTCAATATCAGAATCTTCTTCAGATGCAACTTCTTCCTCGTCTTCTTCACTCTCAGAATTTTCTATATCCTCATCTTCCTCTACAGCATTGGCCAAAATATCTTCATCTAACTCATTAATTTCTTCGTTTTCATCAACATCTTCGATATCATTAGATTCGTAATTTTCTGGTAGAGAATCAGCTTGTCTGACTATTTCCTTTGTAAGAAGAATTTTTTCCATAATAGGATGGTATTTCATATTTTTGAAATCTTCGTTATCTGGATCTTGTAAATTGTTCAGCAGAATAACAAAATATAGGTTCATTGAAGCCAAGTTAGACAAATAAGCAGACTTTTTCATATTCAAAACTGTAAATAATTCTTGATTTGATTCGGAATCTATTAGCAATAATGAAGCTTTAGTCTTTTCTAGCTTTTCATTGATGTTTTTATATTCCTTGTATAATGGGGTGAACTCAGGGAATCTTGACTTTAGGAAATCAACCTTTTCTTTTTCAGAAAATGAAGCAATAGAGTCTACATTTTGTTTTTCAATTTGAACAATACCTGAATCGCCTTCAAATGCTTTATTATCATATTCCTTAGCAGCTGTTGACCATTCTTTTTGTTCTGTTTCATCATCCAAATCCATAAAATCCATCATATTTAAAGATTCCATATGAGACTTTTGTTGTTTCTTAGCCTCTTCTTCCATAGCTTTAGCATCGTCTTCGTTGTCACTTACATCATCAGCACCGTAGTAATTTGATTTAGTAGACCCCCAATTGTTTTCGTCTTCTTCTTCTAGTTCTTCAACATCTTCAACTGATCTT
Source organism: Hanseniaspora uvarum (assembly GCA_037102615.1). Classification (NCBI taxonomy): domain Eukaryota; kingdom Fungi; phylum Ascomycota; class Saccharomycetes; order Saccharomycodales; family Saccharomycodaceae; genus Hanseniaspora; species Hanseniaspora uvarum. The sequence continues at coordinate 1,025,868 of BTGA01000002.1, read as the reverse complement.
AACTTTTTTCCGAATAATTTTTTGTAAACAGTAGCTCCATCCAATGGGTTTTCTTCATCATATTCTGAATCAAGGTCTTCATCTTCTTGCTCTTCTTCAGAATCTTCCTCGTTTATATTCATCACATCTTCATCACTATATGCTAAATCTTCATCAGAGTTATGATCGTATCTTTTTCTTGTATTCTTATAATTTTTAGATAAAGTAGAATTATCAAAGGTAATTTTAGCCTTATTTTTGTGAAACTCGTCCACTTCATTCAACCCATAAGGTTCAGAATCACTAGACATGGTTGTGTTTTTGGGGTTTTTGACTTCTTTAATTTCTGTAAGCATACTATGCTTTAGAGTGTCTTTATAAGTGAAATTCAGTAATTTTTAAAAATTTCAAAAATGTGAAAAACGCTTCAAATTTTAAAAAGTTTCTTTTTTTTTTGTTTTTTTTTAAAAATTCACTTTTTTGGACATTTCCTAAATAGGAAATAATGATTTTTGCCTCAATGTTCTGTAGCAGATCACGTGCCACTCACCATTCTGAAGAGCAAGCCCTAATAGTACATTGAAAAAAAAAGCTGATCCCAGCTGTGCACGAAGCAAAAGAAGCAAAAAAAAAAAAAAAGAAATTTCAAGACTTGTTAAGCTTTATCTACATGAATGATATGGAATAAGCCCAAACAAAAAAACCCCCACTTAAATAACAATTTTCTTGAGGTTATATATCTGTCTGTGATGTCTGAAAGATTGCCTACTTTAGGAAGTGCTGATAACAAACCTAAACCTTTCAAGTTCAAACCGAAAGTTGTTCAAAGAAAAACTAAAGAAGAAAGAGAAGCAGCTTTAAAGAAATTAGAAAACGAAAAGTTAAAGCAACAAGAAGAAGTTGATAAGAAGAAGAGAAGAGATGATTTTATAAAACAACAACAACAGCAAAAGCTAAGCGGAAACAGGGTTCCAAAATACTTACAGAATACCACATTAGTCTCAACTGGACCTTTAGCTACAGGAACATTTTCAGGTAACTTTAGACAGGGATCTAACAATAACAGAGTAACATTTTCTTCATCAGGCTCATCAGGGACTGGTAGTGGAATTTCTTCATTAATCAAAAACGAGCATACAGAATTATCATTGACCAATCATGGGGAAGATTCAGATTCAGATAAGGAAGATGTCAATGGTGAACAATTTAGTAATGAAAATGAAATCAAGATTAACATGGGTAAGGAATATAAAGTTGGTCATGATGCTAACAGCAGTGAAGAGGAAGATGAGAATACAGATGAAGAAAACGTTGATGAAGATGAAACTAAAGATGTTAAGTTTGTGTTAGACCATTTGTTCCCAGTTAGACCAGTAAAGATAAAACATGAGGATTTAATTTCTACAACAGTCAAAGAAGAAATAAAGAAAGACTTTTCTGTGCCTGGAACTAAAGAAAATACTCCAGAACTAGAAGATGTGAATACAATGATACCTTCAATGGAAAATATGCAACTTGATGAGTTATTCTACAAGAACAACTCTGATAACAATCAATTACAAATAGACATAGAAAAGCAAGCGATCTATAATGATTATTTGAAGATGAATAAGAAACTACATCATAAAAAAACCAGTAAACTCTTTCAAAAGAATTTGATGTTGCTACAGCTGCCACATCTGTTACCATTTGAAGACAAGCAAAAACCAAAAGGATCCCCGAGCGAACCTTTACAAGGTGAAATAGGTGAGTTAAGAATGCATCAATCTGGTAAGATCACTATCAAGTTCAGCAATGGTACTATAATGGATGTTTTCAAATCATCAGAAACTTCATTTTTGCAAGAGGTTGTATCTGTTAAGGCTCCAGGAAGAGAAAGCCAGCAAGATACCAATAAAGATATAGTAAAAGTTAAGAAAGAAAAAAGAGAAAAAGAAATGGTTGATGATGATATAGAATTGGATGAAGACCAAGATGACAACGATGATTTGGGTACTGTTCAACAATTAGGTACTGTAGCTCACAGATATGTCACCGTACCTAGACTTTAATAAAGACGTTGTATATACAAGTTTACTTTTTAAATATTTGTTTTAAATGAAGCTGCTTACTCGACTTTGAATGTGCACGTGCAAAGATCTGTATATTTTGTTTGTTTTTTAAAAAAAAATATATAGAGCCCTGCCCTAAATGCTTCCCTTATATTAGAGCAGCAATGGTTTGCAAAGCTATGATAACAACGACGATAAGACCACACGAAAACGATCACGTAACTTCAAGACTTGCCTGTTAATCAATAATGCCTGTTAATCAGATGAATGAAGGAAGATCATCTCCTCTTCTTCACATACAGAGTGAGCCAGATTATTCCGATAATGAATCTGATGATTACTTGCAATCAATACCATCAGACGCAACAAAGTCTATTGAATCCAATAATAAGCATACTACTGTCAATACAAATAACAATACGTTTTTTTCCAATATGTTTAAAGATGTCAATAAAAAAACAGAAGAAAATTTTAATCAAACCACGAAGAAGCCGTCTTATGACAGATTGTTTTTGCTTAATTCAAATATAAAACAAAATAAGTCTACACAGAATAATAAGAAACAACAAATGCTTGTAATACATTCAGAATCAGAATCATCTGCGGAATCAGAAGATAATGTGAGTGAAAATTATCATGAACAAGCGGAAGTTAATGATTTTGATAGATTAAGATCTAATCCTTCAGATAACGAATCCATGAGAATATTTAAAGAAAACATACATCTATTAGAAGAGCAGCCCATCTCAGATGGCTATGAATCAGAAGAACATGCCAAACAGAATACCTTTAATATAAAAGACATTGATCAAAAACAACTTACGCTTTGGAGGTTCAGTAATATAGACAATTTGGATACTTTTTTCATAACTTTTTATAAATACTATTTGAAAAAAGGCTTATACTCTTTTCTCTTGGAAAAGATACTAAATCTGATTATTTTGGTGTTTGTTATGAATGTTTCATTGACTATGAAATTTTGCATAGACTATGAAAAATTTTCAACTGCACTAAAACTTCAAGATATTTGGGTTAATCAGTGTTACAAAGGTATGCCGACTGTTATAAAATTGTTAAAGTTTATCGTTTACGTTTTTATTATGTTAAAGAGTTTTGCTACTTATAAAGAATTCAAAACTATGCAATTGATGAGTAACTTTTATTATTACCTTTTGGAAATAGATGATAACGAATTGCAAATAATATCCTGGGTTGAAGTGTTGAATAGATTGTTAAAGTTCAAAGATATTAATAACCTATTTAAAAATAGCAATAGTGTGACATTTGAAAACATTGTCAATAGGATTATGAGATACGACAACTATCTTATAGCTATTTATTCAAACGATACATTATTCAAATTTAGTTTGTTTAATCAAAAGTATAAAGTTTTTTTAACAAAAAGTCTGGAATGGAATCTTAATTTGATTATTATGAACTTTTTCTTCATCAATGGTGAATTTATTAGCTTTACTAATAAGAATATGCTAGAGATTGATTTGATAAAGAAATTCAGAGTTGCTGGTTTTATTAACATTTTATTAACCCCGTTTTTGATACTATATTTCACCTTACTATACATGTTGAAATATTTTTACAATATCAAAAGCATATTTAATTCTAGAGAGTATAATTTGGAGAACAGATACAAGTTAAGAGAATACAATGAGCTAGAACATTTTTTCACAAAGAGATTAAACTTATCAATAGACATTGCTAATGAGTATTTATTGCAGTTCCCAAACAACATCAACAACTTAATTTACAAATTCTTAGCATTTATAAGTGGTTCTCTACTAGCAATTCTAACCATAACTACTTTATTGGCGGATTCAGAAAACTTTTTGTCTTTTGAGGTGACAAAAAATAAGTCCATTTTATTTTATATCTCTATCATTGGTGCTTTGAATACCTTTACTTATAACAATATTCAGCAAGATAAGTATAAGACATACCAGCCAAAGATATATTTGAAAGAATTAGTAAAGTATACGCATTTTGTTCCTGTTAAAGGTGATAAAAATGAATTAACTAACATTGAAATCAAAAACCAATTTGATTCCATTTACTCTATGAAGCTTATCAACATCATTCATGAATTTGCTAGTTTACTTCTAACACCATACCTATTGTGGTTTGTACTTCCGAAAAGAAGTAAAAATATTATAGCATTTATGGAGAGTATAACTGAAAAAGATTCTGAATTAGGATATATTTGCAAGTTTGCAAATTATAAATCTGTGCAAGATGATACGAATAAATCATTTTATTATATGCATAACGAAGATGTTTCTCAAAATGATGAACCAGAACAAACTGAACCAAACAAAAGCTTTGACTCACCTAAAGCTTCAAACATAGATATTAAGGAGTTAAAATATGACAGGAAAAGAAGAATTAAAGATAAGCTATTAAAACAAGACCAAAGAAAATACCATAACAACAGACTTAAAAATCAAAGATCTAGACAAGGCTATAATCTAAATTTCAATAGCTTCATGAATCTCGATGGGAATGACGATTCTGATGATGATATTTTGGAAAATATAGAAGATAATAAAATGATGAGATCTTTTATGCAATTTAATAAAGTTTATCACAAAAAAAAGTAATTATATACACTAATATTTAGCTTTAGACCTATTTCTTTCCTTGTCTCATCTTTTTCTCCTTTTCATACATGTTTCTTTCACTACCTTCTTCAGTATTAATGGTATTAACAATTCTCTTCATCTTATCGTGGTAAGCTTGTTTATCAGCAATCATTTCTTTAGTTCTTAAGTCTTGACTGAATTTAGAATCCTTTCTGAATTGCTTCAATTGGAATTTACTTTCCTTATGGATTTGTTTCTTCAATTTGTTAATTTCATTTTGTTGTGGTGATATGTCGTTGTTGTATCTCTTGTCAGGATTGAAATTTTCTTCAAATTTAGGTGTTACCAATGGAATACTGATAAGTCTATGGTTTTGCAAAATCAAAGGATGATGCAGGTTAGTATTTTTGATATCGTCAATAGTAGACAAAATTCTGTTGATGGAATCACTTATGGTGTCAATAGAAGAATACTTTGCTTTTAATTTGCTTAATCTAGATTCTACAATTTCACATACTTCATTCACAGCAACTTTTTCATTCCATATTAGACTTAAAGATTGTTCCATGTTTATTAGTAAATTCTTTAAGATATTATTACCTTCATTTTTTTTGGTATTCAATAGTTTTCTTAAACTCAATATTTCGTATTCACTATCTTGTTGGATTTTGGTATCTTTGTTGTTGAATACATCAAGAGCCTTTGTTACGAAATACAAAGATTCTGGTGAGTATCTCTTTGATAAAGTTTGATACCTATTGTTAATTTCAAGTAACATTACACCAAATTTGACATTAAGTAAATTGTCATATTGAACTTGTTCCAAAAATTCATTAATCAAAATTAATGATGGTGTAACAATTAAATGATAATGATCCGATGTAGAATAAACAAATCCAATCAAAGAAAAGAATAAAATGGTTGATGGTTTAATGATGCTCTCATGAGATTCTTCAAATTTATTCTGTAATGATTGAATGGAGCCTCTTAAGAAGTCAACTAATTTGTTACTATACTTTTCTATCAACTTAAGAAAAATCACAACCAAATCATCTAAAATATCAACGTTTTGATTTTCTTCTACCTTCATGGTATCAACCAAAAACTGTAAATGTTGAAAGATGACTTTTGTCAAATTTTGAAGTTTAACATCATTTCCTTCAGCCAACTTAGGTTGATATGATTGTATAATTTTTTTGATAACATCTACATGCTCATTAATTGGGTAATCATTCAACAGCAACAATAAGTCTTTGTGAATAGATGGACATTCAAACTTACTGACATCTTCAATATTGTCGTTGTCTTTTTCATTTTTGTTGTCATCAAATACAATATCATCTTCAGAGTCAGGAACATCTGCATCTTCACCTTCTTCTATATCCTCATCTTCATCATTCCAAAAACCTTCATCCAACTTTTCGATATCTAATCTTTCTTCATCTTCATTGTCTAAATTGAAAATACCTCTCATTCTCAATTCTCTTTGTTTTTCTAAAGCTTTCATTTCTTCTTCCTCCTTTTCTAGCAACTCTTTTTCAGATAAAACTCTATCTTGAGGAGCAGCTCTTTTATCAAATTGAAGAGTTTTAACTTTGTTGTCATAGTCGTTAAATTTAATATTTTCATTTTGATCTTTTGGTTTACCAGACTTTCTTTCGCTAGATTTCAATTCAGATAAAATATCCTCAAAATCTTCATCTAAATCCAAAATTTGTTCATTCATTTCATTTTGTCTTTCTTGTCTTTCATGTTTATGAAGTTTGGATTTGGCAATAATTTCACTCATGACTTCTTTCTTAGTTTTCTTTCTAGGTACTAAGTCCTCTTCAGCATTTTCAGGCACAGATCTTTTGTTATTTCTTCTGGCTTCAATCAATACTTCATCATCAAATAAATCGTGACCACCATGGGTTAATTTGAACATACTATCATCATCCTCATCCAAATTGTACAAAGATTTCTTACTTTTTCTACCACCAACTTTGCTGTTGACTGTAAAATCTTTGGCTAATTCAGATTGTTGTTCTTCAAATTGCTTGATTTGTTCTAATTTATATCTTTCAAGAGTCTTTTCTTCTTCAGATAAACCACTGAATCCTCTTTCACCAAATCTGTTATCCTTAAAAGTGTTATTTTTGTTAAGGTTGCTTTTGTTAACATTATATGACATTAACTTAGATTCGTATTCTAGTTGTCTTTTCTCACTTATGGAAGATTGTGAATTTGTATTGGCATTCACCAAAATGTTGGCTTTCTTTACATTCTTAGCTGTCTTATCAAAAACATTCATTGAGTCTCTAATTTCTTGTATTCTATCTATCTTGGTATCATCTTCTTTGCTTAAAAGCTTGGCTTTTTGTTTGGATTTTTTGGAAGCATATCTGACTCCATGTAGCCCATTTTCTTTTAACTTAGCTTTAAGTCTCTGCAATTGAGAGTTCTTGGCCATTTTCTTATATGTTGTTATGTGTTTATATGGTTCTTTTCCAAAGTTTTTCTGCTGTAATAGCTTATATTGCAAAATATTGTTAATTCATATAAGAAAATATTAAAAAAATATTTAAAATAAATGCAGTAAAATCCCGACTTCCTAAAAGGGAAATTTGACGTAAGAGGAAAAAATGGAAAAAACAAAAAAAAAAAAAAAAAGAAATTGATCTATTTGGCACGTGATGTAACTGTGTTACCCGAACTTAAAAAGTATTTGCTAAATTGGGAAATCACAAAATTATCCCACTATATTCAATGTGTGCCTTACATTTCGCGGTATAAATGTTTTATTTTTTGCCACCGTATTGAAAGAATCTACGCTTTAGTTAATAGATAAGTGAAGAGGATAAAGACGCTTCAAGAACCAACCAATAAAAAAGAATTAGTTACGCCCTATGTCTACACAACTAACAAAATCTATTGATTCCATTACTAGTTCAAAAGAGGACATCAATGTCAAACTAGAAGAATTATTAAAATTAGAAAAACAAAATAGATTAAAAGAACATGCCGATCAAAAAGATTCTATGTTAATATTAACTGCTATACATGATTTGCTATCTTCCACAAACAACAATGTCAAACTTATTGAAACTTTAGAGCTTCTTATCAAAAAACACGGTCAATTTAAACAAAATATCTATGAATTTGTTGATTTAATCATCAAATCTTTATCTGATGTTGAACTATTAAACAAGTTAATTCCTATTTTAGATAACAAAATTTACTTAGAACTTACCTACTGTAAATTGATTGATAAAATTGCCGATATATACATCAAGAGTGATGAATTAAATAAAGCATATGATACTATAAGTAAGTTGGATTTAGAAAACGTTAATACAATTGACTTAGATTTGAAGTTGTCTATTTTAATCAAGCAAATGCAATTATGCAATAAATTAAACAAGTTTGAGGATACAGTTATCTACAGTAAAAAAATCATACCAAAACAAATATTTAAATTCAGTCACTTAAAAGAAAAGTTTGAAAGAGACTATTACTCATTACTAATTGAAGTATACAATGACTCCAATGATTACTATAAAATTGGATCTACTCTAAATTTAATGATAGATTCGGACTCTGAATTTAATGAAAAAGAGTTGATTGATTGTATTAATTTCTTAATATTCTCTGAATATGATACTCATTTGAACATAAGTTTATTGAACTCTTTACAAAAGCAAAACAAAGATTTGATTAAATTACCAAAGTTAAAGAAACTATTGGATGCATTTTTATCCAAAGATTTGATATTTGCTGATGATAAAACTTTACTAACCATAGAGGGTAAGTATTCTTTCCAAAAGCCAAAATATAATGATCACTTGAAAGTATTCAATTTAAAAATTATTGAACACAATATTAGAGTTATTTCCACTTATTACGAAAACATCAAAATAGATAGATTAGTAGAACTTTTGAACATAGATGCCAAATCAATGAATGTTGAAGGTGTGATAATGGATATGATCAATAACAACCAAATAACTGCAAAGATCAACAGACCATTAGGTATTATCAACTTCATTCCATTTGCTAACGATAACAAAAATATTATTACTCAATGGACTGACAACTTAGAATTATTATTAAACCATATTGATGTTATCGATAATTTAATTGATAAGGAAAAGATTGTTCATGGTATTTGAGTCTATATAGATTTATAAAACGCTAGATTCATTCTTTGCTCTAGACTTTTCATTTTTTTTCATACTTTTTTTCGGATTTTACAAATGGCTAATCGGACATTCATAATATAGCTCTTTTTCCTTCTTCATATTAGCTTTAACGAAACCAAAAAGTAAACAAACCAATATCGTTACAGGTCACGTTTGTAAAGAAACAGATACGTTTATTTGTGAAATGTCTGCTTTGAGTGGTTTTCAGACCCTTTATGATTCAAATTTGGATCTGGATGAGCTACTTGATGATCATTCTTTGTATAACATTGATTTCATTATTATCAATGTTATAGACATCATCAAAACTATATCACAACAAGGCAACAATCAAAGTATACAAATCATAATAGACAAGCTTATTTTGCTAAACAAGTTCAATGAGAACTTTATATTTGCAAATGAAAAGCTTTTATCTATATTTTTACATTTAAAATTTGATTTTCATATTTTCAACATAGTTATTAAAATATTTTATAGAGAGTTTCAAATTTTAAATAGTAATGCTCAATGTCTTATTTCTTTTAAGCTATCTCAAACTTTTATACCTGTAATTTTAGAATTAGCAAATACTCAGCTTTTAACTGAGTGTAAAGAATACACACTACTGATAAATCAGCTACTAACATTGCCAGACAATCAACGATATATAAGCAACAATTTTTTGATCATTCTATGCAATGTATTGAAAAATGACTTAGAGTCTGATTTTGTTGATAGTATGATACATTTACTCCTAATTATTAATGAAATATATTGTATAAATATATCTTCGGAAAACCCGATTCCATACTTGATAGATTCAAATATTATAAACAAAATCATAATGAAATTCAACAGGTTTGAAGTTATTGATGATAAAATTTTATGTTTGAAGTTAATGAATGAATTAATAATTACCAACAGTCTTCATATTTACTTAAATGATTTGCTGGTATTCAAGGACCTTCTGGAAAGAGATTTCATGGAAGTTGACAAGGCTCAATTTGAATATAGAATTATAGTACTCAAGGTCTTGTATAAAATTTTAGAATATTTGAAAGAAAATGGTCATAAAAAGTTTGTTGTGGTTACAATTAAAAACTTAAATTGTATTCATTTGGACGAATTTACAGACTTTGAAACTGATGAAGAAAGATTAAAAATCATTAAAAGGCTTATTATGGATATGAATAAATTAGACGATAGGCCAGTTGTACCTTCAAGAAGGAAAAAGTTATAAATCAAATTCCATATATAAGACTGTAACTATCAATGGTTTGTTTCACTACCTCAGCATTGTCAATAAAATCATCTTTTGTAAACATATCCTCGTAGTATTGAAAAAAGGCCCCTCTTTTGAATGATCTTTCAAAATCTCTCAAAGTATTCTTAAGAACAGAAATGATATCGCTATTGTTGGACATTAAATAGCTTTGTTTTTTGGTATTTGTTTTTTCATCAGTTACATTCAATGATAAGTATTTCACGGAATTATTGCAGTACTTTAAATTATTTGCATTGAAAAGGTACGCATTCTCTATATTTGGAGTTGCAATTAAGTTGGCAAAATAAACAGAATCTCTGTTGTGGATAATATCGCTTCCACTCACATCAAATAATTGCGAAGACTTCTTAAATAATTTTCTTTCAATGTTATTAACACTTGGTATCAAAAATTTCAGTTTATTATCAAAGCTCTCTAAATTAAGTAATTCTTCACTCTTTTCTATTACCATGTTGTTTACAAAATCTGATATGCTATCATTAATCATATCAAATTCATTGCTTATATCAAATTTGTCTGAAGAGATGTGTTTTTGAAAACTGTTATCAAAGCAGGTTATACAATCCATTTTCTCTAAAACATTTGCAAGATATAAAATTTGATTGTAATGTTCATGTACATTTTGTTGATTTCCGAATAACAAAATGTTTGAAAAGATCGATTTTTGTAAGCCAAATTCATCAGTCAACATATCCAAAAGCAAACATGTTGCTCCAGATCCTAATCCTCCTGCTGAACAATTTACAATATTGATCTCTTCCGTTCTATATAAGCTATTTCTTTCTAATTCATTGTTTATGTTATGATGTATTTCATTGTCATAGTCTCTAAAGCTTTGCATTCCTCTTACAAACACATTACCCGTGTTGAACTTTCTTTGTTTGTTGTCTTCATCGAATAATTTAATGACGTTATGATTGCTTGTAGTTTGTAAAGAATTGGCAATATTATTCCCTGAAGTCCCCACACTAAAGTTAATAGCACTCGAGTTGTTCATATCCAGATTATTATCGTTTCGGTATTAAACTTTTGTATGGGTTTACGTTGATTATTCAAATTCTCATTACAAATGTAGTATTTGTCAAGAGATTTTACTAAGAAAAAAACAAGCTGGAGAAAAAGCCTAATGGTGCTTTGCACGTGAACACTTTTAACTAACGCGTAAGTAATAACTTCAAATCAGAATATATATAACACTAAATTAAGATTCTTAAACCAGAACCTTTACCTCCAATTTTGGACAAAGAAACTGTACAATCTAGTTTACCTTCACTGCTTTTATGGTACTTAAATCCAGTTAATGGACACACAACAAATGCATCATTGCTGTAGATAGGAGTTAATTCATATGGACAGATATCAAAGTTACTGTATTGATCAAATTCAACATTAATAGAGTCGTGAGCAATGGAATCAGACTTGACTTTAATTTTCTCAGCTTGTTCAATCTTAGCAGTATTACCAGTAATCTCACATAACTCTATTAATTGGGTGGCAAAAATAGATGCTTGAACAAAGTTTTTATTCTTAAAAGATTGCACCATTGCAACTTGAATAGAGTTGATTTTATGCTGAGGTAATAAGTCGATTGTGGTGAAATAGGAAGCTAACTCCAAATTTTTCTTAATATCTTGGGTAGCAATCTTTCTTCTTTCTAATTCGATTCTTAAACCTAATACGTAGTTTGCAGATAATCTCAAAGCTTCATCTGCTTTTTCTAAATCTTCTTCATTATCAACAGTTATCAAAATTACAGTTTTAATAACATCTTGGAAAGTTTTGATGGCTTCTTCCAAGTTGTTGGATTTGAAAAATTTGAAACCCAAACTTATCTTTTTGTTGATGCTGTCAATGCCAGATATAAATGGCAATTCTTTATCTTCTCTGTTATCAGATCTGACATAAGATTTAACATATGATAAACCACTTTCATTGCTAGGTAGGTATAACTTAGAAGACTCGTAAATGTTTATAAATGATTCCCTTAAAGGTTCAAAGTTGACTATACCTAATTGCTTATTTAAAGCTTGGGCAGCAGCTTCAAATGCACCTGAGGCTACCAAAACAGCTGGTAGTTTGGAATTAGATACCCATTTGGAGGTTTCTGATATGTCGTTTGTAGTAGAAGCAGAAACATCTTCATCGTTTTCTTCATCAGCAATTCCATCATCCAATTCTTCAACATCAGATACAACCAAATCTTCATCACCCCAACCTTCATCAGCATCTAGCTCTAGTTCATCATCTAATAATTCTTCAACAGAATCATCTAAATTCAAATCTTCATCATCAACTAATTCTTCTTCAAGGGCATTAGCTTGTTCAGTATCTTCATCAATATCTAATTCTTCCAGAGTACCTAAAATAGCCTTTTCAAAGTATGATAGTTCAGTTTCCTTTAACGGCCATTCAGAAACAGGTTCCTTGTGTACAGGTTCCTTAACAAAAGAAGTCAAAGAAATACCATCAGGTAATACAATTTCAGATTCTTCAACTTCAGCAGCTTCTAAAATATCACCTGTTTCAAAGTTATTAGAATGAGCTAATGCATAAGCCAATGGTAGTGATCCTTGCTCAGCAAATATTTGGGATCTCTTTTCTACATCATTGGAATAGAAAGTATTTAGCAATATGGAACCTAAATCGTTTCTCTTTTCTCCAATTTTTCCCATCATTCCTAACTTGGTAACACTACCGGTGGATAGATATAGGAAACTTAACTTGTCAAATTCTTGTAGTTTTTGCAAAGCTTGTTCATATATTTTAACATTACCTTGTTTAATGGCAGCTTGACCTAATCTGCTCCATAATTTCTTGTCATTTATTTTCAAAACTTCTTCTAAAGCAACTTCCAAGTTGTTATCTTCTAAAGCTAATTCAAATCTGATTTCTGGATCGGTAACAAATTGTAAAGCAACTTCTGGGTATCCAGATTTTTGCAAATAACCAATGATATTTTGACCAACCAAGTTGGAAGTTTTGATAATTCTCAAAACCTCATTGAAGTTCTTGTTCACCAAAGCCTTTTTGAATTTATATTCTGTTGGATCAATTGTGATGACTTCAACTTGGCCTAATCTGTTCAAGGAGTACAAAGTGCCCTTTTCAATTTTAGTTAAGTAAATGGTATTTTCTAAAGTTTTTATAATACCAGTTTCACCATTCAACAAAGAATACTTGATATGGTTTAATGTAGAAAAGATCAAAACATTATTTTCATCAAATACAGCAGATTTAATTCTGATAGTTTCATGAATACTGTTGATTAATTCAAGATTGGAAGCAGTAGCTAAAGTAATTCCATGCTTACTCAATAAAGCCAAGTATTGACCATCTTGAGAAACATTTATGTACTTAACATTGGAAACCTTAAGTTCAGCAACCTTGATATCTTGCTGAATATCATAAAGAGTAACAAACTTATTTTTCAAAATTAAAATCAAACCTGGACCCAAGTTAATAATATCATTGACTTGACCGGAGACAGATGTATCAATCTTGATACCTCTAGTTTTCTTATTACTCAAGTCCCTTATTTCAATAGTTTCGCTTGCCTTATCATATACAGCAAATCTATTTCTGGTGACAAAGGTGGCATATAAACCGGTGTCATTGATAACATTTGTTGGTTCAACAGCACCTGAAGCTTCTTTAGGTAAGGTAACCAAAGCAAATTTATTATGGGAACCAGTGTTGACTAAAACAGAAGAGTTAGCAGGATTATATGAAATACTTTTGAAGCTGTTCCAAGTTTCCCCAATATTTTTCAATGAGACATAAGGAGGAGAGGCTCTTTTAGTCTTGTAGTCAAACATCTTTACATTTTTTTCCTTGTCAACATAAACTAATTGCTTTTGTTGAGAATTGATGGCAAATGGTGGTCTTTCTCTATCCAACTTAAAAACCATACATCCATTGTCATGAACAGCACCAAACAAGTTGATGTGTGGATGAGCAACAATCATCCAGAATCTGTCATTTTCTCTCTTAAATTGCTTGACAGGAGTTCTTTTATTCAAATCCCAACATCTGATGGTTTTATCTTCAGAAACAGAAATGATTAAATCTTCATATGGATGGAATAAAACAGCATTGATATTGTTGGTGTGACCTCTGCATGTGTCAACTTCCCAAGCTCTGGTTGAAGACATTCTCCATAGTTTTACTTGATGATCATCACCACCAGAAACAATTAAAGGAAGTTTTGGATGGAAAGAAGCCCAATTAACACCTCTGGTGTGACCTTCTAAAATAAATTTAACAATACAATCCCCAAATCCATTAGAATCCAATAAAGAACCTCCATTTTGCATTTGATCCATACCATTCATGGCTGGAGCAGAATGCTTCTTTCTCAAACCAGAAATATCCCAAACTCTAACAGTTTCATCTAAAGAAGAAGAAACTACTAAGTCTTCACCTCCAGGATGGAATTGTGCAGACATAACAAAATGATTGTGTCCAGTTAAACAGGCAATTTCTTTTCTGTTTTGCCAATTCCAAATTCTGATGGTTTGATCATCTGAAGCTGAAATGATCCAAGGTAATTCTGTGTGGAAGTAAACAGTTCTAATGTAATCAATATGACCGCTCAATGTGTACAAACATTGTTTTGTATCTAAAGACCAAACCCTTATGACGGAATCATCACCTGCAGATACAAATAATGGTTGGGTTGGATGGAAATCTACTGCTCTGACTGGACCTTCGTGATCTTCAAACTTGTGAAGTAATGTTCCCATTCTGTAGTCCCATAGTTGGATAGTTGACGAAAATAACGTTACCAAAGCTAAGGGTCTGGAAGGATGGAAAGCCATTCCCTTGGCTCTAGTAGACTTAGACTCAAATTTAGTAAGCATCTTCATTTTTGATAGAAACCTTTTTTTTTTTCGAATCTTGTATTCTTGTTTCGATGTGAATATTTGTTTTTTGGTGATAGCTTTTAGTTTAATTTTAAAATAATAAACAGCACATAGTGAACTTTATTAAATCACTTTTTTTTTAAGGCAGAAAAACGTAAACACACGTTTAGGCTACAACAAGCTGTAGTTATTAGTATAAAATTTTTTTTTTGCCCTAGTAAAATTTTTCACACCAAAATTAACGGACTTAAGGAATTATTGGTAGCGAGCAAAATATAGTCACATGCAGAGTCGAGCAGAGAAGGAATTGCAGAGGTGAGAATAGAGTGGTAGAACCATCTTGTAAGAGCAGTATATATGTGTTAATTCGGAGAGTTTCCGGTGTTTTTCGTACTCTTTAAGTACATGACATCTTCATTGGTCAACTTCACGTTTTTTTCTAAGTACTTGTTTTCGTTATCCACTTCTTCAAATACATAACCCACTCTTTTAAGTTGTTGATTGGGCTCTGAGTTTGTTTCTTTTTGATGGTTTGCCATTTTTTGGTTAAAATAAGGTTCTATGCTGATATAGCTGATTTTACAATCAAACTCCCCTTTTTCAACCATGTCTTGTGCACCGTCCCAATCGACTAAACCACCTGCCCAGTCTATAGTTCCTGGTGAGTTTGTTTCTGATCCTCCAGGCCAAATGGATACATGAAGCTTCATTGGTGTTTGCGGGTACTTGTAGATCTTTGCAACAGGGTCCCACGTGTCAACTTTCTGCAATGTTCGTACGATTCTGCCATCGAGGATCCAATGGATTCTCTCTTCATTCCAATCCATCTCATAGTTATGCCATGTGTCATGTATGTTGGATTCTGTATAAGCTTTGGTCATTCTTGTGTGTATTAATTCACCTTGATAATAGTAATTTGTTTGAGCATGTAACAAGTCACCGCCTAAAAACTCAAAGTCAATTTCATCATGAACATTTGAGAATAGGACAAACGTTGTAATAACTCCTCTTCCTTGTCCCGTTTTTAATTTAACACCAACTTTTCCGTAAAGCATACTTCTTGTTGTTGTGAGCAAAGATCCTGCAGATCTTTTTGGCATTGCCAAGTACAAATATCCATCAGAGTTTTGCTTTCCATCAAAACCTTTTTTAATGTTGCCACTATATGTAAACCCAACGTTATCCCATTGTTCTTCAGCTTTATCTTTGTCACTGGCTATTAAGTATTCTGTCCAGGGAATGATTTCTTGATCATCAATTTTCATATGATCACCAGCATATGAGTTGATGATTTTATCGGAACTGTTTACAAAGTTCTCCCAGTCTTTATGTTTGACTAATAAATTATTGAAATAAAAAGTTTTGTTGTTGTTTAATTTGTCATCTTTTTTTTCTGTCAACATTTCAAGCTCTTGCCTGTTTCTTTTACGTAAAGCTTTTAAATCAAAATATTCCTTTAACTGGTCGTCATCAGAATATATGTATACAGAATCTAATTTATCTACAGATTTACCAGGGATATATTTAGAAGCTGAAACTTTTCCATATTTTTTATTATTTATTCTTTCAACATTTTTTAACTCGTCATAGGAATTCATTTTGCTGAAATATTTACCATATTCTGTATCACTCTTACCATGCGTTTTGTTATCATTTTCACCTGCAAAAACTTCATCTTTTTTAGCTTTTATTCTTTTTTGTTTTCTTTTGGTAAAATCTTCAGGCATAAATGCTGGTCCTCTCAAACAACTAAAGTTGTTAAATGAATTTTTTGGGTTACACCCTGTTATACAGACAGGTCCTGTGCCGCAAGTCCAAAATTGTGAGCAGCAAGGGTACTCTTTGGGACAATTTCTGGTTGGTGAACAAGATATAGGAGATGGTGGCTCATAGGATAAAGGCTGTGCATTTAAAATTTTGAAATTTAATTTAAACACTAAAGTCCATATTAAAGCAGCTGCTGAAAACTTCATTTTTTGCTTCTGTTGTTTTTGGTTCTACACTTGTTCTTGGAAATTTATCAATTAACTAGCTTCCATTAAAAAAGAAAAAGCAATTGCAGTATTTTGAACGACGCAAGCTTAAAATCAACCTTTGTGATTGTCTCTCTTGTAGTTTTTGTGTTTTTATTTTCTTTGCTGAAGACAATGCAACTAATATTGACAGAAATTGGTGTCGAATTAATTAAAGATACGTTCTTTCCTATTTAGGAAATGCCACTACATGGGCTTTAATTAAACCTTATACTAAATCAAAATGCTAAATTAACTATTTTTAAAAACAAATGAGAAATACCAGTATATAAATTTGTTGAGTACAATATTTTTAATTATTATTTTAATGTGGCGGTAGACTCATCAAGAGTAACCAAACCCATCTTTTCCTTGTTCCTCATTTGAATAATATGGGCAATATTGTATAACATGCTCAAGTACGGGGTAGGAACATTTAATTTTTTAGCGGTTCTGATTGGGTTACCTAAAATAACTTCAATTTCCATCAATTGATCTCTTTCGGTATCAACCATCATCGATGGCTTGTAGATCATGGTTCTGTCACCATTTATCATCAAATCCATGACGCTTTCATCAATGATGTGGCCTTCAGCTTTAGCAATAGCCAAAATTTCTTTCATGGCTGGTCTTAAAATTTCAAATTCAGTAGCTTCATTTGGACCACTAAATAATAATGTTCTTGTAAAATCTAAGCATACAATGGCAGTTAATGGGTTGATTGTGGCATTGTAAATCAACTTTCTCCATCTAGACCATCTAACCTTATCATCAATTTCAACAACATTATGGCCTTCGTTTAAGTAGATATCTTTGAATTCCAAGACCTTAGATTTGGCTAATTCATCGGATTGATCAAAAGCTCCCAAAATCAAATAATCTTGACCTTTTTGTACAATGGTAGCTGGAGCAGTTCTGGTGGAACCAATCATTTGAACACCAGACAAAACAACAACTTTAGGACCATGGACACCATCAGCAACCAAGTGATCAGCTTTCAATAATTCATAGACTTCAGTTTCGATGTCAATACCGTTTTGAATCATAATAATGGTAATGACTTTATTTTTTTTTTCTTCTTCGCTAAAGTTTGACCAACTTTTAAAAGTGGCTTGAACAACTGGTTCAAGGATCTTAGCAACTGGGGTTGGTCCATCTGGAATATTTTTGGTGGTAACTAAAACGTAATCGTAGAATTCACCATTGCTTACGGATTCATCAACAGTTTTGTAGATCTTTGTAGGTTTCCATCCTTCAATTTTTCCATAATCACAAGAATCTATAGTGTAACCATCATTGACGGCCTTTGAATAGTCAGATCTTACAATCATACTGACATCAGACTTGTTTCTTTTATCTAATGATAACGCGGTGATGGTGGCTACACCACCGGAACCAATAACTAAAGTGTTTAATTTTTTATCTTGGGACATCTTCCTGTGTTTTTTTTTTATAAAATAAATCTATATATGAAATTTTTGAACTTGGTTTGAATATTATTTTCTTCTCAATCAAAACGAATCTTTCTTTAAATGTTACTTAAATGGAATGAAACTTTCTGTTTAAATACGTGGCGGTAAATTCAGTATTATTTTAAAAAAAAAAAATTAAATGAAAAGTTGCACAGTTTTACGCTGCCGGTATTTTTTTCAAACTTGAATTTCCCGCTATCGGGAAATTTGTAAGGGTGCTATTTGAAAAATTATATAACCGCTATAGGAAAGTCGATTGCGATATATTAACTCTTCGATATTTTAGTAATAAGAACACAGAAAATAAGCGATAGTTTGATATTTGAAAAAAGCAGGAAAAAAAAACAAAAAAAGAGGCTTTTGGTATAATAGAAGTATAATGATTCAATCCAGATAATGCTGCTATGATTTCAACTTTCTGTTTTTTTTTCAAATGCTCAGCATATCATAAGCATGAGGCTGAAACCTTGGGGATAAGTGAGAATATGCCGTGCAAGGCGGAGTTTAAACCCGATATGCTTTATGAGATTTAACGGCAACTGTTTCAACAAAATGTTTGCACCTAGGTATTGGATCAAAGATGATTTCTAACAAGTTTACTTCAAAAAAGAAAAGGCAAAGTGCATTAAAAATGAAAAAAAAAGGCAGATCAAATATAAAACAATTCTATACATTTTCTTCTTTTAGTTGTTTATTCAGTAGTCTGTTCCATTCGTAGGTTAACTCCCTTAACTTTTCCGGGTCTAAAGAGGCATCAAAGATTTCTAAAGGAACTTGGTTTTCACTGTGGTCTCTACAACTCAACTTAGTATTGTTCTCACCCAATCTAAATTCGTACTCTTTTTTAGTCAAATCATGAGTCAATAATTCATTCCAAGCAAACAACAAAGGTTCGGTTGATCTGGCAAATGGATTGATATCAATAACCTTTAAGTAATCAGTCTCCAAATGAACATATAAATCAACAACTACATTTTGTTCTTCAACTTTGACATCCTCAAAGTACTTTTTTTTAAATACATCTTTGAAAAAATTGTTTATAGCTGTTCTCAATTCTTCTTTGATGTCGTTTAAATATATGTATTCAGTTCTTATATCTCTTTGCGAAATACCTATAATTTCTCCGTCTTTAACAAAAATTCTGAACTCCAAAGAAGGATTGAAATTTTCAATCCACTCTCTTAAAACCAAATCATGTGTGACTTCTTTGTTATCTAATTTTTCTTCTAAGTCTTCATATGGATACAATAAATCATGCATTATGTAATTACTACTCTTCAAAAGCAAATAAATATCTTCGCCTGTATAAGTCAGCATCGTATTGTTATAAGGCAAGATCCAAACTGCATCCTTAGGAGCAGACCAATTCAATCTCGGTGTCAGCATTGGATTTTTATCATTAAAACAATTTTTTATAAACTTGTCAACTTCTGGAAATTCTTCAGCGGGATCAACAAATTTTATTGCATCTTCATCTGTAGATGATCCATCGTCGGATGAAAACCAATCACTAAAGTCATTATAATCGTCGCCAAATGTATCAGAGTTGTTATTTTTCAACTTTATACCATCTTCTAAAAGAAATGCAATAAAATTTTCAGGGATATCTTTCAAAATATGGCTTTTTATGGTGTATTTCTGCAATGATTTGTTTTGAAACTTCTCAAACCAGTTGGTGTACCTACAAGAATCTATGTGACTTTTTGTTAAAATTGGAAATTTATCGTCACTAAAGACATGGAAATCTGTTGTCATTTTAGAAATTAAGTACAAAAAACAAGTTCAAATTTTATGGTTCGTTTTTATTTGGTTCTTAACCTCTTGTATTCTTTCCTCAATGTCTTAGCTAATTTGGCTCGAATAAAAACGCTTTGAAAAAATATTAAAAAAAAAAAAAAAAAGGTGAGCATCGCTGTTGAAAATAGAAAAAAGAAATTGTTCACATTAATATTTTCGCTTAGCAATTTTATTAAACAGCATATTAAGTATCGAGTCTAAAGAATTAGCTCATCTGAAGCTTAAGAACAAATTAAACCTTTGAAGACAAAAGACAGATTTGGCATTAAATTTAAAGATATCAATAGAAAAACTGTAGGCACTACAAATTTTCTTTTGAAATATATAAGATCACATGACCAAACTAGCATACATCAAAATGAATAGTGGTTTTCATTCCAATGACGTAAAGAACAACTGTGCCATTTCACTCACAATAACAAAGCAGATAATAAACCTAAAATTCCAAATGTTAATTTGGAGGCAGCATTTGCTGAGCTGGAAGAAGATCCGGTAGTTTGGCTGGAAGTAGCAGCAGAAGTGGCTAATGTAGTGGAGTTAGAAGAATCTCTCTTAACAACATCTCTTTTAGCAAATGGGTTGGTTGGTTGGGAGCCAGAGAAAATGTTACCACCTGAAGTAACATCGGCATTACTATCAATGGCGGTGTTGGAGTAACCTGGAGCTTGTTGAGCACCTGGGACGCTGTCTGAAATAGCAGAGATGCTGTTGGAAGAAGCACCAGCGTAGTTGGCTTGAGCAATAGACAATTCATAATCTTCTAAGTTGTAAACAACGTATAAAGATGTTAAAGTGTTGTCACCAATAATAGCATGGTTATCGCTAGCTGGCACAATACCTAAGAAACATTGGCTTTCATCAGAAGTATTCAAAATGTAGTTTTGAACTGGTGAGTAGAAGTTAACACCACCGAATTGGAAAACAAATGCATCTGATTCAGGGAATGTTTGACAGTCAACTAAGTAATATCCAGATTCATAGTCATATGTAGCACCTATTTGCTCAGCAAAACTGTTAACCAAGCCTTCTGGCAAAACAGTTAAGGTGGTACCAGAGTCAAACAAAGCAGCAAAGTTTTGTTGATTGAAGGTAACTTCAGTTCCATCACTACCAGAGTAACCAGTACCTTGTAATGTAACATCAAACTCAATTGGGTTTTCAACTTCACCTTCATAAATGTTGACTAATGGAACAGTGTATAAGCCACCTTGATACTTATCAGCATCAACAGCACCAAATAATAACTCACCAGAAGTAGCACTCAAAGAATTCAAAAACAAAGAGTAAGATTTTTTTTCAATCAAACCATCTTGCTTTAAAACAGCTGGTAAGTTAGCATAAGTGAAATCAGAATTATAGTTTTCTGATTGATCAGAAGATTCTAACCCTTCAAAAGAAATACCTAAAACATTTGATGAATTACCAATAGTTGCAACACCAAATAATAAGCCATCGACGTTAACACCGTTTACATTTAAGGAGTCAGAACCCCAATAACCTTCGGCGTAAGTTAAATCCCCATATTGGATTTCAAATTCAACATTTGTGTGTTGTTTTTTGAAGGATTTAGAACTACTTGGAGAAAATACACCTAAGTCTTCACAGTTTGCTTGAATTTCGGAAACTTCTTCACTATTACCAGAAGTAGCAGAACCAGAAGAACTTAAGTAACCATTTTGCTCTAAAAAGTTGTCACAGGCATTTAAGCCTGATAAATCTTTACCCAAGACCCATAAATCAGAAGACCCAGTGTCTAACAAAGCAGTTAACTTTTGGTTGTCAGATCCAATTGTCAATTCTACTGAGTAGTAGGATTGTTCATTGGTAATAGTAAATTGCAAGTTGTCGTCTGCATCTCTTACTTCTTTTGTATCAATAACAGATTTACCTTTAGTCAAAGGAAATTGAATAAATTCAGAAGCTTCAAGGGTTGTCATTAATAACCCAGTGGTTAATAGAACTTTGTTTACAGTCATGGAATGAATTTGTTTCTTCTTCTTTTTTTTTTTGATATAGCAAAATTAGGTTGCTACAGTTGTTTTCTGGTTCTTATAAATTATTACTTTTTCTTAAAAACCAGAAACTAATAATTTCATAAGCCTTTTATTATTCATTTAAATACAATCACTTTTTTAAAAGAAACAATGAGAAAAATAAGGTTTAAAAAAATTTACCTTGCGTCATAAAAAGGCTTTATCACCTGTACCATTATTTATTTTCTTGGCTTTAAAAACACATCCCCACCTCCTTAAATTTAAAGTAATTTGTTATCTAGTGTTAATGGTGTTCTTAGATAATATTTTACTCAGTTTCTTTATTCATATCCCAGTTGTTTTTTTGTTGAAAAACAAACAAACAAAACTGGCAATTGTAAATTTACGCATAAAAATAGACGCCGGAAATCGATAAGAAAACAAAAGACTGTACCTCTCATTAATGATATGAAACAAAAATAAAAATTTCACGCTGCAAAAATTAGCCTTTTTTTATTTTATAAAAAATGATAATTTGTTGACAAATTAACAACATTTAATTACATTAAAAAAAGGTAAAATAATAGTTGCCTCTTAGTTTTAATTTTTACTGGCACATAATGTATATTAAGGATTTCAAACAATATATGATTTTGTTAATTAAGCGTGTTTTGTTAATAAACAAATTAATTGCTTTGCTTATCTATTGATATGAAATACCCCTTTAATTTTGTTTATCACATAATTTTATGGCTTATTTTTGTTAATATCTGATTGCTTAATTAAAAAGCCAAAAAAAGAAAATTATATGATATATGTTTTTCACATTCTTCTAATGCAGACAACATTCAGCTAGAAACGTCAAAAATTCTACAATCTAAACGAAAATATAGATGTGTAATACATGTTAAACATCAAAATATTGTAATTACAGTTTTGAAAAATGAGAATGATTAAAAAAAAAATTCTTCATGATCATACAAAATTTGTATACGAGTGACTAATAAAAAATCTGTATATAAAATAAATTATGGAAATGTTGTGATATATTCATTAAAGTAATAAATTATGTTGATACTTGCAACATATTATGTGTTTAAGATCCAAAAACGGATGAAACTTCTTCTTTTTTTTTTTAATATTCAACAAATAATTTTTATTTTATTGAAATAATATATGCATACATTATTAAAATTAATGAAACATTAATAATTTAAAAAAATAACAAAGAAGTTGTTTTAAAAAAGCAATATAAATTTTAAATTAGTTGTCGTGAATAAATTGGCCTCAAAAACAGGAGGACATTTTTTTTTAGTTTTAAAAATATGATATCAAATCATGTTATAATTTAGATCAATAGAGCAGCTAATAACGTGGCAAAAGAACCACTAATAATACCAGCCCCGTTTTTGGCTTTACTTGAAGAAGCAGTGCTTGATTTTGTTGATGAAGAAGTAGCTGAGGCAGATCCGGAAGCATTACTTTTTGTCGTAGTAGATTTTGCAGAACCAGATAAAGTTTGGTAGCTGCCATATTCAGAGCTTTCGGTGGTGCTTAAGTAAGTAGAGCCAAAATACTTAGTAGCGGTAGAAGCCCATGGATTAGAAACCTTAGTCGAATGATCAAAGATATCACCGCCTGAAGTAATTGTATCAACTGCACTAACCCAAGTACTGGAGTAACCAGGAGCCTTGGTTGCTTCAAGAATAGATTCACTAGCAGATGGAATAGTTTTGATTTTTTTGGAATCTGTAGAGTCAGCCCCATCATAGTTGGCTCTGGCAAATGATAATTCATAGTTTTCTAAATCATAAACTACGTATAAACTACTCAATATATTGTCACCCAGAATGACATGCTGGTCATCTGTTGGAGCAATATTTAAGTAACAAACAGAATCATCAGAAGTAAACAGAATAAAATCTGTGTATGGGAAAAAGTAATTTAGACCACCAAATTGCAGTACAAAGGCACTTTTGTCTAAGTTGTCCTGACTTGGACAATCAACAATATATGTTTCCAAATCATTGTCGTAAGTAGCACCAACTTGATTGGCCATTAAGTCTGCCAAATCTTGAGGAACATGCAAAAACGATGTACCAGAATCAGCCATAGCGGCAAAATATTGTTGGTTTATAGTGGTGGCAGTTTCATTGGAGGCAACAAATCCAACACCTTGTAAAGTGACATCAAAATCTATTGGCTTATCACTAACTTCACTGTAGAAGTTGACTAGTGGGATAGTATACAAATCACCAGTATACTTGGATTTATCAATAGCTCCAAACAGTAAATCACCACTCTCGGCCCCCAAAGCATTCAAAAACAAAGAATAAGAAACCCTGTTAATTAAACCTTGGTTTTTAATGGTGTAAGGTTAATTGTCATAAGTAAAAGCATTATCAGCATCATTGTTTACGTAGACTACTGAAATATTATCAGTCGTAGCATTGTTGCCAATAGACAAGTTGTAATATGATGCTTCATTGTGCTTAAAACCAATAACACAAACATTAGAGGAGTTACTGACTTCAGCAACTGCAAATAGCAAAGAATCAACTTTTACTCCATTGACATTTAAAGAGTCAGAGCCCCAATAACCTTGAGCAAAAGACAAATCACCATATTGAATGAAAAAAGGATCTCCATTTTTTTCTATCTTAAAAGTTTCAGATTGAGAAGAATCAAAAGTACCCATAGATTCACAAAGATACTGAACGCTTTGAATTTCATTCTAAACTTCAGTTGTGTTTTTGGCGGTATCAAAGCCTGCTTCTTCCAAGTAAGCATCACAAGCATCCACGCCCTTGGAATTCTTTCCTAAGATCCACAAATTAGAGGAACCAGTATCCAATAGAGCGGAAGCAGTTTGGTTGTTAGATCCTAAAACTACTTCAACAGAATAATATGAATTTTCGTTGGTGATTTCAAATTGTAGCTGACCATCAGATGATTTTTTTTGAATAGTTTCTACTGAGCCGTAGTTTTGTTTAACAGGATATCTGATAGCATCAGCGCCGTTTAAAACTTACAAAGCAGATATACCTAATAAGGCTTGTTTATAAGTACGCATAATGTGTAGGTAAAGAAAAGTTTTGAATAAAAATAACAAAAAAAAAAAGTAAAGTTTTAGTGAAAAAACCCTGAGTTCAATTTTATCACTGACGCCGCTTTTCTAAAATTATGTTGTCTGGTTTCTATTTGAAATATTTTTAATTTCGAAAGATATTTCAATAAAATAAAAAAAACACAATCTCAGTTTTCTTTATTGAACATGCAAAAACAATCTCTCTTTATATGTTTTTCTTCAAAAAAAAATTTAAAGTAAATTTAGTTTCTACATTGGCCATATGTTGATAAAGGATATTAAGACTAATAGGTACAAACCAACAAGAGGGGAAAACAATAGATTTTTTACGAGATATAAAAACAAAAATGAAATTTACGAGTAAACAACTTGGCTTGAAAACTGCTTCTTTGTAAATTTCACATGATTTTAAATATTAAAACATGTATTGTTCATTTTTTTTTGGTACTAAATTGCGATATTTACGAGCACATTTTCAATCTTAGCTGCAGCATAAATTAGGGGGAACAAAACAGTTTTCCCCCATAGATTTATTTCAATGGGGTGAAAAATACGGTTGACTACATTTAAAAGAATTACAACTACAAAAGGTTTTTTACCAGATTGTGAAACGAAAACCACTAAAAAAGATATGAATGCTCGTAAATTTGTTAAGAGGTGTAAAAAACATTTAAAATAATAAGTAGGTATCCACAATTATTTCAATTTTAGTACATTCTTGTTTATTTACTCAGGTAAAAACAATGAATATATATAATTTAGTTTTTTTTTACAAAGTTCTAAAAATAGGTTAAATAAAGTAAACAAATCAATAGTTATATTGATGCAGCCTACATTAAATATTTATATAATATTCTAGGTCTTTTTTTTTGTCGTTGAAGTCTGAGTTGCATTTTGACTCAAGAATGGATTAGAAACTGATTTTGACTGACCAAATATATTACCTCCAGTTGTGTAACTTTTTGGTAGTGCAGTCCAGATATTGGAGTAATTTTTGGCTTTTGTTGCCTCATTAAAAGTCTTCCCTTTAGATGGTATTACCACAATTGAGCTAGGGGCGGAGTCAAGTTTTGCTTGTCCAAAAGACATCTCATAACTTTCTAGATCAAATAATACATACAAACTTTTCAAAAAAGCATCTCCTAAAATTGTGGAATCTAATTGGTTGTAATTTATATCCAAAACGCAGTTTTTAGTATCATTCCCTGAAATAATAAAGTCAAAGTATTTTGTAAAAAAGTTTTTTCCTCCTACATTGAATACAAAGGTAGCATGTTCTTGACTTTTCTGACTTGGGCACTTTAATTGATATTTTTTTTGTTGTTGGTTGTATGTAGCGTTCATTGTCTTTGCTATACTTTGAACAATTTTTTTAGGTAAAAGAACACCACTATTACTGGTATCTACAAGTGCTGGCAATCTTTGTGTATTAAAAGTTGTACCCTTTCCCTTTTCATCCACAAATCCAACGCCTTGTAAAGTAATCACAAAATCATCAAATTTAGTTTTATTGATTAAAGTCAACGAAGAGTTTCTTACTATTGGAACTGTGCTTAATTTTCCACTAAATTGGCCTTTGTCAACTGCACCAAACAAGATACTGCTGCCGTTTTTTGTTTCTGTATTCAAAAAAAGTGAATAAGCAACTCTTTTGATAAATCCTTGATTTTTCAAAGAATATGGCAAATTATCATACTCAAAAGACTTGGTGTGGTTTTTATTTATTACAATTCCTGAAATATTCAAAGAATGGTTACCACTTTTCTTTGAATTCAAATTTGAGCTTTCAGCATTTTTAAAACCTAATCCACATTTGCTGCTAGAATTTGCAATTTGAGCAACCCCAAACGTAACATTTTCCAAAGTTGCTTTCCCGACTACGATATTATCCGCTCCCCAGTATCCCACTGCAAAGCTGTTGTCGTTTTCATAGTTTTTGTAAAAAACATTGTTTAAATGAGTTTTCTTGAATGTAGTTGACCATTTAGAATTAAAAGTCCCGTCTTTACAAATGTTTAATAATGTTTCATTGCTTGTTTTGTTTAAATGCTTTGGTGCAACTGAAGAGTTCATGTACAATTTGCAGGCATTGTCCCCTAAAACCCAAAAATCAGATGAGCTAGTATCCATCACTGCGTTGATTTTACTTTCTTTAGATCCAACTTTAAATTCGATAGTATAAGCATTCAAATTTTCTGTGGAGTTTTTTGAATTTTTTTTAACAAGGTTTCTGGTCTTCTTAACAGGATACCTGATCTCTGCACAAAGAATCTGAGAACAAATATTAATTAAAAGTAGAAATCTTATTATGTTAATCATGTTTTTGATAATGACTTTTTATTTTCTTCGGTACTCAAATAAATTAGAGTATTCTATGATTTATGTCTACAAGTTAATTCTATACATTACTTAGTTTCAGTCAATAAACATCCTTAGCAAATACATATTTCAGCATTTCACTCTAAAAGGTGAATTCGTTCAATTTCGACCTTTTTTTTTAAAAGGGACTCGCTTACTATTTAATTAAACCTTTATACTGTTTTTTTTCTCTCTCTCCTCTTCGGATATAACAGCCCATCTCACCAGCTTTCCTACTAAGCAGTACCCAAAGTATCTGCTATAAATCACATGAATCACTTATAAAATGTTTATGAAATGTTCAAATATCAAAGATTATTGATTTTGTTCAATGATTAAGTGCTTAATGTTCTTACAACTTTCAAGCTTCTATTCAGTAGAATAACCTTTTTTTTTTTGAAATTACTTTCTCAAAGCCATGGAGCGTATTTTCACACAAAATTGCAATATTGGGCAAATGAGCCAGTTTTATATAGAAAAGTTTATTTGTTTCAAGCTAGAAGTATTCTATCAATCTATTGAAAAGGGTGTGTAACACACCATATAGTTTCCTACGATTTGATTACTTATCGGAGATAAGCCACACACCAAAATTTTTCAGTGCCAAAAAAAACAAAATACATATAAAAAATTTTCTTCTAACACATCGATGAATTTTTTTTCCTCAAATCAATGAAGTGTTACTTTACTAAGTTTAAATCGAATAAGGCACACTATTAAGACCAAATAACCAGTTCATAGTTTTTAAGAAGAAAAAAAATGTCTACAGCAGCAGCTCCTTCAGGCTCTAATGCTACTTTTCAAACCAGATCCAAGCCCCAAGAAATTCGTAAAGCTAACATCATTGCTGCAAGATCAGTAGCTGATGCCATCAGAACTTCTCTAGGTCCAAAGGGTATGGATAAACTAATCAAAACCTCCAAGGGTAAAACAATAATTTCCAATGATGGTCACACAATTTTGAAAGAAATGGCTATTTTACATCCAGTTGCTAAAATGTTAGTTGAAGTCAGTAAATCTCAAGATATTGAAAGTGGTGATGGTACCACTTCTGTGGTTATTCTTACCGGTAGTTTGTTACATGCTTGTGAAAGATTATTGAACATGGGTATTCATCCAATGATTATTGCAGAAACCTTTCAAGAAATTGCTGCCAGATGTTGTCAAATATTATATCAAGATTTAGCCTTAAAAATTGATCTACAAAA
The DNA here is from genome assembly GCA_037102615.1 of Hanseniaspora uvarum. NCBI lineage: Eukaryota > Fungi > Ascomycota > Saccharomycetes > Saccharomycodales > Saccharomycodaceae > Hanseniaspora > Hanseniaspora uvarum. The sequence continues at coordinate 997,026 of BTGA01000002.1, read as the reverse complement.
TGATTATCAAACCTTAGTCAAAGCTGCCTCAACCTCATTAAGCTCTAAAATTGTTAACCAATATAGTCACAAGTTAGCTCCGTTATCTGTTGATTGTGTTTTGAAGTTGGCTGGTGATAAATATACTTCTGCAAACGATGATTTAACTCATAATGGTATCAATGTTGATCTAAGTAATGTTAGACTTATAAAGAAACTAGGAGGTACCATTGATGACACAGAAATGGTTGATGGTGTTTGTTTAACACAAACCTCTGTAAAGCTAGCCAATGGTCCCATCAGAATGGAAAAGGCTAAAATTGGTTTAATTCAATTCCAAATTTCTCCACCAAAACCAGATACCCAAAATAATATCATAGTCAATGATTATAGACAAATGGACAAGATTTTAAAGGAAGAAAGAGCTTATTTGTTGAATATTTGTAAAAAAATTAAAAAATCTAAGTGTAACGTTTTGTTAATTCAAAAGTCTATTTTAAGAGATGCTGTCAACGACATGGCTTTACACTTCTTAGCCAAATTAAAAATCATGGTTGTTAAGGATATTGAAAGGGATGAAATTGAATTCTTATCTAAGTCTTTAGGTTGTAAGAGTATTGCCGACATTGAATTATTCACTGAGGATAGATTAGGTCAAGCTGATCTAGTTGAAGAAATTGATAGTGATGGCTCCAGAATTTTAACTATTACAGGTATAAAGCAACAATCTACTGTAGTTAAGGAACAAACCAAAGAAGCTTCCGAATCTGTTGAACAAGGTATTTCCAAACTATCACAAGATAAAAATGCCTTGCTTGAACAAGAAAAGGCCAAGTTAAATGATTCTACAAGCGATATAGCATCTGCCAATACCACGGTATCCAGTCCTTCCCTGCAATCTGGGGATTATGCAGGTATCAATAAAGAAAACGTATACAAGAGATATTATCAACAATCTACGGAAGTTACTCAACCTACAGTTTCTGTAATCATTAGAGGTGCAAACCATTTAATCTTAGATGAAACAGAAAGATCCATACACGATGCTTTGTGTGTAATAAGATGTTTGGTTAAAAAACCAGCATTGTTACCAGGTGGTGGGTGTCCTGAAATCTATCTATCTAGAAAACTAACAAGTGAAGCTGATATGTTATCTGGATCTAGACAACAATGTTTCAAAGAATTTGCTAAAGCTTTAGAAGTTATTCCAGTTACCCTTGCTGAAAATAGTGGTATGAACTCTGTTAATGTTATTACTGAGTTGAAAAACAAGATGGCTGATGGTAAGAAATTTGCTGGTCTATCTGCTAGAAGAACCGGTGCTATTGACGATGTTGTAGAAGAACATATTTTACAGCCATTGTTAGTTAGTACCAGTGCTATTACATTAGCTGCTGAATGTTGTAAGAGTATCTTAAGAATCGATGATATAAACTTTAGTAGATAAACTCTTCCGAATAAATAAATATTATATACAATGGATGATTATGTTTTCTTTTGAAAAAAAAAAAAAATAATAATATTAGTAGTAGAGTATTATGTGTATTTTGCCGTTAATAATGCTGTTATCCTTAAGATCCATTATAACTTAAAAATTACTTAAAAAACGAGCGAATCGATTTGGGTCCTAGATAACTCAGTCCTGAAAGAACGGTGGTTGTACTTACAATAATTCCAAAGTACTTGAAAAAGGTTTCCAGCTTCTCTATCTTATCTTTCTTTTCTTCTCCATGTTCTTCATCCTCGTTTTCTTTTTTGTATACCATGAAAACAAACAGTCCACCTATGTATAAAAGTTGCAAAGCAGTGTTTACTTTACTGATGTATGTAGGTTTTATTTGAAGCAAATTTGTTTTTTGCTGTGTCATAAAGTTGTTGTTCTTGTTCTTTGCAAAGGATATCAAAGTGCCAAAAATCAGCAAGGAGTCTTTAAGCAAAAATAAACTAAACACATAAGTTGGTATAACTTGATACAAACCACAGATTGTACTCAAAATTAAGATTTTATCCGCAAACGGATCTAATATAGATCCCAGTCTTGTTGTCATATTAAATTTTCTGGCAATAAATCCATCCACAAAATCTGATATTGCCGCATATGAAAACAGTGAAATTGATGTTTTGTAGTCTTGATGAATCAAAGAGTATGTAATGAGCGGAGTCGATATGATTCTAGAAATAGTGATTAAGTTTGGAATTGTATTAACTTCTTTCAAAAGAGCTTTTATGTTATTCTGTTTCTCTAGTTCACTTGTTTTTAATTCATTATTCGGGGTTTTTGATGAATATAGCTTTCTATTTAGTGTATGAGAAGATGAAATTTTGAACAGTATAGATTTTTTGTGCAGGAGTGTATTTGGCTGTAGAAAAAAGCCATTCTTATACGGCAAAACTTGTCTAAACATCTTTTAGCTCTCTTGAAATCTTAATAGGAATCTGGCTATTCAGAAATACATGTAATTAGATGAATACAGCTATCAATCTAATGGTTGATTCATATATATTTTTTTAAAACTGTTTCTTGATTGAGGAAGGATCCAGCATTTTTTTTTTTTCCTTCAAATCTTGAAAATTCAGTCCAAAAAAAGTCAAAAAAACGGGTTAAGCCAATAATATGCGTTTGGTATATAATAACATGCGTTAGAATCATTTTCACGAATATAATCTTACTTTCATGACTAAATGATTCAACAAAAACGAGCGATTTTTAAACAAATTTTAAAAAAAATGTATAATAAACCAACTGTGAATTTCTCAATAAAAAGAACACTCGTTTATCAGATCTTAGTTCCTATAATCGTTATATAAATAAGGGGGGTTTTTCCTTTCAGTTTTCAATAATTCTTCATTTTCAACTTCTATAGCTTACAACATACTTTAAAAAAGAAAAGAACAACAAAAATCCAGCAATCCCATAATGAATATTTTAGTTTACAACGGTGAAGGCAGTTCCTTTGAAACTGTAAAACACACCACAAATCTTCTTAAATTGCATTTAGAACCTTATTATTCAGTGCAACCAATTACCAAAGAGCAATTGCTTAATGAGCCGTGGTATGACACTAGAAAATCCAAAATGCTTGTTTTTCCAGGAGGTTATGATACCCCATATGTGAAGCTTTTAGCTATGGAAAACAATAAGATCACAAATTTGATTTTAAATAAATTCCACAAAGGTATCGTTTTGGGCATTTGTGCCGGTGGGTACTTACTTTCTGATAGAATCGATTTCAAAATCCCATCTCAGCACATAAAACAAGAAAGACCATTGAAACTATTTCCAGGATTGGTTAGAGGACCCCAATTTGATGGATTTTTATACGGAGATAACTCCGGCGCCAAGGTGGCTAAGTTAACTTGCAATTTTGGTTTGAAACAAGCCCCTTTCCAAACCACAGCCTTTTTCAACGGAGGTGGGTGCTTCATTGATGCAGAAAAATATGACAATGTTGAAGTTTTGGCCACTTATAACGACGATTCAGACTTGAAAGCTTACACTGATGGCCAAGAAACTGAATTTAGTGATAGCTCCATAGGTAAAAATCAAGCAGCTGTTATTTTGTGTCGCCCAAACAGTCCTTCTGAGTGTACTTCCGTTTTGATGGGTCCTCATTTAGAATACATTCCTAAAATTATGGCAGCAGCGGTCGGCAATGGTGCTGATTTGCCAGCCGGAATGATTGAAAAGCTGAACGCTGAATGTGACTCCAGAGATATTTTTTGGAAGCAATTATTCCAAAAGTTAGGTTTGAAAACAAATCAATCAACTAAATCCGCAAACTTTGGTGATGATCTAACTTTATCGCCTATGTATTTGCACTACAGAAAAGCTGAAGATATTGGTCAAATTATAGAATCAAAGGATGATATCCAGGAGTGTGAAGCTGATACTTTCCAAATATTCAATGGATACAGCAACAAATCCATTTTGACTAACCATAAAGGCATTTTTGAAGTTGAAACTACAGAAATACCAAAGTCCATTGTGCTTCCAAGCAATGAACATGAAAACAACAGTAATGAAAACACACCATTTTTTAATTCTACTAAATTTTTTTCGAAATTGTTACCAAATAACAAATTGGTAGATATTTTGCTTTTGACCGAAAAAATTTCATCCACATCTATATTACTGGATGCAAACCCAGCTTTGATGAAGGAAACATTTAAAGGTAGAAGTGTTTTGAGTGTCGGTGAGGTTCAATTATTGGGTAAAGGTAGATCCGGTAATGTTTGGGTATCACCTAAAGGGGTTTTAGCTCAAACCGTTTCTAAGAATTTCACTGAAAACAAAGTTGGCTTGAAGGTCTTTTATTTACAATATATTGCTGCTTTAGCGATGTGCGATGCCCTCAGAGATTACTTCAATCCTTATAGTCCATACAACTATCCACCAAAAAGCACATCTTCTTTTAGTTTGTCAAATCTTGATGATGAATATTGTCCAATACCAGTCGTCATTAAATGGCCAAATGATTTGTATATCTTAAAACCTTCTTACTACCATAGTCATTTCAAAAAATCAGGCTTGACTTTAGAAGAGTTTATTAAAACTAGTATTGAAGGGACCACTGTTGATCCAAACCATTTTACCAAAGTCACTGGTATTTTATTGAACTTAAAGTACACTACTAAATGGGAAGTATTGATTGGTATTGGTGTTAACTGCTTCAATAAGGATCCTAACCCATGTATCAACGACTGGGTTGAAATCATTAGATCTCATTACAAAGAACCAATTGATTTGGAAAACTTGGAAGAATTAACATTTGAGAGAATTACTGCTAGATACTTAAACTGTTTGAATTCTTGGTTAAATCATTTTGAAAATTTCGATAATCCAGCTATTTTGCAATCATTTTTGAAAAGATATTACAGATACTGGATGCATTCTGGCCAAGTTGTTACCTTAACTGATTTTGGTGACACCAAATGTAAAATTTTGGGTATATCAGAGGATTACGGGTATTTAGAAGCCAAAGACATTGTCAAAGGTAGTGTTTATCAATTGAAACCAGATGGTAACAGTTTTAATATCTTTGAAGGATTAATTAGTAAAAAAGTTTCTGGTTAAAGGAAATAATGCTGATAGAAATGATTGAATTCTGTTTATTTAAAAAAAAAAGTTGATATTAATTTGTTTGTATGTTTTTTTTTTTAATTTCTATATATATATTTATCATACATATTGAAGTAATATTCTATTTTTTTTAAGACTTTTCTTCTTCACTTTCATCCATTTTTTCATCTTCATCTTCACCATAAGCATTGGAGTTACCACCAAATGCTGGGGCTGTTGGAGATCCATAGCCTGGAGCTGTTGGGGATCCATAGCTTGGAGAAGAAGGTGAATAACTTGGGGAAGTTGGACTGTAACTTGGGGAAGTTGGGCTATAGCTTGGAGAAGTTGGAGAATAACTTGGGGAAGTTGGACTGTAACTTGGGGAAGTTGGAGCTTGGAGAAGTTGGAGAATAACTTGGAGAAGTTGGAGAATAACTTGGAGAGGTTGGACTGTAACTTGGAGAAGTTGGAGAATAACTTGGAGAGGTTGGACTATAACTTGGAGAAGTTGGACTGTAACTTGGGGAAGTTGGGCTATAGCTTGGAGAAGTTGGACTATAACTTGGAGAAGTTGGACTGTAACTTGGGGAAGTTGGGCTATAGCTTGGAGAAGTTGGACTGTAACTTGGAGAAGTTGGACTATAGCTTGGAGAAGTAGGACTGTAACTTGGAGAAGTAGGACTGTAACTTGGGGAAGTAGCAGAATATCCAGGAGAAGTTGGTGAGTAACCAGGACTACTTGGTGAGTAACTTGGTGAAGCAGCAGAGTTTCCGTAACCAGCTGATGGTGAGAAAGCACTTCCTCCAAATCCAGGGGAAGTATCACCTCCAAACCCTGGAGAAGAAGTACTGCCACCGTATGCAGTTGAGTTTTCATAATCAGTATTGTATGCAGTAAATCCGCCTGCAAGAGCTTCAGAAGAACCAGCATCAACAATAGGAGAGAACATTAATTCATCGCTCATATCGATATCAGAACTCTTTAAGCCAACTTCACTATTATATGGAGTGGTAGTACCATCTTCCATAGATCCCTTCAATAATAACGGAACTTCTTCTGGCATGTATTTACTTAAAGCCTCGTCATCAATCATGACATCAAAGGTACCAGTACCAATAGGCGGTATTTGACCCAATATGACATTTTCAGAAACACCTCTACAATCATCAACTTCAGCAGCAGCACCGGCTTCCATTAAAATTTCAACAGTTTCTTCGAAAGAACATCTCATTAAAGCACCAGTATCAGCTCTATTGAAACCGTGTCTAGTGATAGACATTAAGAAACCTGGAGAAGTCATGACATCAACCAACAAAGAAGTGTGTCTGTAATTAACATAAGAACCATCAGATGCAATGACATTATAGACTTCCTTGTATAAGGCAGCTCTACCAGCTTCGATACCTAATACATTCATTATATCAATGAAACTGTTAGTATAAATTCTAGAAGCATCAACACCTGGAACTATCATAACCTCAAATAAGTTAACACCATCAGTTTCCAAAACCCATTCAGGTATCTTGTGGTAATCACCAGTTTCTGGATTGATAATCTTTCTGTCATATTGCATTAATACAACTCTTTCAATATCCTTAACACCTCTTAAAGTGATAGTTTCTAACATATTGTTTTCGATTCTCTTCAACATATGATCTTCTTCAGCTTCAGTGTCTTCATCCATAGAGTTAGCATCTCTTATGACTCTACATCTAATGACTAACTTTTCAGCATTATCTTCACTCCAAATGACGTTCAAATCGTTTTCGAAAGTGTTTTTAATCTTAGAACCAATTTGAGCCATTGTTAGCTTCTTGTCATTCAAAGAATGTCTATCTAATTCTAATCTCAATAACCATGGAGAGTAATTTTCCAAACTCTTTCTTTCATCATCAGTAATAATGGTAGAGTACATAAACATCATTTCTTGATCATCTTCAATACAAGTTTCTAATGGATCTGGGTCATAGTAAATTTCAGAAGCAATGGTTACACTCTTCAAAGATGTGTGTTCAATCTTTGATCTGATGATATTAGCAGTTTCATTAGTAGCACCGTATTCTTGGTCTAGGTAAACAGTCAGATTTGGTGTCTTCATAGTCTTGGCAACATTCAAAATTTCTTTTAATCTTGGGACACCTGAAGTAACCTTCTTGGAGGCAACACCGGCAAAATGGAAAGTATTTAAAGTCATTTGAGTAGCAGGTTCACCAATAGATTGAGCTGCCAAAACACCGACCATTTCACCAGGATGAACAATAGATTTTTGGAATTGAGAAGCAATGTTATCAATAACCCATTTCAAAGTTTGCTTGTTTAATCTGAATTCTTGGATAACTCTCTTGACAGATAGTCTAGATCTGATTAAACAACAGAATAAGGTGATAGAATTTTCTTGAGCTTCTTGTAAAATGGCATTTTTACCTCTAACAACTTGTAATCTAGTTTGCAGTTCCTTAACAGCTTCAATGATTTCCGGAATAGTTAAATCTGAAGGTTTGGTAATATCAATTTTGAATGTATTTTGAGCATTTTGAATGATTCTTCTGATATTACCAGGTAAAGGCCAGTTGTTTTCACCATCAGCAAATACCTTTCTTAAAGTAATTCTATCAGAAATCAATTGTTTATATTCTTGATTTAGCATTGATTGAATCTCTTTGTTACCAACTACTTCAGAACCAGATTCTAACAATAATCTTACCATTTGTGTATCTTTATTCATAACATCTAATCTGTACTTCTTTTCAAAAGCAGCATCAGATCCAGGAATAGTATCAATAGATTGTTTTTCTACATGACCAGCATCTAAACCATCTTCACCATAAATGAATTGAATAATGTTACCCAAAGAGTTTCTGGTAGTACCGTCATAATGAACCATAATATCTTCCAAAGCCTTAACCAATCTTCTTTGAATATAACCAGTTTCAGCAGTCTTAACAGCAGTATCAATCAAACCTTCTCTACCACCCATGGCATGGAAGAAGAATTCTTGTGGTGTTAGACCTCTTAAGTAAGAATTTTCAACAAAACCTTTAGATTCTGGAGAGTAATCATCCTTTGAAAAGTGGGGTAAAGTTCTATCAGCAAACCCGAATGGAATTCTTTTACCTTCAACAGATTGTTGACCGACACAAGCAGACATTTGAGCAATATTAATGAAAGAACCTTTAGAACCAGAACTTACCATTTGTTTGACATTATTCAATGATTTTAAGTTAACTTCGGCTGATCTACCGGCTTTATCTCTAGCTTCATTCAAGTATCTAACAACGTTATCTTCAAATGATTCTCTTAAAGTCATACCATGCTTAGCTGTTAACAAGTTTTCTTGAGCTTCTTTAGTAACTTCTTCAACCTTGACTTTAGCAATAGCAATAGCTTCAGTAATTTCAACCATGGTCTTCTCATCAGCAATGGTATCACCAATACCAATGGAGAAACCGTTATGTAAGAACCAGTAGTTAACAACCTTTTGTATGTTACCAAATAATTTAGCACAAACGTATGGACCTTTTTCTTTGGTAACGACGTGGATTAGACCACCAGCTGAAGAACCAACTGTTTTCTTATCAACAACACCAAATATGATTTCACCATCCATAACTAATATACCATTGTCTTTTGGAGATAACATAGTGGTTCCGTCATCAAATCTTTGCAAATGTATACCTTTAGGAATAGCCATAGATAGAAGTTGTTTACCAGACCATAAAGGCTTAGGCTTAACAATGGCTGGTGGTGGAACAACACCATCCCAGTCTGGAATCCAGTATAACATATTCAAAACTTGTTCGTAGTCAATGAAAGAGTTTCTTAAAGTCATCTTTCTAACACCACATAATGTATCTTGAACAATACCCATACAAGGTTTATTAGATTGAGGAGAAACAATTTGCAATGGAACAGCACATAACAGAGATAACTCGGCTTTAGTTTCTTCACTCTGAGGGACATGTAAATTCATTTCGTCACCATCGAAATCAGCATTATAAGGAGAAGTAACAGACAGATTCAATCTGAAGGTGGAATAAGGCATGACCTTTACTCTGTGTGCCATCATGGACATTTTATGTAGAGAAGGTTGTCTATTGAAAAGAACTGGATCTTCATCAACAATATGTCTTTCAACTTTCCAACCATACTGTAGTTGTAAATCACCTGCTCTCTTGTTATATCTCAAATCAATTCTGGTTCCGTTGTCTCTTATGACATACTTGGCACCAGGATGTTGGTTAGGACCATTCTTGACTAATTCAGTTAGTCTATCAATGTTGTAAGGGGTAACAATTTCAGGGTATGTCAAAGTTTTAGCAATAGATAAAGGAACACCGACTTGGTCTAATTCTAAGTTAGGATCACCTGAAATAACAGTTCTTGCTGAAAAATCGACTCTTTTACCCATAAGGTTAGATCTGATTCTACCTTCTTTACCTTTTAATCTTGCTCTGATAGATTTTACAGGTCTACCAGACTTTTGTAAAGCTTGAGGTTGACCGGCAATGTCATTATCCATATAGGTAGCAACATGATATTGTAGTAACTTTTCAAAATCATGGATAACATGCTGTGGAGCACCTTCAATTTCTAATTTTTGAACATTAATATTTGCTTTTAAAATATCACCTAACTTATAAGTCAAATCATCCTCACCTCTTTGAGATTCATTGAATGCAACACTAGGTCTGACACATGGTGGAGGAACAGGTAAAACAGTCAATAACATCCACTCAGGTCTAGAATAATCCTCATCGAAACCTAGTCTCCAACAATCTTCTAATGATATGTGTCTGAATATATTCAAAACTTCTTCTGGGGATATGTTTCTTTGCTCAGGTTCATCTTCATCATCATCGTCATTATTGTTACCAGGGGCATTTGGTTTTTTCTTAAATTGAGCTAAGAAACCAATACCATTGAATTTGATTTGAGGTTGAACATGGCCACAACCACCTCTAGATATATGGATATTGTTGACAACAACATCGGTTTCACATGTTGATATGGCTTTACAAATGGTCCAAACAGCATTGAATCTCTTTTTTGGATCTTTTAATCTAATAGCTTGTTTAAATAACGGATCAAATTCGTCTTGTAATAATTTACCACAATGAATACAAACGGATTCCAAAACTTTTTTTATTCTGCTTAAGAATGCAATGTTAAAGACTGGCTTGGCTAATTCAATGTGTCCAAAATGTCCTGGACAATCACTCATACCTTCATGACATGTTTGACACATGTTGTTTCTATCTACAGAACCCAATAATGGAGAGTTCAACCCATTCAAAATCGGTTGACCCTTTTCATCGAATGTGTCGGCTGTGGATATTTTTAGTACAGAAATAGCTCGTACTTCTTCTGGAGAAAATAACCCAAATTGTATTTCCTTAACGGTTCTCAATGGAGCACTGGAATAAGATTCTTGCATATTGTGTTATATTGCTTTCTAGTTATTATTTTTATTAATATAAAGATTGAAATTGGAATGTTTCTTCTTTATGGTTGTTTTTTTTTTTGTTGATATCCCTTTTGAAAATAAAACTTGTTTGATAATATTTGTCTTGAAAAAGAAAGTATATTATTCGAAAACTGTATGTTAATCCCTGTTGTATTTATGTTATCAAATCTACTTGTATATTGATATTACTTCGGGTGTTTGTCTACAAAAATAAGCAATAAAGATATTCGTTCCTGTATTAACTGCTTTATTGATATATCAAAAAGAAAGTATGTTGACCTTTGTGTTTTTTTTTTTTTTGTTTTTTTTACTTGTTCTATAGTAACTTATCTTGCAATAATAAACAAGAGAAATTCAATCAAAGAATTATAAAAGAAGGAGATTTAAATTTATTATAGATAAATAAACGTCTACTTTTCCTTTGTTAAAAAAAAAAAAAAAAGCTTGATGGTTATATACTACTTTACAACTTGTTTATATGATTAATTATGTTTTAATAATTTAAAAATGTCAATATTAGAGAAAAACACAAGGGTTGAACGAAAGAAAATTTTTCAACACCCATAATTGAAGCAGTATATGAAATTAGTAGTCGGAGAAAAGAAAATTTTTCACACTTTTTTTTTAGGTGAAAAAAGGAGGAAAAAGAAATAACTCCGATAAATATGTTAGTTACCCGAATATAACACTACAGATTTGGCCTGCTACATAGACTTTTAAGTAGGTATGAACCTGGATTAGCCTTCGGAATGGGAGTGCTGTTAATCAAACATCTTGGATAAGTTCTTTTTTTCCTTTGCAAGCATGGATTGTTTTAACTTTTTAGACTCCTTGATAGCCTTGTGAATAGCTTGGTCATCAGCTGAAAACATGGTAGCGAACTCTAAATCCGTCAATGCCATGTCAGGGTTGTTTAAATGGTGGTAAGCCAGTCCTCTTCTGTATAGAGCTTTAGCCTTTTGTTTATCCTCAATGTCTTCTAAATGTAAGATTTTGGTAGTTGGTTCCAAAGCGTTTTTGTATTTGCCGACTTTGATGCAACAAATAGCAATGTTGTTGTATAAAACAATCTTCAAATCTTTGATTTCTTTTTCTTCTTCCTTTGGTAGATCTTCTGGCATGTAAGTTTCGACATAGTTTAAAGCTTTGGAGTATTTGACTAATGCAGCATCAAATTTCTTTTCTTTGAAACATTTAGCAGCAATATCTTTAACAGTTGTTGCACCCTCAATCACACTTCTAAAAGAAGCAGTGTCAATTCTTGGCTCGTCTTCTAAAAATGGTTCCCAATCATCGCCAAATTCATCAGCCTTCATTTTTTCTGCATCTTCAGCAACACTAAAGTCCTCTGGTAAAACACCACAGTCTACAATAACAACATCTTCTACAGGCTTGTCGTTATCAGTTGGTAAGTTTTCAATTTTTTTAGCAGTTCTTTTACCAAAAATTACTTCACCAAAAACGACGTGCTTACCATCTAACCACTCAGTTTTAGCTACAGTGATAAAAAATTGGGATCCGTTGGTGTTTGGTCCTGCATTTGCCATAGATAGCAAATATGGTCTATCATGTTTATGAATGAAGTTTTCATCTTCAAATTTTTCACCGTATATGGATTCACCCCCTGTACCATCACCTCTGGTGAAGTCACCACCTTGTAACATAAATTTCGGAATGACCCTGTGGAAAATGGAGTTTTTATACGATAATTGTGCGTCTGGTTTAGTAGTGGCAAACCCTTCGTTTCCTTCACAAAGTTTGTAAAAATTTTCAGAGGTTTTAGGAACATCCTCGAATAAATTAAATATTATTCTTTCTGATTCAGCTCCACCAATAGATATGTCAAAGAATGTTTTTTTACCCATTTTTTCTAAGTTATAATTTGTTGTTTGGTGTTAATTCATTAAAGTTTTACTTAAAATTTGAACGAATACTGATCAAATATCTTTCATATTTTTAAAATAACTTATGGTACGAATAAACTTGAAGGTCTTTTCACGTGCGCGTTCAACAAAAAAAAAAAGGTTCTAGAAATTTCTATACTTAATCCAAGAATATATACACAACACCGTTAAACCAAAGGCTTTGAATCATTAGTCAAAGCTTTCTTCTATTTCGTCATCAACTTCAATATCACTGGCTGATTGACTTTCAATTGTTTCTGCTTCACTCAAAATTTCATCATCGGAGTTTAAGTGGAAACTTTCATCCTCATCACCATCAGCTTCTTCATCAGTGTCTAGATCAGACATGGTCAATTCAAGATTCAAATTTAACCCTTTCAAGATCCCCCTTTCTTTCAAGTCCATGACGTCTATGTCTTTTTTTTTGGCCTCATTAATTACATTTTCTGAGCTTAGTAAGTCTAGAAAATCATCGTCATAGGAATTTTTGATTCTACCCAAAACATTATAGTTTCTATCTTCAGTTCTTTTTAAAGTGTCTTGTTGGTTCAAGCCTTTCAAATGTCCATTATCAACTATAATTGTTCCTGTTTTCAAATCAACAACATCACTCAGTGATTGATCTTTTCCTAATTTTTCGTATTTGGAGATTATACTCTTCCAAGAATTGGCAAGGTTTTTATCTGCTTTGTCGTGTCTTTCTGCTAACTCAGTATCTGTGTAGTTTCTTATTGCCTTATGTGTATCAATAGACAATATATACTTTTTATTGTCCAAGACAATTTTGTTCTCGTTATTCATCTTGCGCTTTTTAAGATTATGCTTCCTTTCTAAATAGTCACCGTCAGAACCATACACTCTTTGGTACTTCGGTAGAATTGGTGTAGAAAGTTCCTGGCGGATGTTATTCACGTCTGGATCTATAAATTTAAACTTCTTTAGATTGGTTGAACCCTCTTTGATTGTTCGGAGCTTGTTTGATTCATTTGCTGTTTTTATTTCTCTTATACTAGTCTTGAAGCCGGTTTCCTTTGGTGCTGCAGAATCAATTGGCTTATTGGCAAGCTTCTCATTTTCAATTGGCTTTTTCTCAAGCTTCTCACCATCAATTGGCTGTAACGCCTGTTTGTCGGCGTTCTCATCACTATCTGAATCCAAAAATTCGTAAACTATGTCCTTCAGTGGTATCTCGACATTAGGCTTTTTATCTGCTTTTTTTTTTAATATTTTTTCAAATGGATTACGAAGACTAGACTCTCTCGTATTCATCATCAATAATCTTTGGGCTTTGTCACCTTATTTAATAGCCATTCTTCAGTCTTTTTAGAATGAACAAAAAAAACAACATTTTAAAATGTAATTTCGCGTTTTAAAGAAAAAATAGGTAATTTTTTAACAGGAATTGAACAATTATCGCTATAGGCTAATTGTTACTAAGGGTTTTCATATCATTCATCATTATTTTTGCTTGTTTTCTTACATTATTTATATATAAATGGTGTATTTGAAAGTAAAAACCTGTTCAAACAGAACTCACATAGCATCATTACTCCCTTACCTCACGTTCATATTGTTCCTGAGGCTTGTCGTTTTGAAAAGTTCTTTGAGGATTGTCATTCTGTTCCCAGCAACGTTTAAACCACTTCATTTCCTCAGTGCATTTTCTCCAGTCACCTGTGTCAGCATGGCAAAAATGCAGTATTAAATTCTGAAGGTAACACCCAGTATTAAATATTCTTTTGTCATAATCTTCTAGGCCCTCTAATGAGCTCGCATCCGCTTTTATTTCTTCGTACTGCTCAAAAGCTTCCTTGTAGTACTTGCTATCTTCAATTCTAGGCATTTAGACAGCTGTTTTTTTTTCTTTTAATTAAAATTAAACCTATGGTTTATCAATATCTTTCTAATACTCTATCTACACGTACCATAATATAGCCGTAATAAGTGTTCATTAATCACCCAAACCTACCCTCGTATGCTGTATTTTCTCCTAGCATTTGATTATCGGTGTTAAGGGCCAGGGTACTACGCCTAAAGCAGGAACGACAGAAAATTTTTCAGGTGGGAATTGAATTTGGCTGTTTGACACGGGGGATTTTTTTTTTAAAAACTTTGTTTACTATTTTAAATTTAAATATGGGTATTTTCACCCTTGGAATTGGTTGAAATAATTGATTTTAGGTAGTAAAGTAATGAATAACCAAAAGGAAAAAATAAGATAAAACAGCATATTGATAACCTTAATTGAACTGTTTTTTTTTTTTTTATTTGAAAATCACATCTTAATATAGAAATCAACAGCTTTTTTTTTTTTTTGTTAAATAAACAAATATGGTTGTTATAAAGTCTATTGAAAAATCATCTACATTTGCTTGGTCTAATGGCAAAAATCCAAAGCTTGCATTAGGTTCATTAAGTGGTAAGATAGATGCAAACTTTAGTAATGACAGTGTTATAGAAATTTTAGATACATTCACAAATGATGATCAAAACGTGAGTTTGGCCAAGATCACTGCTTCTTCTAAGTTCTTAGATTTGGCTTGGTCCAGTGACGACTCAGTTATTGCAGGAGCCTTGGAAAACGGGACTGTTGAATTTTACTCTTTTGATAAAAACACAAATGAATTGAAAATCATAAACAGCTTCAAAAAACATTCAGCTTCAGTTCAATGTTTGAGTTTCAGTAAAGTCAATAAAAACTTATTAGCCACAGGTGACGCTAAAGGTTTGATTAATGTGTGGGACATTTCAAAAATTTCAGATTCTTCATATGAGCCTACTTCCACTGGAGATTCCATTAGTAGTGTGGATGGTGTCAAGAGCATATCTTGGAACAACAAAATTGGACATATATTGGCTTCAGCTGGTTCCTCCACTGGTTCTGTTTCTATTTGGGATTTCAACCAAAAAAAGGAGATTCTACACTTTAACTACCAAAACCCAACTTCTAATCTTAAAGTCTTATTTGATATTGTTGAATGGCATCCAACAAGTGGTACCACTATTGCTACTGCTTCTAACTCCGATTTGAATCCAGCTATCATTTTATGGGATTTAAGAAAAACAAATACTCCTTTACAAGTTTTGGAAAACAACGGTCATGCAAAGGGTATTCTTTCTTTAGATTGGTGTTCTCAAGATTCAGGATTATTGTTAAGTAGTTCTTCAGACTGCACTGTTGGTTTATGGGATCCTGAAGTTGAAAAGAGTTTGATTCACAAATACCCAAGCAGATCAAACTGGATTTTTAAGGCTAAGTTTGTTCCTAGTTATCCAGATTATTTTGCTGCTGCTAGTCACGACTCTGTTATTGAAGTTCAACAATTACAAGATTTACAAATAGATGCAAACATTGCTGAACTACAAGAAAAACAAAGACAATCTAATCCAGTAGACAAAGAAGAAGTGGTAAAGAATGTTGAACAATCCGAAGATGATTTCTGGAACTCTCTTTCATCCAACAATAATCAAGGATCCTCAAGTACTGCTACAGGCTCTACCTTGCAAAATGCTAATATAAAGAAGGCTAACCAATCTCAAACATTTTCCTTGCACATTCCAAAATGGTTATCTACTGAAGGTAGAAGACCTGCTGCATCTTGGGCATTTGGAGGCAAAATGGTCAGAGTTTTACCTGATGGAAAGTCTGTTTCTGTGTTTACCCAACCACACGCCAAAGACTCAGATAAGGACTTGAAGAAACAATACGACTTGTTACAAAACGCTTTGAAAACAAAAGATTTCAATGCTATCATTAGTAAGAGATCTAACAATGCTATAAACAACAACAATGAAGAAGATTGGAGTTTGTTAGACAAAATCTCTTTGGATGGTAAAGATGCCTTCTTTGCTGAAGCTTTAGCATTAGATGGTGAAACTGATGAAATAAAGGATGTTGAAAAAGAAGACGATGAAGAATTCTTTGAAAAGCTGGAACAAGAAAAATTAGACCTATCAAGTATTTCTGAAAATTATGAGTTTGGATCAGATGAAATCTTGAGATCTCTTATCAACAAAGATTTAAAAGCTGCCGCCAACTCTAAATTAAGCAATGGTGATTTATTAGAGGCTTTGGTTATAGCTCATGTGTCTAAAAACGATGATTTAAAAGAAAAGGTTCTTACCGAATACTTTGTCAAAAAGGCCAAAACTTCAAAAACTTCTAGACTATTATATGCTTTATCCGAAAACAAGTTTGAAGATTTGATTGAAAAAACAAATGTTTCAGAATGGAAGTATGTTTACAAAGCTATCACAAATTATGTTACTGATGAAACTATCCAAAAGAACTTTTTTGCTTCTTTAGGTGAAAAACTTTATAAAGCTGGAAACAGACATGATGCTTTAATTGTTTACATGTCCTCTGGTATTTTTGAAAAAATCAGCTCTATCTGGGTTGATGAATTGAGGGAGATTGAAGAAGGATTGAGATCATCTAAAAACTCTGCTTATGAAGCTCATTTGGAAAGTTTAACCGAATTTGTTGAAAGATTCTCATGTTTTGCCAACTTTTTCGAATCTGATGGCTCCAAAAATTCTTTGATTGGAGGAAATCCTAAGATTGTTAGTATTGTTTTAGAATTTATAAATGTTATTTGCATCAACGGTAACTTTGATCTAGCTTTGAACTTCTTGAACATTTTACCAAGTGATAATGCCGATGTTGTTACTGAAAAGCAAAGGGTTATGATTGCTTCTGGAAAATCACAAACTCCTGTAACTCAAAGCAAATACCAAAGTCATGCTAAAAATCAAACTCAAGCTAGACAAATCAATCCAGGTGCTCAATTCTTTAGCAGTTCCATTGGTCACAGTACATCTATAAGTTCTGTTAATAGCAATATTCCTAACAGAGCTCCTATTGCAAGTTTGGATAAGGGAAGAGTTTCATCTAATGAATCAATTTATGCTTCTGTAGCTCCAGTTAAAGCTGGCCATGCTAAGGCTGCTATGTATGCACCACCACCTCAACAGCCATTACCACAAGTTCCATTGTCTAATCAAAAGGTTCCTTCAAGTGCTTCTGCCACCGTTGCTCCTCCTCAAGTTGTTAACCCATACATGCCTAAGGCTACTATCATATCATCCAACTCAGCCCCAGTACCAACTAACAATTCAACAGCTTCTTTTGCTACTCCACCTCCAATAGGTAGAGCACCAATTCAACCTCAATTTATTTCAACTAGTTCTACATCCGAAATAAGGGAATCTCCAAACAAAGCTCCATCTGATATGGTATCCGGTCAAAAACCAGTTGGTAACAAGCATGCTAACGCTGGCTGGAATGACTTTGCTTTACCATTACCTGGTACTGCTAGTAGAGCCAAGGCCATTGGTGTTAAGAAGGAGCCATCAGTAGTTAATACTCCTGTTGAAAAGCTGGCAGCTATTCCAAATAAACCAAAGGTTGCTCATATGTCTACTCCACCTCCACCAAAGGCTGCTGTGAGAAACTTGTCAAGCAAAAACATTGCTGAACAAGCAGAAAAAGCTAAATCTAGAGTTTTATCTGAAAAAACAACTAAGTATGCACCATTAGGAAACATTCCAATTCAAACTGCCCAATCTGTTGGTACTCCTCCTATTGTTAGTCCATCTATTGTTACCAAGAAGCCACCTATGCCAGAACATCCTAAATTCAATAATCCATACGCACCAGCTGTAGACAAAAATCCATTATTGACAAAACGTAGTAGTTCAAATAAATTTGCTCCACCTCCAATCAGTAATCATTATGGGGCTCCTACAGCAAATGCAACCGCTGATGCACCAGCTTCGATTCCTCCTCCTCCGGTAAAGAGACAAAATACTGTAGCATCAGTTCCACCTCCAATTTTGAATAAACAACCAAGCGTTGTTGAAAGTGTTTCTGAACTAGCTGCTGCACCAGCAGAATCAACTGTTATTTTGGATCAAGAAAACAAGGAAATAGAAGAAGACAACGAAATATTTACTGAAGAAGAAAGCTCAAAAATTCAAGATTACTTCCTAGGTAGATTGAGTGAGGTCACTGATGGATTAGGAGAAAAATTAGGCCCCCAAATCAAGGACACACAGAAAAGATTGACTATTTTGAACAATCACTTGAAACAAAAGAATCTGATCACCGAAAGGGTTGTTATCGAAGATATTTTGAAGATCATTGACTTTTTAGAAACCCAAAGCTTTGAAGAAGCAAAGGCTTTACAAAGTAAAATCTCCAATGAATACCCTGAACAAGCTGGTAAATGGTTGACTGGTGTCAAAAGATTCATCGGTTTCTCTGAAGCAATCAGTGCCAAGAAGTAATCCAATCACTTATATATATAGCTTATATCCGCTTTTACGACTAAAAACCACACCAAAA
Organism: Hanseniaspora uvarum; assembly: GCA_037102615.1. Taxonomy (NCBI): domain Eukaryota; kingdom Fungi; phylum Ascomycota; class Saccharomycetes; order Saccharomycodales; family Saccharomycodaceae; genus Hanseniaspora; species Hanseniaspora uvarum. The sequence goes on along the minus strand of BTGA01000002.1, from coordinate 978,270 downwards.
TCCCCTCTAAATCGTTCCATTACCACTCATTGTGCTGAAAAGCCTCCTTCATTTGCTACAAACTCCCTATATCCGCTCCCTGCTTATCCGTCTTATTAGCCTTCATATCACATCACGCTTTTTTCAGTGGGGTAGTCAGAATGCTAGTATTTCTCTCGGGTTTTTTGCTGGGTAAAATGATGAGCAAGCCTTCCATTTTTTTTTTGGTGCTAATAGGCACGCATCAGGAGTTATGGATTAAAGGACAATTATAGGATTTAAAAATATGAATATTTTAAAATAATTTTATATAGAGAATACGATATGGGTGGGAGCCCAAATACAACTTGCTGAATAGAAGCTTTGATTGAAAGGCTTATAAGCATAAATACTCATTTACCAACTGAACATATACACAAGCGAAAGCTATACATAGAGGGTGAGGGGTTTTTTTTTCTTCATTATTTGATTCTTAAGGGATTATTCATTCTTTTAATAACATATGACTGATAATAACAACTATAATTCAAACCTTTCTATAGTGGATGAAGAGTCGATTATTGATGGTGATTCGAAATATGAAGAGTCTCTTGACATTTTCAGGTCAGTTTTGGATAGACTGGATGAATTCACCAGTAAAAATGTCAACAACGATTCAGCAGCAATATTATCATCAAACCAATCAAACACATTAATAAACTCTTTGTCCAAAATAAACAACTCAACGATATCTTCTATACTATATGACAATCAAAGCAAGAACATAAAAAATGAAACAAAAGACAATCCAAAGATGGATTCAGAATACATCATCAACGAGCTTTTGAAAAGAAGAACAGAATATAGATCCATTATTGATAAGAAACAGACTCTTTTGAAAAATAAAAGAAAGGGTTTTAACAAAAAGCTCAAGAATACTCTTAACTTTATTACTGAGAATAATGATGATGAAAAAGCAAAAAAAAATAAACCTTTGGAATTAACAGCTGAGGAAAGACTACGGCAGTTTCAAGAGTTCTCTAAAAGCTTGAACAATCTTCCTAGTCAATCAAATATTATTATTGATCACGATTTGAGTAACCAGAATGGATTTGAAATTGACAATTTCCATAATTATAAGTTTAAAGCAGATAATGATAACGATGATTATATAGTTGATCCATTGACAAGACATAGAACCATAGAAACATGGAGTCAAGACGAAATTTTGGAAAATTATGATGAAATTCTGGAACAGTACTTGATATACTCTAGTAACTTTAAAAATCAACACAATGAATTAGACGGATCAGTTGCTGATCTAGAAGATGAAAACATAAACGATACGAGCTCACAGTTTTTCAACAATTCTATTTTTTCCAAAAAACCTCAAAAACAATCCCTTAAAATGTCTTTAATTGTAGGGTTGATTGTTGCTTTAGGTGGTTTGATTTATGGTTTTGATTCTGGTTTAATTAATAACTTAATTGGAATGTCGTATTTTGTAGAGCATTTTCAAACTGGTGACGAAGGATTCACCACATCCGAAATATCCATCATAGTAACCTCCTTATCTATAGGTACATTCACAGGGGCTTTAGTTGCTCCTTTTTCAATGGATAGATTTGGCAGAAAGCCTACTATTATTGCTTCGGTATGGTTTTTTTTAGTTATAGGAAATATAGTTCAAATCACTTCCATAAACATACTCAGTGTAATCATGGGTAGATTGGTATCTGGTTTTGGCGTAGGGATTTTATCTGCTGCCATTCCTAATTATCAATCTGAAATTTCTCACAAAGACATTAGAGGTGCTATCATCTGTACTTTTCAGTGGGCTATTACCTGGGGATTGTTACTTTCTTCGGTGGTTTCTCAGGGTACCCATAAAATGGAAACAAAGGCTTCTTATCAAATCCCAATGGGGTTACAATTTGTTTGGTCATTTTTATTAGGTATAGGAATGTTTTATTTGCCAGAATCTCCAAGATACTATGTTATGAAAGGTCAATTAAACAAAGCTGCGGAAGCTTTGTCGTTTGTTAGAGGTGTGTCTATTACAGATACAGTTCTTTTAGAAGAACTAGTTGAAGTTAAGGCTAATTATGATTATGAAATGTCCTTGAATACTAACGGTGGTATATTAGACTGTTTCAAAAGCTCACCAACTAGATACAAACAAAGATTGAGATTATTCACTGCTGTTACTTTGCAATTTTTTCAGCAGATGTCTGGTATTAACTTCATATTTTACTATGGAATTACGTTTTTCCAAGAAAGTGGTGTGTCTTCTACCTTTGTCCTATCCTTGATAACGTATGCTGTCAATGTTGTTTTTAACATTCCTGGTTTATTTTTGATTGATTTAATTGGTAGAAGGCAATTGCTGTTATGGGGAGCAATCTTGATGACAATTTTTAACTACATTGTTGCTATTATTTCATCTATTAAGATGCCGTCTTCAATTTCAAAAAAAGATCTGGAGACATTAAAGTTGACTTTTATCTGTGGTTTTATAGGTTCTTTCAGTGCTACTTTTGGAGGGTGTACTTGGGTGGTTTCTGCTGAAATTTTTCCTCTGGGTATCAGATCTCAGTGTACATCAATATCTGCTGCTGCTAACTGGCTTGCAAATGTCATTTGTGCAACAATGACGCCATTTATTTTCAATGAAGGATCTGCACACAGAAGCGATAAAAGCAATTCTCATTCAAGAATCTTTTTTTTATGGGCCACTTTAAACTTTTTGGCTATCTTTGCTGTTTATTTCTTGGTTTATGAAACATCAGGCTTAACTCTTGAAGAAATAGATGAGCTGTATGTTCAGTCCAAGAATGCCAGAGATTCAGTAAACGTAAATAAAAGTATTAAAACCGGTGATTCATATGTTACAGGCTTTTTAACTCTGGCTAAGAATTATAAAACCACCAAAAACAAGAACGCAAACCATTCTTCAAATAATATATGTGTTGAAGACAATAAAACCATTTTGGAAAAGAAAGTAAGTGAAGGCTTTGAATCTGATATTGGAGACAAAGAGACTGCTTATAACACAAATTCTGTGACAAAAGACATATCCAACGACAATTTGACTTCTCCTGTCGAATCTGTATTTAAGCTTAGAAAGAACTCTGAAAACAGCATCAAAAAAGAATCGTCTAAACGGTCGTCTTTTACTAATGAAAACCAAACTTCTCTGGATCCATATGAAGCCGACAATATGGACATTTATGATGATGAAAAACAAAAACACGAAAACTATTTGAAGATTCTTGAGCTGTCAGGCCAGCTAAAGATGAAACACAAGGCCGACGAGGAACAACAAACAAATGAAAACATCTCACTGGGGAATGGATTAGCAATTACTATTTTGCCAAGATCTGTACCTTCAACAACGGGATTATCAGCTGGATTTACAGATAACTACGAAGACATCCAAAGGTTTGAGAAGTTAGATGAACAGGACTACCTCAACTATATTGACTTCAAAAAGGACAGCTTCAAACCTATACAAGACCCAATCTTCATTGCTAATCAAAGAATGACTGATCCACCGAACATATCTTCAGATGAAGAATAACCCCTATATATATCCGAATTAGGCAAGACTTTATCTATTTCTGTTTTTGGATAATGCATTCTTAAAAGGGTAAATTTACAAAAGCGGCAAATTGTTTAAACCCTGTAATCACGGTGGTGTGCGTTTAGCATAGTGAAATTTTTTTTTTATATATATATTTTTTTTGGTATGAACATCTTAGATTTTGTACATTATCATAAGGAGAAATCTTAATATAGACAAACCTAAAAGGTGAATTTAAGTGTCCAATTAAGGCTTTTGCATATCGTTTGAATACCGTGTGTTTTTTTTTTGAGTTATAATTGGCAATCATCGATATCTAACTTATATATATATATACAAAAACAGAAATGACAGAATCAAGCGATAATAAGAAAGAACCTCAGCAATCAGTGGTATTTAATGATATTTCATTTACAAGCTCAGTTGATGTAAAAAATGTTAAGCATTTGAAGAGCATGGACAGAGAATATAATCCGTTGAATGTGAAACCAGAAATTTCAAAGCAAGTTCCAAGTTTGACCAACACCAAATACATAGCAAAGAATGTGATGCAATCCAAGAAAGAAAACAAGAATCCATCGATCTTTAAGAATAAAGAGAAAATTAACATAGGTGATGGAAACAGAAAGTCCCTTCATGATTTTTTTACTGCAGAACTGTGTAAAATCAACAAAATAATTTTTGATTTTTTCATGAAACTACTTCTATCTATTGTTTATTGTGTATTTGCTATATTCAGATACTTCCAATATAACTACAACTGTATGAAGCTAAGATTTTATTCTTTATTGTACAATCCTTCTGACTCTCCGCAATTGATAAGAACAGATGTATCACATTTGTCCAAAATTCCCAAAAGATTAGCCGCAATTTTGGAGTACAAATCTGAAGAAGAAGTTGGAGGGGGTGTTTTAGGATTGATGGAAGATGCTGGAGACTTGGTTGCTTGGTCATTGAGTGCTGGAATAAAGCATCTAACATTATACGATTACGATGGTTTGTTAAAGGATGATGTTGATTTGCTAAGAAAAATCATATTCAGCAAGTTGTGCAAATACTTTGGTGCCCAAAAAACGCCAAAATTTGCTGTAAGAATTCCTCACAAGAATCAAGTTTATTTCAATATTCCCATTACAACTGATGCAACTGAAAGTGACTCATTAAACAAGAAAGTTAGCATTGAAATTGTTTTATTAAGTGTCGTTGATGGTAGAGAAACAATTGTTGAATTAACCAAAACTTTGGCAGAATTGTATAAAGAAGATAAGATCTCAGAAGATGACATTACAATGGATTTGGTAGATACTGAACTAAAGCAATTGGTGGGAGAAGAACCGGATCTTCTTTTATACTTTGGCCCCAACTTGGATTTACAAGGTTACCCACCATGGCACATAAGATTAACAGAGTTGTTTTGGGAACACGACAATAACAGCGTATCATACACAGTTTTCATTAGAGGTTTGAAGCAATTTTCTGCTAGCAAAGTTAACGTAGGAAAATAAGGAACCTTTTCTGCTGCTGGTAAAAGACACGTCAGAATACTCAGATAGTTGTTGTAATACGGAATAAAAATAGCTATATTGAATTCAAATTTCATTTACCAAAAAAGAAAAGAAAATAGTAGCATTATATATCATTATAATACTAGTCACAAGCTTTATTGTGAAGTTTTTATTAAGCAGTGAAGAGTTTGTTTGTTTCTATTCACCATGATCAATAATAATGCTTGAATATTTATTCATTTTTTATTTTTTATTTCTTAACTAGAATGATTAAAAAGTCATCATATATAGTTGCTATTGAATACATAAAAGTTATACACTATCTGGCAAATTGTATGTATTTTAAATTGCAGAATGGTATGATTTTTCCATAATGTTTCAGGTTGTTTAATCGAATAAACCGAAACCCATGTCGTCATCGGATTCTTCAGCTTCAGAAGCTTCCTTTTCTTCAGCAGCAGCTTCAGTAGAACCAGCAGCAGCGGAGGCAGCTGGGGCAGCAGAAGAGGCACCGACAGAGTTGAAACCGGCTAAGATTTCCTTAACGTCCTTACCTTCTAAAGCCTTAGCGTAGATATCAGCCCAAACCTGTTTGTGAATAATAATTGCTTTAATCAATATAATAATAGTGATAGTTGTTAGTAAATTTAAAGTTCATTTTATAATTTTGAAAGTTTGCACTTGATGAAAAAATATTGTTGTCAACACTTTTATCATAACTGCAGCATTCATTTGAGTGATTTAAGTTATTTTGTCCTTTTGAATCATTTTGAAATTATTGAATATAATCGATAGCATTCAATGCATTTGTATTTTTTTTTAGGATATAGTCGCTCTAAGGTAAAGATTCTTTTATGATTTGTATCAGAAGAGGTAATCCATATCGTTTTAATCGGTCATAAAACGTTCTGCTAATTAGCAAGAGATATTTTCTTTTCTTTACAAACTTTTCTCTTATGTCGTTTGTTTGCATTACATTTTCACAATCCTTTTTTTTTTTCATTATTGCTTCTTATTTTAATTCAAGTATTTCACATATGCATAAAGATTTTGGGAAACTGTTTATCATCCAGCCCATATCATTTACTACATTATGCAATACTTCAACTTGTATGAGAAAGCTTCTTTCTTTTGACTAGCATTAAATCCTTTATATTAGTTCTTTATCTATGCAAAAAAGTTTTCAATTAATTCTCACAGCTTTTTTATTTTGGTTGTTATTTATATTATCACTTGTGCATGGTAATAAATTCTTCTCTTCCTACATTTCAGCTATTCCTTGACCTTGTATTTATGATTTAAAAATGACATTTCCCTACTTATTGTTAAAAATCTTATTAAAAACTCATCACAATTGAAACAACTTGGTTTGCTTGTTGATCGTTTTAATATGTTTATCTTGAAATGGTATTTTTACATTATTTCACCTTTTCCATACTTTGTATTTACATTTTGTGTGATTCGATATATTCTTCTGCCTTTCAAATAGATTCAATAGTTAAATATTTACCACTTATTCTTTCCAATATTCTTGTTTCAATTATGTACATACGGATTCAATTTCAACACCAGCGGCCTTGGCAACGTTTAAGATGTTTTCAGCGGTGATTTCAGCACCGGCGTCAGCTAAGATTAAAGCGGCGAAAGAAACAATAGATTCAGTAGACATTATTGTATATTATATTAGTTTTCACTTTGGTTTTGATCAATTATAATCACTAATTACAAGTGAATAATTGCTTCAAAAAAGCTCCTTTACGAAGCTTCAGCCAAAAATTTTTAACAACTTTTTTTTCAAGCGGAATTGAGCATATTACACCATAAATCAGTGTAATAACAGCTTTTGTTCAAAGTCACGTGAATTACTGCAAGTATTTGAAGAATATGCGCAATAGTAGCAGAAAAGAGCCCACAGCATAACATTTTGCCTATGAATTAACGAACATAACCAAGATTTGAAAAAAAAAAAACATTAAATTTCAAAAAAAAATGGTGAAATTTTTGTTGTTTGTCAAAAATATTTCCTAAAAAAGCAATTTTTCAGAAATGTGTTTTTTTCTAATTTGTCAATAAAATAATTGAATTAAAAAACTTCTCAAATAGGAAGCTTTAGTTATGCAAAAATTTTGTAACAAAAAAAAATAAAAACTTAGAAAAAAAAAACATTTGATTAATCAATGTGATATATAGGACATATGTAAGTAAGAAGTAGAGAAACACTGGAGTATTATTGATAGATGTATATAATCTCATTTAATGTTTATTAAATATGTATTTATTTTAGATTAAGATACATAAAATTTTACATTGTCACATACAGTGCTTTTTGAGAATAGCACCAATCTTACCTATTTGCCGGCATTTTACCAAAAATTGATAGCTTTCACGTGACTTAATTCGGTTCAATGTGTGCAGTTCGGATATAATCGCAGGCTTATCGTACTCTGGGGTAATCAACACCAGCAACTACAAAAGTGAACAAAATATCAAGCAAATGATTGGCTAACAAGAAATTTTCAGAAAATTATATATTTGATGGAAATAACGGCATGGAATGAATATCTTCGTTTTATAACCCTTAACTTATATATATTGATGCTCAAATGATGTATATAGCGATTGTTGAAATTGGTGAATAAATCACTCTAACTGAAAGTAGCAACCATTGCAATATATAGAGTTAAAAAGCGTTTACAATGACCCTTAGTTTAGAATCAGTGCTTTTATGTTGAATATTTATCTTTCTTAATTCCCACCGTTTACTGGAACTATGTGGGGTTTCAATTTGAAAAAAAAACAATAAGAATGGTATTTTAAAAACAAGTAAAACCACCTAATTAATCTTTCTTGGTTTTCTTAATTTCTTCGATTTCCTTTTTTAGTTGTTCTAAAGTCTTTTTCATTTCTTCTAAAACTTCTTTTTCCTTCTTTTGAACGTATAATGATTCTTCAGCCTTTTCTTTTTGGTTAATTGAATCTAAGGAGTATAATCTTTGGGTGGATCTACCTAAAAGGGCAGAGTTGGAACAAGAAGGACAGTTTCTGGTTAAAGTGGAGGTTAATCTTCTGGTAGTGTTAGCGATCATTTTAGTATATTTATTATTGGTTGTGTTTGGTTGTTTATTGGGTCTTTTGATCAACATTTGAAGTAAACCCATTTAAAAACATATAAACACCCCTTAATTTAATCAGGTGCATAACCAGTATAGTCACGTAATATTTATATACACTTGTTTTTTTTTCGCACACCAAAAAAAAAATTCACCACGGCAATAAAGTAATTCTTAGTTAATTCCGAATAAATTAAATTTCATAAATAAGACAGTCTCTATAAATTATATAATATTCATACAATTAAATCAATATCCGAGAGTATGATTATTTCTTTTGCTTCTTAGCTGATGGGCCTTCTAAAGAGATGGATTCAACATCAGCATCACCGTTAGCATTTTCTTTGTAAGTAACAGCAGGAGTGTTGACTTCTTGATGGAAATCTTTAATGATAGAATCAACATCATCAATGTTCAATGGTCTGACATCACCTAATTTTTTGATCTTGGCAGTGACTTCTTTACATTGGGCATCTGACAAATGTAGGTTTAATTGATCAACTCTAGATTTGATAGCATTCCAACCTGTTAATCTGTTAGCAAAGTGAATATATCTGGTTAGACCGAAATCGTTAGGGTTGATAATTTCATAGGTAGATGGGTTGGCTAAAATAGCTTTGGCATGAATACCAGCTTTATGGGTGAAAGCACAGAAACCAGTAATTGGATTGTTGAATGGGATGTTAACTTGAACAGCATCGGCAACCAAGTTTTCAATATCTCTGATTTTGTGTAGTTTATATTTGTTCTTAACGTATTCTGGGGCAGAAACAATCATTCTGGCCATCAAAGCACCTAATGGGGTAATACCATTTCTTTCACCAATACCTAAGACTGATGTATCAATTAATTTGGCACCACCTTCTAAAGCAGTGTAAGCATTAGCAATGGCACAACCAGTATCGTTGTGGAAATGACATTCAATTTCAGTGGAAGAAGAAATAACTGATTTCAAAGTTCTTACTAATTCGTAAACTTGTCTTGGATTAGCACAACCAACAGTATCAGCAATACCGATTCTGTTAACACCAATTTTGTCAACAGTCTTGTAAATGTTTAATAGATCAACTAAATCAGATCTGAAGGAATCTTCAGAGGAAAATCTAATTTCTAAACCCTTAGATTTGACGAATTCAATAACTTCAACAGCTTGTTTAGAGATGTAGTTCATGTCCTTACCATGAGAGTATTGTCTCAAGAAACTAGAAGTACCAATAACAACATCAACACCATCAACACCGGTTTCAACAGCAACCTTGGCATCATCCATGTGACATCTAATATGGGTTAAAATCTTGGCCTTTAAACCTAATTTACAAATAGCTTCACAATCGGATCTACTTTGTTCGGAAGCAACTGGAGAAGTCAATTCAATGTAATCAACACCAAAATCATCTAAAGCTTTAGCGATTTCAATCTTCTTTTCGGTAGTGAAGAAGGCATTGGCGAATTGTTCACCTTCTCTTAAAGTGGATTCAATGACTTGAAAAGAACCAACATTGGATAAGAAATCACTTGGATTTGGACCATATGGATTGGAAGTAGCAGCTTTTGGAACAGCTTCTGAGACTTGTTCGAAATTTTCACACATAATTATTTGTTTTTTTTTTATTTAGTAAAAGGCTGGGAATTTGTTTTAATTTGGTTTGAATTAAACTAAGTTAATAATACCTGCTTTGTTTTTTGGTTTTTCATTAATATTATTAAACTTGATAAATTCGATAAATTTCATAAATGTTTTATCATTATCTTCATTTATATAGTTTGCATCTATGACTAATAACTCATCAAGAAGATGTATTTTCCAGCACTTTTACATTAAAGGGTAATTATTTTACATGACTAATATGCCTGTGCTCAATCGCTAGTCAGATCGAGATTAAGAAAAAAAAAGACGAGTATTTACTCAAGGTACTTGCCGATATTTCGCCTGTATCTGGTGCTTAAACCTGAGACATATTTTTTCTAATAAAATATGCCTGTGTTCTTGCGCTTAAAAGCAGAGACATTTTTGTTTTTGTTTTTTTTGTCTTTGTTCAGAAGTATTCTAACACGTATATTCAAAGTGTGTACACAGGTTTTTCCCGAGATAAGCAAAAATCGTGAGCTTGACCACGCCTTGCAGAAGAACAGTACAGCTCACAAAAATTCCGCTGGCGCAATTTTTCATCGGAAAAATGAAGCGACAGGTATAACAAAAAAAATCCCGACAGTGTAGAACAATGTATATTTTTGTAGATCTAGAGGCTAGTATTTAAACTATCGAGTTAACATATTAACTTTTGCCTCTTTTAAACAGCGGGCTCGGTAAGAAGGCATTCTTAAAAAACATTATATTTGTTGAAAATTTAACAGTTGTTGCAAAGAAGTGTCGTTCTATTAAGTGCATTGATGAGTGAGAAGTTGAAGAATTGTAATTGGCCTAGTTTTGCCTAATTTAATACCAAATTTTTCGTTTTCAATTAAGCATTAAACCTGAGTTAGAGTCACTTTTTTTTTATCTTATTGCCGTTAACGTGATTCATAACAACAACATTGTTGACCAGACAACACACTGAAAGAACAAGTTTTTTAAATGCCATGACTAATATGAGCTTCCACAAACTTCCCAAGAGCATATTCAACATCAAAGGCAACATCGAAGAAAAGGAAGATACCCATAACATGGAGCATAACTTTTTTGAAATAAATAACAGGTTATCCCATGTTGAAGGAAATGATAACTTAGAAGAAGTCCATAAGACATTAGGTAACTCCAATACAGATCACAATCATAACAGCGCCATTATTCCGGTTAACGAAAGGACAAATGACATTGATGACTATTACATAGATAATCCAAAAAACGTTCCAGATTCAAGAAATACTGTTAAAAAGTGGTTTGCTTCAAATCCTGAAAAACAAATACAGCTCATAAACCTTTTTATAGACCAATTAACATGGACCAATCATTTAAACTTCACAGAAGCTATAAAGATGCTGAGGTCAAATTTTGATTTTCCATTTGTAGGAGCTAGAGTATTAAGAAGACAACATGATTTTATAGTAAAAAGCTTTGAAAGCAAAGTCAAAAAAGGCTTGGAGCTGAATAGTTTCGATATGTTAGTTATGAGACTTCGAGATAAGAAAAGAGAGTGTGACAACAACAAAAGTTCAGCAAGTATCAAAAAGATTAAGAAAGATGAAATTAAAGCTGGCGAAAATAATCAAATGGAATATCATATGGACGGCGGATTGTCCAATGATAAACAAAGCTATGGATTGAGTAGCAATACATCATATGACAACAAAACTTCAAACAGATCATCTATCGGATCAGTAGAAAATTCTTCAGATAAGAAAATAAATTTAAATACAATTTCGCAAGATGAAAATAATGAAAAAAGCAATAGTCTGAGGTTATCAATTTTAAACAACATACACCAACAAATTCAAACTACAATGTCTGACAGCAATTATAGCATTTACAGTGATAAATATGATCAAACTAAAGCTTTACAAAGTAAACTTTATGAGTTGGAAAATAAGATGAAGGAACTTGTAGAAACTAATCAACATTATGAAAAGCTACTATTGGAAAAAGATGAACTTCTTAGAACCAAAGATGAAACCATTGTCAAATTGGTTGACAACATGATAAAACTACAAGAAAAGCTGTAATACATTTTAAAAGTAAACATTTTATTCATTTCAATTCATTATAAATTTTAGCAATTATATATAACTTCAAAAAGCAAAGCTTCGGCATATAAGTTTCATCATCATTCTTTGTATTCACCGTTTAATATGCTTTCAGCCAACCCAACATTAACACCAATGGTAAAGTTGATTGATTGGTTCAATGCTTTGTATGGAACATTTAGCTTCACTATAACTTCATTGTAATTTTGTAGTTCACCAATAGATTTGATTGTTGATCCATCTTCTCTAATCAAAGTTATCAATTTCTTTGAATAAAATGGTATCAAGTGAGCTATTACAAACTTCATTTGGAAATTTTGGGCCAAAACAGATAGCTTTAGTGTATTGGTGGTTTGCAAGTTTAATAAAATCATGGTTTGGTAAATTGATAAAATAAATCTGAAAGGTGGTCTACCAGGTTTTGAAATGTTAGCTTCCAATTCGGTTTTGGATAAGAACCATAGCCAATGCAATACTCTTCCTTGATGTTGTTCTTGATAGACATGTTCAAAGTTTTGGAAAATAGACTTGATTTCATCTGGCAAGCAGAGAACACTGTCCATAGTTTCACTGTCTGTTTCTTGATCTTCTGGAAATGGCCACATTGCTTTGGCAACTACTGATGGCTCAAATTTAATATCTTGTGACTCTAGCAACTCTCTACTTGAAGTAATATCTTGTAACATCTTAGATATCTTACCAGTATATTCCAATGAATTTGTTCCTTGTAAAGAAGAAATCAAACTTACTTCATAATGTTCACCTCTAGTAGTTCCATGAATTAATCTCTTGGTGAATAACTTTCTGTATTCGTGCTCAAATGTTTCTTTGTCTTCTAAATATTGGAAAAGAATCACAATGTTATCATTTTCCTTGTCAAAGTCGTATGTATAAACTTGCTTCTTAGTTGGTTTTCTCAAAATTGTATCCGCATGCTTGGCTAAAATCTCAGGTTGATGAGACATTTCCTTAGGATCAGGTTGAGCAAATGAATTGTGATTAAAGAAATTTCTACAGCTGCTATCAAATACTTTCACAAATGCTGCTTGTAAGTTCATAATATCATCCAACATTTTTTTGTTGAATTCATATAGTTGAATAAGTAAAGTGACATATTCTTTAAAGTCAACATACCCAACACTAACCATAATTCTTTCACAGCAGTATTTGGTACAATAAACCCCAAAGTATTCACTCAATTTGTGAACAAGTTGTGGGTGAAGTTTAATTGAGTTCCAAATAGAAATCAAAGTGTTATAATCATTAGAGTTGTTAATTGCAACATATTTGACATCTTCCTTTATATCAACTTTTTGTATAAGTACGTGATATGAATCACCAAAACTGCTCAAAAATCTTTCAAAGTTTTCAATGACTAAAACTTCATCTAAATACGAGCTCAAGGATCCATAGTTATATGCCTTGGTTAATTCGTTTATAGTGGTCTCTTCAAATTCCCTAATTTTTAATACGAACTTGACAAAATAGTTTAAGCTCTTGGTACTGAGTAACTGTTTGGAAAATTCTTTGTAAAACTTTTGTGTTTCTACCTCAAATAGTGTTCTGAAACGATTATAAAGCTCATCAGTGGATTTCATGTATTCTGATGGTCCTATGCAAATCATCATACTTGAGTTTACTGGCCAATAAATTCTTTGCACAAGATCTTTAGATTGTTTTCTTATAACGTTTAAATCTACTTGGGATGCACTTTCATTGTCTATATCTTCGTCTAACTTAATGACATGTTCAAGTTGCAATCTTCTGTATTCATTACAAGACGCAATCGTCATGTTTATGATTAGTTCCTCATTTGGACTGTAGATAACATGTCTCCAACAATTTAATCCTAATTGATACACTTTAAAAACAGCTGTGTTTCCGTTGGACCTTTGAGATTCAATCCAAAATCTATTCATATAATCAAAGATCTTATCTAACGTACCAATAACTTTGACGTATTTTGGGAACGTTTTCTTGTAAAAGTTTAAAAAATCTGCCTTTTTATCATTGTTATTTATTTGATCAACTGGTATCAATTTTTCCAAAAAATTGATAATGTAATTAGCTAATTTCATGTATAAATTAGATGTGTCTGTGGAATCATAGATCAATTTATCTTGTTTTCCATCTTTGTTTACAATGTTCATGGTTTCGATTTCTCTATTTGAAGAGTTTCTTGATAATTGCACACAAAAGTTATAAACACATGTATACACTTTCATATACAAGGCTGGATTACAGTTTTGATCAACATGTGACATGGGAATATTCATGTTCACGTTGTCTAATAATTCTTTGATGGAAGGCTCCACAAAATTCCATGTGTCTCTCAACAAATCAGAGTCATCAACTAAAGCTGGTGCATTTTCAAAAGCTGCTGTGTTCATTGTTGTGGTTGTTTATTTACAAAAAAAAAAGAATCTGCTTTGGTTGGTTGTCTGTTTTATATTAATAAGAAAACAGGCAATGTCTTAATAATCTTAGATTTTAAACAAAAAAAAAAAATAGCGAATCAAACTAAAGCAAAACCCAGAAAATTCCTTAATATTAATGTCAAACCTCAATTAAATCACTAAGTATTGGTTTCTATAAGGGTTTGTTACCTTAAAAGCCTGTGTTTTTGGGGTGTTACTGTAGGTTAATATGGTGGTTAATAAATCCGAGTTATGAAAAACACAGTCATCAAAGACAAAAAAAAAAAAAAAATAGTAAGAAAAACGACATTGAAATCTGCTACACAATTATTGATTTTAAGCACGTGATTAATATTCAATTTAAAATGACTATTTGATATATAATCGTAGTATAACTAACGCTGTGATGAAGATACCCTGTTGACTACTCTGGTTATGCTGATAGTGAAAGTTATCACCCAAGCACACAAAATCAAAAACAAGAAGGACGATAGAGTTCTCTGTTTTCTACAGATGTAGTTGACCTTTGGAGATGATTTATTAGATGGATAACCACCAACACAAACCCAATCATTATCAAGCATAGATCCGAATGCAATAGATAAATTGGCAGAAAAGAATATGATAAAGAACAAATCTAGCAATAATAGTCTCAATTTCCCCAAAGGATTTCTCAACCCCAATGGCTCCCCCTTGAATTCGTTCACAGCAACAAAGACTTCAAATACTATGGATATGGAATTGATAACAATTGCCATGATAGTGGAGGGTTTTTGGCCCAAAGTGTATTTTTTTAGCTCCGAAGTTATTGGCTCGTTCAAATCTCTACCGAAGTAATGAGCTTTTGAGTTCACGTATATTCTTGCAGATAGAGATAGTGCAATAGTGCAAAGAACGACTATTATGAACCTACAAAGCAAAGGAACGTATCTGTTTTGAAAGAGTATTTTTTCAATTCTTGGAAATAGTTCCGTCTTCTTCTTTCCGTATTGTTGTTTGAAAAAGGCAGTTATGTTGTCTTTTTTCTGCAGCATCGTTAGATGATAGTTCTTGGTTCCATACTGATCAAACTTCGAGCCACTTCCATATTGGGCATTGTTTTCTCTTTGATAAACTTTCTCTAAGTCTTTTGGCTCCATATTTCCGTAATTTGGATGTCCATTTGCTGAGGTTTTACTCTGCAGCCTCTCCATGCTTTTATTCGCAGATTGATCAATGTTGTTGTAAAGAGGATAAATATCCGTTTCTTTCAAATCACTTTTGATAAATACATTATTCTTTTCCTCCTCCATTTTTTCATAGTTCCAATCCCCATTGTAGTTTTTGTCATCGTAAAAACAAGCCTTCAATTCTTTCACGTAGTTATTAAATTGATTTTTCTCTTGTTGGTTTTTAAACCCAATATTTTCAACAAATGGTATTGACTCCATTATTTTTATTCTATCACTTCCTTTCCATCTCTCCTCTAGATTGGGCAAGAATTTGTTGTACATAATGTCGCCAGGTTGCAATACAATATTATCATCAAAGTTCACATCGGACACGCTCTCTAAAGAACTAGACGTGGACTGACCTTTTACGTAGCTAGTACGGCGTTGTCTACTAGTGCTGTCTGCAGTGTCTTTGTAATTGCTGCTGTTTGACTTCAGTTCATAAGATGGCTCAGAAATGTCACTTGAATGAACATAATTTAACTTACTCATGAAATTGTTCCAATGTGACATTTGATCGTTGCTAACGGCTGTGTTTACCGACTCTAGCTCAGCATTTTTACCTTCATTCAAAGGTGATGAGCTTAAAGACCTGGTTCCAAGGCTCTTCATGTTTTTTTCTTTTTGCTTTTCATGTCTCTTTTGATTAAATCTTCTTTGTGTAGTTGTTTCGTTTTTGTTTTCTGTATCAACAACCAGCGCAAATGGAGGTACGGTTGATGGCTTGAATGCATATAAATTCAAAAAAACTTCTGCATTACTCTCGTGATGTAAATCATTTTTAAAGCTTGATTTTTGGTTTACTTTTGGTTTTTCATGTTCTGTGCTAGTTTTTGACATATCACTCAAGTCATTGTCCGTAGCATGGTTTCTTTTCGTATCTGACATGTTTATTCTATAATTTTTCGTATTTTTTTTTGGTCTATTCAATAACTTTCGATCTTATTTAGGTTTCTGTACAATTTCGATGCAAAATTCAACTAAAATTCACCTTAAATTTTCATTAAAAGTCCCAAACTTTCCAATTTAAAATTTCAGTATATGGGCTCTGGTTCCCTTTAAAAAAAAATAAACAAACAATTCCTGTTTACGAAAAACGACTTCGACATCAAATGAGGCTGTCGGACATAAGGATTAATACGTCTTAACCAAAAAAAAAAACATACGTATAAACACAGTATTATAATTGTCATGGAATCAAAGGGTGTTAAGTGGTGTTGAAAGAGGTGGATAAAACCATCCAAAGCACTCAAATCGTCTTTGATTTTGTTAATTTTAATAAGAAGTTCAGTCTCCAATGCAAAGAACCGTAGTACCATTTGGTAATATCAGCAAATTAGCCTTCGTTAATCAGAGAAATGTTCAATGTCTTTCGGTAAGAAGACTATCATATACAAGAAACCTGGGCAATGAACAATCTTCCCAAAGACCCACAAAAAGCAATCAAATGGAAGATTTTGAAAAAGACGAGATGAAAATCATTTCTATACCAATTAATCGTCAGCAAAATTACCTACACTACATTCAAAATGATCAGCTTCTCAAATTCGACAACAAAATCGCCATTATTGAAAAGAAGGTTGCTGCTAAAGCAGCTAATTTTTGGAATGGAATGAAAGCATCAGATAAAGCAATTTCTAAGTTTTTAGTTAAGAACATTGAGAAGTTGCTAGATAGAGTACCCTGGAGTGAGCAAAGTTATGCATCTATTCCATTTGAACAATTTTTAATCAAAAGAAGAAGTGAAACAGAGTTGGCAAAGAAGACATTTCCTGGTAAAGAGCATATTTCTTTTGTAGAATACATGCAAATGACAAGTAACAACCCAACTTTGATACAACACATCAAAGATCATTCAATAATTCGTCCCATTAAGATTTACTCCCCTAAAATTCCAGGAGTCATTGAAAATGACCGTGATGTCAGCAAGAGATTTTATGATTTAGCAGAAAAAAACTCGAAATATTATAGAAAGGAAATGTACAAGTGCATGTTAGCATTACCGCTAACTTTTCCTCTTGCTATCATTCCATTGGTTCCTAATGTGCCAGGGTTCTATCTATGCTATAGATTGTATTGGAATCTAAAAGCACATGCAGGATGTAATCACATCATGCAGATGTATCACAAAAACAATGGTGCCTCATTCCAAATTGAATATGTGCCTGAATTCAGTGATATTTATAAAGACCTTTATAATGAAACCACCCACAAAATAGAAATAAGCACGGAAAAGCAGGAACAAAGCTTTGAAAAATTGGCCAAGATTATGGAATTCGATCCTGTTAAGGCTAATGTTTTAAAGGCTGTTTTGAAAGAAAACTACGAGTAGATCATCTCTGCTCTATATATTGAATATTAATATCTTTAGTTCTTTTTTCCTCTTTATGTTATAGTAATAATTGATTAAACGTTCCATGTATTTAAAAAAAAACGTGAACTAGCAATATAGCAGCAAGATTTCATGAGTCTCAAAACTAACAAAATTGTTACAAAAAAAAAAAAAATCTACTGGAGTTAAATTTCCTTCTTTGGGAATTAACAAGTTTTTTTTTTTTTTTGATTTTTGCTTCAGTCCTGTGATATACAAAAACAGAGAATTATGACAACCCCCATGTAATCATTTTTACCTTTTTAGGAAATATTTACTAGCAACCAGTAAAAAAACCAAGTTTTGTGGTAGAAAAAAAATAAGCGCCAAAATATTAAAAAAAGGGATGTATGGTGAGAGTATAAATAGAGTAGAGAGGTTTACACGTAAAGCTGCTTAAGAGGGAAAAAAAATTTTTATGAATGAATGGATATATTTATTGATGGGGAATAGTGTCATATATAAGAATTTGATATCTTTAATTACTTAACTTTGATTTTTTAATACGATTATAGAGAAATTATGGTACAAAACCATCGAACTTCAATTAACTATCATAATGAGAGCTAAGTGGAGAAAAAAAAGAGTAAGAAGATTGAAAAGAAAGAGACGGAAAGTAAGAGCTAGATCCAAATAATCTAGCTCCCTTTTTGAATTGACTTTCTAATAATGAATACAAAACAAAATAAAGCTTTTAATAGGAGTATGTGAATAAGTTTATATGTCATGTATGCAACTAATTTATATATTTCTAGTAATCATAAGCAGCATTGTTAAGAAATTAATGATCTGTTAAAACTTATAAAACAAGGTTCACTTTTTTTTTTTTTTTCAAATTTATAAAGGTGTTATAATTTTTTTTTAAGGGGATGTAGTTTGTTCATAGATGCCGTTGATGTTCTTATGTACATAATTAACTGCTCAACTTAAATATTAAATGGTATATAGGTTAAGTGAAACTGTAGATAACCATATGGACGTTAGATCTTTTTAAATTAAATAAAGTATAGATTATAGACGGAACTTAAACGACTACAGTTTAGATAGATGAACAACGAATGCTTGTGTTACCTGTTATAGCATACAGTTGAATCATTTTGAAAAGTTAAACTGATTTAAAAAGCGCCGTTGACTCAACTGTTTGAACATCATTTTGGACCATATTAAACGTTTTTGTAATATGGCCTATGTATAGAAAAGATGGCCACTACGATAGGAAGCATAGCATTGCAACATACATGTAAAGAAAGTACAAGAGAATTTTATTTAGAAATCAAGTAATGTGGTTTTGGCTATATGCACTAACAGTATTGAATCTAGAAAACCATACGTTTTTTTAATTTAGCTTTGTTTAACCTGCGTAATTTCACTCTTTTTTGTTATTAAACATCGACTAATCTCTTCTACAGCTTTTAGTTTTCTTTTCAAGAACAAAAATAAAAAGTTAGCCATTCAATAGTTCAATTAAGGAATATCTTTGATTGGTTATAAAAACTTCTTTCAGTACGTTCATACGTATGGTCAAATAGCACAAAAATAGGCAAATAAACGGTTCTATATAATTCAATTTAAACTAGAAGTAAACTGGCTTTCAGGTACAATATTTGCTTTGATAAGTAAAGCTTTGTAAAATTTCAAAATATCGAAAAAGATCTTCGGTTTCATGGCCAAGTTGGTTAAGGCGTGCGACTGTTAATCGCAAGATCGGCGGTTCGACCCCGCCTGAGACCGATCTTTTTTTTTGTTGCTCCTTCTTTTTTTTTTACATCTTTACATTTAATTAATGTGGTTAAAAAGTTAACTTTGAAAAAACTTGGACACTATATAAATAAACTCCATATGTAAACTAAAAAATGTTTTTTATGTTTTTATATAAGTTTAACCAAAATTTAACGAATTTATTGGATGCATATTTTAACCAGCTTATTTTTTTATTAGAAGTCTCACAGTTGTGCAGACTTGTATCTTTATAGTATATACTGTGAGTATAGCTATATATGTTGTTAACATTTCTCGTAGAAACTCGTGAACTTCCTTTTTGTTTATTATCATCATTTTGCCTGTGCACAGATACTTTTTTATAATACGATGGAACATCAAGCTGTATAGTGTTTTCATTTTTACCCTTGTCCATAAGGGTTTTAATAGTTCTTTGTTTTTCGCTTAGCAAAATCTCATTGTTGTAAACTATTCCTTCCGGTGTAATCTGGATGTTTTTATCATTTTGATCAATTGGTGCACTAGATTCTGAAGCCATGTTTTGTTTTTTTATAGTGTTTTCGATTTCTAGTGCTAATGATGTACCGATGCTGATATCACTAATTGGGCTTTCATGTACTTGATTTACGAGTGATAGTTGGTTTGTTATCTTCGAGTCTGAATTAATTGCCATGATATTGTTACACTTATTGATTGGATACAAAAATTTTGCAATACTTGCCAAAGTATCATTAGAATCTTCTATCTTTTTAATTTGCTGATGTGAAGGGGTTTGTGGCTTTAAATACTCAAGATCATCTCTTTGAAAACTATGTTGCCCAGAATAAATATCATCTAATGTGTGTGAATTGTTTAAGTTTGGATTGAATCTGATTATTTTTGCTTCCATTTTGCTCAAAATACGATTTGTAGCCTCATAACCTCTTTGCTGCTGCTTTTCAACAACCAAATCTCTAAGTGTTTCTTCTTCACGTAGTCCACGTATATTGACTGTTGGTATAATATTGAAGATATTATCATCTACATCCTCCAAATAGCTAATTTTGCTGGAATTTTTTTTTGATTGAAGTACATCTGAAGTATTCAATTTACCACCAGCATCATCGTAGTCATATCCGGAGCTGATCATTGGGGGGGGGGATCAAAAAGACCTTCATGAATAATAAAAAAAAACTGTCATTTCAAACACCAAACCACATTATCAAATATTTCACAATAAGCCACAACATCTAAGTGTTTTCATTCAATCACCCATTTTTGTATTAATTAAACCTTTTCAAACCCCCCCCCAAATCCTTCGATATATCCGTATCCTTTATTTAATGAAGTTACCCCGAATCTTCATGATCTGAAAAAGGAGAATCAATCACGTGCTTTCTTCCTAGTAAATATTACTCCTTTAGGAAACTGATCTTAACTACGGGTTTGTTCAAAACCAAATCCCAAAAAAAAAATGAAGAGAAAAATTTTCTCCTCTGGCCAAAATAAACACACATATTCTCGAAACAACACAACTCCCTTTAAAAAAAAATTGAAATATGCGTTTAAAAGGAATTTTCGACAATTTGAATGCTTACTCCTTAAGCGACTGCTCGAATTGGTTAACCAAACAAATAATTCATAATAGCCTTGTTTAACAGATTACAGAAGGCATTTACCAGACAATTGACAGACTAATAGTAACAATTGTTCATAGATTTTATTCATATAATTGTACGAAAAAAAAAATAATAATTAGTAAGACAACCTTCCCCCTGTTTTTAGGTATTTTTTTTTTTAGGATTCTTATATAATTATACTAAATCAAAAAAAACAACAACAACAAAATACGAGTAAAAAGGCAACATTTAAATCATAAGCTTTCAAAGAAAACAACCAAGAGTGTATTAGGATATCTTTGAACCCATTAAGCTAGCATAAACATTGTATTTAATACCGATTAAAACAAGTAAGATTTTTTTTTTTTTTGATATATTTTTAAAATAGCAAAAAATTAAAAAAAAAAAAACAACATAATTTAGACTTATAAAACAAACACTTGAAGACACAAATATACATATTACAAATATATCTGAGATGAGTGGTGATAAAGACGTACAAATGCAGGATCTTTCTACAACAAATGGATCCAACAGTCTACAAAGAAGTCAATCTCACGAAGAGGACAATCTTGATCTAATGATTGATAATGAAACAAGCAATAGTTTGAATTCTTTACATATACTGAAAGACAATGACCCTAATAACACATCTATACCGCAAGCACCTATAACAGGTAAAGACCTTTTATTTGATCATCAGTCTCCAAGCTCCTCATTGCTTGATCGTTGGATAGAAAAGGTAGCCAAGTGTGAAGTTCTATCAGAGGAAGAAGTTGAAAAGCTTTGTGACATGGCCAGAGAAGTATTAAATAAAGAAGATAATGTACAACACGTATCATTGCCGGTTACCATATGTGGTGATGTGCATGGTCAATTTCATGATTTGATGGAGCTTTTCAAAATAGGTGGTCCTTGTCCAG
The DNA here is from genome assembly GCA_037102615.1 of Hanseniaspora uvarum. Taxonomy (NCBI): domain Eukaryota; kingdom Fungi; phylum Ascomycota; class Saccharomycetes; order Saccharomycodales; family Saccharomycodaceae; genus Hanseniaspora; species Hanseniaspora uvarum. The sequence continues at coordinate 956,194 of BTGA01000002.1, read as the reverse complement.
ATAACAATTACTTGTTTATGGGTGATTATGTCGATAGAGGGTATTATTCTGTTGAAACTGTTTCATTTTTGGTTTGTATGAAAGTTAGATACCCAGATAGAATAACAATCTTGAGAGGTAATCATGAATCAAGGCAAATTACCCAAGTATATGGGTTTTATGATGAATGCTTAAGAAAATATGGTTCAGCCAATGTTTGGAGACTGTTTACTGACTTATTTGACAGTTTCCCTATCACAGCTCTTGTTGCTAACAAGATCTTCTGTTTGCATGGTGGTTTGTCTCCAATGATTGAAAATATCGACCAGATCAGAGATCTAAACAGAAACCAAGAAGTACCCCACGAAGGGCCTATGTGTGATCTGTTGTGGTCAGATCCAGACGATAGAGGTGGTTGGGGTATTTCTCCAAGAGGTGCTGGTTTCACTTTTGGCCAAGATATAAGTGAGCAATTCAATCATACAAACGATTTAGATTTCATAGCCAGAGCACATCAATTGGTTATGGAAGGTTTCTCATGGTCTCATACTTCTGTTGTTACCATTTTCTCTGCTCCTAACTATTGTTACAGATGTGGTAATATGTCAGCTTTGATGCAAGTAGACGAAAGTTTCAATAAGAAATTCCTACAATTTGATGCTGCTGTAAGACCTGGCGAACCCACAGTCACTAGAAAAACTCCTGATTATTTCTTATAGATGAATAATGAAGTGTAATGTAACTTTTTGAAAAAAAAAAAAAAAATAAAGAAAAGTTAATGAGTAATATACTGCAAAATAAATAATGAAAAAAACTGCAACAAACAAGAAGGATTAACAATTGGTGTCTTTACAAAAAAAAAAGTGAATTAATAAATAAAAGGAAGAAATAAGCAATATAAAAGTAGACTTGTAAACGGAACTTCTCATATCATTGAGTTGTATTTTATTTCTACGGCATAAAGAAGCATAAACTACTTGCAAGTAAGTTATTAACATAGTTAATTTTTTTTTTCTAATAAAAAAATAGTGACAAAATAGTGACAAAATACTGCTAAACTAATGCGTATTATTATTATTTAATTCAAAAGAACCAATGAAATCTAATTTTTCTCAAACAACATTAAGCAAACAATATAGGTAGGTAAATTATATACAAGATTTAAATCAAGTCGACTCACAAAAAAAAAAAAATAACAACTAATCCCTGTTCTTTCTTCAACTTGTATACTACGTTTTAGTATATGACAACAAATACTTGCGATAAGAGTTTTGAGCAAAAAAAAAAAAAAATAACAAAATACATGTGATATTACCTAAGCATATATACTATATTGACAACGTCATTAAAGGAAGAAATTGGTGATAACCGAATGTATTAAAGTTTTTGAAAACGATCTAAAGCAATATCACACATTGCATTGATTGCTCTTTCTGCTTCCTGGTTCCAAGAGTTACTGGAATTCAAGATATCATTCATTTCACCTATTATTTCCACTCTATTTCTACCATTAACAAAACAAACAAATCTTAATCCTTTGTATTTGTTTTCATAAGCATCATTTAATTTTATCAAAGCTTCTTTTATTTCAGGACCATTGTTCTGGGAATCGTTTAAATTTTTTTGTTCTAATTTTGATAATTCACTTAATTCACCTTGTATTTGTTTTGGCACACCCAGCTTTGGATGTGCTGCAATAATGTTGCTTAATTCTGATTTGTATTGGTCATCATCCTTGATAAGCTGTAATAATCGTTCTCTTACAAGCTCTATAAGATCGTGGTAGCTGCTTAATTTTGCTATATCAAAATCTATGTCTTTTCTCTTTAAGGTGAATTCAATCAAAGAGTCAGTGTGTTCAAAAAGAATATCAAATATTTGAATCTGTTCTTGTGTATTAGCTGCTTTAAAATCTGTGAATGAAGGGAATTTGCTCATCATATAGTCCTGGACTTTATTGGTTTGGCCTTTTAAATCGACTTTTGTAAGTTTGTTTGGAGTTAAAATTCTGCTTTTTTCACTGTAACATGTTCAAGAATTCCTTCTTTTCATATCTATTTATATTCACAAAGATCCTTATCTCTATTACTTCTTTGAATTAACATGTCGCTAATTTCCGAATTATTGTTACACGTGACTTGTGACTGTAAATCACAAACCCCAAAAAAAACCAAGGGGTTTAAGGGTTCCACAACTAGATCATTTTTCGTACCGCAAAAAAAAAAAAAAAATTTAAAAATTTAAATATAGTAATTATGGTACTAAAAACAGAGTATTAAAGTTTTATACTTGATTTGTTCACATTAAAGTTTGTTCAACACTCTGATTGATATGAAAAAATGTGTCTTTTGGGATTTAAAAACCAAATCAGTAAGCTTTTAGTTTTTTTGCTACATACAAATTTTTTTGATTTTTATTGACAATGTCTGATATAGAATCCATACACAGCGATAAATCAACAGGAGACTTCAAAACCTACAAAGTTGGAGAAAAAAAATCAATAAACGAATATGCCAAAATTGATGCAGAAGATGAATCTTTAACTAAATGGAAGAAATCATTAGGGTTGCCAGTTGACGATGCTGATTTACTACCTGTTGAGTTTGCTGGGGATAAAAGAACTGTGATTGTAACAAAGTTTGAACTATTTGATGCTAAAACCGACCAAAAAATCAACGAGATCATATTTCCCAAATACAAATCATCAACTGATTTGAATGTATTTTTGAAGGATAATTATTCTTCTTCAGGTAACAAACAAATACAAATCAAGGAAAAGACCTTATTCAAAATCAAAATTACTTTTAGAGTCCAAAATGAATTAATCACTGGTTTGAAATATAAGCAAGTCATCAAAAAAGCCGGTATAGCTTTGGATAAGGTAAATAACACTATTGGATCATATGCTCCAAGCTCATTAACCAAACCAGAGTACACCATGACCTTGCCTGAAATCGAAGCTCCAAGTGGACTGTTGGGTAGAGGTAACTACGGTATAGTAAGCACCTTTACTGATGACGACAAAAATGAACATTTGATATTAAATTGGTCTGTTAATATATGTAAGTAGTGGTTATATAACAAAGGACTATTTATTTACTTATCTCCGATTAACGATGATCACATTAGTTCACCCACATTTTTCTTATCCGGGTCACGTGAAAGCTAAAAGTAGCATAAAAACCACCCTTAAACGCGTTATTTTTAGACGCAAAAAAAAACGTGCAAACGAAAATTGTTGCGGATTTCGGACATAAAGCAATCGGATTTAACGCCACCTTTAGTTTTTTTCGTGTACTCTACTGATAGCAAAGGTGGCAAATTTTTTACACCTAAATAAAAATACTGTACACTGATTGCAATTAATAAGTTGACAATCGGGTTTTAAGAAAAAAAAAAATTTAAAAAAGAACAAAATTTAAAACCCAAATAAAAGTATTCAAAAGAATTCGACATTTTATTTATTAATAGAACTTGATCAATCTACTTATTGCTCAATTAGTATATTAACCAATTTGACAGCTTATTTCATTAGGGAATTTTGTAATATATTTTATAGTACATACATTCAACTTTATCTACTGAGGTAGTTTTTTTTTTTTTGATTGCTATACAACTACAATAAAATGAATATCACTTTAAGACCAACAAAACATTCTATTCTTTCTGATATCTTTGGTGTTTCTACAGTTTCTAACTCAATAAACGGAAGAAAAGTCACTTTTTTGAAAAGTATTGAAGATTTTAAAGATTTGACACTAATCGACATTGATAGTGTTGATCCAATTATAAATTACCAATTATCTGAAAATGCCAACTTATTAAAGCAACTTGATATCAATGGGAGTCCTTACGAATCTGCTATTGACTACTTATTTTCTTGTTTTAAGAGATTGCATTTAAATAGAATTAATCCTAAAAACGCTCACATCCAAGATCTAGATTACTTTGGCCTGGAAAGAGTGATATTGAGCTATACTAATGTTGTATTACAAATCAATGAATTTACTATTCATGGTGATAAAAAAAAATTTATACAGAGTTTGATAAAATGGAATGGAATTGAAAGACCAGATTTATCCATTTTCATTCAAAAGATATTTTTACTAGCCAGGGAAAATGAAGAGCTTTTAGAGGTTGCAAATGCTATTAGTGGGGCTTTGATTGTATACATAAAGTTTGAAACGATGTCACAAAACAAAAAAGCAAAGGAAATTGCCAACAAAGACAACGTCAGCTTCTCAGAAGCTATTGTCGTTATAGAAGAAAATACAAGAATTACAGAGGCTGCTCTTGGATTGTTTCAACTTTTGATTAACGATCAATTGTACGTTCAAATATTGCCTTCGTTGGGTACATTTGACCCTATAAATATGATGGGATCAGGAACATCTATTGATCCTGAAGTCAAAAAAAACATAAGTATGGTTGAAAAGTATTCTTTACTAGGTGTTTTGTTGTCATGCGACATCTCATCAATTTTCAATCCTCTGACATCAGCAGCAGTATTTAGTTCATGTGTAATGATTGAAGAAGAAGTTCTTCGAAACGACCGTTTCTTATATGATGAGGTGAAGGACTTAAAACAAATCATCAAAACCAATCAAGCTTCAGTTACCAACTTACAATTTGCCATCATAGACAAAATAATAAGAAATGGTAAGCAAACAAGACAGATCATATTAAAGTGGTTTGCATCTCTTTTGAATTACAACGGTTTAAGAACTTCAGAACATAACGACCCTGACTCTTTAGGATGCACATCAGATTCTTTGATGATTAACATATCCTTGCTATTCATGAAGTTTGCTGGCCACTTCATCGATAACAAGTTTGACAAGATAGATCCATTTTATGTCTTGAACAAGCATGCTGTTGCTTTGAATTTGGAAGACGAAACTAAGATGAATGCTGAAAATACAGAATGGAATGAAGAATGCAAAAAAAACCAAAATAATCTATATGAGCCAAATTTCATGACTGAGTGTTTCTTTTTGTGTTCAGGATACATGTACTACGGTATCGGAGGTACAATCATCAGAGATTCTTTGGAAGAAAGAAAATGCAATGCAATCAAAGATGCTATTGAAAAAATGGACGAGGCTCTTGAAAAGCAAAAATCTAACATTTTTGCTAAGAAATTTATAGAAGAAAAAAAACAAAAGATACAAGCTGATTATAAAGTCAGCAAAAGCAAGAGAATGGCATTTGAAACTTTTGTATTAAATCAAGATATTAGTGGAGAGATCTTTACATACATAAGTGGTGCTTGCAAGTTTTTACTAAGATGCATAGATCCTACTCATCAGTATCCAAATAACATCATACAGTCGCCGTTGCTAAATGAAAGAGATCCTGAATTTATAGAAAAATATGATGATCAAGTATATTTAAGATCTAAGGCTCCTATTCCATTCAAGTATTTCCCAGTGACCATATTGGAGGGAATTTTGAAGTATTGCAACATAATGGTTCGATTTGTATATTCTCCAATGAGAGAACATGCAATGATACAACCATTTTTAGATTTGGCCACTGTTTTGTTGAGAAACAATGAGCTGCTATCTAATCCACACATAAAATCGGATTTGATTACAGTAGTTGCTATTTGTTCTGCTGAACAAAAGAGTAATAGTAATTCAAGCTCTAATGATTGGTTTATGGATGAAGATAAGCCTGGATTCATGATTAATGAAATCATCAGCAATAAAATGGCCAACGACTCTTTGCTTTATGGTTTATTAGATTTCTACATAAAAGTTGAAAAAACAGGTGGATCTAATGAATTCTATGATAAGTTTAACAGTAGATACTATATCTCTATGATCTTGGAACAACTTTACAAAATTCCATTTTTCAAACAGCAATTGATGCATATTGCCTTGAGTAATGAATACAAGAAGTTCTTCACAACTTTGATAGCCAGAATGTTGAATGATTTAACGTTCTTATTGGACGAATCATTTGCTGGTTTAACTGAAGTCCACAATTGTTATTTGGAACTACAGAAACGTATTAGAGGCGAACCTTCAACAACAGAAGAGTCCATGGAGGATTTGAGATCCAGATTGAATAAGGCAGCCAGCAGAGCTGAGTCATGTATAGGTTTAGCCAATTTATCTATGTCTTTATTCAGAACTTTGACAAGAGACATTCCTCAATGCTTTACCATCCCTGAATTAGTTGATAGATTAGCAGGTATGTTGAATTACAATTTGAACATGTTGGTTGGCCCACAATGTAAGAACTTAATAGTTAAAAACCCTGAAAAGTATAAATTTGATCCAAAGACATTGTTGAAAGACTTGTGTTCGATTTACATCAATTTGTCAAATGAACAAAGCTTCATCATTGCAGCAGCCAAAGATGAGAGATCATTTGATCCGAATTTGTTTGAACAAGCCATTAGAAACTTACATAACAGATTGAGATTGATAGATGACGATTTTGCTGAAAACATTAGACACTTTGTTCACAACGTTCAAGAAGAGAAATTGGTATTTGAACAATTTGACGTTGATATGTCCGATTGTCCTGATGAGTTCCTAGATCCATTGATGTACATAGTTATGGAAGACCCTGTTATATTGCCTAGATCCAGAATCAGCATTGATAAGAAAACTATCCAGCAACATTTATTGAATGATCCTACCGATCCTTTCAATAGAACTCCTTTGAAATTTGAAGAAGTCATTCCAGATACAGAGTTGAAGGCTAAGATTGATGCCTATAAGAGAGAAAAGAGTAGAGAAAGACTCCATGGTTAGTTTAACTCTTTATATAAAGTTATGAAAAGTAAAAATAGGAAATAGCTTTGATTATTATTTTTTTTTGTTAGTTCTGTATAACTTTTAATTATGATATTTGAATTATATAATATTTGATATGATATATAAATGTATTTTTCCTAGAAAAACATAATTAAAATTAAGCCTTGATAGCGTATTTTCTTTGAGGGAAAGCGGCTTGCTTCTTTTGTTGCTTAACAGTAACTAAAGAGGCTTGGTGCTTGGTTAAAGCTCTTCTTAAAGCTCTGGTCTTCTTAGCTCTTAAAGACTTTGGTTGGTACTTCTTACCAGCGTAGATTTGAGCAACAGCTTCTCTTTGGTTTAAGTTGATGACAGTTAAAACTCTAGCAATAGATTTTCTGACGGAGTTGATCTTTGGTAAAGATGGCTTGGAGATCTTTTGAACCTTTAAAGAAGCTAATTCCTTCTTTAAGTCTTCTAACTTAGATTCCAATTGTTCTTTAGATTGGGTCTTTAATTCGTAAGCCTTAACTGGAGCCTGTTTATAAAAAAATTATGTGTGTTTGATTATTTTCAAATAAAATTAAAAATTTGCAATTGTTAGTAAAGTTTGGGGATTCTTGGTTGTTTTAATATGAGATATTATTTATACTCATGAGTTTTTCAATTCAGTAACACAGTCATTAATGATATAATTACTTTCCAAATATAGATTGTTTTTCATATTTTCCAAAATTAATCAGAATTTTAAATGTTGTTGTTCCAAATGTTATTATTACAACAGTTAAAGTATTATGATGTTGCACTTGTATTTTACCTGATCACTCTAATATTAGTTCATACTTGATAATTTGTCCATTCCATTCAAGACTTTTTTTGCTGCAGTTTTACTAATTCCAATAGTTACACAAAGTTCATATTCCCAAGGAAAGTTCCACTCACAATATAGTCATTGCTTGCTCCTATAAGTTCTTAATTGAAATATCCACTTTGCTCCAGTAATTGTTTCGTTGATGTTTCTTTACTTATTTTTGTTCATTTATCGCAGTAATTTACTTAGTTTCAATATTCGTAATATCATTAACTTATTATCCTTATTAATGATCAAACTAAAGAAAACAAAAAGGACTTGTCTAACAAACAACTGCCAATACAAAGCTCTTGTTTAAAGAATCCTTTTGACTTTATTACATCGATATGTCATTTTCCTTGTTTCATGTATTGTGTGTATATCCTTTAAATCGCTTCTTGAAATACTGTTTAAAATACAGTACATTACAATATCTATCTTCTAAAACTGTTTTTAATATTCGCATCTAATGGTAATTCATAATGGTCAACTGCTGTCTATATTCCTGTTTTGTAATCATTAATTCTTGTTGTATCTGAATTGTATAGCCTCTTGTTGGTTCATTGGTCTGTTATGGTACATACCATTGTAAATATATATTGGTTTGCTGGTGTTTTAGAGTTTTTTTACACTTTTACTTCTTTTTTGAAATTTAATATTTTTAAACTCGTTAACTATACTGAAAAATAAAGAGAGTAGAAAATAGAGTGTAGCTACAGCCAAAAACAAGCTAATACTGCCTGTATAATTATAAAAGTTGTGAACAAAAACCTCACTTTTTAGCTCTCCCTAAGAAATTCTTCACCTAATAAAAAAATCAAACACTTGTTTTCTAGTGTGAACCAAGCTGAGAATATCAGCTTTTACCCAAAAAGGAAATACTCAAAAAAAAAAAAAAAAGGAAAAAAGAAATAAAGAAAATATCTTTTTGATTGCTGGTGTATATGTTGCTTGTGGGAGAAAAATGGAATACGATTTTCCTTACAACATACGCGTTTTCAAGTAAATATTTCCTAATGTAGTAATATTTACCAATATGGTTAGATTTCAAGGTATAAAAAAAAAAGTTGAACATTTTTTTTGTACTTCAGTATCTGAAAAAAAAGTTGTAACAAAAAAAATATTAAGAAACAAGAAAGCCCTCTTTTGAAATAAGTGCCATTAAGCAATCTCCGTAGATAAGATAGGATACAAATCAGATGAGTGCCACGTAAGCAGTCTCCGTAGATAAGCAAAGATAAGAGACAAATTAGATGAGTGCCTTGTAAACAATATGCGTAGATAAGATAATATACAAATCTAATGGATGCCACGTAAGCAATATCCGTAAACAATATAATATACAAATAATATGCCTATATTGGCATATTAAAAGCATGTTAGATAAGAGCTTTTCCTAAACGTGTTTGAATTGAATCATTATACATTATAATAAAAAAAGAAAAAAAAAAAACAGAATTACTAATATATGTAGTTAGTATATTTCTAGGAGATGCACCTTTACACATTCCTTTAATTAAAAACTAAAAGAAACATTCAGATATAAACTTTGAAGATTTTTAACCTGAAGCTAATATTATAAATTTTTTTTTTGTTTAAGCTTGGTTCTTCAAAGTGGTACTTAACCATTCTAAACCTTCGTATAGACCAACACCAGTGGTGGCACAAGTGGATTGGATGAACCATTGTCTCTTTCTGATTGATTGTAAACCTAATTTTTCAGTGATTTCAGCAGCAGACATGGCATCTGGTAAATCTTGCTTGTTAGCAAAGACTAATAAAACAGCATTTCTGATTTCATCTTCACTCAATATGTTTTGTAAAGTGTCTCTGGCTTCAGAAATTCTGCTTCTGTCATTGGAATCAACAACGAAAATAACACCTTGTGTGTTTCTGTAGTAGTGTCTCCACAATGGTCTGATCTTGGTTTGACCACCTACATCCCAGACTGTGAATGAAATATTCTTGTATTCAACAGTTTCAACATTGAAACCGATGGTTGGGATAGTGGTGACGACTTCACCTAACTTTAATTTATATAAAACAGTGGTCTTACCAGCACCATCTAGACCGATCATTAAAATTCTCATTTCTTTATGACCGAATAAACTGTCAAACAAGGAGGAAAAACTTAAACCCATTGTTGCTGTTTTAAATACTATATTTTTATTTCAAGTAAAAAGAATATTTGTTAGTAAAGATTTTTCTTTTTTTTAAAAAAAAATCACTGTTAGAACTTCAAAGATGGTTTGGAAAACTTTGTCTTAGTGCCTAATGACTATTTGGTTATTTCCCATAAACTAATTAATTGATGTTATTACCAAATTCATACTAAAACACTTTTGCTCAATAAACTTGTGTGCTTCTTTTATATCTTTTGCTTTGGACTTATCTGCGTATCTTATAAAAAGTGCAAAAAAATAAAGTATTATTGTATTGACCCGGTGTCCTTTCTTTCCGCTTTAACCACAGTGATTGTAAGATATGAAACAACTCTAGTTTGAGGGTCAATATTGACTTCTATTTATATCTTTATCAAAAACTATTTTGAAATTATTGATTAAAGACGGTCTGCAAGTCATATTTGTTATCTCAAATACCTTTACCATTTAACTGGGTTTGATTCGTTTTTCACTGTTTTGCCCCTATTTTTTTTTTTCAAAAAAATTCAAAATAAACAATTATCCAAAGCTACGATAAGTGATCATCCACTTGTTCATCAAGTGCGTAGTTATAAACTTCTGTATTATTAATACAAATGAGTATAAATGCCTGCTTGATCTTCTGCTTACCCATTGCTGCTCATACTCATAGCCACAAGTCTCTCTCTGTTGTAAAATACTCTTTTAGACTAGCCATTCGATAAACCATTTCTTTTCGTAAACTTTATACCAATAACATCTAATTAAAAAAAACACACACACTTCTTAATGACAATAATTTCAAACCATTCTTTACAAAGCCACACCAGCTTTATATCTGCTTTCTAATCAAAAAAAAAAGAAGAGAAAAACAAACACACTTTCTAATCTATTTATAAATATAATCTCTGTACATACCTTATGTTGTATATTACTTATAATTAAAACTTTTCTGTTGTTGTATAACAAACTTTTAAATGAACTTGAAGATAATTATAACAAGAGTTGGTTTTTTTTTCACTATCTTTACTCTTATAAAACTCCTTATTAACTAAGGGTGTGTTGTATTAAATTTAAAAAACACTCCCAGGAAAGAAAGAGAGAAAAAAAAACAACACCAACGCACACACGGTGTTTTCTCTGTCTCCCACGCAAAAATTTTCTGGTTGGCTTCGGAGGACCGCTTTTTTTTGATCCAGCGAAAAGGCTTAATTAAATAGAGCAAGAAACAGCAAATGGTGCTGGAGGATAGAGCTATTAGATAGAGGAGCTATTAGATAGAGGAGCTATTAGATAGAGGAGCTATTAGATAGAGGAGCTATTAGATAGAGGAGCTATTAGATAGAGGAGCTATTAGATAGAGGAGCTATTAGATAGAGGGCTTGAAAGAGCCATTGCATAGAGAGCTATTACAAAAAGAACTTGTACTGACAAGCTGTGTGTTTTAACTGGGAAACAACATTACAGAATGACCCCGGGGTGAAGCCAGGTATATATATGAACCAGCCTGTGTTCGGCTACTTTTTCGCCATGTTAGTAGATAGCCATTCCAAACCCTCATATAGGCCTTTTCCGCTCAACGCGCAGGTTGCTTGAATATGCCATTTTCTATTAGTTAAAGCTTTAAGACCTAGTCGATCGGATATAGTTGCTATGCTCATACACTGGCCTTTGATATCTTGTTTATTTGCCAAGACCAAGAGTTCGCTATCTTTCATATCAACATCGTTTAATATTCTATTCATGGTTTCTTTGGCCACATCCAATCTTTGTTGATCTGTTGAGTCAATGACAAATATTAGGCTTTCACAGTTTCTATAATAATGTTTCCATAAAGGTCTTATACTATCTTGGCCACCAACATCCCAAACGGTGAAATTCACATTCTTGTAACTTACGGTTTCTACATTGAATCCTACTGTTGGCGATGTTGTTACCACTTCTCCTAGCTTAAGTTTGTATAGAATAGTAGTTTTACCTGCGTTATCCAAACCACACATTATGACTTTTAATTCTTTTGATCCAAATAGTGAATCTATCAACGTTGAAAAGTAATTTCCCATATTTTCCTTGCTTGCCTCTGTTATGGTTGTATGTTCTAATTTTATAGTAATTTTTTTTTCTTCAATTCGAGCTTTCTCCGTCCAATGTAATAGATTCCAGCTCTCTGATTTCGAAAAAATAATAATTATTTAAATCTCAATATGATCAATCTATATTAGGTTTATGTCCCCTCTTCCAACTTATATGTATAGATAAGGAGTTTCTTTAATCCATATATTACGAACTTGTTGAAGATTTCATAAGGGAGGAAAAAAAACAACAAAGAAGCATATATATATAAATATTCCGAGGCTCCTGTTAAAGTTATATCCGCGATAAGGTAAGAGCTTTTTTCTATGTTCGTTATAACTACAACTTTATGATCTTCTTTTTGCCTTTATTCTTCTTAGGAACAACTTTTATAGTGCTGATATTGTCGAGTTGAGGTTGAATAATGCTTTTTATTTCAGCATCGTTTGCATTATACATTGATTTGATGTTGTTTTGTCTATCTAACTCCGCTAATCTCAAATTTTCAATTTCTTCATCGTCTAATTGCTGTTGTTTCAATGTTGTTAGTTGTTTTTCCATGTTTCTATTTTGATCAGCATTGTTCAAAAGTTTTTCTTCAGCAAGCTTTTCTTCTTGTTCTATATTTTCAATGATTCTATCAACATGATTCATACTAGATGGCTCATCTCTCTTTTTCAAAAAATTTGCACCTGAAATAATTAAATAACCATCTTCCTTTTGTTCGTTATTGCTTTTTCCCTCTTCATCCTTTGAAAAATTTGAACCTATGGATGCAGCTTGGAGAGGATCTGTTCTCAATACTATATCACTACTGCAGAAGGGACATTTATATTTCAATTCAAATATCTTTATGTTCTTCAAATACTCGTTATTATACGAAGCATCAAATTCTTTTATTTGATTCACTTCCCTTTTATATCCATTAAACTTCCTGTTTTTTGGTACATATGTTTGACACTTTTCACAAATCAAATTAACAGGATTCATAAACCTAATTTTATTTGCTTTGTTGAATTCATATTTCAAATCATTTAATCTTAATCCTTTTGCTTTAAGTTTATCTTTCAGTTGTTTCCTTTGCTTGGCTTCTATTTTTTGCTGTTTTTCATCAACATATCTACCTGCTCCTCTTCTTTCACTCATTTTATAATGTTGAAGTACTTTGGTGATATGGTAAAAAGCCTACTTGAAGCTATTAATGAAAATGAATCGGGGTTTTTAATGTCTCACAGATGCCTAAAAAGAGCATGCCAATCAAAAAAGAAAAACACGTGACTTTAAAACTCCATCGGATATAAACTTTTAAACACGTTGTATGTCAACGTTTAAGTCCGCGACTTTCAAAAAAAAAAAAGCAGGAAAAAAAATACCCGTAACCGTTTATTTTTTGATTCCCCTGGTGCATTCGTATCTTACCCCTCCAAGAACTTTAATCGCATAGACAGCTACAAAACGTGATTGGTTGGAGAAAATTTTGGTACAATGATATCTAAGATCAACCTATTATTATGATATGCAAAATATTTATGACCAAAATCTCTATTTGTTAAGTTAAAACGTCTTGTTTATAACCCAAATACTCGTATTTATACCCAGACCCTTATATTGGGGGGTTTTGAACAGCTTCACTTTCAGCTAGTTCCCCTTGAGTTTTTTCCTTTTGAAAAAAAAGCGGGCAAGGCTCCTTCTTATTTCTCCATACTAACTAGCTCTTCAGCTATTTTTCAAAAAACCATCATTTTTCAACCTATTTGCAGTATATTCATCGACTAGATATTACCATATTACGAATTTGTCTAGTTAATTACTATATTTGATCGGAAATAAGAAATATAGTAATTTGGTAAAGAAGATACAAAACCAAAAAAAAAAAAAAATACACTTTCAATAGCAAACCTTAATACCAGGCACTTTATTTGCTTTATATCTCAACGGTAAACATAAGAAGACAAATATGGTGAAACTCGGATACCTCTCAGCATATTACATGCCATTGATATCGTCAAGCAGGTACAACATAGTTCTTATGACAGTTTTCATAACATCAGTACTTTATTCGACGTTTTTCCTCTCAAGCAACTTTCTACCTTCTACATTCACCGAAGACAAAAAGCACATATTCATTCCAAACGAACAAGATTATTTTAGAACTTGCTTACTGGGTATATTTTCGCCTATGTTTTTCAATATTATCAAAAACATCTTACTGAAATTTCCCTTAAGACATAGTGCATTGAAAGTAATAACCCATATTTTTATAGAGAGCTGTGTTTATGACTGGTTTCTGTTTCTTATCATATTCTTTTTGGCTTACCCACAAATTGAGACAAACTCTTATGCCAATGATTACAATGAAGTTGATGAAATGCAAAGAAATGTTTTTCATATAATACCAAAACAAAGCTACATATTAGCTATTTGTTGGTCATTAAGTGAATGTATAATCTCTGTTTTAGAGAATATGTCCATATATCAAGAAGTTTTATCTCCAGAAATACTTGCAAAAGAAGAACTGGGCATCTCGAAGCCAGTGAGTTTGAATATATTTCATTCCATTTTCATTACAGTGAAATCTTTAATCATAAAATTTGTAAACACATTTATAATAAATACCTTTAAGTTTATTGGTTTAAACTGCTATAAAGCCTTCAAGGGGATTGTTTGTCTGTTCAACAAAAAGAAAAATCTTGAGTTTGAAGAAGAAGAAACTGCTAAAAATGAAAAAATAAAGTTCAATTTACTGAAACAGTTAGATGTATCTAAATGCTCTGAGGCTTTACAAAAGGCTATGATGAGACAAAAAAGCATGCAATATCAAACAAGTGATACTTATAAGAATACAACCCAACCAAAATTAACTAAGCAGCAAAGTAACAATTCTTTCATAAATAAACAAAATATTGGAGAATTTCAGCAAAATATTGCTAATATAGATCCCCAAGACGATAATGATTTGATCAGCAACCAATTAAATATGGATGGGGACAAAAATTTGGAAGAGGTTGTGTTAATAAACTTTAAGGAAGAGACAATGCAATTTGCAAAGATCAATCAAGATGATTTAAACTACGGATCCATTAAAAAAATACAAATAAACAACAGCAGTACCAGCAGAAATGGCAATATGAACATTCTTTCAAATAACAACAATTTGTCTCCAGGATCTGGAAATTCCAAATTTGCAATAAATTCTGAAGTAAGCTTTAAAAACAAAAAAGTTGAATTTATTATGAGTGTTTTAAAAATGAAAGGAAAACCAAGACCTGGAAATTTGTTTACTAACAAGAACATTTGGCAATTAAAAAAAGAAGCAGAAACAAAGAAGTATAACTATCTTGAACAGCAAAAGAAAGAAAAACTTTACAAATACAACGAAAAGCTGATGGCATTCCAACAACAAAAGCAACTTTTATCCAAAAGTGAAAGTTTTATGAATCAATCTGATTTTATTAATGGTACTAATGGGAATCTTCAAGCTATACAGTCATCCCAATATAAGGGCTTGGAACAAGCTGAACAAAACTTGAATAATGAATTGATTAATATAAAGAATTATTACCAACAACAGTTTGATAGTATTAAAGAAGCTGTTGACTATTACAATGAAAAATCTAAAAAATTTCAAGCCATATTGAGAGAAAAGAAGTCTAGTAGCAAAAATTCTTCAAGTAACGAGTCTGATGAAAGGACTGTTAACATGAATAATGACAATTCCTTTGAGCTTGTTTACAACTTTTATAGAATAGATAAAGTGGGGTTGTTTTTTAGAGAATTGAGAAACATGTTTTTCATACTGATGAGCAATATTACGACTTTGATTGGAGAAGTTTTGATTTTTTCGATTTATTTCATTTACGTTCCAGGCCATAACAAATTGTTTACTCCTTGTGTAAATTATTTTGGTGACAAATCATTTATGTTTTTCATTGTAGCTGTTTTATTGCCATATACTTTGATCAACTTTATGTTTCAATTCACTCTATTTTTCTGGTCGAAATTAAGACAAGAATATTATTTCTCAAATAGAATCAATGAGTTTGAGTTGTTATGGGGGATTGATGATGAAATTATGAATCAAATTAATAGTAATAGACACTTCCAAAACATGGACATCTCGATGAACAACAGAATGATTGAAAATGGATATGTTTCATCCCAAACTGTATATGGCAATGATATATTGAACGGAGATTATTACGGTAATAGCAATAACAACGGCAATGTATTATCTACAACTAACAGCAGAAGTTACAACCCATTCAAATGGTTATTTAATGCTTTTAGAAGACATAGACAAGCAGGAAGTGGTGATGTAGATAAGAATTATGACTATTATTATCCCTTGGATAGAAGCAAAAATAAACTTGTTCACGGAATAGATGCAATTTCTTCTAGCAAGGGAAGATTGTCAGGGAAAAACAATGGTAATAGAGTTTTTAATAACCTTTTAAATTACGATGGTCTTTCAGGACCAAAAGGTGGCAGCGAGGACGGATCTTCAGATTTGGCCCAACATATGAACTCAAATGACTACTCTGCAAGTAACTACTCCAACCAGTCAGTGGATTATTACCAAGCTGTAATTAACAACTTGAACCCAAATATAGATCCATTAAGCACTGCAGGAAACATAAACAATGCATTTTCTGGATTAAATGATGATGCAAATCGTGGAATTGCAAGCGTTGATGTTAATAACAGTAGAAGAAATATGTCTATTTTATCAACACATGAGCTGAAGATGTTAAACAATGCTTCATTAATTTCATCAAATTTGACTTTTAAGGAGATTTTTCTCATTGTCATGTACAGAATCAGGCAAGTAGTCATCAAGTGGAGATTAATCAGTGAAAACTCAACTGTTACCATATCTTTACTGGTGCTGTTTGGTATAGTTTCTTTCTGTTTCGGTATCATTTTGACTGTTACGGATATATTTTTATACTTTGATCATGAGTGATAGCTATTTTTTTCGTTTTAACTTCGTATATAATCAAAATATCAATGATTTAGCTGAAAAAGTGCATCCTAATAATGGTCCCTGGTAGTAGTGATTATCCTTCTTTTCAAAAAAAAAAAAAAAAGCGCATTTTTTAGGCTGAAGTGCGTTAACGTATCAATTTTTGGCCAGTACATTTTAAAAAGCAGAAAAAAGCTCATATGAATATAAGCCACCCTTTGAAAATATATAGACTGAGTTTTTTTCATGAAAATTTTAACAAGAGATTGTTCACCTTTAATGGGTACATTTTGGAAGAAATCAATAACTATTTGAGACCAAAATTCGTCTTTTTTTTACTGGCTGTTATTTACCTATTTCAGCTACACAGGGTATCCTTCGATTGAAAAGAGAAAAACAGATATATTAACAATGGCAATTTTACCGGATTTAGAAAACGTACCTTTACTTCCAGGGGGATTAACAAGCACTTTGCATCCTTCCTTAAGTCCCGATTCTTTCACAAGAAAGAGACTTGTGAAAATATGCAAAATTTTATGGTCAGCATCACCATTGATGCCGTTATTGATATTTTTACCTATTGCATTCACAGTAACCGTATTAGACATCAACGGGGTTTTAATTTTCACAACAAATGCCATAGTTTGTGCTGTATTGAGTGTTATTTTGGGTAAGTGTACAGAAGATTTATCTGAACATGTTGGCTCAACTTTAGCTTCTGTTTTAAACGCCACTCTAGGAAATGTCATCGAATTGATTGTTTCCTACTATGCTTTGAAGGCAGGTCAATTCGATGTTGTCAAATCATCTATGATGGGTAGTATTTTTTCTAACTTGTTGTTGGTCACTGGTTGTTGCTTCTTGTTTGGTGGATACAACAGAATCCAGCAAACTTTCAATATAACAGCAGCCCAAACAATGTCATCATTGATGGCTATTTCTTGTGCTTCATTAGCCATTCCAACAGTATTTGTAGCTACTCTGCCAAAGAGCTTTGATGAAGAAGCAGACATTTTGAAGATTTCCAGATTCACAGCCATTATTTTACTAGTAGTATATGCTTTGTTTATGCTTTTCCAATTGAAAACACACATCAAGTTCTTTGATAACTCCGAAGCTAACCATATTGTTGCAAAGTCAGCTGAAGAGTTTGAAGATAGTTTACTAGGAAAGAAGGAATGTTGCATCATATTAGCTTTGACAACATACTTAGTTAGCAAGTCTGCAGACCAAATTGTTGAAAAAATCAACGATGTTGCTGCCATTGGGTTGAGTAAGTCATTTATCGCTTTGATTTTAATACCTATCATTGGTAATGCTGCTGAACATGTTACCAGTATCTTTGTTGCTATGAATGACAAAATGGATTTGGCTTTGAACATATCCATTGGTTCATCTATTCAAATTGCCTTGTTCTGTACTCCGCTATTAGTTGTTATCGGTTGGATAATTGGTCAACCAATGACTTTGCAGTTCACAGTATTAGAAACCATCACCCTTTTCATCTCCATTTTCTTGAATGGATATCTAATAGCAGATGGTGAATCCAATTGGTTAGAAGGCTGCTTGGGTGTTGCTTTGTATTTGTTGATATCTATAGCATTCTTCTTCTATCCAGATGTATCTGCCTGAGCTCATATCTTTGAAGCCGAAGAAAAAAACGTGACCACCCGCCTTTATTTGCGATTTATAATATATGGTATTAAAACGTTGCTTTGATGATTAAGTCGTCAAATGCTCCCGGGAGTAAGGATTTGTTCTCTTTTTGCACGAGAAAAAATTTGTTCAGAAAAATTTAAAAAAAAAAGAAGTCATAAGATTTTATTTATATTAATGAATCATAGTAAATGACTATTAAAAAAGGAAGGTTTAACCCCAGGAAACCCTTATATTTTGTATATATTGCCTTTATTGTTATGATTAAAAACATTGCTTCAAACCCACAATTGAAAAAAATTCCAACTTTTGTTGCTTATAGAGCATTTTCCAAGGCCAGTGGTTTTGAAAAGAAGTTAACATACTCCATAGTGAATACAGCTTCAAAAAGAGGATATGCTGCAAAACAACCACCTAAGTTGACCAGTGAAACATACTCTTATGTCAAAAGAGACGAAAAATATAAAAAGCTAACCACCGAAGATATTGAGCATTTCAAGAGCATTTTGGGCAAGAAGGGAAGTTTAATCACTGATGAGGTTGCTAGTGATTTAGATTTCTACAACGAGGATTGGATGAGAAAATACAAAGGTCAATCCAAGTTGGTTTTGAAACCAACCACCACTGAACAAGTTGCTCAGATTATAAAGTATTGTAATGAACAAAACCTAGCTGTATGTCCACAAGGTGGTAACACTGGTTTAGTTGGTGGTTCTATTCCAGTTTTTGACGAAATCATTTTATCTGTTTCTAATTTGAACAAAATTAGATCTTTTGATAATGTATCTGGTATATTGAAGTGTGATGCTGGTGTTATCTTGGAAAGTGCTGACGAGTACATCAAAGAAAATGGTAATTACATCTTTCCTTTAGATTTGGGAGCCAAGGGTTCTTGTCACGTTGGTGGTGTTGTTGCTACCAATGCTGGTGGTTTGAGACTATTAAGATATGGATCTTTGCACGGTTCTGTTTTGGGTTTGGAAGTTGTTTTGCCAAATGGTGAAATCATGAACTCTATGCATTCTTTGAGAAAAGACAATACAGGTTATGATTTAAAGCAATTGTTTATTGGATCTGAAGGTACTATAGGTATCATTACTGGTGTCTCTATCTTATGTCCACCAAGACCAAATGCTTTCCACGTCTCTTTCTTAGGTGTTGAAAGTTATGAAATGGTTCAAAAAGTCTTCCAAAAGGCTAAGAATGAATTAGGAGAAGTTTTAAGTGCTTTTGAATTTATGGATGGTAAATCTTTGCAACTTACTAAAAGTCACATAACTTCTCCTGAACCTCTTGAAGAAGAATACCCATTCTATGTTTTGATTGAAACTTCTGGTTCAAATGCTGAACATGATTCTGCCAAGTTGGAAGCTTTCTTATCTTCTGCCTTTGAAGAAGAATTGGTCTTGGACGGTACTGTTTCTACAAACGAATCTGAAGCCAAGAATTTATGGTCATGGAGAGAAATGATTCCTGAATCCAGTGCTGCTGGCGGTGGTGTTTATAAATATGATGTTTCTTTACCATTAAAGGACCTATACAGCTTAGTAGATGCTGTCAATGAAAAACTAGAAGCTGCTGGTTTGTCTAGTGTTACTGATGAAAGTAAGCCTGTTATTTCAGCTATTGGTTACGGCCACGTTGGTGATGGAAACTTACACTTGAATGTTGCTGTTAGAACATACACTAAAGAAGTTGAAAAATGTTTAGAACCATTTGTTTACGAATTCGTTAGTAGTAAAAAAGGGTCTGTAAGTGCTGAACACGGTTTAGGCTTCCAAAAGAAAAACTACATTGGTTACTCTAAATCTGAACAAGAGATCAAGATGATTAAGCAACTAAAGAACATTTATGATCCAAAGGGTATTTTGAACCCATACAAATATGTCTAAGTATTTTATTTTTGTTATTTAACCCAAAATTATTTAAATATTATGATTCTCTCAATTATTGATTGTTTCTGTGCTAAATTGAATACGCTGATCTTGGCTGTAAGTGTCTTTTAAGACATAGATTGAAGGCATACGTTCGGACTTAACTTCAATTACTAGTAAAATTTTACCTTTTTCCCCTTTTTCATTCTAAGGTATAAAGAACTCGCTCCCATATTATCCTTGTTAATTGAAATCAAACTAAACAGAGTTAAACCCCAAGAATCATACCAAAAAAAAAATATTCAAGAGTTTTATAACAATAACAATTAGAATGAGTGTTAAAACTGCTGCTGTACACGATGCTGCCTGTATCTTCTGTAAGATCATCAAGGGTGAAATACCATCTTTCAAAGTCTATGAAACTGCTCACTCTTATGCCTTCTTAGATATCGAACCAATTGCCAAGGGCCATACTCTAGTTATACCAAAATATCACGGTGCCAAGTTACACAATTTACCAGACGAATATCTAGCTGATATTTTACCAGCAGCCAAAAAAGTCACTGAAATTTTGAAATTAAATGTTGATGGTGCTGATATCCAGGAAGGTGCCCAATACAACGTTTTACAAAACAACGGCGTTGCTGCTCATCAAGTTGTGCCACATGTCCACTTCCATGTCATCCCAAAGCCAAGTGCTGAAAAAGGGTTGGTTATTGGCTGGCCAAGCGAAAAAACTGATTTCCCTGCTTTGACAGCATTCCACAAAGAACTTACTGAAGATAAGTAATGTATATGTGGGAGGAAACGCTAGTATTTTATGGTAAACAACAAGTAAATAAATATATATATGTAATTGTATACATGCTTTTTATTTGATGACTCAGCATACTTGTATAGAGATGGTGTAGCGCTTTTACCTAATGTCTCAGTATACTTATATAAAAATGGTGTAGCGTTTTACCTGTATCTCTGCTTGCCCATATACAGAAAGAAACACTAGTCTTTTATACTATACAACAGCTCAATACACATATACATGTTTTTACCTATATCTTAGGTTGCTTATACACCACTGTGTAGCGTTTCTGCTTATATCCGTATTCCATCCACCACTGTGTAGCGTTTTCACCTATATCTCAGCTTGCCCATCCACCACTGTGTAGCGCCTCCCCCTTTCTTATCTCCTGCCCCCAAATCTTCCAGAAGTCTCCATTAAGCTGTCCTCCCGTTTTGGTGGCAAATTTTTCGGAGGCTCCCAACAACACGGTGGCAAAGCAGCTTTTTGTTTGCGTAGGCTTACGGGAGAGTATTTACACCAAAAAAATATAATCAAACGAAGGCTTAATTAGTTTATCTTATAATTTTTAAAAACTTCGATAAAGGGATAAAGAGTAATAAGTAACCCAAAAAATACACAACAGTTGTTTATTATTGATATATTGGAGTAAAAATGACTGATCAAGAAGATAGAAAACCGTTATTAGATGCGAGTGGAGCAGAAAGAGTGGATGACGACACAGCCACAGCAATTTTAAGAAGAAAGAAAAAACCAAATCAATTGATAGTTGATGATGCAGTCAACGATGACAACTCAGTTATTGCTTTGAATTCTAACACCATGGACTTATTGGAATTATTCAGAGGGGATACTGTTTTAGTCAAAGGTAAGAAGAGAAAAGATACCGTTTTGATTGCCTTGATTGATGATGAATTAAAGGACGGGGTTTGTAGAGTCAACAGAATTGTTAGAAACAATTTGAGAATCAGATTAGGTGATATAGTCACTGTTACTGCTTTACCAGATGTCAAATATGCTTCCAGAATCTCTGTTTTGCCTATTGCCGATACCATTGAAGGTTTAAGTGGTAATTTATTCGATGTTTTCTTAAAGCCATACTTTGTTGAATCTTACAGACCAGTCAGAAAAGGTGATCATTTTGTTGTAAGAGGTTCCATGAGAGCTGTTGAATTCAAGATTGTTGACATTGAACCAGAACAATACGGTGTTGTTTCTCAAGACACTGTCATTCACTACGAAGGTGAACCAATCAATAGAGAGGATGAAGAAAACAACATCAATGAAGTTGGTTATGATGATTTAGGTGGTGTTAAGAAGCAAATGGCTCAAATCAGAGAATTAGTCGAGCTTCCTTTGAGACACCCTCAATTATTCAAGGCTGTTGGTATCAAGCCACCAAAGGGTATTTTGATGTATGGTCCACCAGGTACTGGTAAGACTATGATGGCCAGAGCTGTTGCCAATGAAACTGGTGCCTTCTTCTTTTTGATTAATGGTCCAGAAGTCATGTCCAAGATGGCAGGTGAATCTGAATCCAACTTGAGAAAGGCCTTTGAAGAAGCTGAAAAGAATGCTCCTGCCATTATTTTCATTGATGAAATTGATTCTATTGCTCCAAAGAGAGACAAGACCAATGGTGAAGTTGAAAGAAGAGTTGTATCTCAATTATTGACTTTAATGGATGGTATGAAGGCCAGATCCAATATTGTTGTTATTGCTGCCACTAACAGACCTAACTCCATCGATCCAGCTTTGAGAAGATTTGGTAGATTCGACAGAGAAGTTGATGTTGGTGTTCCAGATGCCAATGGTAGATTAGAAATTTTGAGAATTCACACAAAGAACATGAAATTAGCTGAAGATGTTGACTTAGAAGTACTAGCCTCCGAAACCCATGGTTACGTCGGTGCTGATGTTGCTTCTTTGTGTTCTGAAGCTGCTATGCAACACATCAGAGAAAAAATGGATATTATTGACTTAGACGAAGATGAAATTGATGCTGAGGTTTTGAACTCTTTAGGTGTTACTATGGACAACTTCAGATTTGCCTTAGGTAACTCTAACCCAAGTGCTTTAAGAGAAACCGTTGTTGAAAACGTCAATGTTTCTTGGGAAGACATTGGTGGTTTGGATGAAATCAAACAAGAATTAAAGGAAACTGTTGAATACCCAGTCAAATACCCAGATCAATACTTGAAATTCGGTATACAACCTTCCAAAGGTGTATTGTTTTACGGTCCTCCAGGTACTGGTAAAACTTTACTTGCTAAAGCTGTTGCTTCTCAAGTTTCTGCCAATTTCATATCTGTTAAGGGTCCAGAACTTTTGAGTATGTACTTTGGTGAATCCGAAAGTAATATCAGAGACATCTTTGATAAAGCTAGAGCTGCTGCACCAACTGTTGTCTTTTTAGATGAACTTGACTCTATAGCCAAGGCTAGAGGTAACTCAGCCGGTGATGCCGGTGGTGCTTCTGATAGAGTTGTTAATCAATTGCTAACTGAAATGGATGGTATGAATAGTAAAAAGAATGTGTTTGTTATAGGTGCTACCAACAGACCAGATCAAATCGACCCAGCTATTTTGAGACCAGGTAGATTAGATCAATTAATATATGTTCCATTACCAGATGAAAAGGGTAGATTGTCCATTTTGGAAGCTCAACTAAGAAAGTCTCCAGTCGAGCCATCTTTCGACTTATCTACTATTGCTAAGGCAACCAAGGGTTTCTCTGGTGCCGATTTGAGTTATGTTGTTCAAAGAGCTGCTAAGTTTGCTATCAAGGAATCTATTACAAATGCAGTTAAATTAGATCAAGAAAAAGAAGCCAATGAAGTTAAAGTAGAAGATCAAGAAGATGTTAAGATGGAAGATGATGGTCAAGAACCTGAGAAAGCAGAAGATGCTGTTCCATTCATTGCTGAACGTCACTTTGTTGAAGCTATGGAAACTGCCAAGGCCTCTGTTTCAGAAGCTGAATTAAGAAGATATGAAGCTTATAGAGTCAAGTACTCAACCAGTTCGATTGCTCCATCTGCTAGTTTCGGATCTGCTTCTTCAGCTGCTGCCGCTAATCCAAGTACCGCTGCCGCTGCTGATGCTGCTGCTGCCGCATTTGACGAAAACGCAGGTGCTGATGATGATGATTTATATAGTTAATGAAGTTTGTCATTGATTTTAAAGAAAAAGATAAAAAATTTAAATAAAATGAATGGTGTTTTAATTGTATATGTCTTTACAATTATTATTATTATTTTTTTGATCTTTTTCATGTTCATTAAATTAAGGTCAAATATATATGTAATAAACTTGAAGTTTAAATATAATTAGGTTGATAATTTGGATGTTGTATTCTATAATTTCTTGCGTGTGCTTTAGCCTGATATGGATCAGGTTGGGATATCACTCTTTGGCGGTCGTGCAAAGTATGTACATTTTGTTGATTATGCAATAAATTCATCTTTTCTTGATCTCTGATCATCATAGCCTTGTTTACGCTCAAATAAGAATCACTGGTGGTGTAATTGCTGATTGTGTTATATTTCATATTTGATGATGGTTCGTTGATTATAGGAGGAGTTGGATTGTGTTTAATAATTCTTGTTTGAATTATATCTGAGGGTATTATTGGTTCACTTTTAGTTAGCTTTTGTTTATAAAAGTCGGAGTTTGTACGTGCTAGGTAGTTGCCGGTTTTTTGATAATCATGATCATGCTCAGTGTAATCAGATAGATTAGACATTCTTGTTGAGGAAGTGATTGTTTTTTGGCTTGATGAAAAAACAGAGTTTGTAGACATTTGTGAATAGGCTGATGCATAACTGTTTTTTGGAGTTTCTGATGAATATTTTGAAATCGATTGTGGCATTAGCAACTCTGCCAATGCTTCTATAAGTTCACTTTCATCAAATTCTAGTTTCCAATTGAACAGTTCTAGTATTTCCCTTTCAATTGTATTTATATCTTGTAGTGTTAACATGTCTAAACAATAATTTTTCCAGTGCTTGTTCAATGGAGAGCTATCATTCAAGTTTTTACTGGTTACAACCAGGCAGCCTATGAACATTCTGTGTCTGGTAGTTGAAATACCTATCACATTTGAGGGCAAAATTTTACTTAATCTTTTCAAATAAACAACAGTTGACATTAATGTAGGTGTTTGAACATTGGAACCTTTCACTAATGAATAAATAAACTCATAAAGAGAGTGGAATCCGCCTTGTATCTCTCTTTTTGTAGGTTCTTGAACATTGATTACTTTTTCTGTTGTTTTTACTAAAAAACTCAGCATGCTATCATCAACTCTTTTACGAAAAAAATGTTTTAGTGCTTGTCTTGGTGTATGATTGCTGTTGAAGCTATGTGAGCTCAATAAGTCTGAATTGCTATGTTTCAACATCTGTAGATTATGCTTATATATCTTTGTTTTTTTTTCTTCTTCTTTAGTTCAATTTTTGTATCTGTATAATAATTTCAATTATCAAAATTTAAAATTAAGTGGTTGTCTATGTTGTATGAACTGTAATTTGTTCAGACTTTTATTGGGGTTTAATACGGTCTATTATTAAAACCTGTTCTGTTTTTTTTATATATAAAAGCAAATACTATTGCAGAAAAAAATGTTATGTCTTGGTTCTTTATCAAAATCCCTTTAATTCTATACGCATCAATATATAACATTTATAAATACATTTACCACTCTTAATGCAGAGAATTTGTTTACTCTATGCTTAACTTTTCATATTGCTTAAGAAAAAAAAATTTTAAAACTTTTAAATATGCCGATGATTTATCTTTCCTAATTAGGAAAACTAATGAATAATCAACTGCAGCACAGGGGTGAAGAAAAAGTGTGCTGTGTTTGAAGCGTTTTTGGGGGAGATAATCAGCCATTCGGCGGAAGAGAATTGAAACATATTTTTAGACCAGAGCTGGGATTTCCTTTTTGGGAGATCTAATTAAGCGTTAAAAAAAAGGACCAGAAATGATGCGGAGTTGAGCGCTGTGCAGACGTTGGAGATATGTCGGATATAAGCATGTTGGAAGAACAAGAAGTTGCCAGCATTAGCTGATATCTTTGTTTGTGGTATGGGAATCAGTGTATTAATACTTGCATTTCTAGTAGCAGTGAAGTAATGCCCCATTTGTGCTAAGCAACATCTGCTCACGTTTGAACAAGAAGCACAGGTCATGCATCCAAACTTGTATTAGGCGGTACCTCCTACTATCGGATATAAGCATCTTGGGAGAACAGGAATCTCGTTTACGTAAGCAGATGTAATCTATTGCGGCATCCAAAGTGGCGTACTACTACATATTTTACATCAATCTTAAAAGCCCACAACACTTTCAATCTTCAGCAAACTTACTTTTATATTACCGAATTTGATCTATTTTCTTGTATCTTTTGAAAAAGCTGAAATATTTCACTGTTAGCACACTTGTTGGTCTAAATTTCAAATATTTGGCTATTAGCACACTTGCTGGTCGGAATTTTGCAGCTGTTTTTCCATTAATAAAGCACACATAATCACTGTTAAAACGCAGATTAAAATCCACACCACTCTATACAAATCATATATACAACCCTTTTTCTTTTCATATTAAACTAAAGCAAACCATGATTTATCTTTTAAAAAAAATAGCAATCAGAATTTGTTCTTTTTAATCCACAATTTAACAGCACATATGCCTATATTAGCTAGCAAGTTCGCCTTTCCATATGTCAAATATCACCATATGTTTCATACTTTCCAATATAGTGAAAAATGCGGAATTAAGCGGGAAAATGTTTAGCTTTTAATGCTCGGCTTACTATCTTTACCGCCATAGGCGTTTTTTTTCTTAGATAATCAATTATTACTGTGTGTTAGTTAAGGAACACGTATGTATTTAAACAGCTGGTTGATATGAGATCTAATAAAATTGTGGTAGATTTAAATTGAATTAGAGCAGATAAAACCAGCAGTATATTCACATATATATATTTTATTTTTTACTATACTGAAAATGGTCAAACAACACTTCTTTACTCTACCTAACGGTAACAAAATCCCAGCCCCTTCAACTATAGGTACAGGTTCTATTTATTTCAAAGCTAACGAATCAGACTATAATCCTGAATTAACAAAGTTTTTGGAAAGATCTTTGAAAGAATTGAAGGGTGTCATCCACATTGACGGTGCTGATTGCTACAAAACTTACCCGGAAACCGGCGATGCTTTAAAGAAAAACTTTAAGGAAGGTTGGAAGAAGAGAGAAGAGATCTGGTATACTGATAAGTTTGATCCTAAAGGTGCCAGATCACCAAGTCCAAAAATCCACGTTGAAGGCGCTTTGAAAAAGTTAGGTTTGGATTACATTGATTTGTATTTGATCCATCATCCACTTGTTGACAAGAGCCTAAACTTGGATATTGTGGAAATCTGGAATGAATTTATTGAACTACAAAAAGAAGGTAAGGTCAAGAACATTGGTGTTTCCAACTTTTCTGTTAAAGACATTGAAAACTTGGTTGAAAAAACAGGTGTCAAGCCTGTTGTTAACCAAATTGAATGGAACCCATTTTTATTCAACCAAAGTCCTGGTATCTACAAGTACTGCCAAGACAAAGACATTGTTATTGAAGCTTACGGTCCATTAAGTCCCTTAGTTAATTATCTAAAGGGAACCGACACTTCTAAAGAAGGTGCTGATTTCAAAGCTTACTTGGATGATTTGGCCAAAAAATATGGTGTCACAAATACTGTTATTTTATTAGCTTATACCATAGCTATGAATGTCTTACCAGTCACCACATCTACTAAGTTCGAAAGAATTCAAGATGCCCAAAACTTTGTCAATGACCACCCAGACTTGAAGCTAACCAAGGAAGAAGTTGATCACATCACTCAATTAGGTTTAAAACATGACACCGCAAGAAGATACAAATCTTGGACTGATCATTACACCGAATACGAAAGTCAATCTCAACAAATCTAAGTTTTTTTTTTTTTGTTATATACTAATTTCATTAACTAAGTTAAAACTAAAACTCCGCATTTTAGTATTATTTGAAACCTTTTGCTGCCTAAGCTTTATTTTCTTCTTGTTCCACCTGGTTACAGCCAGCAGCTGGTCTGTTTGTGGTTTATATTGCCTCAACACTTTTAAAAGATGTTCACCTGCTCCTGCTTCTCCATCATCATTAAATCCAAATTTGTTTTTTGAAGGTATATTGTAGGCATAAATATGTTTATGAGACGCTTTTAAAATTTTCTTGTTGCTGTCTATAAGTACATCCAACTTCTCTTTGATTTCGTTTATATCCTTCAAACTCGCCAAATGCGACTGAAACTTGTTGTTGTTTACGGTAACTACATCCGATGATTTCCAGTTTGTATCTTTCATTTTTTAAAAAAAAAAGCAAGGTGATTATAACTGGTGATAACAGTCACCTAGTTTGCCTAATGATAACCAATTGTAGAGTTAATAACACGGAGGCTAATTTCCTCCTCAAAGAAATAGCTGGGTAGAAAAAAAAGAAGCAAAAAAAATGACAACCTAAAATGAATTGAATTTACCTATAAAACCTGTGTTTAGTGTATATAATATATACTTATGGAGAGAATTTGAAGCTTCTTATCATGCATACCAGTAACATTTAATCGATTGAATATGGAGGAGGAGCTGCTTTTGAATCATTAGTTTGCTTAGGTTGTGGACTAGCAGCTCTGATGTTTTCTTCTAATCTAGCCCTATCATTCCAACCTCTTTGGTATACATTGTCGGAATCAAGTTGCATTTCCAAATCGGTGCTCACGTTTTTTTGATTTCTGTCAGTTGTGAATACTAGGTATAAAGCATGGATAACTGCTGGAATGTACCCTAGTCCTAGTAATAGTATATTCAATAAAAGGTCCTTGGAACAGAATCCTTCTAAATATATAACAGGTACGAAAGGGAAAAAGATGGCTAAAACAACTAGTAGTAAAGTACAGCACATTTTATTTAAATAAAAAAAGAAGTGTTATTATGAATGGTTCTTAGAGTATCTTTCTTAATATTAGCACATTTAAAGACGTTCTCATATAATTAACGAATTCGAGGAAAATATACCAAAAGGGAAAAAAAGAGAGAAATCTAATGAAAATATGGCTCCCGGAGATAGCAATAGCGAAATCTTGTGATTGTTGCTTCTTTTAGCACTTAACGTTATTAGATGTCGGTGACATGCGATTATCACAATTCACCACTTTTTTTTTAAAAAAAATGTCTGCCATGATTATCATCATTGCAAATATATGGTCTATATTCTACCTCCTCTTGGGTAGTTTATGCTATTATTCGCAAACCTATTGGTGCCTTGACCACCTCTACTACTATATTGATTATTGCTGCCGTTGTTGTATCTACTACCATTCCCACCGCTCTTTCTATTAGCATTATTTCTACTATGGTACGACACGGGAGGTCTATTGAATGTCTTTCTGGCTTGTGTTTCTCTAGCTCTATCGTAATAATTCTGAGAGCCCATCTTTTGCATTTTTTCATACTCACCGGACAATCTCTTTGGTAAATTCAAAATGGAGAAGGCAGATTCGTTTTCAAGATTGGCACCTGCAACTGAACTGTAAGAATAACCACTCATTTGTCTACAATCATCTCCATAATGGCCTTTATTACCACATCTGTAGCAAAATATAAGTTGTGGATTCAAAACAGCAGTATTTTCTTGTCCGTCTAATAACTTGTAAGATCTCCAAATATCAGGACACTTTTCCTTGTTATGCTTTCTACTCCCACAGGTTCTACAATAGAGCCCGATTCCAGGGAGTGTATTGGTCTTAGATGTTTCTCTGTATGAGATACTTTGAGGCTTCCCTCTATGAAGGGTGACAGGACATTCTTTTCTGATGTGTCCCATTTGTCCACATTTCAAACACTTGATGACCTTGTCACATTTGTATGAAGGATGGTCATTAAGCACACCACAATAATCACATTTTATAGTTTTACAATCTCTGGCAAAGTGTCCTGGCAATAAACAAAGCTTACATAGTTCTTCTTCCTTATAGTCATCTTCATCTGCATCTGAACCCTGGTTTTGTTTTTTAAGATCTTCTTCTGTAGCAAAGTACCTGTTGGCTCCTCTCATAGCTCTCAAATGCTCCGGGTCATTGAGAAGCGTTTGTTTGTCGAATGTATCCGATGTTTTCGTACTTTCTTCTACTTTATCGCTAGACATGATTTTTGTATTAAACTATAATCAATTATTTATATACAAGTTCACTATATTTATATACTTTACCTTGAATTTGGGCTTATAAACCCCCGACTCTATCAGATAGACATTATAGAGGCACAAAATTAAGCTGTGAATGAATAATTGAAATGGATTTCATGCCCAAAATTGTGCTACTTTTTTTTCATCGCATAACGCATGAAAAAAAAAAGAAAAGCTGCCTAAAAGAGTAATCATGGACAATATCACGTGCAAGTTGATGATTATGTTCACGTTTAGCCTCGATTAGTCAAGTTAATTCCACCAGCTGCTCTTTCCACTTTCTTTATTTTTGTTTTTGAAATAAGGATCATCCATATCTGCATCATCAGGAATGTTTTCCGGCGGAGTTTCCACGTTTCCAGCATTGGTCTTGTAGTCAGGATCAATGTTTTGTTTGTATCTTCTGGAGTTTGGAGACATTGGCACACCATTGACCTGTCTTTGACCTGTTTGCTCATATAATTCTTGTTCACCCTTTTCTACGTTAATTGTATTGAAAACATTTCTTTCCACAGCACCGCCTCTGAAAGGTTGTCCTGAATCCATTTTCTTTTTTTTATACTCATCTGCTTTATCAAGAACAGGGGAGATTGATTCTCTTGGGTCTCTCAATCTTCTGGTTGGATCAATACTGGTCACTTTAAAGTAATGTTCCCATTTATAACTCTCCAAAGCTTGAGTCATTTGAAGTATTTGGAATTGATTGTAAACCCCTTCATTACCACGACTCATGTTATTTTCTAGTTTGTGAACTTGCTGCTTATAAACTCGTGTACCGTTGATGTTTCCACCAATTATCATTCCAAAAACAGAAAACACCAAGATTCTAGGCAACTTTTTATTCAAATTCAAAAACGCTATTCTAGTGATAGGATTGGATCCATTTTTGGTGAATGCAGACCACCCACCTCCACCATTCTTGTGATATATCCACAAGTAGGGTAGTGTAAAAGTAGCAAAAATACCCCCATACATACCCTTCCATTGGGCATCTCTGATTTTACCGTATATGGAACTTAAGCTCATTCTGTCTTGGTATTCCAATTTGGAATCTGCCTCATAAAATTTTTTGGCAACATTATAAGCTTCGGTTAACCAAGGATTGTTCAAGTTCTGAAGCCTCTTTTCATCATCAATTAAATTCATCATTTCTTTATTTTCACTGTTTTGGGATCCTTGTCTGTTTGAAAATGTGTTGTAAGAATTGATGTCGTCCATGCTATACTTCAATGTCATCTCCGTGCCATCGTCTGTTTTAAATGTATGGCTTTTAGGATCTCTAACATCGGAAAATAACTTTTCCCTTTCATCTATGCTGTTCTGCACATTTGATGGTTTATCATTGTCAAACAAAGGATTGTTTCCACTTGGCAATACCATTTATTTTATACTATAAATTGTTTTGGGTTTTATCAAATAAAAACATCAAGTTTAGCATTGTAGTTACACATTCATTATATTATGCCTAAAATGTACCATTTGATTCATACTACTTTCACTACTTAATTTTAAGGGAAGGTTTGATATATAACGGATATATGAGTTTATGCTATTTTCGGAGATATTTCAATTAAGGCGGAGTTAAAAAAACGGGCAATTATCGGATTTAACGCCAATTTTTCTTTTTTTGTGTATTTGCACGTGACTCAGAATTAAGGGTTCCGAAACAAGCAATTTACTGTCTGGTCGGGCAAGTGCTTTGAACACGCACCAAAAAAATCCACATAAAATTTTTCTCGCTTGCAGCATATACAAGGTGTAAAATTTGTTTGTTATTTCTACATATTGAAACTTGAATATTAGGGATTTTAAAAGAAAACCAAACTTAACATACCACAACATTTGTATTAAAAAAAAACAGCTATGTCCAGCAACAGCATATACAACATCAAAAAAAACTATTACACAGGTAATTATAAGGAAAATATTGATTTGGAAACCAACGATACCACGTTTTACTACAAATCACTATCTATAATAGACAACTACATTAACAATGGATCTTCCGATAATTCAGCAGATTTAAAAGCAGAATATCAACAATTGATTATATCCGAAAGTGATAACAAGTTAACCACCTTGTTTGACAAGTACATAGCTATTATAGATTCCGGATCAAACGAGAGCATTTTAGATGATATTGATATAAAAGCTGATATTTTATCAATTGAAGAACCACAAACTGTCAATTATGCTTTGACTTTGTACTTCAAGATTCTTCTAAAAAATGATACTGCCACTGTGGAAGATTTGTTCAAGACTATTTCCCAAATATACAAAACCTTGATCAAGGACCTTTTAAGTTCTGGTATCGATACTTTATACCCATACATGGAATTCACATTTTTACTAGGGCAAATAGCTTCTTTTTTGAAAAACTGGGACTATCTGGAAGGATTGATTGAGTTTTTAAACGATAAAGTTGACATATCCAGTGAAGACGAAATAATGTTATCCTTCTTGGAATTAGTATATGGTTTGAGTTCTATGGAGAAGGAAAACAAGGAAACTGGATTCTATTTTGTTGAAGATTTGGTTTTCAACTCATCAGGTAACAATTTGTTTGTTAACTTATTGATGATAAACTTACAACTGTCCAACAAAAACTATGAAGAGGCTGAACAATTAATAACCAAAATCAAAGCCGAAGAGGGTCTAACTCAAGCTGGTGTTTTTTACGAGTACTTTTTGATTGCTCAAATCAACTATTATTTACAAACAGGTGATGATAATAAGGAAATAATCCAATCCTTGAGAGAAGAACTAACTCAAATTTGTGAATTAAACGGAACCTCACACAAGAACCCTTACTTAATCGAACAGAAAGCTTTATCTGAGTCATTTGATTCAATCACATCCAAGTACTTATGATTACATTTTTATTCAATATTATTTATAAACTTTAATCAACCTCAACCCATTTCTCTAATCCTATTTACCAATCCATATTAAATACTTCTTTCTAGAACTTCATAGAACGTCTAGTGCGGATTTAATTAAAAGTCTGAACAATTTATAATCGTGGAGCGTTCTTATATTATGTGAAAAATTTTCCTCGGGCGACAAAAAATGGGTGATCTCTCTAGGGGCAGAAAACCTCGATTTATTTAAAAAAACATATAGAAAGTAGAGTATTAGTACAGTATAAAAAGAGAGATAAGAACCAAAGAAATCAAGAGATTTGATAATATAATTAAGAATATGAGTGAGAAAACAACAGAAATTGATGCCAGCACAAGAAAAAAATTGGCTTTAAGAGAAAAAAGAAAGCAACAAATGCAATCTAAAGGAGCAGGATCGAACAGACTTCAAAAAATCACAGGTGGAGCCAATTCATTGATGGATTCAGATAGTGTTTTGGACAAGCCTAAGCCAGTTGTAAGTGCTGAACCTACAGAAGCTGGAAGCATGGATTTCTTAAAACAATTGACACAAAAACAACAATTAAAACAACAAATGGACGGAGCACCTGAAGGAATGCCAGACTTGATGGAAATGATGAAGCAAATGGGTATGCCAGGAGGTGAAGATGGTGGAATGGACCAAATGATGAACATGATGAAGAACTTTGCGCCTGGTGCTGAAGGTATGTCTGGTCAACCAAATGCTTCCCCAGTGGAACCAGAAGTTCAAGTTTATCACACTGCTAAATTAAAGCAATTCCAATATAGATTGCTGTTCATAAAGTGGTTCTTTATTTTAACTCCATATCTGTACCTACTAACACACCCACAAAATACTTCCTTGGGTGAATTCTTTAATGATAGAAAGAATTTCTTGATGATTTTCTCTACATTAGAGGTTTTAAGTGTTTCTTTAAACTTTGCCTATTCCAACAAACTAGAAAAACTAACCAAATATAGAGAAACTCCTGGTGGAAAAATCATTTCTTATTTGAAGTTTGTTCCAAATGGTATTCTTCCATTTGATCTTCATAAAATTGTTACAACTGCCTTGACCTGGTTTGGTGTTGTCAATGGTGCTTTGATTGATTTCAGCTTTGTTGTTATAGTTTTGGTTTTGTTAAGTTATTACCATATTTAAGCAACTTATTACAATGATAATTCGGTATATAAAACTTTAATAATCTAATGCATTAAAATATTATAAAAGTTAGAGACATTTTGTCTTATAACAACTAAAAAAACAGAAGAAAAAAAAAATGATACATATGTTATCATTATTCTATATATCAAAATTATTCAAGGTCTTCACCAATGATTTGCATCCAAGTCTTACCTTCTTTCTTCAATTCAGCAGTGATTTCGTCTTTGATTCTAGCTACTAATGGAGGACCAGAGTAAGCAAATGAAGTGTAAAGTTCAACGTAAGAAGCACCGGCCTTGGCAAATTCAATACAATCCTTACCAGTAGAGATACCACCACAACCAACTAAGGTCAAACCAGTGCCTTTGGCTTCTTGAGCAACAATTTTTAAAGCTCTCAAGGAAATTGGTTTCAATGGTTTACCACTTAAACCACCAGCTTGGTTCTTTAAACCATCACCAGCTTTCAAAGTATCAGGTCTGGCAATGGTAGTGTTGGAAACAATGATACCATCAATCTTAGAGCTTTTGGCAGAAGCAACAATTGATTTTAATTCAACCTCAGATAAATCAGGAGCAATTTTGACTAGAATAGGAGGTTTGTGATCGTTCTTGACTGGTAATAAAGCAGTACCTTGGGAAACTTGTTCATCTCTCTTCTTGACAATGGCAGATAATAAATTAGTTAATTTAGCTTCATTTTGTAAGTCTCTTAAACCTGGAGTGTTTGGAGAGGAAACATTGATAACTAAAACATCAGCATATTTTTGAAAGTTTTCAACACCTTTTAGATAGTCTTCGTATTCATTACCGGTTTTGTTTTTACCCAAGTTGATTTGTAAGAACTTATTCTTGTTTAAAGATAGGTTGGTATCTTTTAAAGTTTCAATATCTTGTTCATTCATAAATTTAGGATCGATACCAACTTTTTTCAAATATTTGTCAACTCTTTTCTTCAAAGCATTTAATAAGTTGTCATGACCTTGAGAATTAAAACCATATCTGTTAATAACGGCATCATCATCGGATAATCTGAAGAATCTTGGCTTTGGGTTACCTGGTTGTGGTTTTGGAGTAACTGAACCAACTTCATGAGCACCAAAACCGATGTTTAAAAGACCATCTAAAGCATCACCATCTTTGTCTAAACCAGCTGCACAACCAACTGGATTGGTTAGCTTTTTACCAAATACTTCGACATTTAAAACTTCATCGTCTTTGTCGAAGTATAACCAAGGTGCCAAACCGACCTTGAAACACCAAATACCAAACTTGTGTCCATTTTCTGCGTCTGGGGTACACATTCTTACTAATGGACAAACAACATATTCGTGTATGGCAGATCTTGAGTTGAATCCGTAGTATAAAGATCCAGCAACAAAAATACTTCCTACAACGGCGTAGGTTGACTTTTTGATGGATTTCAACGGACTGGCTTTAGCTTGAGAAGAGTAGGCCCTCTTCTTCAAGATATTAGCGCTATTGTTTAAAAAGAACTTAGTGTTTTGTGATCTAAACATTGGATAATCTGGGATAGTATTTCTCTTTGGTTATTAGAGTTAAAAAGTGCGAATTTTGTTATTTTTTGAAAACTCGTTATTTCCTTTTTTTTAAAAAGACTGAAATATTTTAAATTCGTGAATTAAACAGAAGTTACAGCAAAAACGTGCAGAGATATGTCGTAATATCGGTTAAAAACTTGTTAAAAACTCAAAGCTGGATAGTTTATCGGAGTTTTGAGATTCTATTTAATTTATAAATTCCGTTGTTTGGGGGTTGTTTTACTATTTTTGTTCATAATATGAATACCATTTATTCGTTGTTTTAATACAAAGCTGCTCAAAATGATTAAAAAATGGCTTTCACACCCTTCTTTAATGTTAAAATAGAAATATTTCAGAATAAAATTCGAAAAATAATCGTCAATCTCTCACCACTTGTTTATATACAATTGCTATAAACCAACCTGACAAGCATTTCTGAATGGACAAACTATGAGAATATTCTTATTGCAGTTAGGCATCATACCACTAATTCCAAAAAAAAAAAACTGTAATAATATTGAAAATAGGCTTTTTTTTAGCAGTGCAATGTGATTTAGAAAAATGTCTTAAATCATAATATATAGTGAAAAGGACTTCATAACTTCAGATTTGTCAAATGTCACAGTTCAATTTGACAATTTAATAAACGAATACAAGAAAGGTGATTTGCAAATAGGTCACATGATGTTCGGATATAAGCAAATTTAACTCTTTCTTTTTTTTTCCAAAAAAACCATAGATATTTCCTAATTAGGAAAATGACTTTTTTTCAGACTTTTTGGGAAATATTTCCTAATTTGGATTTGGGTTAGTGATCCCTCTCTACAGCATCAAGACTTTGAATTAAGCTATAACTTATATATAAGACCAAACAAACCTAGCAAATTACGCTTAAATCATCACACAAAGTATACATATAACCGAGTTTATTATTAATTATGGGTGTAACAGATAAAGGAAAGCAAAAGAAAACTTTCAAAAGAGAAAATCAAAACAGCTTTGAAAGAGGAAATGGTAAAATATCTAATCAAACCATCAACAAATCCAGAGATAAAAAGCTGAAAGCTAAGCTTAATAAGGTTAATGACAATTACAAAGAGTTTGTTAACCATGCAGCAGCAGCCAATGAATACCTATTACAAGAGAATCAAGGTCTTATAGAAGCAGAAAATGAGCTGGAAAAAACGTTCAAGTTGACACAAGAAGAAATATACAAAAGTGTTGACAAAACCACTCAACTGAAGGCTATAAACCTTAAATTAAACGAATTTGGTCCTTACTCTGTTAACTTTAATCAAACTGGTACACATATGTTGCTTTTAGGTAAGAAAGGTGGGCACATCGCATCCATGGACTGGAGAAAAGGTGAACTAAGATTTGAATTGAATGTCAATGAAACCATCAACTGTGGTACTTACTTACAAAATGAGCAATACGTTGCTGTTGCACAAAGACAAAGAGTATACATCTATGATCATGAAGGTGTTGAATTGCACAGAATGAAGCAGCATGTTGATGTTCATAATATGAACTTCATGCCTTACCATTATTTGTTAGCTACTTCTGGTGGTACTGGGTTCTTAAAGTATCAAGATGTCTCAACAGGTACAATGGTTGCTGAGTTAAGAACAAAGATGGGTCCTACAAAATGTCAAGCTTATAATCCATACAATGCAGTTATGCATTTAGGTCACTCAAACGGTCAAGTTACTTTATGGGCACCAAATATGTCAACACCTCTTGTTAAACTGTTGTCTGGCCGTGCAGGAATAACTGATTTGGCTATTGATAGATCTGGTAAATACATGGCTACCACCTCACTTGATAAAACATTGAAAATTTGGGATGTCAGAATGTTCAAAGAACTGCATACACTTGAAAACCTGCCCTCAGTAGGAACCAACTTAGAAATCTCCGATACTGGATTACTAGCTATGGGAAGAGGTCCACATGTGACTTTATGGAAGGATTGTTTCAAAACCAATAAAATGGCCAAGCCTGTATTCGGTGGTGGTGCCAATTTTAACGCTCATAGAAACACCCCTTACATGACACATTTATTTCCAGGTAATAAAATTGAAAATATGAAATTTGTTCCCTTTGAAGATCTTTTATCTGTTGGACATCAATCTGGTATTCAAAACTTAATTGTTCCAGGTGCAGGTGAAGCCAATTACGATGCTCTAGAAGCTAATCCATTTGAAACAGCCAAACAAAGACAAGAACAAGAAGTCAGAGGATTAATGTACAAGATACCTTCTGACTCCATTTCTTTGGATCCAAACGTCATTGGTACTGTCAATAAAACAGCCACTAATTCAAGACTAGAAACCAAAGATCTGACTATGATGGGATTGAATAATGAAGATAAAAGAGAAAAGAAACTTCCTGAAATTAGACCTGATGTTAAAGCTAAAAACTCTGGTTTGAGAGGATTCTTGAGAAAGAAAACTAAGAATATCATTGATGATAGAAAGGTCAAAGTTCAACAAGCTTTGGAAAAGGAAAAATCTGAAAGAAACAGACAGCAAAGAGTCAAAAACGGAGAGATTTCTGAAGATTATAGAGACGAAGTTGATACTGCTTTGAGTAGATTCTCATAAATATATATTTTGGTTAAATAGTGTGCATAATCACCAATTCAATTAATAGTTGAGTATTTTTGTTGTTATTTTTCTTGTTTTTTGAGCATTTATATATATCAATAGCATTATTAAATATCTGGTTCTTGTCCTAAAGATTCTTGTAGCCTGTCGAATTGATCTGGACCAATATCCTCATTGATTCTGAACTCAGTGTTAGGAACTTCCAAAGTGAACGGAACACTATAGATTGTATTTTTATCTTCTGTAACAGATGGTTGTAAGTCTTTTAGTATGATGATACCAGAAGTTCCTTTGTATTTTTTAACAGGAACATAACGGTCGTTTTTACTGAATGACACATATTTGCTTTGATTTGGTAAGATTCTAGAGAAGTTGTCTAATTTATAAGGTTGTTGAGAGAAGATGTTCTTGTTTTGGTATACTTTTTTTTCTTTTTCTAATTCAGCCTTGGCTTCTTTCTCCTTTTGAGCCTTCTTTTCTTCTTTCAGTTCAGCTTTCAAATCTTCTCTCTTTTGTATCAATTGTTGGATTTTGGTTTTGGTCTTTCCTAGTTTAGATGTTGATAGCACTGCTGATTTATTTTTACTTGGCTTTTTAGAAACCTCTTCTTTAGTTATCTCTGGGTAATCAAATACACCTTCTTTAGTATGACATTGGAATGAAACATCTGGAGCGCTGAATCCTGGAGCAGCAACAGCAATAACATTACATGGAGTAAAAGCCAAATTCAAAAAGTGAGCTAGTGGGAACCAATTCCAGAATTGGGTAAACATCATTACACCTACAAC
Organism: Hanseniaspora uvarum; assembly: GCA_037102615.1. Classification (NCBI taxonomy): domain Eukaryota; kingdom Fungi; phylum Ascomycota; class Saccharomycetes; order Saccharomycodales; family Saccharomycodaceae; genus Hanseniaspora; species Hanseniaspora uvarum. The sequence goes on along the minus strand of BTGA01000002.1, from coordinate 916,858 downwards.
TGGTAGTGGGTTTATAGTTCCGAATTCTGGGTTTTCCAGTTGTATGGTACCATTTCTACCACAAGCATTCATTATACCTTGACCTAAACAAGCACCAAATTTAGTTAAAGTTTCAACTCTTCTGGTGGAAATAATAGTATCAAATAATTCATTAACTTCTTTTACTACAGGGTTAGATTTTTCGGTTTGTTGTATCAATATCATAGCCAAAGCAATGAAAGCATGTTGTTTAACAAAATCAGTAGGGTCCTTAGTCAAAGTCATCAAAATATCAACAGCAGGCATGTAGTTTTTACCAGCAGATGAAATACCTAATGCCATAGCAGAACCACATCTAACATAAGGATCATGAGATCTTGCCAATAAGCTGACCAACTTTGGAACTTGAGCATTATCTTTACATAAAACAAAACCTAAATTAGTAGATGCTGCTCTACGGATGTTGTCATCTGGATCAGTAACTGCCAAGTCTAGCAACCATTCAATGGCTTTGTTATCACCGGTTCCGACATAAGCCATACCAATTGTATAAGGAGCACCATATCTGAAGAAATTGTTTTTGGAAGTTAATAATTCATGTATTTTTTCATCAGCATTTTGGCCTTGCTCAAACATGTTCAAAGCAATAGACAAACCGGCAGCTTGGATGATATTGTTATGTTTGGAAGAGTTTCCAAGATCAGTGGCTGTTGTTAAAGATTCTTTATCGGCCTTACCCAATGAAGTCAAACCTAAACCATATAAAGCAGCATCGCTGCATGCGGCAACTTCACTGTTGGAAGCATGAGTCAAAAGATTTTTTGCTTGGCCATCACTTGTTCCCATACTAGTAATACCTAAACCTAAACAAGTACCATGTAGTAATATTTGGGTGGCATCTTCTTGAATGTTTTCAATATTGTCATCTAATATGTTAGCTAGTTTACGAGTGATTCTTTCTCTACCAGCGTTACCAGCAAATATGATAGCTAAACCGTAAAGAGATCCAGCTTTTATAAATCTTGATGGGTTTTTGTTAGATGGTAAATATGGTTGCAATAATTTCTCAGCATTGTCAACATCGTATCTATGTAAAACACCCAATGAAGCAGTGGCAGAAAACTTGGCCCAATGTTTGGCTTTACCCAACCAGTTCAAGTTATCTCTAACAAATTTATCATCACCTGTACCACAATGAACAAATGAGTTGGCTAAAGCAACTGCATTGTGAAAAACAGAAAATTTACCATCTAAATGAGATTTGGCTTTTTTCAAAATAGCCAAGTCAATGGATCTATTTTTGTTTAAAGCATGTCTTTTTAAATGAACAGATGCATTTCCTTCTAAAATATTACGTATGTCATTGGCTTTATCATCAGTAAAAATGCTTGGAATGGCATTCAAAACTTCGGTTAGTAGATAGTAGTTGTTAGTTGCTTCAATATCAAAGGCAAATTGGTAATCCAAACCTTCAGATTCTACTGACTTTTGAGTATCATCAGCTAATTTTTGAAACAAGGTAATAAACAAATTTGAGTCATTAGCCAAAAAGGCTAATTTTTCCGCATTGCTGTAATCAGGAGTGGTTAAATCTAAAGCCTTTGAAAACAAGTATTCATAAAATGGGGCTGACAATGCTTTATTTGAGAAAGAAGCACAGACACATGAAGTTGCAAAGGTAATTAACTTTTGGATATAAGAAGGAGACTTCTTTATACTGGCAGAATCAAAAACTCTTGTAACACCATTGTGGTCATTGGCTTCAATAGTGATACCCAATGCAATCATGTATTCTTCATTTTCCAATGATCTTTCGAAGATGTTATAGAAGATTTTCTTTAGTTCATTGAATAAAACTTGCTCTTCTTTGGTGAATTGCTGTGATTGGGTGATACTCTTGCTCAAGGAAAGGTATTTTTCTAAACTTTTGGTGACTATGGTTTCAACAAAAAGATCATTTTGTATAATACTTGGATCAAAATATTTGGAAGACCCTAAGGCATATTTGATAGCTTGATCGAAATTGCCCAAATAATAGTAGATTTTGGAGATTATGTAAGCAGAAATGTGTTGATGTTCTGGGTATTTTTCCAAATATTCATCTTCATATAAGTTTTCTAAGGTAATAAGCTCTTGAGAGACTACAGGCCATGCATGGTCAATGACCTTCAAAATGTTCTCTAAGGCAAGATATTGAACTGATACATCTGTATCTTTCAATAAAGAAATGTAAGATTGTGCTTCAGCAGTGGACATTTCTTATTTATTATTCAAAGTGGTTAATAAATGTATCGATTGGTGTGCTTTTGGTGTTAATTATTCTCCTTCTAACTGTGGAATTACTACTCTGTTTATGGATTACGCTTCGTGTAAAATTATCAAATTTGCCACCGTAGGCGTTTTACGCAGAGAGAAAAAAAAGAGTGTTCAAAAAAACTGGCAGGGCAATTACTCTTTTAGGAAATAGAGATTTTTAAAAGAAACTGTTAGTCGGATATAAGCAGAATTAACTCCGCTTTAATTAAAAGTCAAAATGTAGGTTCTAGCGTAAGCACATTATTATATACAAATCTACCTAATATAGTAATCTGATGGCAATCTTAGCGTCAGTAGCATTTAGCTTATCATAGATATCCTTGATGTCTTTGGTATTAACATTAGAAATATCAGCGATCAAGTAAGCAAGGTCGTTTTGAGAGTCAGAGAATTGTTTTTCAATGTTATGATCAGATAAAATGTTGTTAACAACCTTTAAGACACCAGGAATATTTTTGTGGATATACAAGACTCTGACAGTATTTTCTTGGTCCAAAGACAAGCCTCTTAAAGAAACTTCAGGGAAGTTAACGGAACCAACAGAGTTACCTTCGTTGATGTATTTGGATAAAGCTTGAGAAACTTCGATACCAATGGCAGATTGAGCTTCTTCAGTAGAACCACCGATATGAGGGGTTAAAATAACATTAGGTAAAGAAACTAATTCAGAAGTCCAATCATTCAAAGAGTCAACAAATAAGGCTTCACCATTTTTTGGTGGTTCGTGTGGGTATACATCCAAAGCGGCACCAGCAATTTTACCAACCTTCATGGCTTGGACTAGAGCAGGGATATCAACAACTGTACCTCTTGAAGCATTTAGAACATAAGAACCATCCTTCATAGCAGCAAATTGTGGTAGAGATAACATGTTCTTGGTTTCAGCGGTTTCCGGAACATGACAAGTCAAGAAATCAGCTTGACCTAAGAATTCATTGAAATCATCAACTTGTTTAGCCATACCAATAGACATGATAGTAACAACATCATAATAGATAACGTGCATACCAAAGGCTTCAGCCAAAACAGATAATTGAGAACCAATGTGACCGTAACCAATGATACCTAAAGTCTTACCTCTGACTTCCCAACATTTGTTGGAGACCTTGTTCCAAGTACCAGTGTGCAATTCAATGGATCTATCACCAACTTGTCTAGCAAGACAAACAATTTCAGCCATGATCAATTCAGCAACTGATCTGGAGTTGGAGAAAGGAGAATTGAAAACAGCAGCACCAATTTTGGTGGCATATTCCAAATCAACTTGGTTAGTACCAATACAGAAACAACCAATGGCAACCAAGTTCTTTGCATGGGACAATACCTTGGCGGTCAATTTGGTTTTGGATCTTATACCTATACAATGAACGTCTTTGATCTTTTCGATAAGAGTTTCTTCATCCAAAGAAGCCTTGTGGAACTCTACTTGGTAACCTTGCTTGGTTAGAATATCGATAGCTGTTTTGTTGACGTTTTCCAACAGTAGAATCTTGATATCTCCTGAGAAAAATGGCTTCAAAACTTTTTGCTTTGAAACTGATTGTCTGTGTGGTAAGGAGTTCATGAAAGATTGAACTGGGGACTTTGAGACTCTGTTTGGTGAATCTGAGATGTTCATTGACTTTTCAAAGATTTGTTGAATTTCTTGTGGAGATGACATTATATATGGGTGTAAACAAGTTTTAGCTTTGTTTTTTTTTGGTTTCTATACTTAATTTGTGTATTAGAACTTAGTTTTAGTGTAATAATTCTCTTAAAATGTACTCTAAACTCTAAGTCATGACCTGTTTATATATGACTCTTAACCAGCCGAGTAATTTTTCACCTAATGGAAGTCATTCATCACAGTATATTTTAAAAAGTTCCCCAGTAGTAAAAAAAGGGCCCACAGTAAAAAATGTGAAATTTTTTTTTTTATGCTTGGGGCGAAATTGTGTAACTTCTGTTGAGGCCAGCGTTAGCGGAGATAGGCTTGGTTAGGGATAGAGCAGTGTTCGGAGATAATGTGTTTTCGGATATAATGCTGGCTCGGATATACGCTTGGGTGGATACACGCTCGTTCCGATAGAGCAGTGTGTCTGTTCTGTGTATACTGTGTACATTGTGTGGTACACTGCGTTTACTGTGCATACTGTGCACACTGCTTTTACTGTGGGTATATTTTGGGGACTCAAATCGTGGTGCTCAGAAACTGATCTCTTCTATGGCAATGAGCTTGGTCTCCCACGTGATGATTACAAGACAATTTGAGTTGTCTTCAGAAATTATTCACCACCACACATTTTGGCCAAGTAGCTTCGCTGCACATAAACTCTTTGAGATTGTTATGTTTCTTTCACCTAGTATATCTGATATATACTCTTTCTTTTTCTTTTTCAATATTAAGAATTATTTGTAGTAATTGGAAGAAGTTCCAACTTGATTGATATATAATCATGTCAAAGAGACAGATTCTCTTTTCCAGAAATTGTGCAGAAGATTCCAGTATCTCAGCAGCTCTGGGCCAGAGCAACTTAGTCGTTCCCAGCTGAGCAAATCTAAAAACACTAATTCAAGTTTATTTAGCTCGTTGTCTGAAATCCCACCTACCTTTGCATATCTCTTGTTTGTGAAGTATATGTCTTGTGAAAATTTTGTCGCCACTGTAAATGCTGTAATTATTAATCTGTGTATGTTGTATGAGTCCAGAATCAGCTTTGGTAAACCTATTTGTTCGTTTGTTACAGGATCCCTGTCCGGCTGTGATAATCTATCAAAATATACTAACAACGATAGGTACACATCATTGGAAGTAGCACAATAATGATGGGCTCTTTGCAAGTATTTGTTGATTGGAAGCTTTGGTATGTTTTGTCCTCTAAACAACAGCGTTGGATCAATGTTTCTACCTGAAGGTTTGACGCTAACGTCAATTTTGTTTTCCGCTCCCAAATTGTCATTTGTATGGATTATCTTTGTTAGCAAACTACTCATCATTTCTAATAAGTCTTCTGTGGGGTATTCCATAAACTTGATGTATTCATCTTTATTGAACTCATTATCAGCACATACTCGTTTTTCGTGATCTTGTTTAAGACTAGCTATAGATTCCATTTCCATGTAGCCTTGGAACTTATGGCAAAACTGTTCAAAGAACGCATTGGTCTGTGAGCTTTCCAATAGTAAAGGAACGCCGTCCTTATCGGTTCTCCAATTTGTAGTATTTGAAGTTTGTTGGTGATATGACGGGAGTGTTGGCACACTGCTGTTACTTGACTTTGAGGGATAGACTTGATTTCTAAGGTGTGATTTCTTGTCTGTATGATCGGTGCTCTTATGTGTTGAAGAGTTAATTTTTGTAATCAAATTTCCGCTTTCTTCTAATTCCGATTTGAAAAAAGGATGATTATCCTTCATGAGTAATGCATGTGATTGGTTAGGGTGTTTCTTTTCTAAGTTGCTAGAGCCAGATGATGATCGGCGTTGTTTCTGCACTAATCCTGAATTAAAAGACTTGCTCCTGCTGTTGTACTTATAAATAGGTGATGCTCTGGCAATAATAGCCTGCTCTATGTTGTCAACCTTAGGTCTTGTGCTTTGAGATATACTTGATGTTCTCGCTACTGTGCTTCCAGATCCTTTTATCCCTGCTAAGTAATTCCCTGCAGAAGGAAGTCTTCCTTCTGCATCCTCATCGTATTCATCTTCTTCTATAGCTTGATCAAAATCATCATTTTTCAACTTTTCTTCTGCATTATCTAAGGATGAACTTGAGGTAGTAAATGTATTTTTATAAATTGAGTTTCTTTGAGAGTTACAATGACTTTGATCAGTCACCAAATGTAAATTGCTATTGCTTTTTGTATCAAATACCATAGACATAGGTGAATGTGTGTTATACCCATTGTTAAAATTTGCTACGGATGTATTAGAATGTTCAAAATCTTCTGAATCACTGTCTGACTCGATGCAACTTTCGGAAATAGAGACTCTAGGCTCAATCTCAGTTAGCCTATTGAATAAATGATTCGTTCCTTCTTCTACATCATCCTCAATATCCGAATAAGAAACATCATTTTTGTTGTTATCTGGTGTGTTTTTGGTACTTCCATTTTGATTTTTTAAAAATATCTTTTGCGTCTCAAGAAATGTGTCTATAGGCGATCCTATGCTTCTTGTGGATCCTGAAGAGTCTAGTCTTTTGGTTTTCACAACAAGATTGTTCAAAAGTACAGGTGTGGCTGACTCCTTTAGCTGTTTCGACATCGTTAATAATAAAAACTAAAAAAAAAAAAGGTATTGTTATGTTTTAGTTGCTGTTGTGCTAGTTTTCTGTTCACTCGCGGTATGATATATATACTGTTGTTGTTCTTTCAATGCCCAATAAAACTATGTCTGATTTTGCCTAATAATATATTATTCCATGGTCGTAATCCCTTACAATTATACAACGTAAACACATCAAACCTTTAAAAGTTTTTAAAACCTCATAATCCCCCGAAGGAAAAAATATCGGATCGAAAAGGCTGTTAGATTTCATCGTCATTTTAGCCCTGGTGATGTTTTTTTTACCCCCGAATTTCACGACGCAAGAAACACGTTTTTGCTGTAATTTCCTATTAGGGACACTGTTTTTTTGTTTAGGAAGTTTTTATGGACGGCAGGGCAAGTTTGGTAAAAACGCTGCAGAAAGCATTATAGGTGCTAGAGCTGTATAGAAGAGAGGGAAAATTTATGTTTTCACATAGGAAAGTAGGTACCAAATTAGCACCATAGTGGTTTCAAATGAATTGTACATCTATTTTGTTATCTAAAGGTTTATATAGGCAAGGCAGAAACCCTTTTTGCTTTGTATTTACAAGTTTATTCATAGTAGATTTTTTTGGCTTTAATGCTCTACTTGGCATTCTGATTATCATCCTCAGCTGTTATGATTTTTCCATTTAGTGGCTGGACTTCTTCGTATTGTTTTCTTAGCTTTTGTTGGTATTCGTGTTCTTGTTGATTCATCAACAACTTCTTTTGGGTTTTTTCAGACATTCTTATGGCATCCTTGATAGGACCTTGTCTAATATTTTCTTGTTCTGAATCTTGAATGTATTGAACCCCTATGAAGGAGGCAACTGCAAAGACAGCAGAAAACCCTAGTGTAATTTTACTAGCTCTACTCATGACTATTATTATAAATGATTTAATCAGGTTATTCTTTGTATGTTTTCTGTTTTAACACTTTTTGACATGCATTTTTTTTTTGAAATATGAAATTTACTTGTTGGAGCTCAAGTAAGTCAACGACATATTTTTCATATTCAATTCTTTGACACGTGATCTTTTAACTATTTTATACAGTATCTCCGATAGACGGATATAAGCAGATAAGAAGCTCAGACATTGCAAAAGTATTATAAGTAGATGCACACAGGAGTGGAATCCAAGCAAATAGCTATTTGTAGAGTGTTAAAGTAGATGTATTATAATATTGTATAATCTACTTGTAAGAATATTACAGATTTAAAGCTTTAACAACTTTTTAAAACCCCCAGCAAAGTTCCCATCGGCTTTACATCTACCTTAAGTTACTTTCATATAAGTCAGTCTTATGGTAGTCAGCATTACGACTTTGAGTACATCAGCTGAAAAAGATAATTATCTTGGATTTAAAGTATAACTTATCGTTTCTTAAACTTAATTAAACCGAACTTTAATTCTTTTTTTAAAAAAAAAAAATAATACATTTTTGATTTCTATTTATTGGCTACAATTATTGTTCATATATATACTGTTAATTAGTGGATGTTAATTTACCATTGTTGTAAAGATGGAGAAACCCATTCGTAGTTTTCGAAAATCAATTCGACTTCATCGGCTTCAGCATCGTAACCACCTAACTTGACTTGAGTTAAGTCCTTAACAATTATATCACATTTTTCTAATTTCTTTAAATCTTCAACATCGAAGGTGGTGGCAATACCAATAACTTTACAACCAGCATCTTTACCAGCAGAAATACCGGCTGGGGCATCTTCGAAGACAACAACCTTGGAGTGTTCTGGGTGTTCAACGTTGATTGGGTAACCTAAGTTGTTTCTACCCTTTAAGTATGGTTCTGGGTGTGGCTTACCATGATCAACATCGTTAGCAGTAATGAAAGAAGCTGGTCTTTTGATACCTAAGAATTCAAACCATTTTTGGGCCATGTCTCTGGTACCAGAGGTAGCAACAGACCATTTTTCCTTTGGTAAGGTATTTAGATCTTGACATAACTTAACGGAACCTGGAACTTGAACAGAGAATTCACCGTACTTTTCTGGAATGTTTCTTTCACATTCATCAGCGTATTCAACAGTGGCGTATTTAGGAGCAAATTTCTTGATAGCATCGTAAGTTCTCCAACCATGGGTGACGTGCATGATATGTTCACCATCCCATTCTAATTCTGGCTTATCATCGGCGAAATGCTTCCAGAAAGCTTGGATAGCTGGTTGAGAGATGATGATTGTACCATCAACATCGAATAAACAGGCATTGACCTTTAAGGAGATAGGTTGTTTAGTTTGAGCAGACATTATTATTTTATTATATTAAGGGGGTTGTATATTGAAATTTGTAAAGATTTCTTTTTGGTTTTTCCTTATAATATCTATACTAGTCAAATATATAAACAATTGAATAAAGATATCTGAAAAAATTGATGATGATCCCTTCCTTATATAACTATCAGAATACGACCAATATCCAGATCATTAGATTTAAATTGACGAATTTTAAAAATTTTCTTCATGTGAAATAGCTGAATTTAGTTACGCTTGAAAATCAAATACGCTTAAAATGTCTCTTTTCAGCATGTGTTTTTAGAGAAAAAAATTGCACACGTCATTTTTTCTACTTTGAAATATTGATATTACCAAGTCAAAATTTTAAAATCTAAGGGGAGAAATGATAGAAAAAAAAAAAAAACAGCTAAACACAAAGTTATACCGAATATAATTTGATACAGATATTTCTCTTTTCGAAGTTCCTGTAAATTCTTTTTTTTTTTTAAGAACTCTAGACAAAATTATTTTGATACTGTTTTTCTTCTCGTTTTTTTCTACGCAAATTTTGTCTGAACAAATTTCGTTCTTGTGTTTTTTTTTGGTAGGCTAAAAAAAACGTAGACAAAGTTGGGCAACAAGTGGACAAAATTGATTGTATTTTGTCTACCCAAAAATAAAAGCTTAATTTAGTTATATCCGATTTTTTTTGGAATTTCTTTTTTTGTATAGTCACGTTCTATGCAAAAGTGTCCGAAATACCGACCCAAAACTTCGATCACGTGCACCAGCACGGGTCTAGAAGAAGAGAGGAGAGACCATACACCAGGAACAATAGGCGGGATGCCAATACCACATTTTCGGGTGTTAATCTCCTTATTGAGGTGTAAATTAATTTACACTCTCTTTGAGGTTCTGCTAGTGAGCTTACCTCGAGTTTTCTGTCACTATATAAGAGTTAGGATTGACATGACATTACAACATAAGTTTGTGAGTTTAGTTAATAGAAATGTATATATAACCATTCTAGATTGAAAACACTTTACAGCGTTTCCACTTGTTTATTATAAGTTTAAGCACTACTACTAAGTTTAACACGGTACCATCAGAGAAAGCACAGCGGTTCGAAACGTAGTCACTATCTCCGACAAAAAGTTGGGTCACGTGATTACTCCTGAAGCGGAAAGGCTTTAATTAACCATATGTCGTGAACAGCAAGCAAAGAAAACAAAGGAAGGATATGTATTTCATTTTTAATTACTAAATGTTTATATATTCCTAAAGTAGATTGAGTATTCAACAAAGAAGTTTATCAGCATCAAACATAAGTTGTTTAATCAGCAAGAGAAGCTCTTTGTTAATACCATTCATTTGTTTTTTTTTTTTTTTTTTGTTAGTGATTACCATAGACCAGATGGTTTCTTAATACCAGAAGCTGGCTTGTAAGTACAGCCCTTAGAATCACAAGAGCTAGATGAGACTTCAGTACCCCACCACTTGTATGAATCAACACCACCTGGGTATTGAACGGCAAAGTACACAATTATAACAGCAACGGCAAGACCACAATCCAACCCAACTGCTGAAACCAAATTGTAACGCTTCCACCAGCCTTTATGTTTATTGTGTATGAAGTAATTGAAGATCATACCAACTATGAACCAGGAGTGGTAATTAATACCTGTTGATGTAGGTAAATCACTAGCACCACCCATGAATAATACTGGAGAGAAGTAGTCTTTAAAGAATTTGTTGTTTGGTCTAAATCTTTTAATTAAAATGCAAACAACAGAAACCATGGCACCGACCAAAAAGAACCATAAAACTATGTTATATCTACCGTTAGGGCCAAAGATATGATGACCGAAAAGTCCCCATAGAATATTGGATGTGTACATGGTTTTTATACCCTTACAGGTCAAATTGTACTTGTTATCAGCAGTACAAATACCCTTAACGTGATGACTGATCCAGTATGGAACAAAGGAAGATAATAAAGAACCCCAAACACCAGCAGCAAATAAAACAATCATAGTTGATCTCATATCAACGTGAGAGTAAATGGAAACTTTGATACCTTGCATAGTATGAGTGAAATGTTGAATGAAACCAAAACTTGAGTTGTAGAAGTAAGTAACAGCTAATGGTCTTCCTTTGAACCAATTGGCACCAACAAGTTCTAAGAAACCTTGCATGTTCAAAGAGAATGATGATTTACCTTCAATCATAGCAACTGGAATAATAATGATGAAACCAATCAAAATAGAAACAATGAATCCCTTAATAGGCATAATATCATCCCAATGAGCAAAGAAAACACAACCCAAAATCAATCCTAAGCACAAAGAAATACAACCAAATGACCAATGTAAATCAGCTAGATTTGGAGATGGATGGTGTTTCTTTCTGTTTTTCAAAAGTCTTTTGTAAGTCATGTATACATCATCGTAGAATCTATCAAAGAACAAAACCATCATGGCAGCAAAGGAACCTATTTGTAAACAGATTTGTAAGATCATACCAATTGGAGCCATAACTGGAGAGTACTTTTCGTATTTGTTCATAGATAGTGCTAAAGTCTTGTTGTTGACAACTTTGTTAACAAGATAAGAAGTACCATTGGTATTATAGATACCATTAGACATCATAGGCAAGTGTGCTGTTTGCCACTTGTTAGAGTAGTATAATGCAGGTAAGATTATCAACCCCCAGAAAACGAATGAACCATAAATGTTTACCAAAGACCAGACAGGAGTCAAAAGTGGGTTGGAGATATTAGTGATTTGTGGCCATGCAAAGGTAACTGGAATCATAGCCAAACCACCCTTCAATCCAAAGACTTGACCTAAAACGGCTGAGTCAGGTTTAATCCAGGAAATGAAGGCACCAATATAAGTCAAAAATGGGAAAATCAAATCATAGAACCAATAGGCAACGAATGATGCACAGAAGGTGTATGAGAAGATACCAAATCTAGAGACCTTCCAAGAAGTTGGGTCAATAACCTGATGTAATAAAGTGCTTGGCTTGTCAACAGAATGGAAAGTTTCTAATAAAGCAGAAGGACCTAAAGTTGCTGGCCATACTTGGGAAGTTGGGTAAACACAAACTTGTCTCATAACCATGGCTAGACCCCAAGAGAATAAGTATGTTATTAAATTAAACATAAACATACCACCGACATTTATGTTGTAGTTGAAGTAGAATATTAATTCATAAACCAACTTGAAAAGCAACCCGGTTGAAATAGACAAGTTGATGAAGATGTATATCAAAGTATGTTCTTTTCTGTTGAACTTACCTGGGTTGATGAATACCTTAGCCCAATAAAACCCAGACTTGTCAGAAAAATGATAGGCAGGGAAGATTAAATACCACTTTGTAGGCACAAATCTTTCCCAAAACTTACCTAATGGATAAGCTACTAATTCACCAACCAAACCGGAAATCGAAACAGATGGGAATCTGACACCAAAGAAGATATTGATTGTGGAAACCACAGCGGATATCACTATACCTAAAACAGCTACTCTAATAGTCAATGATGGAAGAGCTTCGTATTCCTCCTTGGTGTGTTCACCGAAAGTCATGATATTGGCATAATCATCCTTCTTGAATTCTATAGCAGCAACAACAGTGGAGGCATCAGTATCTGATGTACTGTAATCAGCCTTTTCATCTTCTAAATACTCTGTGGTGGTAGAAACAGAGTTTGATGAGCTGATGATTTCTTCTTGCTCGCCTTGAGCAGAAGGAACAAATTTTTCTTCAGAATTTGACATTTCGGAAGTAATTATTGTTTATTTATATCAAAGTTGTTTAGACTTGGTCTTATATCTATTCCTTTATAGATGTTTCGAAGATCAATTATATTCAAATAAAGTTCAAACTAAGGGCTACTGCTTATATATGATTACAGGTCAGTCTAACTTTAATTATAAGTCTATTTTTTTTCAAATTTTTTTAAAATTTTTTTTTTCGTTAATACAAAAGGTAGGTGCAATTAAAGTTTCACTTGAGACAATTAGTAATAAATTTATAATATGGAAACCCCAGTCAAAGCTGTTTAGACTTGGTCTTTTATCTATTCCTTTATAGATGTTTCGAAGATCAATTATATTCAAATAAAGTTCAAACTAAGGGCTACTGCTTATATATGATTACAGGTCAGTCTAACTTTAATTATAAGTCTATTTTTTTTCAAATTTTTTTAAAATTTTTTTTTTCGTTAATACAAAAGGTAGGTGCAATTAAAGTTTCACTTGAGACAATTAGTAATAAATTTATAATATGGAAACCCCAGTAAAAAAGAGCAAATACTAGTAACTATTTCTTCGATTATAAACAAAAACGAAAGTTTGGTTCGACTGGCTAACTATGTCAATCCTTTTTTCTGTCTTTAATTCAAGAATGTAGGTGCAATTTGATGTTATTCGAAAATTTTTGAAGATCTAAGGATTATTTAACTCTCCTGTTTCTGTCTTATTTTTCGCTGGGCCGATTCAAAACACGTACTAAGCCTAAAATCATTCCAAATTTAATACATGCCTCAGCCAAAAAAAATCGAAAATTTAAAGTTCTCAGCGAGGGTAGTGAGGGCTAATTGAGAGTTATTCGCTATTAAAACTACAATTTAAAATAATTTACACCCCTAAAATGATATTTCGCATGTCGCTTTTTCTTTCTTTTTTTTTTAAAAAAACCAGGTGCAAATTTCATATCTGAAAAGGGGAAAAATCACCGTTGGGATCCGACGGCTGTTGTTTGACGGACTTAACAGATAAGCATTTAAGTCCGAAGGGTTTTTGTTGACTCCCACATTGTCGTACGCTTATACCAGAAGGTTTCGGATATAAAGCATTTTGCTCACGTGACAGTTTATTAGCAAATTTTGATTGGGTGTGCTTAGGTTTTGGGAGGATCTCAGACCCTTTGTGGTGTAAAACTTAGCATATTTAGTGCATAAGTTCTAAGGGTATTGTACAAAGTGTAGTGGAAAATGCCTGCTTGTCTGTGTAAATAGCTACCGCTTCTGCAGACTTTCTATTTTTGTGTGTTTATCTCCGTAATTCGGACATACCTTTATACACGTGACGTCTTTTTTCTTTTTGATAGAATTTGTTTGGGTTTATGCTAGCACTGAATTAGTGTTCCATCGTTCTAACAAAGTATGCAAATAACAATTGAAAATCAAAAAAATAAAAAACACTTTGATACAAAATATCACCTTATATATATATAGCTACCACTATCGTATCCTTGTATATAGGATTCCTTTATTGGAACACGATTTCTTACATGCTTATGTCCATTTCACATGAGCTTATATCCATTTTTATCCGCTTATTTCCGTCGTCAAAGTCATTTTATCGGATTTAACAATATGTATATGAGATTCAAGTTCTAATTTTCAATCAAAATGTGAATAAAACCAACATAATATTCGAAAGATATATATATATATATTATTCTAACAGTATTTAACCTATGTTATTAACATCTGAGTCATAAAATCAAGAGTCTACAGCTCATTTTTGACTATTTTTCACCGTTTTTTTTTCGTTCCTAAGACGTTCTTTATTCAAAAGTTTGCAAATAGCAAAGCTTATATGGCAAATCAAACTAACCATATACTATATTATGAATTTTAAGAAGCAAATGTCTAAAAACTTTAAAGAAGCTTGCTTCTTTCTGTTGAATTATTAAAAATCTCCAACTTCTTGTAGATTTTTTGTTTACCCCTAAGTAAACAATTTTTTTACTGAAAATTTAAATAAAATGTTTAAGTTTACATTTTAAACCCTTCAATTCTAAAAATATTAGTACATAAGCTTATTTATTATACAAAAATACACTGTAAACTTAATTATTTATATAGACATAATGTTTTACATGATGAGTAATGAATTACAAAAACAGCGCTAAAGCAATATATATATATAAATAAACTATACGGCTTGGTTAACACCATTAAACAACTGTTTTGTTATATTGACTGTGTTTCCATCAACCTCTTGGTTTACTAATCCTGGTGGAGGACCTTGCATGACTTGTTGCGGGTTTGATCCTTGCGGCCACATGTTGTTCTTTTGGTATCTTTGCATGTAACGAGCAATAAATTGTTCATGTTGGTTGAACATGTCAAATTGATGTTCGTTTTGTAAAGATTGTTGTAGTTCTTTTTCCAAATTCATAAAATCTAAAACTTGGTCATGTGGCTCAACAGACAACATTGACAAACAGCTTTCGTAGATATTTGTAGGTTGTGCTTGTTTTTCAACAGTGATGTTGTTAATGAAGTTTGGAATTTTGTACAAAATTCCAGATTGTAATTCTTCCTCGCTAAACAATAAACTTTCATTCAATACAATAGCCTTGTTGTTGTCGATGTTCTTCACCAAATCAACATAGCTGTCCAAAATTGCATTAGCATGCCCTTCACAATCATGGTCGTTTAATTTTTGTCTATTGATCTTTATCTTATTTTGGGTATTGACAGAAGACTCTTTAGCTGAGTTGCTTGTGTTATTGTTATTAATGTTCTTGTTTAACAAAGAAGTCAAAGCAATCTTTGAATCAGTTAAGTGACTTGAACCCAGTGGTGTAGATACGTTACTGGTATTATCACTAGGATCGTCCTTGGTTAACCACGGGTTACCACCTGTAATAACGTTACTCAAACCAGTAGTTTGTTGCAACTGAGGAGTTGAAATCAATGGCTTTATACTTTGCTTGATAGAGGTTTGGGTGTTGATAGATATGTCAATGCCTCCGTTTAATCCGTTGCTAACAGAAGCACTTGTTGATGATGGTGGTGATAGAGAACCATGGTTGTTTGTTGATATGTTTGTTCCTAAAGAAGACAAATTTGGAGAATTCTTGTGTTCAGAATCCAAGGCATTTGAAGGTGCTGATAATCTCATTGGAGGCGTAATTTTAGGCAAAGCTGCATGATGTGATTTGGAATGATAACCTGCAGCTGAAGATTTTCCAGGTCCTGACTTTTGGAATAAATCTGCTTCATCACTAGGTTCGTGCAAGAACATACAATTTGGATTTGGACAAGTTTGCTCTCTTAAGTATGAAGAACAGTATTTGGTTGTACCGTAAGCAGCCTTGACCGATTTACCATCCAAAAATGCACCATCTAATTGACTAATACATTCAGCAGCCTCACCTTTTTTAGAATAAGTCACATATACACCAAATGAACTATTAATTGAAGAACTTAGCTTATTGACAACTAGTTTGACAACCTTACCGTACTTACCGAAGTACTTATCAGACTTCAAAATTTGAACCATTTCGGCACTATTGACTAAACCTGTGACTTGGTTTACCGCTTGTGATGGCGCATTAACACCTATGACATAAACCAGGTTCTTTTGAATAACTCTCATTGAAGATAGTTGTTTTTTAGAATTATAAGCCATCTCTCTCTTCTCTTTTTCTCTTAGCTTTCTTTCCTTCTCCTTCTTCAGTTGCTTCATTTGTTCGATTTTCAATTCCTCAGGGGACAACGTTATGTATGTAACTGAAGCATCATCATATAATCTTCTACAACCCGGACACTTACCATTAAGTTCTGGATTTGTTCTTATATTGTTGTAACAAAAAGAACATACTTGGTATCCACAAGGACAAGGCTTGAAGTGTTTATCTGAAAGATCCAAGGGTTCAATACATAATGGGCAGTATTCATCTTCGTCGTCATCTGATAACATTGCATCTAAATGGTTAAATTGTGACATTTTGTATGGTTTGTTTTAAAATTATAATATGTGCGTTGGTTCTACTTTGTAGATATTTCGTATGGGTTTTGGCTCTTCTCTAGCCATTTTAATTAGTTGAAAAAACCACCCATACAGGTAATATTTCCGCATGAGCCGAAATTAAGAAGGAGCAGGAAAAAATTTTTAACCATTTTCCTAAAAGGGAAATCGTATTGCAAATATCCTATTCTGGTAATTAGTGCATAGCAGGGTAACTTAATACGATCTCAAAAGGGAAAAAAAATGTGTCAAAAAAATATGATTAATTTGAGCAAATTTTTAAAAAAAACAGTAGCTATATTGAGTGTATATTTCAAAGTGGTTGAGTCCTAAACAAAAAATATCATGAACTGTTCCCAAATCATTATCATTTATCGACTCTTATCAAAATAAAAAAACTGTGTAAGATTCAAAAAAAAAAAAAGTGAATTGAGAGTCATATATTTGAATCAACAAAAAACCCAGTGATTCTAAGAACTATGTATTTAGTCATGCTGTGGTATTGATGATTAAAACAAGCAAAAAAAAAAAAGGAGCCCGTCGTGCAAAAAAAAACACTTCTACGCACAGTATTAACTCTCAATCAAGCATGCAAAAATGATTCATACGCTGATAATCACTAATAACATTACCAGAAAGATCCATCTGTTATCATCATTTTCAAAATATTACTCATAACAAGGAGTATTTGCAAAATGAACATTCTTAACTCCTCAATTTTTTTTTTTTTTTGGGTTTAATTTTTTCGTCTCACTTTTTTTTTTTGGCACATTTTTTTCAGGTTGTTTTCCCCGCGTAGGGGGAAACAAGGCGTTTAAACTCCTGTGACTAATATGTGTTTCATTCTCGTATATGAGGTTTGTTACAGAATCACTGCTAACAAACGGACTTAAAGCTATATATCAAGTTATTAACCTCTTCAGATCTATGATTAAATATTAAAATCCAAAAAAAAAAATCGAAAATTGTATTACTCTGATGTGTAAACACTCCTTTTGCTTGATTTTGTTTTCAAAAAAAAAAACCCATGATATGACTCTTTTGGCGGTTATTTCTGTTTTTTAACTCCTTGAAATTTAAATTCATGAATTAAAAAAAAAATAATAATTGATTTATTTTCAATTAATCTTCCAACTGATACACATGTGCATCCCTTTACGTTGGGTTCTTTATTACCAAGCACTTAAGAAATCAATTCTTTCCATGTTTTAACTATAAACTATTTAAACTTTTGTTGAAAATGTCGAAATGACTCAGGATGACTTCTCTCGATTTTTTCTAGACTTCTATTTTTGCCTGTTTAAGAAATACATGGGAGAAAAAAGTAGTGAAAAAAAAATAACGCTGAAAACACATATTTTGTTCAGTTATGAATATAGCAATACAACTATTTGAATTTTTAAAAAGAACGAATTAGAGAATAAAGATACTGTAAATAACCAAAAAAACAAAAAAAAAACCACCGCTCAAAAACTAAATAAAAAAATATTCAATATGGCTAAATCAGCTAATGGTACCACTTACAAAATTAGAGAAAGTCTTCAGTTTTTAGACAACAAGAAATGGAAACTTTTCTCGACTAGAAGACTCGAACTTATAGACAGATTCAAACTTTTTGAGAAAAAGGCATCCGAACAAGACTGCAATATTGAAAGAATAGCTAATATTTTAAGAACAGAATTTGACTATTCCATAGAACACCAAGTTGACTTTGAGAAACTAGTCACAGCAGCTGTTCAATCAGTCAGAAGAAACAGAAAAAGATCAAAGAATCTTAATATGCAATCAGGAGCCACTGTTTTTTCGGATCAAGAATCACCTAAAACAGAATCATCTTCTTTGATGAAAATTAAAACTTCTCAAGAATCACCTGTTTTGTCCAATAACAGTCCAATTGAAAGCTTTTTGATACCTTCAGCTTCTTCTTTATCACACAATAACATCAACAAACACAAATCAGTAACGGTTTCTGTTGCTGCCAGTCAGAGAAACTCAAACAGTGATTCAGACAGTAACAAATTCCCTTCACCTTCAGTTTCACCTATTTCTTCTCCTTTGCAATTAGCCAGAACCTCTCCTTCATTGTATCACAACTCCCTTCACTCTATTCTACCTTCTGCTGCTGTTTCATCTTCTACCAATCATAATAACTCATTATTTAACAACATAAAACATGAGTTGAAGAATAACAAATTTTCACCTGTGAATGGTTCTTTCAACAATGATCAAAGAGATTCCAGAAGCCACAGAATTAGTCTACCCTCTATTCAAAATATGAAGCCAAAGAACATTAACACTGAAAAAAGACTTTCAAGTCCAAAAATTGAGAGCAGTTTGGACGGAGTCAGCATAGAAACCGTCAAAAATATTATTGCTGATATTGTTTACCAAAGAGTATCCGTAAAGGAACAAATATCCAAGACTTCTGCTAATAAGTCTTCTACCTCTTCTTCATCAACTCTGGTGAATACTCCAACAACTTCTGACATTTCATTAGAATTCTTTGCTATGAGCTCTCATAATATGGATTTGCTGCCTGTTGCTTTAAATCAAAAAAATCAAGAAACTAATAAGTCTACTCTTCCTAGTATCTCTTCATTCTTAAAAACCAAAAAAGAGGATGTTGATACTGGCTATAATTGTCCATACTTTTTAAAGTCAAAGATTTTAATTCCTATCACCAACTCAAAAACATGTCATGATATTTGTTCCAAACAAGGCTCATACAAAGATCTTTGCCAAACAGTTTTATCAATGGGTGATATGGGTTACAAGTCTAGTTTGCTATTTGTTTTTGAAAGATTCTATGGCACTAACAGCACAATGGTCAGTTACTTGAAAGAGAAGCTGCTTGATGGAGAAAAGGCTGAAGAAAGATTAATTCAAGTTTTAGAAAACATTTTCAAGGATGCTACTCTAAGATCTTTTTATAATCTAAAGCCTGAGTTCAAAATGGATTTATTCAAGTTGTGTATTGGTGCTTTGATTAAAGACTTTGGATTTGATCCTGTAATTTATCCATTAGGTGAAATATTCCAAGATTATATCTTAAAAGAATTATCTCCGTTCTTGAATGCCAATCAAAACAATGCATCATTGAATCCAAATAACGATAGCAATTACAACTCGAACTTAGATCTAGAACGTAAAAGCCCAAGTCTATCTAACGGGAAAGACAACAGTGAACATAGCTTGGCCCACAACATGATTGTTTCTACTGCTCCTTTAAATCCATCCATGGCCAACAATGCCATTCACAGAACTGTTCTCATTAAAAAGGGGCTGAAACAACAAGAATTCACATTCTATCCATTAAGCAATGGGTGTCCAACCATATCTGAAATTTTAGAAAACTGTACTTTATTGTTTGGTTTAAATTCTAACCATTCTGTAACCGAAAGAATTCCAACAAATAACCACAACCACTTAAACGACTTGTTGCAAAAAGGTGATGAACGTAATGTTCACAACTTTTCTGGAAAGAACTCATTAAACAATGTTAAAAAGAAATACGGTCTTTACCACAATAACAACATACTGAAATCTGATATTGAGTTGTCAACTTTGTTGACAAACTTTGTTAGCAACAGTAAAGAAATTGTATTAGAAATTAAAGAATACAACATCAACAGCAAATACAGCAACGAAAGTATTGCAAACAGTCCTGAGTTCTTTAAAAAACAAAAAAACGACGGTCTTTCTATTCTTTCAAGTGCTGCATTTGTGTCTTCAAACCAACAATTATGAAAATACAAAAAATACAAAAACAATCTTTATTATTACTGTTCATTTCTTTAAAAAAAAAATTATATATCACAAATAACACACACACAACTTGTGCATCTTATAGTTATCTAATTCATTATTTCTTGAAAGGGTGGTATCTGCTGTTTTTGTTCTTCTTGGCCTTACCACCGTTTTTCTTTTGGGTTTTGATTGGTTTCTTTTCAACTTCAATCAATCCTAATTCTATAGCAATAGGGTTATTTTCAGCAATACCGAACTTTTCAATTCTGTGCAAGTCCTTAGTTAATCTCTTGATTTTGTCTTCTTCTTGGAACTTTTCAGATCTAGCAATGGAACTTTTCAGATCTAGCAATGCTTAATTTTATGTGTTCAATGATTTTGTCTTTAATTTCATCAAGAGATAAGGTGATTTTTGGAATTTCAGGAATTTGAACTTCTGGTTCTTTAGCTTCGGTTTCTTGTACAACTGGTTCTTCAACCTTGACTTCTTCTTGGACAACTGGTTCTTCAACCTTAGCTTCTTCTTGTACAACTGGTTCTTCAACCTTGGCTTCTTCTTGCACAACTGGCTCTTCCTTCTTCTCATCATCTGCTAACTCAGTCAACCCTTTGCTTTCCATGGCTTCTTTCAATCTATCAACCAACTCCTTCTTGAACCCAGTGGTTGGAAGGTCTAATTTTTTCAAATGTTCTTTTATTTCAGCTACTTTTAAAGTATTCAAGTCTTCTACAGAAACTCCCATCTTTATATATATGTCTACAGGGCTCTACTATAGCCTTCTTTCATGATATATGCTTTCAAAAACGCTTTAAAAATTTAAAAAAATTAGCTTACGATAAACAAGATTGTTCACATTGCTGCGGAATTAATTTTTGAGCGAAAAAAACACCCACACGCATTCCTCGTACTAAAATTTTTTCCAGGCTGAATATACTGCTGGCCTAAACCAAGCACACAAGGTTTTTCGTATGAGATCTTTCTTGATGATAATATATAGTGTATAAGCTAGTTGTAGTTATATTGCTGAGGTAAATTTAAGTAATCTTGATCTTGAAGGGTTTGTTGGACCATGCCTTTATTCCCAGAGTTTCCGTTGTTCATAGGATATCCTTGTGAATTACTTATACTTCTATTATGTCCAGGAGTGGAGTTGTACTGATCTCCCCATATGGAACCTTGGCTGGAGTGTCTGATGTGTCCATTTCCAGGTAAAATGGATCCATTGTTGGAATTCATGGTCCAGAAGTTGTTGTTTCCGGAAGATAAGATTTGTCCAATGGAACTAGCTCCCAGAACTGGAGCGTTTCCCAACCCCATTGCATTGTTGGATGAGTTCACATCACTTCCTATGCTTCCAATACTGGTACTTGGTTTATGACCAGTCATAAATGGCGGCATTGCAGCACTCATGTTGTGTCCAAAAACAGGATTGACAACAGTTGTGTTATTGCTGGAGTTTGTAGACAACTCTTTTTTGTGACCTTTGATCGTGTTGTTGCCTACACTTAGTTGCTGTCTGTGCCCGTAGTTACTTAGTTTTGGCATAGGTTGTCCACTAGGTATATAGGCATCAGTGTAATCCATTGGCGTGTAGTTCATTCCTTGCTGAGATGGTGGCATTTGCCTATATCCATTTGGCGATATGTATCCTCCATTTCCAGAGTTGGCATATTGATTCATAGACACATGCGGAGGCTGCTGAACATCATTGCTGAAATTGCTGCCTCTCGCATAGTTTGCCTGGTCAACTAAACTGTTTGTTCTTATGTGACTTCTACCTTCATTAAACCCGTTGTTAGGATTAGGCTTGACTGCCCACATGTTGTCTTGCTGCTGAACATTTGTTTTGTATGTTGTAGAGGGCAAAGAAAAATGTCTTTGGTGTTGTTCAACCATACCATTATTCATGTTGTTATAGTAATTCCAAGCATTGGCATTGTTACCATTGATTCTAGAATCAAAGTAACCTTCCATCAAAGCGTCATTTTGGAATTCACTCACATCTATTGGCGTGGTAACATTGGTTCCAAATGTGTCCAACAAAGCTGGCCCACTTGAGACT
Organism: Hanseniaspora uvarum; assembly: GCA_037102615.1. NCBI lineage: Eukaryota > Fungi > Ascomycota > Saccharomycetes > Saccharomycodales > Saccharomycodaceae > Hanseniaspora > Hanseniaspora uvarum. The sequence continues at coordinate 894,469 of BTGA01000002.1, read as the reverse complement.
GTTGTGTTATGTTGATTAAATGTATTGGCGTCTACATTACCAATGCTGTTATTGTGAGAGTGTTGTTTTGGAGTGATGGATGTTCTTCCATTGCTACTTTGTGATATGGAATGACCTCTGGAATGGCTACCATGGGATTTGTTGTGTGAATTTGAGTGTTTTCTACTGTGTGATGATTGATGATGGTGTTGGTTGTTAGAATTTGGAATCTCATTATTGTAAAAGTTCTTTGAATTGGTTGCTCCGTTGATGTTCAAAGACTTAGGAACATTGCTGGAATGATAGATTTCTTGATAGTATCTCTTTAGCTTTAATTTAATCTTTTTAGAGTAAGATGTGTTTTTGATCTGTCCTAACAATGAATGTGCAGACTTTATTAAATCGTTGATTTCAACAACAAATTTGATTACAAAAACATCATGTCCACTTAAAGCTGCATCTTCATTGGCAACCATATCCGAAAAGAACTTTAGGCCCTTTTGAAGTTTTACTTCCTCATCATAATTATTACCTAGATCATCGTCAATGCCAACCCATCCAGTGGAATTTAAACTTATTTTGAAATTTTCTTGATCTTTTAAATTCTCCAAAGGCTTAAATTTTTTGATCAAAATCCAATATCTTTCAATTAAGTTTTGATAATTATGAGTATCCAATAATGTTTGTAAGGTGTAATTACCGTAGTTATCTTTTATCAGAGTATTGATATTCTTGTTGAAAAGCGTAATAATCTTGAGCATGTGTTTTTGAAGCAACAATAAACTTTCATCATCCTCTATCAAAACATCTTTGGTAATTTTCATATATTGGTTCAATTTATCAAAGAATGTGATCAATAACTTTTCAATCACATTACTACTAAACTTCAAGCATGAAAGCTTAATCAAATCCAAGTTCTCGAGCTCCATAAATTTAATAATATAACACAAGTTCAAGGACATTTTGTTTTTCTTTTGACCCTCATCATAAAATTTGCCATCGGTGATTATAATCTCCGTATTAACATCAAGTAAAAATTGGACAATGTAATTACCAAACTGGTCATTGATTAAATCAAAGTCGTATTCCAAAATCTTAAGCATGATTTTATAAATCTGTTGAATATTACAGTTGGAAAGCAATTTTTGCAACACACAACACCCATGTTTATTTTTAGAAATTTTGATTATGTTGTTATTCGTTACCATAGCGTTTATGATGAAGTCGTAGTAGAAGTTTTTGAATTTAAAAATGCATTTTTGAATTACATGATTAGCATTGATATCATTGATCAAATCAACAATATTGGTCACGCTAATCTTCATGAACCCATCGGTTATGAAGGTTTCACATAAGCCATCGTATTGGTAGATACAATCGATGATTTTTTGCAAAGATCTCGTACCGAATTGATTTTTACTGATTGAATACAAATTAGGTTGTAGCTCTAGAATCAGTAACTCCAAGGAAGGTTCGTCTAGATATTCGACTATTTTTTGTAGTAGGTAGTTCCCGAACGGATCCACTGCCAATTCTTGATAATTGGTTAGTAGATTTTTGAAAATTATGTTCAGATATTGTTTATCTGCTGTATCGTTTTCCAATTGTTTTTGTAAATACCTGCACCCGTATTGGTCCTTTGAAAGCTTGTAGCAATCAGTGGCATCATTCAGTAGGTTTATATCATCGTTAACAGTATTATTAGTCAGAGCCATTTTTTAAAAATTTCTTTCGTTTTTTTTTTTTTCTAAATTTTCTAATTGGCTTACAAATAAACCACTAGTTTTCTTTGTCAAGCTAAAAAAATTAAGTGTACAGCTTCTTTGTTTATGTAGAATAGATCTTATTAATGCGTATATCAATAATAATCAACGAATATCTGCTATTAAGTACCAAGAAGATAGGTCTTCGGCGTAATAGGACAAGTTTTTTGGGGTTTTTTTTCGAAAAATAAATCCTATGGGACTAAAGGATTGGAAGGTAACAAAGTAATAGCAAAGATAGTCTAAATATATCAGTATTACAAGCTGCAAATATCAAAGTTTTGTATGGGTTTTTGGGCCTTATTTAGATCAATCTCTACTACGAAATCCTTCAAAAGTCTTTTTTTTTTTCCCTCAACACTTTCTCCCGTTGTAGAGACCTTTTCTGCGTTCTAATTTTTTACGTGGCTTCTGCCCACCTCCCCTTAGAGTAAAAATTTTCTAACCCATTTTGCTGTCTAAGGTGGGTTTTTTAGGAAAAAAAGTTAGAGAAAATGGCTGTTTTATTAGGTGGTGAGCAGAGTATGATTATGAATGGTCTGGATCGTGATCAGAAACGTTTTATTTTTAGAGATAAGAAGTTTTATTACGGTTGTTGACTGGGGGTTTTGCTGGTTTTTGGGGTTTAAAGCGAGCCATATTAGCAGTGGAAACCCTCGTAGGTGATATAGACCCTTTTACTAGGTGCTTTTTTTTTTAAAAAATGGTGATACGCATTTAGCTAATACATGGAATGTAAAAGGCAATTTTAAGAACGAAATGAATTGGTCGGCTTTAGTGAGGCACATGGGCTTTGAATCCGACCTCTCTGAACAAATTCATACCTGTAGCACACGTTTTCACCGGCAAAACGAGAGTGGAAAGTTGGTTGTGAGTGAATTTGCTGGCTGTAAGAGCATTTTGGTTTCATAGTCAACTTCCTGCTGGTCCTTTTTCTCCCCTTATAGCATAGGGAAAAACAGGAACCAAGGCCATTTCATTGGAAGGACAGACGAACCCAATGTAATTTTGATTTAAATAGGAGAGATTGCCAACATCGAATTTGCGAGAAATTGGGATGAAACCTAGTATTTCCAAAGTAAACGTGAAGCGGGTTGAAAGGTCAGGTAAGGAGAAGTCGACTATTTGATCTATCCTGATCGTGAAACAACTGAGTAGAAAAAGACTTTGATATGCTGATCCATGGCAACCGAAACAACTTAGTGGAAACGTAAGCTGGGTTGTGTATTTTTGTAATTTTAAGGCTGATTGAGGAAGGGAATTCAGTATCTCAGCCTTCTTGCAATCTGCTCGTAGTACGTTTTCAGCATTGATAAGAAATACGCTGTATTCTGCAGTAAATCCTGGCCCCATGCAGGAACTAAGCTCTTTCTCCATCTAGCAACAAATCTTAACAAAAAATTAGATTGAACGTGGCATCAAAAGCCAAATCATCCTCTGGCACTAATCCAGTAAAAACATTTCTATTTTTTTTAAAAAAAAAATCATTCTAAAAATCAAATTTTCAAGCAACATACATATGATTATTATATTAAACTAACAAAACAGCGTTCACACAACCATCTCTATCTGGTTCATTGGTGATTTGAGCATACTTACCCCAAACAACCTTACCACTGCTGGTAACCATACCCATTTCAGAAACATTTACTTCAATGATAGTACCCTTTGTAAGGATACCCAAGGATGTATACATTGATGATTGTGGATTCTTCTTAACCGATAGAATAGGCAATTGTACTGTAACTTTTAATTCCGGATGTGTAACGTTAGCTTTCTTTTGTCTTAAAGCAGATGGTCTAATAAATCTTTCCAACTTTACTGGTTTTCTTGTGAAATTTTCACCAACAAATGTATGTTTTGTAATCATTCTCTTCCAAGATTTGGATTTTTTAGAACCAGTCTTTATAACCTTAAACATTTCTTCTTCAGAGATACCCTTAACTTTAGGCAAAGGAACTGAGTATTTAACTGTTTTCTCAAGTCTCTTTTGCTTGATGGATGAGGAAATAGCCTTGGCCAAACTATCACTATCTTTACCTTTGGTATTATTTTGCTTTCTGTCTAATAAATATGTTGGTAAAGCATCGTCACCTAATCCATTATCTCCATTATCATCACCTTTACCTTTGTTCTTCTTTCTAATTAGGTTTTCTTCGTAGGCCTTGATCTTCTTCTTCAATTCCACCTTTTCTTTATATCTCTTGCTAGAGTATTGCTTACCCTTCCAACCAATTAAATTTTGGGCATTCTTAGAATTCTTATGGGCTTCTCTGGCTTCTCTCTTTCTCAATCTTTCTTCATGATCCAGTCTTCTACCATGATTTTTGATATGTTGATCAATATAATCGTTTTGAGGCATATGGGCGAGTTTATTTTATTGATTTTGTTTGGTTATGTATCAAAATTTCTTCTTTATAATCCAAAAATTCAATTGATAACGTACCTTACAGTGTAGTAACTAGTAGCCAATCCTACCAAAATTATAGTATTGAAAATTTCAAATATATTGGCCCAAAAAAAAGAAACGTTGGTGATGAAAAATAATGCAGTCCATTTTATCCTAAATAGGAAATTTTGCTTTTTTCCCAAATATTCCTAAAAGAGCAATTGTTATCACGTGATCAGAAATAAACATTTCTTTTTTTTTTTCTTTCTCTCTTGCTCTTTCTTGGTTGGATTTTTCACATTGCTCCTTCGATATTATTCAGCACCATTTTTAAAAAGAAATAAAAGATACAAGAGAGATTTAATTGATTAAAAAAGAGAACAATTATTAACCAAAGAAATCAGATCAAGTGTAAATATGGCTCCTAAAGATAATAGTGAATCACAAGGTGATTTTCCAAATATAACCAAAGACCAATTACTAAATATACAAGCCTCATTGAAACAAACATTGAGTAAGCTAAAGGCGTCAAATGAAGACGAAGAAAATAGCGCTGAAGATACAGCAACCTCATCACATTTGTCCTTATTATCTTTAAAAAACGACTCCATGCTTAGTTACGTTCAAAGTATTATGTACTTAATGCTTCAAGAAAATGAGCTACAGCTAGGATCCAAAGAGGAAGAAGAATCTGATGATGAAGATGAATCTTTAAGCAAAGATATCAACAAACACGAATGGAATACAATTGTTCAAAAGACTGTTTTAGAAAAAGCCATCAAACCAATTGAAAAGAAGTTACAATATCAACTGGACAAGTTGTGTAAAGTTTACTACAATGAATTTGATAGATTGCAAAAAGAACAAGAGAAGCTAATTAAAAAATCAAAGGCTGAGGAAGAAGACAACTCTGAAGAAGACAAAGCAGAAGAATCAGAAGAAGTTTCTAGTGATGACGAACAAATGTATAAACCAAATATTGAAACTGAAACCAAGATATTCAGAAATAGAGCCAGTAGAATGGACGAAGCTGAAGGTGAAAGAGAAGAACAAATTTCTAAACAAGATATTGTATCCGGAAAATATCAACCTATTAAGGTTTCTCAAAACATTCAATTTGAAGACAAATTTGATTATAATGCTGATAAGAATGCTAAGAAAAACAAATTACAATCCATGGAAGAATATTTACAAGAGATGCAAGACAAACCTGAATGGGAGAGTTCCATTGGTGCCAATCTACAAAAAGCTGGTAAGAAGTCGATGAGTTTGAAGTCTCAACATTCAATGAACAAAGAAAAGGAATTAGACGAATATGAAGAAACCAATTTCATTAGATTAAATAGAGATAGTTTACCTGGCCAAAATAACAAGATGCAAAAGAAACTTAAGAAACAAAAAGAACTTAGAGATAGAGTCAATGTTATTGCCGGTGAAGATTTTTCCATTTTCAACAACTCAGGTGCTCAAAAGAGAAGATTTGAAGGAAGCACAACCAGAGGTGGTAGCAAAAAGCCAAAAGGTGCTTGGGATAGAGCAAAGAAAAGGTTATAGTTTGACATATATATCAGTTATAAGACGGCTTTAAGTTAAATTTGAATCCAATAAAACGACGCTATTTCACGTGATCAATTGCTAATTTAATAAACCAACAAAAAAAAACAAGGAAAAAAAAAATTTCAATATAAACACTTAAAGCAACATTTAATACTTTGAAAAAGGGCTACTTGAATACCAAACAAGTAATCAAGCAACGAATTAGGTGGCAGACTCTTGAAAGATGTTTAAGAATCTTAATCAGATTGGATCAAATCTTTCTACTTGGAAAGAAGAGTTATCCAAACAAGTTCAGGAAAGAAAAGAGGATTTCAATGAAATGGTTGAGAACTATACAGCACAACAAAACTCTAGCAGCAACACACTTCCTGAACATTACAAGTCTTTGCCTGTAGAAGTTCAAAATAAGCTTTTAAAGTTTATGAAATATGAAGAAAAGTACCCGTTGTTATTGAAGGCTTACAAAAGCACACAAAATGATATAAGTTCCATGAAATCTCTGTCAGATAGCTTGGAAGAAGAGAATCAACAACAAAAGGAGTGTTTGGATGTCATAAAAGAACACTATGTTTTTGAAGGCTCCGAAGATTTACGTGATTTTTTGAATAAATGGACTCAAAGAGAACAATTAATCAGAGATGAACTCAATATGAAGAACAAAGAGATTGCTGAACTAAAAAAGACCATAGAGACTTTGGGGCATCAAAAACCGCATGAACAAGTCGGTGAAAAGCCACTTGATGAAGGGGAAAAAATTGAAACAAAAGAAGCAAGTGTTGAACCAGTCAAAGAGGTTTCTGTAGAAAGCAAGGATCTATCAGTGGAAGTAAAAGATTCCACAGTATCCAAAGAAGCTACTGAAGAACTTAAACAAGGATCTGGCAAAAATACCAGTCCAACCGAAGAAAAGGAAAGATCTGCTATGCAATGGAAGATTAAGTACAATTCTCTTGAAAAGGACTTGAAGTCAACCAGAGCTGATTACTTCAAAGTCAATGCTGACTTGAAAATCAAAATTGATGAAATTAACAACATGAAGGAAATGTTGAAAGAAGTTGGAAACCAATTAGTTGAAATGAAGGACAAAGAAAAACAGGTAAATTCGGTTAAAATGGTTGAAGAGACTAAATATAAGTCAATAGTGAATGCCAATAGACAATTACAAGCTGCTAACTCCACTTTGACACAGGAAAAGATCAAACTAGAGAAAGAACTAGAAGCCAAATCTAAAGAATTAGCTACTCTAGCTTTTGAACATAAACAATTAAACATGAAGACAAACAGATTGAATAATAAAGTTGAAGAAATGATGAGTGAAAAGCAAGCATCCCAAAAGACCATATCTGATTTGAACAAGAAGTTGGAAGATATCATCAAAGAAAACGGTAAATTAGAGGAAAGAAGCTTGATAATAAAAGAAAAGTATCAACAAGAAGAAAGTGTCAAGTCAACTTCAAATGAGATTGTTGAAAGCTTGACCAATCAGTGCAATGAAATGAACATTAAACTAAAAGAAATTATGAATCTGAAGAGCACTTTAGAAGATGAAGTTACTCAAAAGAATGATCGATTATATGCACAAAAGAGAGACATCCAAAATTTGAATGATCAAGTGCTGTCATTGAAAAACAAGAACAGTGATTTGGAAATGACTATCACTAAACTTGAAGAAGCCAAGTTTAGCTCGAAGACGTCTGCTAACGATGAAATGATAAAGGAGCTACAAAAAATTCTTGATAATAAAATTATTGAAATTAATTCATTAAATGAAACTCTGAAAGTAAAAGAAGCTGAGATAATCTCTCTTAATGAAAGACTTTCTGCTTTGGAATATTCTTCTAGCAGAGAGAAGCAAGCTAATCTTTCTCAAGAACGAAAAGTTTCCACAAACTTAAACTCTGAACAGATACTGGATCAAACTATTAAAAACTTGAAGGAAGAACTTTCATCAAAGACAAAGTCTTTGAAAAACTTGGAAGCAACTCTCTTTAATTTAAGAAAACTGAACAAAGACCTAAATTTCAAGTTGGATAAAATGAATAAAATCTACCAACAACAAAGAATCAGTGCTTCTCCCTCTAACTCAAGAAAGTCATCAGAAGCAGAAATTGGCTCAACAGGCGATTCAGACTTGGACTCAAAGTTGTCATACATCAAAAACGTTCTTATCGGATTCATAGAACATAGAGACCAAAGACAACAACTGCTTCCAGTTATCTCTATGCTTTTGAAATTTAATACAGAAGATCAAAAGATTTTGATGTCACTTAAGTAAAACTTGATTTTTATATAGGATTACTCTATTTTAGTTTATCTTTGTATTTTTCATACCATTTGTTCATTTTTATTTTGGCTGTTTTAACTCTTGGTTTCTTGTAGAAGTGACTTCTTTCATCTTTGTCACATTTTATGGGCTTGGAGTTCAGACTTACTGTTGACATAATTAAAGGTTTTGATGTAATCATTACCTCCAACGCATTGGCTAACTGTTAATTGGCCAGCACCAACCAGGTCGGAAACTTTTAAACCCATTTGCACTGTTTGTTCAGCACTATCATGCTCTAAAATCAAGCCGCTTCTTGGCAGCTTAGCAACCCACTGAGCAACATCATTAAGAATTTGTTGTTCTGTTCTTTGGTTGTTGTGTTGGGTTAATAACATCCAGTCAAATGTATCATGATCCCATAATACAGCTTGTAAACCAAATTGTCTTGTAATAGCTCTAACTCTATTATCAATAGCTCCGTATGGTGGTCTAAACCACTTTGGAATATGATTACCTGTTGCGTTCATTGCCCATATGCTCCATTGAATTTGCGCAATAATTTGTTCATTTGTCAAACTTGGTAAAAATGCATGTGACCAAGTGTGTGTTCCTATTAGTTGCCCATCATTTACCATTCTTTGGTAAATGTCTGGGTGACTGACAACGTTGATACCTAAGTTGAAAAAAGTTGATTTTTGACCTTTTTCCCTGAATCGGTCTAATAATTTTTGTGTAGCTGTTGTTGGCCCGTCATCAAAAGTTTGTGACAAAACAGGACATGAATGCACATCATCTGGCTCAATGCACTTGAAGCAATCAAATGAACAACTTTGTCTTCCTTCTACTGGACAGGAACCTTGAAAATATGGTTTAAAGTTAGGAATCTTTGTGAAATCAATGAAGTCCAAAGGAATATATGGTGGATCTATACCAGGCCACTTATCAACACCTGTAAAATCCTTCAACCATTTTGGAACAGGAATTTGCCTTGATCTTAATAGGTCTAAATCTATGGTCAAACCATTTTGGGTAGTAAATTCTCTTTTATCGGAATAAACAGAGCTTTTTTCAGATAAATCTGGGTTACTACTTTGTGGTAAAATACTATTTGAATGGCAATTTAAGTGAGATAACATGGTGTCTACAAGAAGATGATGTTCTTCGTCAATTGGCATAACTTCTTCCATTGCTTTGTTAAATACTACTTTTTGACAGCTTAAAACCGCCATATACGTCAAAAAACTTGAACTAAGTTTCATTTTGTTTAATTTACTTGATCCTGGTGCCTTTTTATTTTATAAAGAAGCTTCTTTATTGGGTGTTCTTATTAACCATCTAGTAAAACATATACCGTGACAACTACAAATATATACTTTAAACATTTTAAAATTGTAAAAAAAAAAAAAAACTCCCTTATAAGATACGAATTTGTTCACTCAAAACACAAAAATATATGCATAGAGATATGCTCTGTTTTAGTATTTTGTGGCATCAACAAAGGCTGCTTGTTTTTTTTTTTTGTAACATTTAATTAAATCTCTTTGTAATTTCCTAATTAAGGAATACTTATTCCTAAACTAATTTTTTATATCCGAAAAATATTTATTAATATAATTTCCTATTTAGGTAATTTCAATTGATTAAAGAAAATGAGTATATGTTCTAGATTGTTCAAAAAAAAACACACACTTTTTTTGGCAAGAAAAAAATTACCCCAAAGATAAGAAAAAAAAAAGCCCTGGTATAATCAAAGATAACAATCCCTATATTCTCAGTTTTGATCTTACAGAATCACTTGTTTTTTTTATCTACAGAGAGTGGCAAAAAAAAAAGCAGTATAATTGGCATTGGCATATATATAAGAGTAACGTTAGTCGTGTGTTCTGAGCTTTATCAGTCCATTCCTGTTCAATAGGTGTTATTCAACTGGAATGTCAATTCAGTTGATTTGATTGCATTTTAAAAGGTATAAAAAGTAGAAATGAAAAAAAACCCCAGATCAGGCTTTTTTTTTCTTCTTTCTGTGATACCTGCTGGAGTAGCCATAAGTTTATTGATCGCAAAAAATACTCCTCTTATACAGATATATCCACCCATGATAAAAATTACTATTAGGGAAGACTTAATTTTGAAGCATGCGAATTCCACTGATGCTATATTCATTGCAGGATCTTTCAATGATTGGAATTGTGAACTAGATCAATTTGAATATGATGCAGGATCTAAGGCTTACTCAAAGGTGTTGGATCTTCCTGAGGATAGCATTATTACCTTCAAATTTGTTAATTCGAAGTCAAATTCTTGGTTTAATTTACCAGGTGATGTTTTGGCTATCGATCAAGAAAACTCTAATGAAAACAACATTATTAATATTTCAAAGCTTCCTTATAAAAATGATTCAGTAAAAGTTGAAGTTTTGAACAAGGAAGTAGCAAAAAATTACATTCTTTTACAAGAAGAACAAATTGACATAGAAAAAAGTCACCATCCAAACGGATTGACCAATCTAATGAGATCAGAGAATTTTTCAAACATTTTACTCTCAACAGATAACAATGATTTGAATTCAATATCATCATCTCTCAAGTCAACCAAGTTGAATTTTGAAGGTGAAAACCTTCCATCAGCAAATTTATCAACGTCTTCAAAAACGACTGACCAGAAAGAGAATCATAAGTATTCTTTATTAAAAAGAATTTTTGGTTACAAATAATTATTTCGGAATATATATATTTGTCATTACCATCAATGAAAGTATAATAATTAATTGTTTTAAATACATGTGATGTATTTATTGAAGAACAAAGAGAAAACAAAAATATTGTATATTTATCAAAAGCAATCCTTGTAATAATCATCATTCTTGATACTTTTTTATTATATTTTTGGTTATTTGTGGCAAATAAAGTTTATATAAAGTGCTTATTTAAAAGAGAAATCAACCTCTGTGTAAATGGAATGGAGAGGCTTGAGAGGATGGGAAGACCAAAGCTTGAGCTAAAACGGTGTTTTCCTTTCTAGAAGTAGCGTAAACAATCATTTCAGCAATATCGTCAGCATACAAAGGAGTGGTGTTTTCATAAACCTTTCCAGCAGCATCTGAGTTACCCTTATATCTAATCATAGAAAATTCGGTTTCAACATTACCTGGAGCAATTTCAATAACTCTGATTTTAGTATCAATTAATTCCATTCTTAAAGAATCAGTGAAGGCTCTTAATGCATGTTTAGTGGCACAGTAAACAGAGCCACCAGTGTAAGAGTATCTACCGGCCATGGAACCTAATTGAACGATATCACCAGAGTTCTTCTTCTTTAAAATAGGTAAGACTTTTTGGGTGAAGTTGATCATGGCTAAAACATTGGTGGCAAACATACCCTCAACATCTTCTTGACCAATATCACCAACTTTATCAACACCCAAAGCTTTACCAGCATTGTTAACTAAGATATCAATGCTCTTGAATTCTTCAGGTAAGTTGTTCAAGAATGGTTCGACTTTGTCATAATCACAAACATCAAACTTTTCGTAATGAACTTTGACATTTGGGTATTGTTTCTTTAATTCATTTGAGATTTCCTCTAATTTTTCTAATCTTCTGGCTAATAAGATCAATTTGACATTACCATTGGAGGCAGCACAGTATTCCAAGGCGGTGGCTTGACCGATACCAGCGGAAGCACCAGTGATTAAAATTACTTTGTTAGCTAATCTTTCAGCAGATTTTGGACCTAATGACATTATTATATTGACTTTATGGGTTGTTCTGGTTTATTCTCTACCTAAAACCAAAGAAAATACGTTATAACTGAATATTTATATTCTGCTTTTAACACTTATTAAATTCAAAAGCTAAGCGAGTAAAATTACTCATATTTTTTTTCAATTTTGAAGGTATATTTTCTGGTGGAGTTAGCAGCTTACATTTTCTATGCGCGTAGCTGATAATTACGCTCGGAGATCTCTTTCCGATAAGAATGTAGCGGCTTGAAGCAAAGCCTCACCATAGTGCTTATCCAAATAGTTTAATACAAATATATAAAGTGTCATAAATAGTTTCAGTGTGATAAAATATTAACAAATTGTTCATAATCCATGAAATTTTTCATGCTTTTGTATACTATAACCTTGTCTATGTATTTCTTAGGGTCTTTCATAATAACTCTTTTTAAAAGGGCTAAGTCATCAGAGTTTTTATGGTCTCTGGACAAAGCCTTTAGCAGCAGATGCTCAAAAGTTGCTTGAATGTCAAGTTCATGCTCGATCATAACCTCTGGTAAAAAAGTTGCGCTGTATTGCTTGCCAAAGTACGAAAATATCACTTCTATACCATTAGTATTGTCTGTATCATCGGGCAGTATATGAAAGTTTTTTTCTATATGTGTCCAAAAATTATTGTTGTCTTTGCTTGGATTTATGTGATGCATTCTGACATCTGTAATAACCTTATCGTATATTGTTTTAAATTCTGTTAATATTGAAACCTTACACTTTAGATTCTCAACCTCTTTTTTAATTATTGGTGGGAATCTTGGATCTTGTAAAGCTGCAGTTAGTGAGTATGCTTTCAATCCTTCTTGAATATCCAGCTTTGAAAAAGTCCCAATACACCCACGTAATTCGTATGTGTTATTTGTGTTTTTTTCCCCCCATGTAACAAACATAGGTGATTTATGAAGTTGTTTTAGCATCCTTCTTGAATATTCAGCTTTGAAAAAGTCCCAATACACCCACGTAATTCGTATGTGTTATTTGTGTTTTTTTCCTCCCATGTAACAAACATAGGTGAGTTGTAAAGTTGTTTTAGCACTTTCTTGTCGGAATCAAACTCCTTGTGCTTTAGAACATACTCTAAATCCTGAATTTGTGAATTTTTTATGTTTAGCAAATTAAAATGGTGTGCAAGAACTAAAAAACAATAAAATGGGGCCAAATTCAACTTCGGCAATGTAGTTTTTTCATGGTTTATGTTGGTGTGTGTTGTAGTCATCTCTTTAGGCTGTGCTTTGGTGAGTTTTATAATAATATTCTGTTTTATTCCTTTTTTTTTTTTTAATTAACAAAAAATTATACACCAGTTATATATCAACCTAATACTTGAATGTATTTAAAATTTGTCTTCTTTATTTTTAGAATTATTGTCTATTACGGTTACCTATCCCTTTAGATATATAAATTGATGAACAAGGTTTTGCAAGGGATAATGGCAGCCTGTTTTTTTTTTTAACGATTTCCCTTTTTGGAACAATTCAGCCGTGCTATGTGTCACGTGCATGTTTAAAAATTTAAAAGGCTCATATTTCGGAGATACCGCAATCCAAAGGCTCATTTCTTCGCTCTTCATTTTTTCTGATCATACAGAGTGTTAAGTGTAAACACATTAGATAAGCTTAGCTCTACCCCCCAAAAAAGGAAAGAAAATATGCGATTTTTATTAATTAATGCTTTGCTTTTAGGACTGGCATGTGCTCAACGTAGTGCCGAACCGGCTTTTTATTTAAACTCCGAAACGTTATTGGAAGTAACTCCGAATAACATAAATTCATTGCTGTATAATACATCGTACATAACTTTTTTGGAATTTTATGCTCCATGGTGTGGTTATTGTAAGCAATTGAAACCTGATATGGAAAAATTAGGAGAAGTCATTCAAAAGAAGAATTTACCATATCAAGTTGGTATAGTGAACTGTGATGATCAATCCAATTCTCAAATATGCAGCGAGTATGGAGTTCAAGGATTTCCAAGTTTGTATACAGTAACGCCAAAGAAAAATATCAACAAAGCTCTTTTAAAGTCCAAAAAAGGAAATAAAGCAAACTATAAGATTGAGGCTTACAATGGTCAAAGGGATCACAAGTCTATGTTGGATTATTTGACTTATATGAACGACTCTCCAGGGTTTAAGTCTGTTAAAAATCCTTTGAATTTTATAGATAAGGTATTTAAAGAAGGGTCAGAAACTCCAATTGAACCATTTTTATTCTACTCATATGAGGAAAAAGACAAAGCTTCTGTTAAAAAGATGAAATTGATAGAAAATACAGTCAAAACGGTACAAAAAGACTTTTTGACCAAAGTTAATGCATACAAGGTTGATAAAGAGATAGTTGATCCTTTACTTGAGATGATGTGCGGCGGTAATGAAGAGGGATTAATTCTTGAAAAATTGTGTAAGATTTACGCTAAAAAAGGCAATTTGAATAACTTACTGTTTCTGGTTGATGTTGAAAACCATGATGTTTATTTATATCAAAAAAACAATATTACCATAGATGAACAGTCTGAATCATTGTTATCAACTCAGTATCAAATTAGTACCTATAAACTCACAACTTGGTTGAAAAATAAGTTGACCGATGGTTACAGTTATGTTTTGGGAAATGGGGTATTAAGTCCTAGAAACAAACTTGTTCAAAAAAGCATTTTCAAGAACAAATATTCCAAAAAGAATAAAACTAAAAAGAAAAGTAAGAAACCTGACTTGGATGAACTTTAATTTGGTTAATTAATTAAATTTGTTCATTGCTTATATCCGAGCTAATTTCTTTAAGAAAATACTCCAAGTAACAAAGTGCACGAGGGAAGCATGAAAAATTTTTTTTTATATATAAAAAATCTTTATATTTCAAAGCATTATGATTGTATTTCATAAGACATATAGAGGATTTATATGTGGGATAGAATTATTGTAACAACCATATTCGAATATATCATAAATAAATAATAAAATTATATATAAAAAAAAATGGCTTTATCTGTTCCTTTTGGCCTTATGAGTAAGGTTATGGTTAAATTCAATCCTTTAAATACCAAATCTTCTAAACTATGTAGAACTATTCTAGACAATGTTCCACCCAGCCTAATAAACTTAGAAAAATCTTTTTCCGTATTGCCACCTTCCAGTTCTGAAAAAGAAATGATCAAGTTCACATTCAAAGATAATAAAGAATTTGCATACGATCCTAATAATACACAATACGACTTAATGGTACAAGAAGTCTCCAGATATAATAAAGTTGTCAAGCTTAAAGAAAGTATTGAAAAATACGCATAAGAAGCCTGTTTACAACTTGGAAAAGAACCATACAAGAATACAAAGTTTATTCTCGGGAGTTTTTTTTTTCCTTTGCTTTGAGAGACTATATTCTTATTTGATATCTAGATGTTATTTAACAGTGCATAAATAGATTATTCTTGTATATATACTGAATATTTTCTTTCTAAAAACAGTCAAAACTTGATTTATGATATAAAGAACAAGACGAAGAAGACGGAACAGGCTTTGATTAGCCATATAAACTTAGCGAGTGAAGTCAATCTTTTAATTAATTCATTCCAATTTTAAATTACCTTTTTGAAAACTCATGATGATCACGTGTACCTTAACATTTCTTTTTTTTTAAATTTATAAATATTTGGTTAGAAAATGGAAAGCTTACATTTAGAGCTTCTTTTTAAATTACATCTAATACTACTTATATATTCGATTCTACCAAGTAAAAAATAGACCAGAAAAAAAAAAAATTTGTGCATTACATATTCAATTGGAATGTCTTATTTTTTTGATGATATAAAGCCTTATGATAACAGGGACATGTCTTCTAGTGAAGATGAAGCTCCTACTGCTACATCTTACAGCACAAAAAAAACTGGTCAATTTGATCAATATTCAAGTGATGAAGAAGAGAATTATGAATCAAAGAGACAAGAAACTGACAATGAAGAAAAAGAAGTTTTACCTGTTAGAGATTATGAACGTTCAGACTCAGAAGATTCTGAGCCGGAAAATGTTGATAAGATACTAAAAAAGACATCTTTTAAGAAACTAAAGAACTTACAAGATGATTTTGATACAGAGAATAAGAAAACACAGAAAAAACTTAAAGGAAACAAACTTAAAGCATCGGATGAAACTTTACAGGATATTAAACAACAATTGCTTTTACATAAGCAATCTTTAAACAAATTGAAACAAAACGGAAATAAAAAACAATCCAAATACGACATACCTGATGAATTCAATGGATCTGACTCAGGATCCGATATTGGAGGTAATGGTGGATTCTTTGAGGAAGAAGATGAAGATAGCGATGCTATGCCAGAAGAACAAAATATAAACAACAAGAAGAGAAAGAAGAACAAACATGCACCAAGAGAAGAAAAGCTATCTAAGAAAATAACATTTGTCAGAAACATAGCAGGATTGGAAGACTACGATAAAAAAGAAAGAGCAGAAGCTAAAGCGAAAGAGAATGATGTCAGATTTGACAAAGCCTTGGGAGATAACAATGTTGATTACCATGCGATAAGAGCTAATTACAAGTTTTTGGATGAATATAGAGATCAAGAAATAAAGAAAATGAGACAATTGTTAAAGAATAAAAAAGAAATGGCCAAATTGGATGAGTACGAAATAGAGGAAATGAGAAGAAACCTACAAAAAATGGAGAATAAAATGTATACTTTAAAACAAAAAGACAAGGAGCACGAGTACTTAAAGAACTACCAACGTGATATCAATATCAAAAACCAAAGCAGAACTGATGGAAATAAGTTCTATCTTAAGGAATCTGATAAGAGAAAGCTGTTGAATAAGTTCAAGTTTGAAAACATGGATACAAGACAAAGAAACAAGGTTGTTGAGAGAAAGAGAAAGAGAGTATTGGGTAAGGAAATGAGAATGTTTGGTAAATAATATATATATTTATATCTTTATCTGTTACTTAAACTGCTTCAGTTTTACCTTTATTGTTTTGCCAATCAGTAAATGAACCAGTGTAAACACCTAAGTTTTCGTATCCAGCTTCGGCTGCAACATCAGCAGCAGCTTTAGCTCTTCTACCAACGGCACAATAAAAGATTAATTCTTGGTCTAAAGCCGGCTTTGGTACATTGGCAAAAGATTCTTCCCAAGTGGCTTGGTCGTACTTGAAGGCTGAAGGTTGTGAGTTGAATGGTACATTAATGGCTCCTGGGATTTTACCGGATTTTTGTAATTCTGAAAATTCTCTAACATCGACTAAAGTGATGTTCTTTGGATAATCTGGTGATGCGATGATGGTATTTACAGAGTTGAAGTCATGTAATTTTAATGAACTTGGATTGCTACCCATTTTTAATATGTTTGAAGAATGAAATTGTCTCTTTACCGGACTAAAGTGGTTTCTGGTTTGTTGTAAAGCTTTTAACATTTTCTTATCGGATGAAAAACCTGGTTTATATAGGATGACTAGCACTATCTTTTTTTTTAAAATGGCTGTGATATGTATTTTCTATGTGAATAAATCAATTCTGGTAATAATCATTTCCCACAGCTTATTTTCCCGCTGAAGATATTACGTAACACAGTTTTTCGGACCGCTTATTTTTTCATTTGCAAAATCCAACGTTTTGGTTAGAATGAAATAGCTCCGATATCGGAGATAAGAATAGCAGAAGTGGACATGTCAATGATGCATGATAAATAGAGGTGAGCCACAAGCAGCGGCAGTTCACGTAGATGGATAAGGGGGGTTTTTTTGAGTAAAGTGTGTGCTGCAGAGCATTTTTGCATATATCTCTTATATACCGCAGTATAGAACTGGCGTTACTTTGGGATACAGCTTGTTTACCAGAATTGACCACATCACGTGACATGTTTTATACAGAACAGCCCTGGTGAGCATGCTGAGTGGTTAATAGAGATGAAAGAAGGTCCTACAATAAAGTTGATAAAAGCTACTAATGATATATATATTTTCGCTAATCTTATTGCAATTAAGCACTAGACAATGGTACCGTTACTAGAGTCATCTAACTTGATCGAATCATCAGTTATGTGGTACAACCCATTCATCAATTTCAAGTCAAACGATCTGTCTTTGGTGTTGAAATCTACTATATTGACACATGTATTACCAAAATGTATAGTGCTATCATTACTGTCGGCTGAAGAAGCAGTAGCTCTTTGTTCAATTGGTAACTTAGAGTATAGATAGTCTGAATCGTTGTTAAACAATCTCAAAAGCAAGTATCTTATGGCTGCACCATGAGAGAATACCACAACATTCTTTTCATTTAGTTCGATAGATTGTTTGATTACGGTTTCCAATAAATAACTTTCTAGCCTATCCTGCAATTCATCAATAGTTTCTCCGTAGTCAGTTATAGATTTTTTACCTTCTGCCAAAACCTTCTTTTCAGCTTCAGCTCTTGTCATTCCCTGGACTTCTCCCATGTGTCTTTCTCTTAATTGATTAGACTTGATGACATCTTCTGTTCTACCTGAACTTTCAATGGCATACTCCAAAGTTTCCATGCATCTCTTTAAGTCACTTGTGTAAATTGCATCGATATTTTCCTTTGATAAAAAAAAATCACCTTCAATTTCACTAACTGCATTTATCAAGAACTTGTTTAACTGTTTACTCTGCTCGATCCCTTGCTCGTTCAAAGGTATGTCTAGATGTCCCTGAATGATTTTTTGTTTGTTATAAGAAGTTTCTCCATGTCTAATAATGAATAATCTTATGGTATCAGGGTCTTCTTTAGATAGTAAAGGATACACCTTCAGATCTTTAATTTTATCTACTGTCATTCTTTTCAATGGTTTTCTTAATCATTCATAATCATCAATTCTATCCAATTTTCATACAATTTGTCTCATTAATCGTATATGTATTAATGAAGATTTTTCATTAGTTTTTCTTCCCGCTACGGGATTATGACAAAAGTGAAATATCTCCTACGCGTTAATGACGTTAACGAAATCACTGAAAAATATTCATACTGAACATTATAATCGATGATGGTGGAGCCCCCAAACGACCAGATTCAGCAGCTCTTTAATAACTTTGAGCTTTTATCAAGATGGTTTATGATATTTTTAACAGCAAATACCAGGGGTTTGTGAAGAGTTACTTGGATATTCCTAAAGTTATTGATGGGAATACCTTTAGAATCATGATTACAACAGATAATCACATTGGATACAAAGAAACAGATTCATATATCGATACAGATTCATATGAAAATTTTGAAGAAGTTATCAATATATGCAAAAGATTAGGGAATGTTGATTTTATGTTGAATTCAGGAGATTTATTTCATGATAATCACTTTTCCTCGAAAAATCTTAACTTTATTACAGACCTTTTGGTGAACAGCTGTCTCAATGATAACCCTATAAAATTTAAAACCGAGCACAGTCCTGAAAACTTACATTTGAACTATAATGATGAAAATATTAACGTTGGGTTGCCTATTTTTATAGTTAATGGTAACCATGATTACGGGAACTCCACAGGAACCGAGAATGTTTCTATTTTGAAGATTCTATCCAATTTAAAACTAATAAATTATTTGGGCAATTTTAATATCACTGATAAAGAGGATTTGGAAGTTGAACCGGTGATCTTGAAAAAAGGTTCTACAAGATTGAATCTTTATGGGCTAAGCAACATTAAAGAAGAGAGGTTAAACAAATTGGTAAGAAATAATCAATTGACTTTTTTGACCAACGATGAAGTAACACCAAATGGTTTAAATGTGCTATTAATACATCAAAATAGAAGTGTTAATATAAACAAGACTTACCTTAACGAGAATTTGTTACCTGAATTTTTTGATCTTCTATTGTGGGGACATGAGCATGAGTGCATACCAGAATTAGCATACAATAATTCAAAAAACTTTAATATTTTACAGCCTGGCTCAACTGTTCAAACATCATTCCATGAAAGTGAGTTGAAAGAAAAGTGCTGCTTTTTAATGGATTTTAAGGATAACAAATACACAGTTTATCCTATTCCGTTGGAAAACACTAGACCCATGAATGTGAGGACTATGGTTTTAGCTGATATGAATGTTCCAAGAGATATTGAACACATCACCAAAATAGTTGTTGATGAAGTTGAATCAATGATAGAAGAAGTAAAGACTCAGCAGACTTTAAAAGCTGTTAAAAAGAAAGAATATTTAGATAGGGCAAGAAACGGAGAATACAATCAAAAGACAGCCAACCCACACAGCGAGATAGATTCTGATTTTAATGAGAAACTTCCTTTGATAAGGTTGAAATTAGATTACACAGGTTATGAACTAATCTCTTTCAGATCAATAAACAATAGATTTATAGGAAGGGTTGCCAATCCGAAATCCGTTTTGCAACTGACCAAAAAAGCTGTAAGAAGGTATAAAGCAAATGTTAATGAAATCTCACCAAGTGCGGTAAATGATGATATGAGTGCTGAAGAAGAGAAGAAAAACAAATTGAGTACAAATGATCATCTAGTGGCTATAATAAGAAAGAATTTTGATAAAGATAAACAGTTGATAGCACTTGATAAGCACAATCTTTTAGATTTTTTCACTAGTAATTTGTCCAATAGTATAGCTGAAAGCAAAGTCAATATGGATCGGTTTATTAGAAAAGAGGTTGATAGGGCCACTGATGCATTGGTTGAAAGCACAAAAGATGAAATAAAAAAAGTATCATTAAGAAATTTAACTGAGGCAAATGCAGAAATTCATGAACAACCATTATTGGCAGAAACCAAAGATTATAAAAAACTTTTAAAAAACGTTGGCTTGTTAATGAATAAACAATTGAAAAGTAAACAATTTGAGTCAGTCAAAAGACATGCGACTGAAGAGCTGCAAAGGGAAATTAGCATTAAAACTCCTGTTGGTTTGAATAATAAAGAAAATGAAGATTTTCAACCTGCCAAAAAGAAGAATATATTATCTAGTGATAGTGACGATGTTTCTTTGATAAATTCTGAAGGTGAAGATGATGACATAAACAACTTTGTGGTTGCCAAAAAGGTCTCTATAGACAAACCTGATATTACAAAGGAGTCAGTGACTGAGCCTGACCTCATTATTTCTAGTGATCCTAATAAAAACAATGAGCCTGAATTAATAGTATCTGAAGATGAAAGTTTGGTTATTCTAGATGAAAATATCGCGGTCAAAGATATTGTCAAGAAAGAATCAAACCCAATCATAGACTCGCCGATTCTGTTGTCTCCACATAGAAGAAGTATATCTCCACCGAATTTCAAAGCTCCAATAAGAAGAAAAATCCAACATGTAAATATATTGAGCAGTGACAGTGATTGATCCTACTGTTTTGATTCATTAAATATGTTGCACGTGCATAGTGACTTTCTTAATTCCTTTACTATCGGGGCTAAACTGAATCGTTAAAGCTGAAAAAAATAGTGCTAGCAAATTTTTTTTTTTTCAAACTCTAGTATACACAGTAATTGCTAATCAATGTCGACATTAGCTGCTTTAGAAGAAACCAAAAAAAACAAAACAAATTGCTAAAGATATAACATGTCATTCAATCCAGATGCTTATAAATTTCAGGTCTCTGTTGACGAGTCTGAAGATACCGAATGGAATGATATCTTGAGAGAACATGGAGTCATTCCTCAAAAAAAGGAAGTTGAAGATGCTCAAGTAGAAGAGGAAATTAATGATCTTGTCATTAATTCCATCAAAGACAAAAGACTTGAAGAGAAATTAGATGCTTTAAACTTGGACGAGATAGATGTTGATGATTTTAGAGCAGGGGATCAATCATTTATAAACAACTACAGACTTAAAAAGCTTAAAGAACTTAGAGATATAAAGGAAAAGAACAACTCGGAGGTATTTGGTACGGTTCAAGAAATCAACAAACCTGAATACAATATGATTATTGAGTCAAACAAGTTTAAAGACAGGTTCATATTCATTGTTCTGTATAGCACTAACTTGCAAAGTAAAATTATCTTAAACAACTTGACCAAATTAGCTGCTGGTTTCCCACACATGAAGTTTGTTCAGATTAAAGGTGAAACGTGTATAGAAAATTATCCAGTTTTCATGTGTCCTACGATAATTGTGTATAAAAATAACAAAATGATCAAGCAAATGGTAAGTTTGAAGGATCTCAATGGAAATGAAACCAAGTTTGATGATTTCAAAGAATGGATAGAATTAGAATGTAACGTATCTTTTGATGAAGACATGTCCGATAGTGAAAGTTCAGACTCAGAAAATGGAGATGTTTTTGCTAACAGAAATAAAGGTTTTATCAACAAGAAGAACGATAGAAATGAATCTGAAGACTCAGATTCGGACTTTTTTGATTGAATAATTACTAACAGTATATATTACATTCAGACATCTAATTCCTTATTATTATTGTTTAAATTTATAAAAGCATCAATTGATAGTGTAAAACAACAGATAGGCAGACTGCGATAAAACCGTTTCAACAGACACTTTGCTAAATTTGTTATCATTGAATCTGAACCAGATGCCATTTCCCATATTGACAAACACAATATAGTGACCTGTATTAAAGTTTGTACCTTCGTGCACAACAACACAGTTCAATTCGTACACTAAACTGGCGTTATCTGTTTTACTTAAATTTCCTACTTCGATATATTCATCAAACTTGACAAATTTATTGATTTTAGATAATGTTCCGTTGTTCATTTGTTTAAACCTCTTTAGTTGCAAACATAAGGTTAATGGAAATTTTGAGATTTTGGATTGCTTACCTATAGAATCATTTTCAAACAAACAAGACTCACATTTGTATTTATAGTCGTGAACAATTTCCTTTGAAAAACTCTTAGTTAAACAATCAGTAAGAATGCTATCCTCTTTATCTTTTATTGTTACTGATATGTCTACAAATTCTTCATAGTTCTTGCTCACTGCTCCACAGCTATTACATATTATGCTATTTTCCAAAACCCCTTGGAAAGTTCTATGTGAGATACAGCTACAGTCATCTATGTTAGGGAACTCTTCATATTTTTTCAAATTTTTAACAGCAAGACTGTTCACATGCTCATTATGTATCTTATTTATGACAAATTGCCAGTATTCATGGGCGTCTTGTTGTGTATATCCATTAAATAAATGCTGTAAGCCTGATTGCGGGTTCAAAGTCATTTTCAATAAATCAATCATGATCTTGTCGTTCACTAGATTTCCAGAAAACACCAAAGCATGCAAATCAACCAACAAGCAAGTTAAACATTCTTTTTCATTTAGCTTATTACATGTTTTATAATGCTCCGTATCTAAAAAGTAATTGTTGAAATGTGGATTGTGTATTAATGACTGCATAACAGAATTCATATAACAAGTTGCACCGTAATTGTTCAACTTGAACAATCCCAAGAACATTTGAAAGTTTACATTGTCCAAAGCATCCGTGTTTTTTGCCGAATGAAAATCCAAAATATAGTCATTACAATGGAAGCAAAATAGTTTCAAATTATTTGTATTTATACCAAAAATGTGTTTCTCATCATGTTCTTTGAAATGTTGTCTTTGAGTTTGTAGCAACCCATTGCATCCGTAGTATGTACAGTGCAAACATAGAAAAATACCATTTTTGTGATGTGGATAGTTATTGTTCTTCTTACATGTCCCACAGTTGTATATTTCAGATTGATCTGGCAGATTTTCGTATTTCTTTATTAAATTTTGTAACATTTCAAATTTGTTAACAAATTGTTTGTAGTTGCTGTTGGTGCTTGATGGTCCTGACAAATTCATCAACGCATTCAGTTCTGAACATTTATATCCATCAGTAACTGCTTCTTTCCCCATTTTTTAAAGAGTTATTTATATATATCTAAAGCTATTTTTTTGGTAAATAATATTGCTTGGCCAGTAACTATAGTCCTTATTATATTCTACTCAATAAATAAACAAATATAAATTGACATTACAGCTGAAATAACCTTTTTTTTTGAAAATTCATAAAAAGGCTTTCGATATATACATTTTTTTTCCGTGTTTGACGAAATAATGCAAACAACGAGCATTATTCAACATTTGTCGGATATAAGGGTAATTAAATACTAGTAAGAATTGTGCAGAGCTATATATACAGTTGAATATGGATCAAAAGCCAAGGTTATCAATACTTTTAAGCAAATCTTCATCTAAATCTGGGATCTCTTTGTTGTTTTCATCATACTTTTTGGTTTCAGATGTTGTGTTTTCAGCAGCTACGCTTTGATCAGCTGACTCAATCCATGTAGCGATTTTCAATAAGAATCCTTTATTGTTAGGAACATAATGTCCACCCATATGCTTGAATAATTCTGTGTTTTCTTCGCCATATTTATCTTTATAACTATCATGTAAGCTATAAGTTTTGTGGTCCTCAACGACGGTATCCAATGTACCCATGACATGCAAACTTCTTATTGGCTCATCTCTTTGAATTGTTTCAATAGCCTCATCAGTCTCCTTTAAAATTGATGAATCATCCAAATGGAAACCACTGAACATTATACCAAATTTAAGGTTTTTGAATATTTCCAAGTGGGAATAATACTGAATCAACACAGAAGTAAAGCAAGCTCCTTGAGAAAAACCAATAATACCTACTAGCTTTTTGTTTTTAGAAACTATATTTTCTTTAATATAATCAAGCAATGGTTTAACGCTTTTTTCGTCTGAAATTTTTGAAATACAGGTCACGTTATCTCTAAGCAACCAAGAAAACATATCAACTGAGTCTGGTTGGTCTTCAACTCCGGTATAATCTCCTGCTAAGTGTCCTTCTATCTTCATTTGGCCACATGGGTAAAGAAGCTCATAACCGAGTTGCTTCGTCAAATGTTTTCTTAATCCACTTGTCTTTTTGTAAAATATGGTATCTGATTGCTTGTATCCATGAAGCATTAAAATGCAACCCTTTGAGTCAGCCATCTATATTAACGATAGTCAGGGATGTATGGTTATTCCGCTCATATTAAAAATCAACAAAAAAAAAAAAGAAGGATTCAATCTAATCAGCCAATTAGGCTTCCTTTTTGAGTGGTTAAATTAGATATTCAAAACAGTGTGATTCATTAAAAAAAATAACTCCCCCGCCGAGAGTCGAACTCGGGTCTACGCTGTGAAAGAGCGCCGTGATAGCCGTTACACTACGAGGGATTTGAAGTTAATAAAGTGGCTCCCCCGCCGAGAGTCGAACTCGGGTCTACGCTGTGAAAGAGCGCCGTGATAGCCGTTACACTACGAGGGATTAACTTAAAGAATTGGCTCCCCCGCCGAGAGTCGAACTCGGGTCTACGCTGTGAAAGAGCGCCGTGATAGCCGTTACACTACGAGGGAATTAATAACTTGATACGTTTGATTTTTGGAAATAGCAGAGCCATTCAAAAGTTTGCAGTGTAGTAAAAGGTGAAAACTGTACTTTAATAGAAGTGCTGTGGTGGTACATGGTGCTGATTTGGCCAAAAGAAAAAGAAAATCAATAAGATCTGGATTTTTTAAAGTTTAAAAAAAACGGGAGTTGTTATCAATTGACTGAAATTGTATTGGAAGTATCTATTGAGTGAATTTCAATTCATTTTTTTTCCAGTTTGATTCATTTAATTATTGGCCATATACTCAAATATTATGGATTAGTTTAGCTTGATACCTTCAAAACTAAATTTTTACTTTCTACATATAAAATATTTTAGTGAAAAAAAAAAAAAATGCTATAAAGTAGCAACTATTGAATTCAGATTTATAAGTAGTTTAAATACAAATGTAGTAGACTGCATTATCGTCACAATTGTTCTCAGGAGAAAATCACTACAAAAAGGCATTCCAAAAAAGAAAAAAAAAAACTCCTGTGTTCTTTAACTGTCTTTATTCAAAACCACCTATTCAAAGACTTTGAAAGTCAATTCACATATTTATAGCCTTCTTGAATGAGTTTATTGCACTTGCAAGACTCAGATCACGTGTTCCGTCTATATTTTGATTACTTCGTGTTAATGTATCAAAGCTGGAATGAATCTTTAGATACGTAAAAAAAAACCCCCCAAAAAGGAAATTGCATTTCAGTATACCGAATCGTGTTTTTTTTTTAAAAAATAAATATTCAAGGTAGCTCTATAAACAATATACTCATTGGAATAAACCTACTAAACATCTTGAAGCTATTGATACATAATCAACACAGTTTATTGCCCCTTTCTTCTTTGTTATTACATCTTGAAAATAAGCATCATGCCTTCAGGAGCGCATATAGACCTCAACCATAAGTCTATAAATAGATCGGTAAGAGAAAAAGGATTCACCAAGGTTAAACAAGAACACATCATTAGTACTAAGGCGAAAAAAAGAAGAGATATTGAAAAGTATGAAGACAATGCAAATTTATCAGCTAGTGAATCTAAACATTTGAACGCCAAGCTGGCATCTCAGGCAGCAATGGCTGTGATATTTGCCAAACCCAATGAAAAACCTATTCACACTAGAACAAAGACTATAAAACATATAAGAAAGCCTCCTACGAGTGCGGAATCCAAAAGCATCAATGTCAATGAAAGTGCAAGATTAAAAGTGGATAATATTTATAGAAAACAAACTATGTCTCCGGATATCGTTTACAAAGAAAAGCGCAAACCGAATTCTGCAGTTAATAAAAAGCCTTCCCCAAGACTTCAAGACTTTGCTGCAAAGGCGTCTCTGTATAGTAATTCCAAAGATTTGAAGCATAAAGAAGTAAGTGTTGCTTCGTTGCCTAATAAATCAATTAATAGTAAAAAAACTGATGATGCTGCTTATGAAAAGTTTGCCGCAACACAGTCATCGCCTTTAATTCATAATAAAAAAGCTGCTCCAATCATGAGTAAACTAGCCGCCAACAAAGCTTTGGTTGAATATAACAACTATGAACTGCAGCAAACTCGTATAAATAAAAATATATTAAGACAAAAGAGAAAAGAAGAAGCCGAGCAGCAAAAAATCCAAGACATTGAAGCTGCTGATGCTACGATACATAATGGTGATGTGTATACGACTGACCCTAAATTACAAAAAGAATTAAAAAAGGCTACTACAATAAACAAAGCAACTAATGAACTTGTAGCAGGTATTATGAATGTACACGAGTTTGGATCTCAGCACCAAGAATTTGACAAACTTATTAATTTCAATAGTTTCGACAGTGAGGAAGAGAGTATTATTTCTGAAGAGTCAGCAGTTTTGAAAAAAGAAGAATCTGATAATAAAAATGATATAAAACCATCAAATTCCACCACTAGCTTCAAAACTTCTCAAAAGGCTAGAATTCCTCCTCCTCCAATGTCTCCTACATTTTTAAACCAACAATTTGACTCAGTATCTCCAAGATCAGTACCGGAACTGATTACTTCGACTTTGGAATATTCACCAGTTAATTTAGAAAGACCTAATTCAAATAAGGTTCAATTCACTCCTGATTTATTGAATAACAACAATATGAAAGATAAAAGATCATCATCAGTATCAGGGAATTCCACTTTAGATGAAAAACATACTAAAACAAGAAGCACTAGAAGCAAATCCATAAGCACTTTGTTTCATAATATAATTACTTCTTCAAATAATTCTTCTCCACTAACAAGTCCATCACAGGAAAACAATCATTTAAAAAAGGTATTATCCTTTAGCCCAAATTCACCTACGGAAAGTCTTTCCAATTCAGAAACAAACTCAAACAATAATACAGCTACAAATTTGTTTAAAAGAACTATGAGGTCTTTTTCGCTATCAAAGAAACCCTCTGATTCATCAAAGCACACCGATGTTAATGATGAAATTCAAGAAATTTCTCCTAATGAACAAAAAGAGTTGAAAGAAAAAGACAAAAAGAATGTTCCTAGAGTCGAATATTCAGTTCTTCACAATAACCTTCTACCGAGTTATTACAAAAATGAAGATGGTGCCATAAACACTGCTGTTGATGGATCAAAAGGATCTATCCAATTTAGAACAACATTGAGAGATAACATGAAATCGTCTGATAACGGACACCCAGACTCCAAGCACAAAGGACTAATGAGCAAATTAAAATTTGGGCATTCAAGAGATAAGAATACTTCTCTATCAAAAATTTCAAACAGTGTTTCTAATTTGGCTAGCTCAAGCTCTAATGTAAACAGAAAATCTTTTTCAGATACAAAAAGAGGACATGATTTATCATCCAGATTTTCTGATTCTGACTTTAGTGATTCAGACATTGATAATTACAACAGTAATGTCGGTGTAGATATTGCTTCTTTGAACCACAGTGTCAACAGCAACAAAACGAATAGAAAATCTACTGATTCCAAAAGACTTAGTTTTTCTTCTTTCCACTCTGATATGCATGATTATGATGAAGATTTGATGAAGTATAATAAAGCAAAAAAAGATGAACACAAGATCAAGCATAACATATCTGGAGGGGGCAGAAAATCTGATATATTTATTAAGATACCTGCAAAGTTAGCATATAATAGTGTGAAAAAAAGAGCAGACAATTGGGAATTCAGAAAGAATCATACCTTGAAAAATGTATTAAAACATGAAGATAGTACGGCATCAATAAACGTTAATAACGGCAACGAAGCTAGAACGGAAACTGTGACGTCTGATATTGCAGATTCGGTAATATCAGCAGCAGCAAATCCGCAATCCACTGTGATTCCGACCAACAATAAAGTTTTAGATGATTTATCAGTAGTTAAATCGCCTGAAATTACACTACCTAAAGCCACTTTAAATGAATCAAGCTATATTATTGGTGTCCACACTAAGCCTAAACACAAAAAGAGGTTTGATGAAAACAAGCCATGGAAATCTCATGTAGATGTTGGCTATATTACCAATGAAGAAAAAAAGAGATATGAGGCTATATGGGTCAGTAACAAGAACAGATACCTAGATATGTTGCCATGGTATGATAGTTACAAAAAAAAAATTGGTGCTGTAATTAGTGGAGACACTTTATCTGATGTGGGAACTTCAACAAACAACGAAGAAGACGAAACTGAAGACATTGATGACTTTGAAGAAGACTTAATGGTTAATTTTGTTGTTTATGAAATATACAACAGATCAAACTTGCCTCCTAAAGTATTAAAGAAAATATACGATTTAGTAGATAAAAGAAACGATGGAACATTAAATAAACAATCTTTTATTGTAGGTATGTGGCTTATAGACCAATGTTTGTATGGAAAGAAGTTACCTGATGAAATACCTGATTTGGTATGGAATAGTGTTGACAAAATGATAATTGGTGTTGACATTTCACATAAAAGTTTACTAAAAAATAAGAAAAAGATTGCCAGACAAGAAATCAAGGAATTAAAAAGACACGAAAGAGTTGTTAAGGAACACAACAAAAAAGAGCAACAACAAATGCTACAACCAAGTATTTAACTTTAATATTTACAACACTTTACTTAATAATACTAATAATTATAACAAAAAAAAAAAGTATATATATATGTCCACTTATTTGTTTTGACATCTGTTCAAGGCAGCTTGTGACTTCATTCCTATTCTACTGCTTAATTCATAGTCGCTCATATAATGCAGAGATTGTTTCAAAAAGTCAATAGAACTTTGCAAACCCTTCATTCCATTCAAGTTCCAATTAATTAAAGCTAATTCGTAGAACACTGAAGGGTACATCCAAGGATCGTCTTTTAACTTTATGAATTTTTGGGCTTTTTGATCATATATTTGAGGCAGTAATTCCTTTTTTAACAAATCATTAGCGAGTTGATAATCCTTCATGTTCTTAGCAATAGTGCTTCTTAAGAAAATATTTAAGTTTTTTTGGTTGTCAATGTTTAAAGCAGTGGCTGAGTTTTCAAATTCAACTAAATAAATGGAAGCAAAATTTAATTGATCTGAATCCATTCTATTGAAACCATCGTATAGATAAGTCAATTCAAGAACAGGGGATGACGGAATTGAATCCAAAAACTGAGCTTTAGAGCCCAATTTTGATTGTATTCCCTTAAATTGCTTAAGTTTACGTAACATAAACTTATCAAATGGCAGGTTGTTAGACATGAATTTTTTTGTGTGAAGTAAGGTTGGTGCCTTTTCCATGCATTCTAATGCTTTTTGTTTATAATAATTTTGTTTTTTAGGATCGATGGTGTTATTGTCAATTGAGAATTTTTTTAAAAGTCTACTTCCTGGATCTTTTACGTTGTCCAAACCTTTAGTTTGTTCTATGATAATACAGATTCTGTAAGCCTCTAAGTAACAACATCCTGCAAAGTATGTATAGAATGCATGGGACCATTCATTTATTTCTAATAAATATATGAAATCTTCAGCAGCCTTTTCATAATCAAAGTTGCAACAGTACAGTAAAGCTCTACAGAATACTAATTGAGCTTTAATCTGTAGCATTTTAGTTTCTTCTATATCTTTTTGATTTATGACATCTAAGGCTTTTTTCAGCTCACCTTTTGATGACAAAACTATAGATTCTTGCAAAATCCATAATGAACTATCTGGAAATACATACGTAGCTTTTAAAATCATTTCATCTAACTTTTTACCTGGATGAATTAAACTTTCAATTCGTTTATCATCTATAGGAATATTGAAGTTATTATCAATGAACTTAAAAGGACCATGGTAGTAAATAACCAAGGTACCTAGAGATAAACCGGAAAAAATGTTTCTTTCGTTGACAACATCCCATAGTAAATGCAACCCTTCCATTTTATCAATATTAAATCCAAATGCATTCAAAACTGAGGTAACAGCTGGTGGTAAGATAGATAAAATCAATTGAATTATACCATAGCATAAACCGGCACTTGATTCAATAAATTCATCAATCGTATTGTTAACATTACCACTTGTGTTTAAGTAAGGAAATGTCTTTTTTTGGTGATGCTTCTTTTGTGGATCACCTAAGTTTTTTCTTATTTTATAAAAACTTTCATTGATATGTCTACCTCTTAAACGATCTTCTCTCATTTGAAAGACTTTGTTTAATTGTTTTAAATAAGCTTGGTTTTGTGGAGTATTAGCATTGTTTTTGATCTCTTTAAATAGATTTGCTGGTAGATCGGATGGTTCTAAGTTGTTATATTTAGAATCATCCAGAACAGTACTTTCGTCAAAAGTTCCTTCCGATAAAAATTCTCTATTGTGATCAATTGGATCTTCAAAGCAAGTATAGAAAGTATCGATGCTGGCAGCTCCTTCAGCAGCTTCATCGCTTTCTTCGCTCTCGCTATACTCAGTGTAATAAACGTATTGATCATCCTCACCTTCAATAACATCTATAGATTCATCTTCTTCATTGAAAATATCAATGTTTCTATCCTTCTTTAAGAAAACATTTTCACCTTTTTTCTTTTGAACTATTTTGTTAACATTGGATAATGCCGAGTATGCCTTTTTTAGCTTATACAAAGCCTTTACAGTATCAAGATAGGATTCATTGAACAACATCAATAAAGCACCCAGTAAGCATGATTCAATATAAGCAACCTTGCATTCCAAACCAGGTGGATATCTGTCACTAGTATAAATCTTATTTTGTTGGTTATAATATTCAGATTTGGTGCTTAAATCCTCAGCAAGTTTCAAACATTCTTGTGCTTTTTTGATTTTTTCAGGTTCAAAACCCAAAGTTGCTTCTAGGAAATGAATGACCCCATTACCCAAGTTCAAAATCATCTGACTAGGCATTGATTGACTTTTGTTCAGATGATGTTGGATCAGTTCAATTCCTTCATCCGCCTTGTCCATGAACAGTAAGTCCATGGCTTTTAAAGCTGATTCAAAGGCATAAACCTGATCCAACACGGGCTGTACGGTTTTCAAAGAGGGTGACGATTTACCACTATACAGTGAGCTTTGATTTGACTTATTAGAGTATAAAAATCCCATCCAATACTTTTGCTAGGTGTGTGTGGTTCCAACTTCTTGACTTAGTCCAGCACGTAATAATCAGGTACCATAGGGGAGTTAGCACATGATTGCAAATCTCCGCTTCGGTTTTTAAAAGAGCTACCAAAAGTGTCGGATATAACATTATAAATATTTTTATCTCCACGTGACCCAAAAAACAAGGGCGTTAGATACAGCTGATGGTGGCACTTTTTTCTTTTGCTATTTTTTTAGACTGTGGTAGATTGATTCACCCTTAAAGAAGAGTAAGACAACCCCAATAACACATAATGATACAATTTAAGCTTGTTCTTCTAGGAGACTCTTCAGTAGGAAAATCATCGATTGTGACAAGATTTGTTAAAGATCAATTCGATGAAAACAAAGAATCGACTATCGGAGCTGCTTTCTTATCACAAACCATCAAACTTGTTGATAAACAAGAAAATACAGAAACACCTGAAGAAGTAGCTATCAAATTTGAAATCTGGGACACCGCTGGACAGGAAAGATACAAAGCTTTGGCACCTATGTATTACAGAAACAGTAATGCAGCTATCATAGTATACGATATAACAGACGACAAATCATTGAGTAAGGCAATAAAATGGGTGAACGAGCTAAAAGAAAGACTACCTACTGATCTGGATGATCCAAATAGGTGTATTATTTCTTTGGTTGGTAACAAATTAGATCTTGTAGATGGCCAAGAATCCAACAGAAAAATTTCTACTCAAGAAGCCAGGGATTTCAGTATTGACAACGGGTTGCTTTTCCATGAAGTTTCTGCTAAAAACAATACTGGTATACAGGATATTTTCCAGGAATTGGGAGAAACCTTGTATAACCAACATAAAGAAAAACAAAAGTCTAAGTCTTTGGGCAAATCAGATACTGGTAGAGGCAACATTGAATTAAACAGACCAAGCACTAACGATTCTACTTCATGTTGCAGTTGATTCTTCTGCATTCTCAATTTACCAGCAAATAACTCCGAAGAAAATATTATGTAAAATGTGATATATGATAACACTTATAATCATATAATCTAGATTAGAAAATACCTAAGTTTAAAACTTTTGTATCTTTACATACAGCGTTTGATTGAGTTACAATATCTTATTCTTAAATTATAGTGTTAATATACACACTTTTTTTTTTTTTTTTTTTCATAACTTTATAATATATAGGAAAATTTGAAATACAACTATTTCTTAATTAATTCAATAGCCTTTTCAACATTGGTCTTTGGACCGTAAACAGCAATGATTTTCTTTTCATCGTTTCTCTTTGGAAGTTGAATGATACAGCCGGTTTGGTATCTAATCTTGTTGACATTGTAACCATTGGCACCAAGTACTTCAGCAACCTTTTTACCAGTCTTAACGTTGATGAAACCATAGTACATGTTTCCTTCTTTAGCCATTTCAATTCTTTCTTCAATTTCCTTGACAGCTTCAGCTAGAATTTCATCTTTGGTCTTCTTGTTCTTTTCTTCTTCACCAAATTCTTCACCTAAACTAGATAAATCAATTGGTTCATAAATCAACTTCCAAGGAACACTACCAGAGTTTAATTTGTCATCCTTAACGGCAACAACTGGGTAGTGTTCTTTTTCAGCAATTAACAAGACATTGGATTCTCCAGCTGGAACTTCTGGAATTGGTAATTGTTTCAAATAATTCTTAACTAAAGAGTTGGCCAAACCAGATTTGTTACCATGTCTAACAATTACTTGTTTTTGAACAGATAACTTGTTGATAAATGCACCATCTTGAGAAACAAAAGCATGCAATTCGACAGGAACCTTGATTTCAACAGAATTTTCAATATCAGCCAAGTAGTTCTTTTTGATGTCTTGGAAACAAGCTTCAACGTTTTCAATTAAACCAGTGATCTCAACAGCAGAATTATCAGCTTCATTTTGTTCCATTTGCATTCTAGCTTTTCTACTTGGAATGTTCAATTCAATATTGTAGTTTTCTTCCAAAGTTTTCTTGGTACTACCACCAACTCCAATTAATACACCGTAGATTTCTTGAGGAATTTCAGGATACTTTTTGGTAACTCTATTTTCAATGGATGAAACAACCTTTCTGATTTCTTCTTCCAACTTCTTCAAGACTTTCTTGTCACCTCTTAGTGTAACCTTAGAAGATTCATCATCTTCATCATCTTCACTTTCACCAGACTTCTTAGAGTTGTTGATGTTTGGGAATCTGACTGGTTGAATAGAACTTAAAGCAGATGTACCTTCAGTGTCAACACCACACTTCTTGTAAATTTCAGCTAAGTTGGAACCATTTGGACCAATAATAAACTTGAAGTACTTGGCATCTATGTTCAAGTATCTAGTTTCGAAGTTTTCTAATTCTTTGGAGAATTGCTTTAATGCCTTAACAGCTTCCTTGACTTCATTGTTTAAACCAATAATTTCAATACCAACTTCAGTGGTATCATCTTCAGAAGTGGATTCTGGAACATCACCAACTTGCACTTCAACATTGTATCTTTGCTTAAAGTTTTCAATGGTTTTACCTTGTTTACCAATGATTCTAGCAACATTGTTGGCCAAGACCTTGACAGTTTCAGAGTAAGAGTTTTCCTTAATGAACTCGATAAACTTTGATAATTCAAGAGCACACTTTTCAACATTCTTGGAATTACCTGAAATAACACAATCTTTGTCGGAATCTTCGATATCAATTGAAACTTGGTACTTTTCAATCAATTTGTTCAAGTTAGCACCTTTAGTACCAATGACGGATCCTCTGATGGTGAATGGTAATGGAACTTTAGAGCTGGTAATATCAGCAAACTTCTTGGATTCATTCTTGATGTGAACCTTAGCTCTGATGACATTATAGTATAAACCCTTAACAGAACAGGTAGTTTCATCAGTTTCAGACTTTGCAATGTCAATTTCGACATCAAACTTGCTTCTGATTTGTCTCAAATTGTTACCCTTGGTACCAATGATTCTAGAAACAGTCTTGGTGGCAATGTTGAAGGTTTCAGTGTGATTGAAGACTAATTTTTCTTCAACAAACTCAGTTTCAACGATGTTTAAAATCTCCTTAATGGTTTCTGGAGATCCCTTCAAAGTCAATTGATCTTGGGATGGAGCGTGCAACTTGAAAATTACTTCACCTTTGTTGTGAACTTGTTCCATAATCAACTTCTTTGTCTTTGAATCATCGCTGAAGATTTTTTCTTGTAAATCACCATTGAAGGACAAAGTCTTAGAAGCAATAGCCTTTTGTTGTTCTCTTAAAGCGTCTAAAGACTTGTTGACATTTTCTAATTTGCTTCTGTATTCTTCATCAGAAGGAGCAAAGTCAACTTCGTCATCTACCTTGTCAGTGTAAATTAAAACAATTTCATCACTTTCACCAAATGCACTTGGACATTCAACTTTTTTAATGATGAAAGAAATTTCTGGATCAACCTTTTCCAAAATGTCAGCAGCAGCATTGCCAAAGATTTTCATGTCAATGTCATCAATGACTAAAGTCTTGGCTGGTTTTAAATCATCTATAACTTTAATTAAATGTTTTCTGGCAATCTTGATTTTTTCTTGAGCATCTTCTTCAGATTCGAGTTCTTGACTTCTCTTGTAGACTAATTTAACAGCAACAAAGTTGAAAGAAGTCAACTTTTCCAAAGGCAACAAATCTAAACTTATGTTGTTGTTGACCAATTGCTTGAATTCTTTATCAATAGAAGACAAGTTCTTGTGTAAATAGAACAAGATGTTTCTGGCATGCTCTAAGTTGTTGTTGTGAGCTCTAGAAATGGTAATTGGATAAACTTCGCAATTTTGGGCAAAGGATTCGATGTAAGCAACAGCCTTTGTGACGTTTTGCTTGGAACCCTTGACAATTATGGAGTTTTCAGTTGGAACATAAGAAACGTGGAATTCGTTTTCAAAATCAATGCTGTTACCGATCAAAGAGTGTAAAGCCTTTTTAACGGTAATTTCTTTTTCAGAAATTTGTTGAGATAAAGCTGTCAATTGTTCATAGAACTTTGTCTTAGCAGCCTTAATTGCATCTCTTGAACCAGTAAAAGCAATGGTTTCAGCATTGTTTAAAACTTTAACATTGGTTAAACCATCAACGTTTAAAATAGCCAATAAGGATTCAGAAGTGGTGTTCAAATCAGATAACTTGAATAAGTCAATGTTTTCAATATCAAACTTAACAGTTGAGTTCTTACCATGCTCATTGACAATGTTCAAGATGCTTTGCTTAGCACTTAAACAAGAGTCAGCAGGACCTTTTAAGGTAACCAAAGTCTTGTATTCATTAAAGATTTCATCATAAGAATCTTCAATGTCATCATTGGCAACATCAATTTGAACTTGGTTAGCCTTGATAATTTCCTTAATAGTGGAACCACCAGAACCAATGACCATGGCTTTGGAGCTGGAAGGAATTTCAAATTGCAAAACAACTGGTTTGGTTAATCTTTGGGAAACAGTGGACTTGGCAAGCTTGACATTTTCAGGAGTACCAGAGATAATGATAGTTCTACCATTTTTTTCAGAAATGGTGGATTCAATAGAGACATTAAACTTGTTTTTGATTTCAATGATAATCTTGGAATACTCACTCTTAGATAAAGTGATTTGACTTTCTGGAGCAATGGTAAATCTTTCTTGAACTTTGTTGAATAACTTGGTTGGAGAGACTTTTCTGACAGGAGTCAAAGCCTTCTTAACACCAGTCAATTTTGGTAAACTTGGTAAAACAACAGGAACCTTTGGTTGTTCAACTGGAGAGGGAGAAGGAGAAGTAGATTCGATGTAATCGTAATCCAACTTGTCTTGGTCTTCCTTGATCATTTCAGAAATGTCATCAGTGGTGTAAGCAGAAGTTTTTGGTTGGAAAGCATTTAACCAAACAGAATTGGTAGCAGAAGAGGAAATTTTGTTGCCAGAAGAGTTGTTCAAAGTTGGTAGATCGGAAATGTCATGATGGTTATTTGAAGATTCACTAGTGAATTTTTCATAATCAGCATTTGAAGAAACAGAAATTTCTTGTTGTTCGATGTCTTCATCAGGGTTAAATTGTTGATCAATAAATAATTTGTGTTCACCAAAGGAATTAGAAGCAACCATAGTGGATTAGTTTAACAGTAGAGAGGCGGAAATAATAAATTGTATAGTAACCAGAATAGAATACAGATGCGTTAGAATATGTTTAAATGTTTTTAAAAATAAATTAACGTAGTGGAAAAAAAAGAGGTTTGAATATCTTATAAAAAAAATACCGTCTTTAAATGGATAAGCAGTGATATTATCTTTATTGGTGTTTTTAACTACTTTGAATAATCGTGTTCTATAGGCATTTTTTTAAATTTGTTATTATTTTTTTTTAATGTAGGCAACGTGTTCCATATTGCTAGGTGAAAAATTACTGTGTGAAAAATTTTTAAGCACCCTTATTTTTTTGTTCATATATTTTAAATATTGCCTTGTAAATAAGGACTAGAAATCGGATTTAAGGAATAATGGATCGGATTTAAGGCATAGGATCTGGATATGACAAGTTATAAGCAGTTACAATGCTAGTATAATAATCTAAAAGAAGAGTTTATATATATAAAAGTGATTTGGACCTAACACCAACTTGTGATTAATCTCTTGTATAGTGGTAATGCACTGTATTCCGCTCTTTCTTGTGCAATTTCAGCCTTTAGCTGGTCAATGTCAGTTTCTCTTCTACCAGTATCTATATCCATGTCTTTAGCTCTTATGAACAGTTTCCAATTTTTCTTGTATATCTTATGACCTACGTAACAGCCTAGAACAACAGGGAACGACAAATAAACTTCAAAGAAACTGTTTGCAATTTCACCTGGAGTCATATCACCATATCCAGTTGGCCAAGCCGCAACCCAGAATTCAGCTATGAATACTAGAATTATCATTACAAAAGAGTAATATGAACCAGCAGTTCCCAATGGCGAAGTGAAGGTCAATTCGTCTGTGGATCTTCCTTGGACTTTAAGGGCTCTTCTGAATCTTATGTGACACAAGGATATACCAGCCCATGTGAACAATGAAGCCAAACCGGATATGGCTAATAGCCAATTGAAGACATCAGTTTGTTTATCAGAAGCAGAAAGGAATCCTAGAAGACCAAAAACAGAAGTAATTATAATTCCGACTAAAGGTCTACCGGCTCTATCAATGTAACCTAAATGCATCCATTTGAAGGCAAAACCTTGTTCATCCAATGCGACTAAAGTTCTTGAACAACCGTAGACTGATGAGTTACCAACAGACAAAACAGCAATACAGATAACGACATTAACAACAGAAGGTAGACCCTTGATACCGTGAGAAACCAAGGCAATGACGAATGGTGAGGCAGCAGCATCGGCAGATGAAGAACCAATTAATCTTGGATCAGTATGAGAAACCAATAAACCAACTAAAGTCAATGAAATCATGTAGAACAAAGTCAATCTCCAAAAGACTTGTTTAGAAGCCTTTGGCATGGTTTTTCTTGGATTAGCAGTTTCAGCAGCAGCTAAACCAACTAATTCAGAACCGGAGAACGCAAAAGCAGCAGATACAAAAACAGACATGGTACCTTTGAATCTGGCACCTGCGTTATCACCTACAAAGGCACCGTATGGATGGTGCCAGTACTTACCACCGATGTAAGAACCTCTAACACCACAAACTAAACAAATACCACAAATAATGAAACCTATAATACATGCAACTTTACAAATAGAAAAAATGAATTCGGCCTCACCAAACCCTTTAACACCAAAAAAGTTAATCATGACTATAAGCAGCCAGAATAAAGCAACAAAGGCATCTCTATATTTTTTTGGAGTATCCCAGTATGAAACAGTGATGGAAGCAGCAACAATTTCTAAAGGCAAGGTAACTAACCATTGCAAAGCATAATTCAAATTAGCAGCAAAACCAAAAGATTCGTCAACGAATCTGGTACAGTAAGTGGTGAATCCACCTGAGATTGGAAATTCAACAGCCAATTCACCCAATGCACAAACCATACATAAAATGAAGGAAGATGAAATACCGTACCCTATCAACAGACCAGCTGGACCACCAGAGCTCAAGGAATCCCCAGAACCGACAAAAAGACCAGTACCAATAGCACCACCAATAGCGATCATTTGTATGTGTCTGGACTTCAATTGTCTTTTCAAAGGAGATCTGGCAGTAAGAATGGCGATTTTTTCAGCTTCGGTAAGACTGCTGTCTAGTTCTTCCAAGTCAACTTGCTTGAATGAGTCCTTGAAATCTTGCCATTTGCTTACAGAATTGTTAGCATGTTTGGTTCTAGAATTTGATTCAAGGAAATTCATTTCATAAGATGATGAGTAATCATCAATTTCTCTAGGTTTTTCCATCCCAGACTCGATATCACGTGCATTACTAGACGACATTTTGTTTCTGGTTATTCTGTAATACTTGTATTAAGATAGATTATATCTATTTATTTATCTTTTTTTTTTTTTGGGGTAACATCCCTAAACGTTCTTTTAATATAAAGCAATAAACCATAAGATTTACATTTTGAAGAAATTTAAAAAAAAATATATATATTAAAAGAGAGATTTAATGTTACCTTCCTTCATCAAAAACTTGACTCATTATTAAATTTCAAATACAAAAAAAGTTAAAGAAATAAAAGAGAGCAATTGGAATTAGTTCATTAAAAAAAAAAATTAAGTCAATTAAACGTTCTTTATATCTAGCATAAACTTGTGCAAAATTCGGGAAGGGATACCGGACTCGTAAATGCGGGTTCTAAGATGACATTTAAAGCGTTAATAAATATAGCCTTTCCTCTAACAAATGTATTGTAAGATATGTAATTTTTAACTGTTTCTCCAAGATATGAGTCTCCCTTCGAAAAAAAAAATATATAAAATATTGAAAAAAGCGAGAAAACAAAGAGGGACAAAATGGAGTGAGCTGTTTATAAATATGGTTCTTTCCTATTTAGGAAATAATTAGGTGTAAAGAAAAAAGAAAAGTAATGATTTTAGGATAGTAAGATTCTTGCATATTATATACAGCTGAAATCAATGTAAAATGGAACCATATTTGAGGGATGGAAGGATCTTCAAATAGAGTTTGATAGCTTCTGGCGCATCAGATAATATGAATGAGGGAAACAATAAATTGACGGCTACTGACAAAAAATAAGGTAAACAAAGGTTAAGTTTCATTAAAATATTATGTGTATTACATACCAATAAGGTGTATATATACATTTTATTTATTAACATAAGTAAGCGTAAATTCTCTTGTAGGCTGGCTTAGCAGCTAATTCAGCTTTTTCTTGAGCAATTTCAGCCTTTAATAATTCAATATCAACTTCTCTTCTACCAGTATCGATATCCATTTGGCTGGCTGGAACCCATAAGGTCCAGTTTTTCTTGTAAATCTTATGACCTAAGTAACATACCAAGACAATTGGGAAGGATAAGTAGACTTCGAAGAAATTGGTAGCGATGGCACTACCAGACATTTGTTTGTAGCCAGATGGCCAAGCAGCAACCCAGAATTCAGCAATGAAAACAAGGACGATAACAAACAAACCGTAGTAAGAACCAGCAACACCAGTTGGAGACTTGAAGGATAATTCATCAGTGTTTCTACCTTGAGCACTCAATGCTCTTCTGAATCTGATGTGGCATAACATGATACCACCCCAAGAGAATAAGGAAGATAAACCGGATAAGGCCATTAACCAATTGAAGACGTCACCTTCCTTGTCGGAAGCAGCAATGAAACATAACAAACCGAAGATGGAGGTGATAGCAATACCAACAATTGGTCTACCAGATCTATCAACGTATTCTAAGTTCATCCACTTAGGAGCGTATCCTTGTTCTGAGAAAGCAGATAGTGTTCTGGAACAAGCATAAACAGCAGAGTTACCAACAGATAAAACAGCAATACAGATAACGACATTGACAACAGAAGGTAGACCCTTGATACCGTGAGAGACTAAGGCAATGACGAATGGTGAGGCAGCAGCGTCAACAGAAGAAGTACCAATTAATCTTGTGTCCTTGTGGGAGACTAATAAACCAACTAAGGTCAAAGAAACAATGTAAAAGATGGTAATTCTCCAGAAGACTTGCTTAGCAGCTTTTGGTAAGGTTTTTCTTGGATTGGAAGTTTCAGCAGCAGCTAAACCAACTAATTCAGAACCAGCAAAGGCAAAGGCAGCAGATGTGAAGACAGACATGGTACCTTTGAATCTGGCACCTGCACTATCACCTACAAAGGCACCGTATGGATGGTGCCAGTACTTACCACCGATGTAAGAACCTCTAGCACCACAAACTAAACAAATACCACAAATAATGAAACCTATAACACAAGTGACTTTAATAATGGAGAAGACAAATTCAGCTTCACCATAACCTCTGACACCAAACAAGTTGATGACAACAATGACCAACCAAAACAGAGCAACAAAACCATCTCTATATTTTTTATCGGTGCCCCAATAATTCACAGTAATAGAAGCAGCAACAATTTCCAAAGGTAAAACAACCAACCATTGGATAGCATAATTTAGATTAGCAGCAAAACCAAAAGATTCGTCAACGAATCTAGTACAGTATGTAGTGAAACCACCGGAAACAGGAAATTCAACAGCCAATTCACCTAAAGCACAAATCATACATAAAATAAAAGTAGAAGAGATAGCATAACCAATCAACAGACCAGCTGGACCGGCAGTTCTCAAAGATGAACCAGAACCTACAAAAAGACCAGTACCAATGGCACCACCAATAGCAATCATTTGCAAGTGTCTAGACTTCAAATGTCTTTTCAAAGGAGATCTGGCAGTGGCAATAGCAGCTCTTTCAGCATCGGTTAGATTTGGATCAAGCTCTTCAACTTCGACTCTTTTGAAGGAATCTTTGAAATGTTGCCATTTGGTGGCTGAAGTCTTGTATGCGTATGTAGGAGAAGTAACTGGAATAATGGATTGTGAAGCAGAGGAGTCAACTTCATCGTAAGTCTTGTGACCTTGTTTTTCTAAATCGGACATTTTTAGATATTATTATGATATATTTATTGGGTTGTATGCATACAGTTCTAAGTGATAAACTCTAAAGAAACTTAACTCGTTGATACAGTAAACATTGTCCAGATGTCTGTTGTTTATATATGTTGATGATAAGGACGCTATGCCTAAACAAATAAGCTATCCCTGATAGATAAAAAAAAAACAAAACCAAATACTGCTGAGATAAACAGTAAAAGAAAATACGATGATAGAACAAGACCATATTTCTTATCAGGAATAATCAAAAATGAAGGCAATTCGAAAGTAAAAAGGACAAAACGAAATAGGGACAAAAAAACAAAACCAGTCTTCCGCCATATGAGATGACTTTGATGAAAGTGCAATAAATGAAACGTACATTTTGATTAGATTAATAGATAGCTTCAACCGCCTGTATATTTACTGTCTATTTTCCGGATACTTTTTTTTATCAGTGCCACCAAAAAAAATATGAAGCACTGCTAGGTTACAAGGCGACTATTAAAAATAATGGTTTGTGTGTATTTTTCTAGTATTAACGGAAAAAAGGAGATTCTTAAAATGTGCACAAAGGGTATTTTAGCTATTGCCCTTTTTTTAGGGCAGATAAAAAAAATAGAAGAAAAGAATTATGTGCTGCTAGAAGAATGATAATAAAGTGGGCTTTTTGATTGGAAACATGATTGAGCCCCTATTTGTCTTACGTTTGACACTTCTATGGTATACGAATGGAAACTGTGTTTTAGTTTTTTGGCTGTAATATACGTTTTTTTTTCATTTAAGACGAACATGAGAGGATAAGAGGATATCTGCCATGTTCAGGAGAACGATCTAATTGTTTTGAAGAAGCATAATTGGACATGTTGCAATTCTCAAGATATGTATGTTATGAAATTGAATAGATTAAATGAGCTAAAACACTGTTCTAATTCTTATTTTTTGTATTCTGTTAAACATCGCAGTTACATGTTGAGTATTATTGAGTATTGACTAATATTGACTAATATTGACTATTATTATTGACTAATGTTGACTATTATTGACTATTATTGAGTTTTTTCACTAACATTCGCTAATATCATCTAGTCACCCGCTACCGCTCCCCCTAAATAAACAAATCGCCAAGCTAATCATCCTGCTTCTGGCCTATTTTACCAAATTAATGGAACCACAATATAATCAAGCTATCTTGAGCATTTTTACGTATTGCCTTTTTTTTCATTCCTCTTACAGATATCATTATTCAACGTTTTTTTCTTGCTGCTCTAAATAACCCTATCCTTAGGCTCTATTAAATAGGTTAATCCATCCACCACCTTTTTTTTGTCGCTTATTTCACTTTGTATTATTGCACCAAAACCTCACGTGCCTTATCTTAAGATCAATACAATAAATAGTGAATATAAAATTTAGACTAAAAAGGTATGTGCTTGTTTCTCATTTGCAGTTGATTGTGTTTTTTTATATATAAAGGTATTGCCAATTTTGTTTTGCTTACTCGTTGACATTTTCGTCATGTAACTTCTTATATCCGAAAATCCTACTTTGTTCGCCTTCATCCCATTTCATGCTATCGTTAGTGGCATGTCTGCACAAGTTTCTACCTTCTTCCTTGGCCAAGTCCACGGAGTTCTTATTTTGTTGGTCATCCATATCTTCTTCATCAGATGACATATCACTGTTATAATCATCGCTGTCTGGACTGTCAATCTCCTCGTCTAATGCTCTGACTCTGTTTGCACCATATGCTAAACTGGTTGTTTTCGCGTATGAATGCCCGTCATCGTTTGGATCGATGTAATCATCCTCATGGTCAATCATGTCACCGGAATAAATGTTTGAATACCCGTTGTCATTGGCTTTTACTTCTACAGGCCCCTCAGCTGTAGCTGCTATGTTTATTTTCAAAAATTCCTTCACTGTTGTGCTAACAACTTCCCCTTTCGAGTTAACATACTCTATAGCTGAATCTACATCATCGTCTTCTTTTTTGATATCTGTAAAATAACTTATTTTAGAGTCTTCTTCATCTTCATCATCAGGCTGTATGTCAATGTGTATGTCATCAGAATGTCTGCCCATCATCATATCATCTACACTGCTTCTGAAGTTTACATCTGGGTAATTGTTTCCATCAAACTCATATTCCGCAGATTCATCTATCCCTAAAACCCCGTAATTATTCACAGGTAGCTCAATCATGGTATCTATATTTGGACTATCTTCGTCATTCAAATTGTCCTCATCGTCTTGATTTGTTAAGTGCTCTCCATATCCACCAGAACCCCAAGCTTCATTCAAAGAATCTTCATCTCCAAAGTTGCTATTGTACTTTTCTCTGGCTTCATTCAGCACAGCATCTGAATAATCAACCCAAGCCTTTTCATAAAGCATTTCCCTGATATCTGTCATTAACACATATATGTTCATTTCTTGTAGATATGTGACAAACTTAGCTACTTCTTCAGCAATAAGAGTCAAATGACCCATGTATCCAAGTCTTAATTTGTTTGTTTCTTCATATTGTTGGCAATATTGGTCACCTGCAATAATTAATTCTGTAATTCTACTTTCTGTAAACAAATCAGCTATCAAGAATCTGTTGACACCATCTTGTAATGATCCATTCAAAATTTGCTGGACTATGTCAAACACAACATTATGGAGGAAATTGTTCCATGGGAAATCAAATAGCATTTCAAGTACAATGTCAACAATGCTGTTGTCTTTCAATGCTAATTTCAACATATCCCCAGTAACTGGATTTGCTCTAATTTCAGCTTCAGTTTGCAAGTAATCAAAATCAGCAAAAACTTCTCCAGAGTTGTCTTTCTTTTCGGTTTCTGCATTGTCTGAAAATTCATTGCTTTCATCATTTTTCTTGGGGTTTAAACTAGGGTCAGAAATTTCATCACTG
Source organism: Hanseniaspora uvarum (assembly GCA_037102615.1). Classification (NCBI taxonomy): domain Eukaryota; kingdom Fungi; phylum Ascomycota; class Saccharomycetes; order Saccharomycodales; family Saccharomycodaceae; genus Hanseniaspora; species Hanseniaspora uvarum. The sequence goes on along the minus strand of BTGA01000002.1, from coordinate 849,842 downwards.
GAATTTTCTTCAGATTTTATATTCAACCTTTCTAATTCAACATTAATCTCATCTTCATCGTTTTCAATTTTTTTGATATTTGTTCTTAGCAGCTTCTTTTCCTTTGTTGTTGTTACAGGGGTGGTTCTCTTGCTATCAGACTTAGAAGTTAAGTCCTCATCAGTGCTATTGTCATTCCAAACAGCATTGCTCATATCAAACAAAGGTTCATCATCTTCATCAAAGTCATTGCTTATGATATCAAAGTTTGTTTTCAATAACTCAGCTATTTTTTCCCTTCTTAGAGGATCTCTTTGTTTGACAATTTTTTCACCATCAGCTTCATTTAACAAGGCCATGTTAGAACAATGTAGTAATTCGGCTACTAATTCACAAACCTTAAATCTATCCATACCCAAAGGCTCTATGACACCAAATGGGGTTTTAAAGTCTTTTGGAAGAGACTTTTTCATCATTCTGCATAACTCAGGCAAATTCTTTGAAAAGTATCTTATCATATCACCCAAGTATATAGGATCTCTCATATCTGGTGGATTATCTTCTATCGTGGTTTGCATAACTTGAATTAGATCATAATCTGAATGGTTTTTTCTTATGATTTCTATTATTATACCAACACAATTGCTTAAGGGTAATCCACCTTGAGACATCAACAAACCAAGCTTTGAAATCATCCCAGGACTAACTAGTCTTCTGGTTAGTTCATTCGGTCCAATTGCGGATGCTATTTCGCTATTGGAATTAGCACTCAATGTTATCAATGCCTTGATAAAATCAGTGGCTGTGTTTTGTATGGTTGAAATCTTAGAAGAGTCTAAGCAATCTAACAATTTCTCTATCAGTCTTTGTTGTTTCAATAACAATATCACATACGTTGGTGATTTCGGCTTATCAGTGGAGATAATCTTCAATAAGAAATCCATAAAAGAAGATACTTCCAGATGCTTAATAAACTTATCAACCATATTTTCCTTCATAACGATTTGATATAAATATTGTTCCAAAGAATTCATCTTGTTATTACTTTTTGAGCTTTCGTTATCTTCCTTAACTTTTCCATTGTCTATATTTTGGTCTTCGTTGGTAGATAACTTAGACATGAAGACGTCCATGAACGTAGAATCATCATCATCTTCATCGTTTTTATCATCATTATCATTTTTATCATTATTATTTTCCGAGGAGTACATCCATTGTGATAATACAGAACTCTCTTCAGACATTGAAGTTAATTCAGCATAGTGTAATAATCTCTCATTTACCTTCAAAAAAGCAGCAGAAGCATCATTGGCTAGAACGGCATATTTATCCAACATGGACCAAAGCTTTTTGATCAAAAAGTCATATTTCAAAAATGTTTCTGCTATAGCAGGAATATCAATGAGGAAAATATCTACTGCACTGACTGCGCATCTATAAAATTCAATTAAATCCAAACTCTCATTACTCTTAAGAGAATCTACCTTGGACAACAAAAGATCATCGTCTTTATTTTCAGTATCTTTTTGCTCATCTTCGATATCTTCAACACAGTACCTAGAATCTAGTATGTAATCAAGCAATTTGGACAAAACTAGAGGGTTGGCAAAGTAATCTTCCAAAGAAAGGAAATCTTCATTGTCACCAACCAATTGTAGTACCAAAATTCTTGAAAGATCTTCCATTTTCAATAACTTTTCTAATATTTTTAAATTAGGTCTATACTTATTTTCAGTTACACTGGATGTTTTGATGATGTCCTTATAGTCTATGTTTTTGTGCAGATACTCATCTTGGAAAAAGTATGGGTCGTAATACTTATAAATTTTATTATCAGATTTTTTCGGTTTAGATGAGCTATTATCATCCTCGTAATCACTCGAGTTGTTTGCCTCTATTTCTTTATCATTTGTGATCACTTCGTTGTCTGACTCTTCAAAATCGCTTGGTTCGTCTTCTTTTTTGTTATTCTCATCGATTTTCAAAAATGCATCGTCTACGAGATGGTTAAGCCCCTTCATGGATCTAGAACGAGACCAAAAATTGTTATTCATTTGTCTTTTGCCTCTTTAATTTTTCTGTTTTTTTTTTGTTTTGTTATTGTTTTTAACGTATTATATAAGGTTCTTGTCGTAATAACACTAACAAATTAATCTTTTGATATATATTGTATGGTTGTTTGGGCTAGAAAATATTTAAATTTATCGAGAAATAACAAGAAGTAGAGTACCAGAAAAGTACGAAAATTTTTTCTTGAAAAAAAAAAAGAAAAAAATACATATAAAAAAAAAAAGACCCACCATAATGCGTAGGCGAAGCGCTGGTGGGTATATATTGGGGGTTGGCCCAGGAGGGAACCGGACATATCTTGTCGGATATAAAGAATAGAAGGTATAGGAGAAAACACCAGTGAAACAGGTGTTGAATAACTCGGGTCTGGAGTTTTTTTTTCAATAGCTGGGGGGGATTCAAGGTAGAAGCCGAACTAGGTTCCTGGCGCTATTGGTGTGCTAGTTTCATCGATGTGGGTTCTGTTGATAAATATTATCCCCTGATTTTTTTTATATCCCAAAACGTAAAAAAATGTGTAGCGCGGTATTGTTTACTAATCAGTCACGTGGATAGCAACAAACATATGTTTACAGATTGAAAAAAAGAAATTAAGTTAATTGCTTTTAAAAACATACCTGAGTATATGCTTAAATACACATTTGGAAACAATTAAACAACTGTTTTTTAGTAGTTACATTTGATGTTATATATTGGTGTAAAAATCTATAATCATTGCTACCAATTTCTCATTGATAAATGAATCTATCGACCGCATGCTTTCATTTATCAAATATTCACTATTAAAATGTCTTTTATCAATCAATTCCATTTTGACAAATGTTGTTACTGTGAAGTGAACCTTATCGTAGAATCTATTTTCAAACGATAACCCTATGACGATGTTTTTTAATATCTGTGCAATATTAAAAGCTTCCATGTGTTTTAAACTTTTTAAGTACAATTCAAAGATTAGTCTATCAAACTTGAAATCAAGTAATGTTTCTGTGATATTCACACAAGATTGATACATACCCAAGAAGTAATAACTCAAACAGAGTAATTTCAGCTTTTCGTATTGCTGCCCTTCTAAAGTTTCATTTGCATCAAATTTGTTTCTTTCTATAAATGCTAATGTTTTTTTGTAAACTACCAAAAAGTTCTCTATAATGTTGTTTGGTGATTTTTTGTAATTTATGCTCAAAAGATATTTTAAAAAGCTTTCATCCATGATTAGCAAATCCTTGATAAGAGATGTAATCAGCAAGTTGTTTGTCATCTTCAGTTGCATTTCAAACAAATCAATCATTTCTGGATCCATATTGTTCAATTCAAAATAATTTTGTTCAATCACATAATCCTCAAAAATCTCTTTGTTATTCCATATAAAGTTCAAATATCCATGTTTGGAATTGGGAAAATTGTAAAAAGTGCTGTTGTGAGTCAATATTTTTATATTTTCTACTTCCTTAATTTCAGGGTTTGAATACTCGGTTAACAAATAATCAAAATGAAAGTTTTTGATTGACCTGGATGATTGCTTAGTTATATCAACATTATCAATTTGATTGTTGACTAACTGAAATTCTAATAAATCATATTTTAAATTGTTTGTTAGGTACAGGTATTTTATCAGGTTAAGTTGTGAAAACGCTTCATTAGGGCTAAGTTTAAATAGCTTTACAGTTATTTCATAACAAATTTGAATAAACTTCTTTTCTTTGTTCCTTTCAAAAAATGATAACTGCAAAAGTAAGTACTGCTTAATTAAAAACGGATCTTTTATAAAATTTATAGCTTGGTTTAACAAATGCATAAATGCTTCATCCTCAATTTTGAAATGATTGATCAATGCCAAATAAAACAATAAATAACCCTCATGGGAATCCAAATGATCAATCAATTTGTTTGCAAATGACTTCAATAAAGTTTCTCCGTCTTGTCTCATTTCAAAAAACTTTATAATTCCAATGATCATATTATTGTTTATATAATCCAACTCTTTGAATCCTCGGAAGGAAGCAAACCCTGTTTTTAGACTATATGGAAAATACTCAATAAGCAAGTCAAATAATTGAAACTCAACTTTGATGTCGGACATTTTCAAAAAATCGTTATCATAAGAAACCCATGACTTTTTATACCCTAATGTATCACATTCTTTAAATGTTCTTATAAATTCAGAGACATAAGCTCCCTCCCAAATATCCTCTTCGCTGTAAATAGTATTATTATAAGTGATAATTTCGTAATCTTTCAAATCATCAATAAAGGTTATTCTCAGGTCTATATTGTGAAACATATCATATGAACAAACCATAAAGATATCATTTTTATTAATTTTAAGACTTGTTCTTAATGATTTTTTCAGATCATCCATGTTAAAGAAATCTAAGCCAAAGGATATGGTATAGACGTTGTGTATTTGTTCTACGTTATATTGGTAATAGTGGCCTTTCACGGATTTGCTACTTGGTCTGGAGAATATAAGATATGTGGGCAGATATATGAACAATTCGTCAATATAAACATCACGCTGACTTATCGATTCATTTGGATATTCTTCCAAAATAAAAGGTTTATAATTGGGCTGAGAATTTATCAAAGGTTGCTGTGGTATCTTGAATGATTTAGAAAAAGAAAGGTATGTGAGAGTTTCATTGTATTTTAAAAGTCTTGTCTTTTTTGATTGTTTAAGCTCTTTGTTGTTTAAAGATAAGTTTGCCTTAATAAAATCAGACATTTAACATCAAAAAAAAAAAAAAAAATAGAATTAAATGTAGTTTGATCTTTGCTTTGTGGTTTTCAATATTTTTTACAAATATTCATTTATGAGTATTATTGTGTTTTGTTCATGATATTAAAGTATTACGCGGTCTCTCTAAGCGCTAAATTTCATCAAGTGATAGCTAGCTGCGGAAAAAACGGATATAGGCAGCAAAGAAAATATTACTGAAACAGAATTACAGGCTTAAAGTATGTATTTAAACAAGTGTACTTGTTACGAAAGTTAAGTGAACATGATGTTTGAACAATCCAAAAAATAGAGGCATTAATATAAATGTAAATAGGCATATGCACGTCAAGCATACCACTGTCAAATTTTGATTGTTAAATTCAATAATATACATATATTTTATTTTGATAATCTAGAACGATCAACATATTTTTCAGTAACCGTAAGATGAAAATGAGAAAAAAGCAATAAAAGCATGTTACTCACAACTCAATAAGCAACTACAAGTTTAATACAATTTTTGTTTTGTCACATTATAAATTTGGGGTATTTACAAAGTGTTGGTTATTTACACAAATGTTCCAGATCATTTCCTAAAAAGGTAAATAAAATCTGACAAACAATGTAGCATATTGAACAGTTTCATCCATTTTTGTTATTAAGCTACATATACAAATTCAATAGGGCTGTCAAAAATTCATTTTTTTTTTTTTTGATGAAAAATATAAATGAAAACATTCCTGCATGGGTTGACGATACATTTTTTCTTCATATCTTTGCATTACAATGAAGTGTAGTTATTTGCAGCTAAGCGTTGAAATGTGTAGGTCGAAAAAAAAAAAAATATGAAACTTTCAGCTATGAAGAAAAAAAGTGTTTGAATAATCCCAATTAATATATTGTGTCATAATTTATTAAAAAAGAAAAAAATTAGGATCTACAAAGTTTAATAATATATTCACCGATTTAATAAATTACATATTAATAATCATTACTAATTGTTACTGTATTAGTAAGTAGTTGTTAGATCATAAAAGTAATATATGGCTTTTAAATCATGCTTGAATGATATAATTAAAGTACAGACAAAAAAGAAAAAAAGGCTACTTTGAGATATTATTACGTGGTTTTGAAGCCATTTTAAAATTGGCGTACCTGCTTATCTTTTACAGGGTTTTGTTGAAAATAGATTTCCCCGTCAAATATAAATAAAATAAAAAAACAGTATTTTGCTTTTTTTTTTAAATATTATAATGTGAAAACAATAAAAAAGTACTTTTTTGGCTGTTTTCTATTGTTCAAAAAAAATTTAACCGAATATTATGAACTCAAAAAAAAAAGCTACAAGCTATTTTGGCCATGAAGATATTGCTGTTTTGGTCAACGCAAAAACACTAATTCGTTGATTTAAAGGTTAAAAAGCGTCTTCTATATGCTATTTTCTTATTAATCATATTTCTGTGACTCAATACACGTATCTTTAATGTTTATGATAAAACGAAAAATGATATAATAACATCGCAGCAATTGCTTTTAAAAATCTATTATTCGTCTTTTTTTTACGCTCGCTAGTTAAATTGAAATAAGGATGAAAAATAGAAACTGAGTTTTTTTTTTTTGGTGAAGATCATTCGGATCGTCAAACAGGTGGGAAACGAATAGTCAGCTAGATTGTCACAATTTACAGTCTAAAATTCATGAAAGCGGGTCTTGATTAATATGTATGACTATGCGATGTCTCAAATGCAATAAGATACCAATAATTATACATTATATATACTATAAGGTCAATATCACAAAAAACATTAATACCATTATTATTATTTTTTTGCCAAAAACCATTCTCTAGTAATTCATCGTCAGCAATTTTGACTTAAAAATTCTTAATTAAAAATACCAATTTAGTGACAACAGTTACGAAAAAAAAAAAAGTCTCTTTTTTTTAAACACACTTTTTTTTCTTTTTTGTTAAAAAAAATTGGTTTGTATATAAAAAATAAACAGGTATGGTTTGAGGTTTCTTTAATGTTTCAATACTTTATATATTTATGGCAGTTTAATGAGCTTGTCAAGCTGAAAAAAAAAAAAATTTGTATATAAACCCAAATAAAAATTAACTAACAAGATTAATTCAATTTTATAAACACATTTTACTTTTATTCAATCAATTCTTATAACTTCTTGATAAACATATTTAATCTCTTTTCATATTAGGTATCCAAAAAAAAAAAAGAAAAGACAAAAAGAAGATACACAAGTAGGTTATACCATCAAAAAGTAATTAAAACAAACAGGTAGTTTATTGCTATTATTATATTACAGCTTATAAATTGTTTTTTGGTTTTCAAATAATCAGAAAATTTTAGCGTGATTAAAGATACTAAAAACAGAATTACACATTCATTTCATTGGCACATATTGAGATCAACATACTAATATTAGTTTTGAAAAGTTGATACCATATTTTTTTAAAAAGAAACCAAAAAAACATTCATTTCTATAATATAAATAATAAAGTAAATAATGGCTGCATTACAACCTTCAACTGACATACTCAATAAAAACAGTCTCAAAAAGAAATCCTTTTCTTGTGGGATATGTAAAAAACAATTCACTAGAAACTCATCACTGCAAACCCATATGAACATTCATCTGAATGTTAAACCTTATGTTTGCAATATCTGTGATTTCAGGTTCAATGCAAATCCCAACTTAATAAGACATAAAAAAAACGTTCATAATATGAGATTTTCAAACAGTTCAAAGGGTTTTGTGGTTAAGGACAATTCAATTTTGAATGAGTCTGAGGACAGCAGCAATAACTTCAACGAGACACCTTCATCGCATAATCAAAAGAAAGTATCTGTTTCTTTAAGTGATCCCATATACCAAGTTAACAAAAATACGAAACTTACCACATACATCAACAAGCAGAGAAAACTTCCCGAACCCATTTATAATGTACAGATAGCTCATCCCGTGAAATTTAAAGATTTAGTTCAGTATGAAACTTTAGTCAATTACATTGAATCCAGAAGGTAACATAACCTTTGATATTGCAGCTTATTAGGAGGGAAAAAAAAAAAAAATTGGCCAAATCCAATGAAATATGAAACAGGGTCAGTGTATATTACATATCTTTATCTTTTTTTTTTTTTTCCTAGCTGCACCAAAAAAAAATACTATCTATCTAATATTATTCTTTTTATGCATGAAAAAAAAAATCCATATCTTTTGGCTAAATTTATTCTTAATATATGCGGAAATCTTCTCGTATTTTTATTTTGAAAAAATCAACTTAATTGTTTGAGCTTTTTTTTTTTACCATATAAAATGGATTTAAATACTTTTTTCTTAATAAACACAGCAATAACGCTCAAGAACGTTTTGAGAACAAAAGAAAAGTGTAAACGCACACATCTTTTTTGGGTTTTTTTACGGATTAAAATTTTTGCCATGGGTAAAAAATGTAGTTATTTCCTGATTACTAGTGTGGAGAAAAAAAAATGACAGGAGGCAACAAAACAACTTATAGGAATAGCTCATATAAAATACAAATAACAAACTGCCTAGATTTTTGTTAAACGAATATATTTAGGAGCCAGAGTCATACAATCATTAACTAAATTGTATTTACTATCTGACTACATGGCCCTTTTTATTTTTATTTTTTGAAAACTAGTTTTTTCGTTTTCATTGGAGCATTTTTTTTTTGATGAATTTTGGTGAAAGATATGATCACGGCTGTAAAAAAAAAAACAGTATTTCTTTATGGAATAGCTTTGAAACACTAAGATAAGCAAAGAAGACCACAGGTTGAAGAAAAAAAATTTTACACAAATAATACGTATTAGTTCAAAGCAAAATTGCGACATATAATATTTGATTTAATAAGTCTTATGGATCATTCAGAATGGGTGATGCCACAAAGTACGTAATAGGATGACTGTGTAAGGTACATATCTATGTTGATTAAGAAATTAAAGTTTTTTTGTTTTTTTCGGTGACATGCGAATACTTCTATACAGGTAGACAGAAGGCACATATAAAAATTGTAATTCTTTATATGTTTCTTTGTTAGAAGAAGTGATGAATCAAAGCACTATATTAGTTCATACATTGAAAACAGATTTAGTTGACTGATTTTAGTGTATCGCCTTGTAAAGCCGAAATTAAAAATTTCTTCGGGGCTTCTTGACAGCATCCTCAACAATGTCTAACTGACCAGTGCACGTGCAAGCATTGCTTTTTTTTTGTTTGTTGTTGAAGCATAGAAATTACTCAAATAGGAAATAGTTAATAATTACTCAAAAAAAATTTTTTTTTCTTGAAAGAATTTTTCTGTTACACCATTCTCTACTATTTAAGGAAATTGCTGATCATCAATTTAATACATCAGATATTCTCATATTTAAACTGAATTTTTTATTGGAGATACTAAATAAATAAAACCTCACCTTGACTAACTCCAAGGCCAAGAATATAGATTGATAGACATCAATCGGAATTAATAATTTTTGATAAAAAAAAATTTGCTTCTTTTAAATTAGTTATTTATTCAAAGTATTAGATGATGATACACTTTATTTTATGCATAGTTCAACTGAATTACTAAAACATGTTAGATACAATAGCCATCATGTCTTTCGCTCCTATCTGATTTTTCATAATACTTTTTGAATAAAAAAAAAAACAACTATTAACTTGAAAGAACTATTACTATTTTTTTTTTTTTTCAAACTTTATTAATTTTATAATAAGAAATAAACGAAAAAACAATTTACGTATATAGTCTCAAAAACTTTAGTCTTCTCTTGGCTTTAATGCATACATCCTTACCGGAAACAATTCTTCAGGCAAACCTTTTTGTCTTTCACAAGCAATTAAGTTGAAGCCAGCTTTTTCAAAAATCCATCTGAACTTGTTATCTGTTCTGGTGACTGAAGAATCTTGAGGATCAAACTCATCTTGCTCGTCTAAACCAAATGAGTTGATAGTATTTTCCTTTACAACTATAGTACCGTTCTTTACCAATAATTTTTTACATCTTTCCAATAAGTAAATCAACTCGTTGTCTGGAACTTGACCCAAACACCATTGGCACCAAATCAACCAATATTTCTTATTATTCATGCTTCCGTCTTGAACATTATGTGGCCAATCTTGCATACCCATATGATAAATATCTCCTAGCAAACCTTGCTCATTGACAGGTTGTAAATCTATTCTCATTTGATCAACGAAGTTGCTGGCTGGCTCTAATAAATCAAATCTCATGGTTTGTTGATGAGGGTTACCTTCATTGATTTTGTACAATACATTTTTAGTTACTCTTCCAATACCAGCTCCAAAATCCATCACTCTTCTTCCATACATAATCTCTTCGTCTTTATTCATCAACATACGAGATTTTAATTTCTTGATGAACTTTAAGGATCCTTGTTGTTCAACTTGTGGTAAAGTTGTTTGTTCACCATATCCACCCAAAACACCGTTTACATCGGATGTTGTAGATTCCCAATAGTTTACTGCAGTGTTGTAATTTATATTAGCGTCAGCCATTTTGTCAAGTATAAGTTTGATTTGGGGTTTGATATTATACTGCAAGCTGTAATTAGTATAACGAAAAAAAAAAAAGAAAGAAATAAAGAAAAAGAAATGGAAACACGAGATGATGTTAGGATATAGCAAGAAAAAAACGGAGATAAGAAGCCAACTTGAAAATTCAGAAATATCTTAAATGCAATGAATAAAGCTCAAGCAATACCATGGTAAGTATTAATGCCTTTTGCTTCAGAAAAGTAAGTTGTAAATGTTTATAATGCATAGGTGATTTTTTTTTTCAAAAATAGATAATGGTTATCTATCTCTTTTGATTGAGAAAAATACGAGGTTGAGAAAGTTAATTAATAACTAATACGTACCATTAAAAAAACGGCAACTCTCCCATTTTGGAAAATTTATTCATTCAATAATATCTGTTTGTATATAACGTTTAAGATACCCAGTTGACTAAAGTCTTGGTCAATTCCTCAACATTTGAGTTCCAAGTATCTACAAAAGTAGCTCTTAAGCCTCCATTAATTAGTATTTCTTTGTCGTCTTTCTTATATGATTGAGTTATGATATCTTTTTCTTTGATCAAAGATTCATCGATTTTTTGAGTTATGATTCTATCGGTTCTTTGTGAAGTCTTGTAGAAGTTAGATTGTTCGTAGTATCCCTTACCGAAGTATATCCCGGATAAAGTAAGTAGTATGGTAGCTCCAAAAACTGGAATAGTTCTGAGTTTATGAGTTTTGCTAACTAAGGCCATTTTATTCTATGTGTGTGTGTGTGTGTGTACGGTATTTTATTTGGTTATATTATGAAGTTAGATATATATGGCACAAGTCTGTTTATGCATTAGAAGAAAATTTTTTTTAATTTTTTATACTTTATTTTGTTTGGTGCAAATAATTGTTTCCAATTCGGGAGATAAAAAAGTTGCAAGGGGGGTAAATAAAACTTTTAAGCGCCTTTTGAAATTATTTCCCAAATAGGAAACCTTTTTTTTTTGTGTAAGTCTTATTTTACTATGCTACTTTTTTTGCCTATAGATCTTGTAAGGTTTAATCAATACAATTATAACCTATAATGTAGCCTATTTTGAGTTCCACATAGCAACATCATTATGTTTTAATATTTGATTAAAGCACAACCAAGTATGTTTTGATATGAACTTTGTTGAACAAAATACGATTCCAACCACAGACTCAGATAGTAAAAACAGCAATGAGTTTTTTGACAGCTCTGAGACTGTAGTCGATACCCATTCTCCTTCATTGATCAAACATTGTAGCAGCATCGATAATTTTAATTATATCAATACGCAAAGTTTAAGCAAAAACATTGGAGCTGACTTAGATTTGATTACTGGAAAGAAGAGTAGTCTTTATGAGAAATTTGACAACGTAATTATATCAGATATTAAGCACAAATTTAGACTACAAAAGTTGAATACAGTAAACGGTATTTCTTATAGCATAAAGCCAATTTCTACCAGTACTGTTCCAAACATTAAATTTTTACTAAACAATCTTTTGTTTATAAATCAAACCGAAAATGACATTTTATACAAACCAAAAAACACTTTTAAGAAAGTATACTTTACTAAGGAAAATAAACATAAAAATTTCAAAACACTTGAAAATTTGTTATTTATTACAAACACTTCTAATTTCAGTCTTAACAAAGAAAAATTGGTTTTAAAAATTTTGCATAGTACTGACTATCCAACAGCTCAAAAGAATATTATCTGCCATATTCTATCAAATGACAATACTATAAATTCCAACACACATTCTATACCTTTACAAATATTTGCTTCCAAAAGCAACACTTGCTTTTTAAAGCTACCAATGGAGTTCAAAATTATTGAGATGATGTTCTTAAAGGATTTTGTTGCCTACCTAAACATTGTTAATTACCAAAAAAGCATAGCAGATTATCATAAAAACAAAGACTACAATATTTACAAAATCAAAATCAAAAACAAATCTCTTTTAAGGTATCCTATCTGGCTAATAAAAGAAGCCTACATCTTCATACTTAAACAGGTATGTGACGACACTGGACTAGAGAAATTCTTTATAATTTTTTTTTTCAAATTCATAGCTGGTAACAACGTTTGCTACAATTTACCCGATGGTAACGTCTATAGAAGACATGTAGAAAACAGTAATAAAAGTAAACGCCACAATCATAACATGTCAAGATTTGAGTACATAAGCTCTCTAGACAGCCAATTTTCCAAGATCATCAGTAAACTTAGTGTTTATTTGTTATTGATAGAGTACTGCAGGCAGCAAAAAATACAAATCATCAGTTTGTTTTGTAATAAACAAGAAGAAATTGTCTTGATAGTAAGAAATGCTCCTCAAATAATACAAGGAATTAAATCTTCTATTGAACAAGTCTTTTATATCGACGATTATATATACGGAGTTGATAACATAATTGGGGTATATCAATTTTTCTAATCCCCACTTTTTGAGGGTTAGAGGGTCATTATTTTAATGCTTCTCACGTTTTTTTTCCCTCCCCTACGTATTGCCTCGCTTTTCCGCAAACGATGGTTCTCTCAAGGCCAAAAACGGTAATGCGCCCTCTCCATAGTAAAATTGAGTGAAAAAAAAAAAAAGCAAGCAAAAAAAAAAAAAACAAAAAAAATAAGATTTTAAAATCTCAAACAACATGATGGAACTTCAAGCACAATTGTTAGCGAAAATCAATTTTTGAAACATAAGAAGTTATAAATAAATAAAAACTTCTCCTATAATTAACCACCATTGATTAAAAATGTCTAGTAATGAAACTAGCTTGAAATCTAATAAGCCTTTGTTTGCAAAAACACTGCAAAGATTGAACAAACCCAGTTTGTCGCTAAAATCCGATAAAGCACCAATGTCGTTGCCTAAGAGTTTAACTCACAAGAAACCAAAGAATTTAACACTCAAATTGAACAATTTTACAAATGATGAAAAAGAGAGTACTAAAGAAAGCGGCAATGCAGGTTCAGCAACCATTGATTTGCAAAATCTTGATATTTTTTCAAATAACAAAGCAAATAATTTAAAAAAAACCTCTAACAATTCTTTGCCTGGTACACCAACAACAGTTTTGTCATACATAAGCAACGGAGCCGACTCTTCTAACATGGATGTAGGAAAGTTCGATGGAACCGATGAAAATATAGCATTGGAGGACCTAGCGCAATTAGGGAAAATAGGAGCAGGAAATTCAGGCACAGTTATGAAGGTTTTGCACGTGCCTAGCCAGATAGTCTATGCCAAAAAGATTATTCCACTGCCAAGTACATTGGTAAGAGATGGTAAAGGGATTGGAGGAGGAATCGCAGCAATCAGCGATAGTCAAAACAGACAAATAAAACTGCAAATCAAAAGAGAATTGGAAATTATGGATAAAATTGGAAGACAAGATGAAAACAGTAATATTGTTACTTTCAAAAATGCCTTTTATAACACCATAGAAATAGAAGAGTTGATAACACCACTTACAAATTCAGATGACATCAGTAACGATATGGATAATTTGAAGATTCAAGAACAACAACAAGAAATAGAAGTATTCAATAGAAATGCATCTACAGCTAACGAAATTGTTATTATTATGGAGTACATGAACTTAGGTTCGTTGGATAAGATTCTGCAGGTTTATAAAGAGCATTGTAGAAGAACTGGTCAAAAAATAAATCCCAAAACATCTTGGTTCAACAGAAACTTTGTGATTTCTAGAATAGCTCATGACGTTTTGAATGGTCTAGACTTTTTGTATGACAACTTCAAGATTATACACAGAGATATCAAGCCATCCAATATTTTATTAAATTCTAAAGGATTAGTAAAAATATGTGACTTTGGTGTTTCTAAAAACACTGTTAACTCTATAGTGGATACTTTTGTAGGAACATCTACATACATGTCTCCTGAGAGAATCCAAGGTGGTATATATACCACCAAAGGTGATGTTTGGTCTTTAGGATTGTCCATTATAGAATTATTAACAGGTAAATTTCCTTTAGACAACAGAGACGTTTCTTACAAAGACGAGTTTAATAACATTAACAATAAAAACAGCTTGATGAACATGGATGGCGATAATTCCCTAAGGCCTGATGGTATCTTAGATCTACTTCAAAGAATTGTTAATGAGCCATCTCCACATCTACCCACAAGTTATTCGTTTGATGAGAACTTGATAGACTTTGTTAGCAAGTGCTGCATAAAGAACCCAGATGAAAGAGCATCCATAAAGGAGCTATTGAAGCATAAATATATCCTGAGATACAATTTCAATGAAAACGCCAAAAAACAAGAAACTTATGTCAAAGACTTCAGGAAATATTGCAAAGAATTGAAAAAGCTGATCCATGACGAAAAGCTTATCAAGAGACAAAAACAAATTGGTATATCTAAGAAGCTATAAGGTAATATATATAAAGTGTAATTTCTCCCCCCTCATTCATTTTTCTTCTCTTCTTTGTTCCATAACCAATGCTCACTGCCCCTGACACATCCAAATACAATCAACCCCAGACCTGTGGCTCTCATTGTTGTTCTATACCATTTTGGATACATCTTCTCCCATTCCACAGGATTGAGTTTTTCTCCTTTTTTCGTTTCTTTTGGATATAAATGTTGTGTTTGCATGTATGCACCCAAGGATAGTGCAAAGGCTGTGGCCATAACTTGGCAAGGAATACAGTCTTCGTATTTGATCTCCTTAGAATCTTTTGGAGAGTTCTGTGAAAACAAGTTTATAATATTAGATTCGGCCATTTTGTTCAAGATTTTTCTTTCTATGGTTTGGTTACCTTTCTTACAGAAAAAACGTAGAAAAAAAATCGAAGATTCAATAACTAGTTTTAAAGGATAGCAAAACTGGAATTTGACGTTTTTTTTTTTGTTTTTTTTTAAAATTCAAAGGTAAGTTCTTCTAATTATTATGTTTAATAACTGAAGAGTAAGTACGATGACAGACCCCAAAAAAACAAAGAAACTGCCAGATACAATAAAAACGAAAAGATAAAATCTTGTTCTAAATCAAAATGTCGGAAGAATTGTCTGATTTTCAAAAAAGAAGATTGGAAAATATCAAGAGAAATAATGATCTTTTAAAAAATTTAAATTTCAAGAAATTGCCTATTCCTGAAGCTCCTAAGGCTACACCAAAGCCAAAAACCACTGCTACAAAGAGAAAAAAGAAAAGCACAGCTTATGACAATTTACCAGTGCGCAGAAGAACAACCAGATCCACAAACAACATCAAAATTCCAGATGATTTCCGTGGAATAGATGAATTAGACATCGATTCAGCTTTACAGAACGAGCCTAAGAATGAAGAAGACACATTAGTTTTGGAAAAAATGAAATTGGAAGAAGAAAGAAGAAAAAACTTTAGAATTTCGGGAGATATAAAGTTAGGTGATTACATTGACAGTAATATAATGAATTTTGATATAAACAAGATATCAGCAGGAGATTTTTTCAAACAGCAGAAATCAAAGAAAACTGATGATTCATTTGATAGTTTGGAGTTATATCCCCATTTTCCACCCAATGAAATCAAAATCACAGACTCAAGAATCAGTTCGTTGTTTTTTCACCCATTAAGCGAGTATAATCAAAAACTGATCATAGGAGGAGATAAAGAAGGTATGCTTGGATTGTGGAAGATTAAGGAAACAGCACAAGATGAATACGAAACTGAAATACCAGATATAAATAAATTGAAGTTGTTCAAGTCTAATATAGGAAATATAGGAATATTGCCTAGCTCCATAAACGAAATTTTTTTTTCTTCTTATGATGGTTCTTTCAGAATAATGGACTTAAATTCTATGAATTGCAGGGAAGCATTCTATATGAACCCAAGTAGTGGTTATGAAGGGATAAGTGATATCAAATTCTATGATGACAATACTGTTTACTTCACAACGCTTACAGGTGAATTTTTCCAACATGATTTAAGAGAGGATTTTGATAAGGTGAAGCCTTTGAGAATGGCTAATAAAAAAATTGGGTCTATGGACATAGATCCCAAGAACAAATTCCAAATAGCCACAGGTTCTTTGGATAGAACTTTGAAAATATGGGATATAAGAAAAGTTATAAAAAGTGAAGATGAAGATGATTTGAATGCTGGTGAATGCATAAAAACATATGACTCAAGATTGTCTATAAGTGCTGTGAGTTATTCGGCAGAAGATCACACTCTAGTGTGCAATGGTTATGATAATACAGTCAGACTATTTGATGACAAAGAATTACGTTCCAGTAGTGAAAGTCTGACACCCACCAATACAATAACTCATAATTGTAAAACAGGAAAATGGACAAGTATTCTAAAAGCAAGATTTAAAGCTAATAAAGATGTTTTTGCCATAGCTAATATGTCCAGGGCTATTGATATATACAATTCCAAAGGGGAGCAGTATGCTCATTTGGAAACAGCAACTGTACCAGCTGTTACTGCATGGCATGCAACTGAAAATTGGATAGCAGGGGGAAATTCAAGTGGGAAAGTATTTTTATTTACAAATATATATTAAGAACTTACTTATTCAATAAAACCAGGCAATGGGGATTTATGATATATCATCAAGTAGGCATCAAAACCTTCACCGTTTGGATCTAATTCACCTTTACCGTTGACCTCATTCTTACCGTAATTAAACTTAGAATAAGTTTTGAAACCAAAGTACTCATAAACTTGTTTAGCTTCTTCACTAATAGCTTCTAATACTATACAAGCATTATCTTCATCAGCTCTTTTTCTATAAGATTCAAAAATGGCTCTAACGTTACCTTTACCTTTGGTGACATCTAATAAATCTCTACCGATAATAAATAGGTAGTAGTATCCCATGCCTTTAGGAATGTACTTGTCATATAAATCATGTAGGTCGTGGAAAAAAATTTGATTGAATACTTCATCGTTTGTCATCCATTGCTCTACATGTTTCTTTGGAGTGGTGTATACAGAAACAGTGTTGAAATCTTCAACTTCAGCAATTTCAGCTCCGTTATCGTGATAAAAAGCACAGAAATATTCAAGTATAGATTTGATTCTCTTTTTGGAACAGTTTTCAGAAAGTGGAATGTTCATAAATTTTTTCATCAAATAGTCATTGGATGGAGAATTTAAGAAAGCATTGCTTAAGCAATTGGCAGCTTTTTCAAAATCATCAGTTAGAATAACCTGTTTAGACATGTTTAAAAATGTATCCTTGTTTATTTTTATTTTTTTTTTGGTTTAGTCATTACAATATATATTTTTTGAAAAAAAAAAAAAAGAAAAACAATTAAAACTGTAAAAACTTCCTGTATAAATAAACTATTTTACCAATTTAAAGCTATATCACCTTTAAATACGTTGAAAGTTTCATCTAAAGAAACATATAAATAGCCTACTTTTTTTTTTTTCAAAATTTTGTCATGATTTAAGATCTTTCGTTAAAAAAAATTACTAGGCGGAAATTTAAGGATGAAATTGAAAAGTATCATTTTGCGTTTAAAATTCGTCGCTTAAGATATATTTGTCGCTTAAATCTCGGATGTAAGACCGTCAAAGATCCGGTTCCGGAGTTACATGTGCGTGCAATATACACGTGATCATTAAAGATCAAACAAAAAGTGTGTGGGGGTGCTACAGAATTAAAATCGCGGTCGTGTATTTTTGATTTTAACATTATGTGTTGGATTATAACGTAGTACTCAAATTGCTAAACACACTCTGATCATCTATTTGGACCTTCATTGGTGTATTTCTTGTTTTTAGATGCTTATCTCCGACTTAAAATGACCTTCTAATATCTTGAAAAGCACGTGACTTATATCTTA
This sequence comes from Hanseniaspora uvarum, assembly GCA_037102615.1. NCBI lineage: Eukaryota > Fungi > Ascomycota > Saccharomycetes > Saccharomycodales > Saccharomycodaceae > Hanseniaspora > Hanseniaspora uvarum. Next base: position 831,674 of record BTGA01000002.1, on the reverse strand, counting down.
AATCCGGCCATTTAACGCACCTAGACTTTACCCCAAACCCCAATATCCTCAAATTTACTTCAACAGCTGATTACATACGGCACAAAATTAAAGAAAAAAACACACTGTAGAACCACCAAAACCATCAAAACCATTACAATTTATCAAGTTTCAAAACACCATTGAAACGCAAAAATAACACTTGAAACACGTGCTCTTTACCTATTCCTCAAGGGTCTGCTCCGTTCCGAGATCACTCTGAAACAATGGTTCTTATAGGCGGCTCATATAATTTCGTGCTAAGAAAAAAAATAATCCGTAATTTATTCCCACACTAAATTCTATAAATACCTAATTAGTAAATTTTCAGCATACCAGATTTTTTTAAAAATAAAAAAGAAAAACTTACTCACAGATCAAAGAATTTAATATTGAAGATCGACCAAAAAACAGTGCTATAAGTAAAGTCCGCTTTTTAGGGAGTTGTTCAAATGTTACAAAAATGTTTGAATTATAATCATATTAAATCGGTTTTATCAAGGTACAAACGGTTGATAGTAATTGCAACTCTATCGTGTATAATATCATTGCTAATAGTGCTTCTTACGTTTTTACAAAAAACTCCGGAACATGAAGTCAACTTGAATGATTATATTATCAACTACGATACAAATCTTGAACATGAAGACAAGCATCTGAAGGATCCTTATATGCTGCAGTTGTTGAACATATACAAAACTGAGCAAATTATAGATATGAATGATAAACCAAGCATCAGGGATTTGTTTCAGGACAATAAATCATGGGAAGAAGCTTTAAATGACGAAGATTTTATCAATTACCAATATCCTTTAAAGCTTCCTTCAGTAATTTACTCTAACGATATTAAACATGCAGAAGATAATTGCATAATATTTGTTTTAACAGAAGCGGGATCTGTAAAAAAGGCCATCAAGTCTTTATTATCACTCATAGAAGATACTTCAAAAATGAAATCATATCCAGTATATTTTATCACTGGGTTTTTTTTGGATAACAACAGTTTGTTGAAGATTTTTAATACCTTCGATCCGTTAGAAATAGACATAACGATAATCAAAATCACGGATATAATCGTTGATGAAAAAATGTGCGGAGAAAGTATAGATTACTTATTTCAAGGATTTTCAGATATAAAGTGTAATGAATACAGAGAAAATCGGAATGTAAGAATGAACAATGATTTTGAAAATTTATATCCATTGGGTTTATTCAAGGACAACAAGGAAGTGAAATGGAAGCAAATCAGAAATGCCAATAAAAATTCTAATTTCAAAAGAGTTTACGAAGAATACGGTGAAGCTAGTATTGATTTTATCAAGTTGTTTAGTTACGACTTGTATCAATTTGATATTTTCAAAAACTATAAAAAATTTATGATCATAAGACCTGGTATTGTTGTGAATGCTGATACCAACATAGATTTGTTTGATTCATATTATGAAGATAACGATTATACTGCCAGGTTCCTAAACTTCAGATACAGTCAAAGATACAGAAACGCATCTATACAAGAATTTCTGAAGATAATATTTCAAAATTTAAATTTGACCATAGACTCTATATTCACAAATGATAATGACTCAATTTGGAAGCAAATGTTTAATTATGCTCTTAAAAATACCAAGCTTTATAATAGAGCCAAGACCCGTATTTTTAATGTTCAAAATACCATGAAAAATGATGAAATGGATTTGTTTAATGGAATTTTGATAGATACACATGATTCAATATTTATATCCAAGTTTGAGTATTTCAGATCAAAGGAGTATGAACTGTTTTTCAAAAATATGTTTTTGGCACATTCCATTTATAATGATGCAATGATACCTAATGATCCTATAACTCTGTTTTTATCTCTCATGAAAAGAAACGATCAAGATGATAATCTGTTTTATAGAAAGGATTTTGAAATTATTTCTGATGTTGACATAAAATATGATATTTCTGGTGATGGAATATTCAACGAATTTATTCACAACAATGCAGGTAATGTTGAAAGTTACATTAATATCAACAATATAAACTTTGAGTTCACACTGGATGATTTGGTTTCAGAAGAAACTTTATTGCCATCTAAGAAAAGAGAAGTAGCAACAACTTCTTTGAACAACACCGTGGAACAAGAAGATTCACTATTGTTTTCTTTTAAAAGAGAAGATCTGAAAGACATTGATTTAGACAATAAATACTTGATAGATCAAAGATTCTTTTCAATTTTCACATTTAAAAATCAAGTAAAAATATTTAAAAAACATGAGTTCATTGAAATGATAAAATCCCAAATATTCCAAAAACATCAAAAAGAGTTTACCAAAGAACAAGTAGGTAAATTGGTGGATTTATACATTTATGATAATATAAAAAAACTGTATAGAATATTCAACAAAGAAGAATGAAATTTCTTTTCATGTTTAAAAAATGTTATTAAAAATATATACAAACACAATTCCTACTTTTCAAATTGTTTTAGTTTTTTCACAGCAGCCTTTTGAGTAGTCTTGCTTGATAATCCAGAATTCTTATGGTTTAAATGTGGCTCCTTTTGATCGCTCAATATAAAAGCATCTTTTTTGTCATGTGAATCCATAACAGATAAGTGCTGTTTGTTAATTTGGTTGCTGTTTAATTTTGGTTCAATTATCAGTGATTGCGCATATAATTGATCAATATCAGGAACATAATGAGGATCTTTTTTAGATAAGCTATGATATGGATCTTTGTAACAGTAAGTTTCAATGAACCACATGCACTGATTATCCATCTTCAAGGTATTATCGTAATTGACTTTTTGTAGCTGTTTGATTTCTTTGATAATAAGTTGCAATTTTGATCTCTTCTTGAAGTTTATCAAAGGTTCATTGATACTTTCAACTCTAATCAAGTCTGGATTACCCATTTGGGTGAATATCAAGTCTGATAAGTACACACCAAAGAATGGCAAAGCAGGTTTTACTAATTTGACTTTGTTGAACAATTCTCTGTAAGTAGTAAAATTTTTTTTTGAATCCATGATCTTTGAAAACTTGTAATAGTTTTCTCTATGATCTTTAGAGATTCCACTCCATGTTTTCTTTAATCTAAAGATAGACGATGATGACAGGGCCGATATGATAGATGTCATGGCAGAAAAGTTACTGAGTTCAAATAATTCAACAATGATATCGATTAATCTTTCTAAAATACGGATCCTCTTGTTAATATCTAATTCTTTAACAATTTCATAAGTAATAAAATTGGTAATCAAATTAGACATGTTGATGAAAGATTTGATATTTGGCGAACCTCCTTGCCAATTTTTATTTGAGTGAAGTATTCTATCTAAACATTCTAAAGAACTGATGTTCTTGAAAACATCAAATTCTTTTAAAGTAATATTTTCAGCAAAGGTTCTAGCTGAAAAGCTTAGCAAGTCTAAATATAAAGGACACTGTTTTTGTTCAATATTTTTAAAGTACAAATGAGATGGAACCACCTTTGGTGCATATTTTTTAACAATCATTTCATTATCTTTCAATTTTGCATTAACCTTTAAAGGTTTTAAGATTTTTGCAGTGAACAATTCAATAAAAATATCAACATCTGGCATATTATCAGTTTTGAAAACATCCAACAAATATGTGAACTTTGATAAATCTTTTTCTAAATATTGTGGAAACCAATAATCCTTAAGAAACACAAACAATGCCAAATATGAAGATATTTTTACTACGTTCAATTTTTTCTTGACCCAGATTTCATACTCTTTATAATTCAAACCTTCCTGAGGTATCAAGTTGTATCTGGACAAAATGTAATTAAAGAATTCAAAAGTAGAATCAAAGATGGTTTTAAAATTTTGAAACAAAATTTCATTAAACCATGGATCAGTGGTTATGTGGGAAGTTAAATGTTCAATCAGTGCTATCTTGGTACCAGCCTTGATTTCTTTGTTGTCTTCGTATATCAGCATGTCATCATATTCATACTTCAATAACCAGTCATTGCCATTTTCATCAAACAATCCCTGTTCAGTTGTATCAGGAGTCAGTTTTTTTATTGATTCCATAGAGGTGTTGTTTACACTAGAAATAGTAGCATTTTGGTGTAAAGGATTGACAAATACTTCACCATAATCACCATTATTGGATTTCCTAAATGTGAACAAAGATTTTGCATTTTCTTGAGTGTTCAGATCTTCATCTTCTGGAAACTCTTCATTGTCAATGCTCTCAAACTTTTCTTTAAGTTTTGTAATAATTGATACTAAAGTAGCAACTTTTGGATTATTGATAAATCTCAAAGCGGAGTTTAAAAAGTTATCAGTGATGTTGGCAATTTGATTGATAAGATTGAGTAATTGGTTAAAATTATTCAAAAAGTACTTCATAGTGGTTTTTAATTGGGTTTCCGGGTCTACAAATTCTGTGTCATTAGTTTCAACATCTTGTTCCAGCAATGCTTTGATTAAAGAATCCAATATTGGGCTCTTAGAAGACTTGGTATCATTATAGAAATAATCACCTTTCATGGAACAGAAAACATATGGATCTTGTAACCATAAACATTGTGTATTCATTATACCCTCACCAACCATATCATGATACTTTTGTTTTGTAAATGTGTATTCTAAAAATATTAATCTCATATCATTTATTAATAGCTTCTTCCACTGTATCAATTCTTTGTATTCTGCTAAGCCGTCTTCTTCAGGATTAAACTCAATGTTACTTAAGTATCTATACAACTCAAAATCGATATCATCAAATTGTTTCAAAAAGTATTTGTTAAACTTCAGCACATCATTAGCAGCAAACGCAAAAGACAAATCTCTTTCATAATTTGCAGGTCTTTCAAGTATTAAAACAGCATCATTAGTTTTTTCAAGAATGTTTAGCAAATCTTTTTGGAACTTTTGGGCAAATTTCTTTGTAACAAAACGCTTGGTGCTTGAATCAGAAAGAGAAGTTAAATTAATGGAGTTCGGATTGATCAGGTTTAATAAACTGTTATTTTGAATGTTTGAACCACCAGTATCGTCTTGTTCAAAGGTATCTTTTATGAAGTGAGGAACCAGTTGCGGTATAAATGTATCATTCACTGATACTATTGAGCCGTTGTTAAGATAAAATTTTTGTTTTTTATTTTGGAAATCCACCAAATAATTAAAAATTTCATTGATAATTATGTCATAATTGTTGAACTCTTTGAAGATTGATTGTATAAGTAAGTCTATGTGCAGCCCATGGGTAGTATTACTGGGATTCATACTAGAGTTAGGATTATGATTGACTGAATATGGAATTTTTTGTTTACTATCTTCGTTATTAATAGTATATTGACTGCTTTGTCTGTTCATTTCATTTGCAATGGTATATTGACCGCTTTGTCTTTTCAAATTACTAAAGTTTTCTAGATCGACACTATTGCCCCAATTGTTTTGGTACTTTTCATTAATTCCACCATACCAGTTTTTATTGTAACTGGAATTAATGTTGTATTTTTCAGAATTAAAATATAAATATGTGTTAAAACTTATCACATAGAATCTTTGATTAAGTAGCTTGAAGAGTTGTTTTAGCTTCTTTCTAACAACTTTATCTATGTTTAAATTTTTGTCTTTGATGTACATTCTTATGCAATTTTGTATTAATATAGAGTTTTTAGACACCAAATTTAGGTTTTTGGTGAAAGAAATATACGAACCTTTGTAGAACTTAAAATTAGTCCAATCAACGATATTGTTGTTGATATAAGTCTTGAATGACTTTTCATTTTTCAAAACACCTATGTTATTGGATAAAATGGAAAAATTGTTTTCACCAATTATGGCGATCTTGGCATTTGTCAGATGTTCATTAACAGAACTCAGGAGGTGATCAAATGATTGAATATTAGTGTCTTTGTTCAGTATGAAAATATTGGGATCATTCGGAAGATATTTTGAATATTGATTTTCATTGTTTTTCACGTTGTTTCCGAATATCACATATTTGTTTAAGCTCTTGAAATACAGAGTTTTAAATACTTTTTCGACCGTATAGATAATATCATTTGTGTGTGTATTATTAAACTTGTATCTAATTACATTTTTGATCGTTCTTATGTGGTTATGTGCATTAGTGTCTATGTTTTTTACAATGTTTGAAGGATTGATTATTTGATCTTTGTAAAAATAGTTATCGTTTAGAATAAGTATTTCATTACAGTAACTCAAAGGAAACCATCCTCTTTTTACTTCAATTCTGTTAATATATATAATACCATCTCCCCAATCATCGTTGTTGCCTTTCAACTGATATATTATAGTATTTTTGTCGAATGATAACTCTGAATCATTGCTTGAATGATAATCGTAAAGCGATATCAAAGCTCTGAGTGGTTTATTGCTGCTCATTGATGGTTGTATGGTTCTGTTAGTTGTTGTTATTTTTTAAAAAAAAAAAATTTAAAAAAATTCAATATATTTTAATCCCTTTCTTTTTTTCTAATTAGAGCAAACATCTCGAGAAGTTTTTTATCTTGGGGGGGGGGAATTCGCTTCTGCTAGGTGTAGTCACTGATGAAAATCCCGGTTGAAAAAGTGAATAAGCTGGAATTAGTTGGAATTTGCTGGTTAAAATTACCGTGAAGGATCAGTGGAGTTGACAGCAATGTAGTGCTAGGTACAGCCGATGATTTTATTCTCAATTATGTGTTTAGGTAGGTATAAGTATACGCAGAAAAGACAGTATGCGAATGATTAATTGCTTTTTTCAATAGCTTAATCGGCTATGTATACATGAATGTGCGTTGTATGGGTTTTCCCGTCGACATGGGATAATATTTTTTTTTTAAACCGGCAATTTCAAAATTTTCAAATAATTTTAAATTATTTTCAAATTTTTTTTAAAAAATATTGATCAACAAAATTGGAGTGATATCACCCAAAATCTATATTTATCGAGTTTAAGATGAGCGCTCCACCTAAGACTTTTTCTGTTTCACCTCCAGACAGAGGTTCTTTTCCGCTAGATCATTGGGGTGAATGTACAAAGCAAATGGAAAGTTATATCAAGTGCATGAAATTGACAAAAGGAATCAATGCAGAAAATTGCAAATTACTGGCTAAATCGTATCTGAAATGTAGAATGGACAACCAGCTGATGGAAAAAGACGACTGGGAAAATTTAGGACTACCCAAAGACGAATGAAAATGAGGTAAAATTTGCTTGTATATAGATTATTATTATTTTTTTTTCCTTATATCGACATTGAGGCTATGTAATTCAAGGTATATATGGGAAGTGAGTTTGAATCTGTTGATTCTGCGTTGATTGATGACAAAATTTTATTACTTTTAGCTGAGTTTTATTAATGATGTAACCTGTATGAAGGTCTATTTTTGTAGACTAGCTTAAACTCACTAGTTTTGCTTTTAACAGACCAAAAAAACGTAATGTGTAGATATATATCTGTTTTTTTTGTAAAGATAAATTGAATTCAAGAATATATATGTAATATCTAGTGTTTTACTGAAATTTTGATCCATAATAATCTATATGTTTTTGTCTTGTTGAGCCATTCAAATTAAAGTCTGCTTTTTTGCCGTGTTTTAATAACAGATACTGCAATAAGCTCTTTTTAAAATTTCAAAAATTCCCTTTCAAAATACATCTATTTAACATATAATATACACCACGTTATTCTTCATTATAAACAGAAAACAATCATTGATATTTATATATAAATCAAGTATAAAATTCAATTATGGTCTCAATCTCTTTGGATCTCTTGGGAACAAGGAAGCTCTTCTGATATTCTTCAAGTCTAAGTAGAACATTAATACTCTGTCTAAACCAATACCACCACCAGCATGAGGAGGACAGCCGTATTCAAAGGCGTTGTAGTAATCTTCCAAACCTGGGTCATCTAATCTTAAACCATGGTGTTCCATTCTTTCCTTCAATAAAGCAGGATCGTGAATTCTTTGAGCACCAGATAAAATTTCTTCACCTCTCATGAAGAAATCGTAAGAGTTAGAGTAGTTTGGATCTTCAGGACATGGCATGGTATAGAAAGGTCTTAAAGACAATGGGAACTTATCTAAGATGTAGAAATCAGTGTTATACTTTTCTTTGATGATTCTACCCAATAACTTTTCGTTTTCAGTAGATAAATCGTCGTAGTCACCTAATTCAGGCTTGTTACCAACAGTTCTTAATAATTCAATACCTTCCTTGAAAGTGATCTTAACCATCTTTTCAGGAATTAAGAAATCTTCCATTGGGTATTGCTTTCTAACGATATCAATCAAATCACCGTATCTTTCCTTCAATTGAGTAAAGACAAAAATGAACATATCAGATAACTTATCCAAAACTTCGGAGTAGTTGTTTTCAATGGTCATTTCCATATCAACACCAACGAATTCGGTCATGTGTCTGTGAGTATTGGAGTTTTCGGCTCTGAAAACAGGACCAATTTCAAAGACCTTTTCAAAATCAGCAGCAATCAATTGTTGTTTATAAAATTGTGGAGATTGAGCTAAGTAAGCCTTCTTGTTGAAGTAGCTGACTTCAAAGACATTAGATCCACCTTCGGAAGGAGCACCCAATAATTTTGGAGATTGAATTTCAACAAATTCATTCTTGTCAGATAAAAATTCTCTGAACAACTTGATGATGGCAGCTCTGATCTTGAAAATAGATTGATTAGTAACTGTTCTTAAATCAATAACTCTGTTGTCTAATCTGGTGTCTAAGTTGGTGACTGGTAAACCGGATTCAATGGCATCCTTTTCAGATCTGGAACAATCTTCAATCAAAATTGGTAACTTGTTTGGTAAGACTTCAGACAATACCTTGATTTCTTGAATTTGTAGTTCGTAGTCCTTACAGGTACAAGAGTTGATAGGTTGATCAACCTTCTTCAAAGAACCTTTGACAATTAAAATAGATTCACTGTTTAAAGAAGAAGCCCACTTAATCATGTTCTTGGAAATCTTTAAGTTTAAGTCTTCGACATTATCATTCTTCTTCAATAAACCTTGAATTAAGTTTTCTTGTTGTCTGAAAGTCAAGAATAATAAATTGGCAGATTGTTGTCTCAAGTTGTGTAATCTAGCTCTAATTTCAACGGTCTTGTTTTCAGTGGCAAAAGTTTCTTGTTCAGCACTGGTTAATTTCAAGAAATCCTTTAATTGGAATCTATCAACCTTACTGGAATCTTGAGATTGTAATAAGGGTAACTTACCGTACTTAAAGGCAACATCATCGACTGCATTTTCCAATTCTAATTCCTTCAATTTCTTTTGGGCTTCTAATTCTTGTTGCTTAGCCAATTTCTTTTCTAATTTTTCCTTTTCTTTTTGTAATTTCTTTAAACCTTTTTTACTTATAGGTTGACCATCTGGACCAATCAAAGTAGGTTCGGTGGTGGTTTTTTCTACTTCAGACATTTTTCAACAAATATGAATTCTTTAGATATTTGGTTTAATATATTTTGTGTTTCTGTTACTAAAATATGTTATAGTAATAATGTTATTTTATTCAATATGTCGAATCATCAGAATTGTGCCATTGAAGAAGGAGTATATAGTTTTTTAAAAAAAATTTTTTTTCTCTTTTCTTTCTTTCATATGACAAATCGGGAGATGACTGAATTTGTGCTAGAACTATAACCTTGGTATAAAATTTTTATGTTGATGAGATGTACCGAAACAGTAAAGAAGATTTAGGTTTTCTGGTAGGGTAAATTGTTAATTTTTGACCCTTGACTATAGTCACGTGGTAAATTCTGGTGATTTTAAATCCGATGTTTAAAAGAGTTGTATAATGGTGATTGGTATTTCCCAAAACAGCAACTGTTTTGTTGAAAATCGTGTAGTCTATGTAGATGTATGAGGGAAAAAAAAAAGGGTGATAAGATAATCATGCATGGTTGATTCACATATTACATTTAACAAATAAAAGAATTTAAATGTTGAGGAGAGATTGTTGTATTTCAATGAATAGATGGTAATGGAAAGGTAATAAAATGGTGAATTTTTTCAAAAAGTTGCTTTGGATACGTAATTTATTGCCTTGGATTTGGCAAGAATGCAGGCTAATAGCTTTGCAGGATGAACGCTGATGCAGATAGCTGTTGCTTGAAACGAGTCGTGTAAACGCCCATATAAACGCCCGTATACGTTAAAAGCTGACCAGAATAATCTCATAAGTACACAATTCAGCTATCAGTAAAAAAAATAATTAACTCAAATAATATAATTCAAGCCATTTAGCTTGTCTTATCTTTATCTCTATCGCAAAAAAACACATATTATGTTTATACACTTTTTAAAAATACAAAAAAAAAAAAACAACAACAAAAACTGTGTATCGCAAATCATTATTACAATCTAAATCAATTTTGCTGATAACAACATTAAATCAAGGGCAAATAGAGAAAAGAACACCCTTATCTATCGAATCATTAAAAGTATTGATAAAGGTTGCTAATTTTTTTATTTAGCAAGAATGCATTATATGGAATGTCACTCTGTAGATCAGTGAGTAAAATATGAGATTTGGGTTTATTCAGCAGTAAAAAAAGACAAAGGGAGGGGGATAAGCCGCGGGTAAAATTGTATTAGCAATATATTAATATAGTATTGATTAAGTATTTTGGCTTCGAAATTCTGCAGTTTATTAATGATAAACCCGTGGTTTTGTTCGTAAATGTACTGCCTGCTTGAATTATGGGTCTTGATTAAGCATTTTTGCTTTTATTTTATTCGGTTTTATCACCATAAACTCATGAGTCTGTTCGTATTTTTTCAAAATTGCGTGGCATGGACAAAGATTTTTTGCTGAAAAACCCGCATACAATTGTTGATACAAGGGAATTTTGCCCAACGGCGGTGCAACTTTTGTCTATCAGAGCAGGAATTTGTGTCGATTCAGGCTGTCATTTGTATCTATTAGAGCAGTAATTTGTGTCCATTCATGCTGCTATTTGCACCTATTAGATCCGCTGCTTCTTCCCACTGCACGGACATTTTAGCTTAACTCCGAAAAGCAACAATCCTCCAAAACAACAATCCTCCAAAACAAAAGTCCTCTAAAACACACGTCCTCTACAGATATACTTCAAAGGCTCCATTTTCATACACCAAAAAAAAAAACACTCTGCATGCAAACCTCACGTTCATCCCCCTTCCCCTCTGCATTCACCGCCCTAATCAAACACTGCCCATCCCCTAAATAGTCATCTTCCTATCTCCGCCGCCCCAATTGTTGCGTATTTCCCCCCTTCTAGCGTCGAATTTTCTTTATCTTTTTTTGAACCTTTAAATTTATGAGTGTCAATTTTGTATACCCCGTGTGGCTAACATTTAAAAAAATTAAAAATTAAAAATTTTAAATATTGAATTCACATATGATTAAGTAAAGGGTTTGTTCTACTTTTTTTTTGTACCCTGTATGTTGATTATACTACTACTAAGAATATAGATTTATAACCAGGAAATAAAAGGACGAAGCCATATATCAATGTACAAGATTAACAACATTGTAACCCAGCAGGAACAAGAAGCTGCCTCACCAAAACCTACTAATCAACCGAAACATAATATCAACATAGATTTGAACAATATAAACATTCAACAGACTAATAACTTGAATTACAACACAAATCATCACAGCAGAAAATTATCACTAATCAATGATAATGACAATATGTATATTAATCATAATCCAAGTATAAACTACTTTTTGAGCATACAAACACTTCAAAATGACACACAATTTAATGAATTTCTTAATTCGTTGAACATAACCTACAGTGATTCATATTACAATCTCACCAAGTTAATTCCTTTGATTACTTCTATACAGTCATGTAATTTGAACTACATTCGATTTGAACAAATGATTTATAAGAACAACCAAATCAACGTTGAAAAGTTGAATATTGAAGATTCAAAGGCAAAAAAATACAGAAAACAAGTATATTCAAAATACATATTGAATTTTTATGAAAATTTGAAGTCTTTGATTAATAACTCTTTAAATAACTTATACTTGCTAAAAAATAAAGATTTGGCTTTCAACAACAACATTCTGAATTTGTTGATAATACAACTAGTCTATTTGAAGTTTAGACTCAAGGGCTTTTACGAGTCACAAAACTACAAAATTCACCATCTAAAAGATGGGTATGGTGAATTTGACTTGAATGAAAAGTTTTATTCTAATCAATTGTCAATTGATAAAAAGTTGGGAGGTGGTACATATTCAAAGGTTTACATGGTAAAGTCTGTTTACCCAAACTATATGCACTTTATCAACAATGAAACTTTAAATCAGGTGAACAATCAGCTTTTCCAATACAGAATCAAAAACAATCACAAAAAAATAATTAACAATGACGGAGTATTAATTGAAATTGATATAAATGGGAATGAATATGTTCTACTGGATCATGATGATGATGAAGATGTTGATTTTTTCAATCAAGAAAATTACGATATTGACAATAATTATAACTTAAACAGGTTTTCTAATATTTCATTTAACAATTTCTTGAATAATTGTCAGATTAACAACATAGATTTGACCTCACAAGATATCTTTATTCCTATTCTTCTTTACAACAACATTTTCAATTCGGACCATTATGAACTAGGTGATGAATTCTTATTTTATCTAGGCCAACACTTTTATCAGACTTTTTTGATCAACAATCCTGATATTTCACCAGGGTATAATAACTTACTTGACTTTAAAAATTTTGTTGAGACTTCTTTCAATTCTATTTTTATAGCTACTAGTTATTTTATTCAATATGATCATTCAACTAGTTGTGAAACTTGTAAGCAGTATTCACACGACTTGAAAGACTTGCTAAATACAATTCAACTGGAATTGTCAATGAACGATTCTTACACCGACATCATATCCTGTCCTAGAGTTCAAATGAAATTGTCAAAGTACAGCTGCTTATTAGTTACAACAATTTTGGAAAACATTACTAGCTCTTCGATCTTTACAAACAGCTTTATATTTAAAAATCAGATCATCTTTGATTCTTGCATATACTTCTGGATATCAGATATGAACATTTGGAAATTCATGTTTGGATACTTTGATGGTAACTTACCAAACATGCCTCTTTTGCCTAATCTGAATCATACAAAGGATAATAACATAGCCTTGTATGATACAGCTAAAATGAGTCGAGAAAATGGAATAATCAATGCTTATTTGTTATTGATGTGCAACATCGATAACTTGAATGTTTTCCCCTTTTTCAACAATGATGACTATAGCAATGACACGGACAACCAAATTTTTATAAGATTGATTTATGGGAGGTTCTTTAGTGTTAATGACGACACAGTTCCTTATGAATCACAATATTTGAACTTATTGACTAATCCTGAAAAGATATATCAGCCTGATTTTCCATATTCTGATGACTCCAGTTCAAATACTTTTGCTCTTAAGATCATTAGATACATAGATAAGTATAGAATCGCTGCTAGACAAGAATTATTATTGTTATATTTGATAAAAGAAAAAGACCCTCAAAGAATAAAAAATTGTTTGATTATAGATTCTTCATTGGATATGAAGGGTCACATAATGATTTTAGCTCCTTATTATCCATGTTCAGTGTTTGATTTTAGTAGTTCTAATGCTTTAGCTTATTTTCCATTAAGTCACACCAAGTTGATTACAAAGCAGTTATTTGAGGCTATCAACTTCCTACATTCTTTAGGCTTTATTCATACTGATCTTAAGCCTGAAAATATGGTATTTGAAACTCAAGATTTGTTATATTCTTATAGAATTAGCAACACATTGAGGAATACTCTATCTAATAGAAGACTAAAAGCCAGTGATGGTGTCAGAAAGTTATTAAAGACTCCAAAAATTGTCTTGATTGATTTCGGAACATCTCTTAAAATTGATTCTTATCATCCTGATATTATTTGCACCAGACACTACAGAGCACCTGAAGTAATTTTAGGATATGAGTACGATCTGAAGTCTGATGTTTGGTCATTAGGTTGTATATTATATGAATTTATTATAGGTGAGGTGTTGTTCCACATGCACAACAATGAAGCTCATTTGATAATGATACAAATGTTTATGAACATGACATTGAGATATAACATCAATAAGTCAAAGTTTAAAAACTTAAAAGTATACTCGAAAAATTACAGCAATCAGCTAAATAAAGATACAAAGGCAATTAAGTACTTGTTTAATGCTCATGATAATTATGATTTCAATTGGGATTTATTTATTAACCCTAACATAGAGAGTTCCAATTCATTGATTGAACAAAACAGAAGTAATGAATTGTTGATTGATGAAAATAGATGCAACTATGAATTAAAGGCCAAAGAGATCATTGAGACTACAAAGAGATTGGACATTACAATCACCTCCAAATTAAAGTACTTCCATGAAGTCAATACCTTTGAATGGTTAGAGCTAATAAATTTTGAAAAGATATTAAATGACAATTGGAAAGACATTTTGGTGAAGAATCAAGAAAAGATTTTAACTAATGAGATGTTTATATTTGATTATGACTACCATTTGAGTACGCATTTATGTTTACCAACAGATATTTCTTTAGATGAGTTGTTTGATAATCAAATAGATTTGAACTTCATGAACTTTGACTGCAACTTGAAGTTCTACAACAATCAATTTTTTTATTTGAAGCAAATAATGATTGATCATTTTAATACATTTGATAATGTTGAAAGTTTAGATAAGTTTATCATTAATAAAATTATGACAAGTAAAAGCAACCATGAAAGCTACAAAGAGTGCTTAAGTCAGTTTGATGGTTTTAAAGATGAACTATTCAAAGCTTTGAATCTGAAAAATTCAAAATGTTTGGATTACAAATTATTTAAGAGTTGGTATTTGTTTATTGATTTGTTAAGATGTTGTTTTGTAATAAATGAACATGAAAGATTATCTATTTCTGAGTTGTTAGAGCATCCATTTTTCAAAGACAACAAGAACAATTTTGATGAGTTTGGAAATGAGATAAAGAGTCATATAAGTAATTCCGGTATGTTTGGATACGATAATGACAGCAGCAGTGATGAAAAGACAGATTCTCCATCTAATGAAAATAGCGATAGTGAAATTGAAGAGATTTATGAATTGGAGGACAATGTGATGATTTGGGATGTTGCCACTATGGTTATGTACTTTGACAAATTGGTCATGTATTGGTATTTAAAGGAGTTGTAAGCTTCTTTTATATATACAAAGGTAGTATTATATTATTATTATTTTTTTAAATTTTAAAGAATTTTCTATCATATAATTAAAATGTGAAAAGAACCATAGTACACATTGAAAATCACCAATGTAGTTGATAGCTTCAACAACAACAAACAAAAAAAAATAATGTATAAATCAAATAGATAAGTCAGTAATCGGTATCGAGGTAAATCTACTATTGCTAGTAGATCTTCTACAATTGCACTAAACAAATTATTGAATAATATTCAAACATCACTAACCGCTGTTCATTCCCATTTAACCCCGAAAGATTAAGTTTAAGATTTCTTATAACAGCGTCGAACGGGGACAGAAAACTGTCGTTCCCAATCTCTAGATTTATACGCGTATTTCAGCGTAGCGAATATATCCATACATTTTTCTTTACCCTGACGTGAGCCAAGGCAAAAATAGCATATGAACACGTGATATGATTGTCCACCGAATTTCCCACCTGTGAAATGACCTACCTTGTTTGGCTAGTGTATCCAGATTGTGTGATAAATCACTGATACCACAGCTATTTTATTTCCAAAATAGGCCCAAGTCACGTGATAAGTGAGCTTCACGAATTATGGGACATTGGTATATATGATGATTTTTTCATAGAAAAGAACTGCGTATGTTGTGTTTGTTGATAGATCTCTGCTTCGGATTTAACCAAAGTTTGGTTAGATATGATTTTATAGGGTAAAATCGGAACTTTGTAGCGGTATTATGTTACAAATAGGGATATTCATTGTTACCGTAATTATTCTCAGAAGGGGTGTTAAAAGCTGAATTATTGAGTATAAGTCGCTACATGATCGGACTTAAGAACTAATCAACGAACGTTAATACTCCATCAGCAATTAACAAATTATTTAAGAAAAACGGTCGGGTAACAACTGAAACAAAAACGTACACTACAATGAACATCTCGACGACGTTTCAAACTCAGTTAAACACGTGCGCGTCAGCAATCTCACACTTAAAACATGACACTAATGGTAGCGTAACCACATTCTTCTAATACTGTGAAAAAATCATCACATATTCAACACCCCACTACTACAGTGAAAACTCACACACGTGATTTCATGTGCAAACAGGTTTATGTAGAACTAATATATCTATAAGATTTATACTATTAGCAAAAAAATTAGAAATCGAATATAAGCTAAATAGGAAATGACAAAAACATTGCTTTTATTAAAACATATCACTTTTTGTTTTGAAAAAAAAGTTACTTAGGCAATATATTTAATTTCAATATATAAACAATTAAAGACACATTTGTTTTTCTTTATTTCCTCATGGATTTGATTTGTTTGACTTGTTGATGTAATTGGGCTATAATCTCACTTATTTTCATAAACGCTTCAAATTCATTTGTAACAGTATCCATAATCAATATTAAACCTTGGTTGGTGTCATTTGCAGCATTTTCATCGTTAGTATTGAATAATTGAGAATTCAAAGAATTCATTGACAATTCAAGGTTTTCCAACAACTCATTTAATTCATTGCTTTTGTTTTTCATTTTCAATAAACTTTTCATCATTAGTTTTTCTAAATCTTCTACATTAATCAAGAAGTTAACTGGATCTATCAATATTTGTTGCAACAGCAACTGAATAATCTCACAATCATTGAATATTTCATCAATATTGTTTCTGATATTATTTGTTTTTTTAAAATTCAAAAGCAAAGTTTCTTTTACCTCAAAGTGCAAGTTGCTCAAAAACTTCAAGTCTACAGGTATACTTTCAATTAATTCCAAATGACGAGCATATTCGGTTTTTATTTGGTAAGAAGTCATCAATTGTGTTTCCAAGTACTTGTTTAATAGTTTTATTTCATTTTTTATTTCTTCTGGTAATTCCTTAATTCTAGTCGTTGGGGTTATGTTTAGGTTCTTTAATAAAGGCAAATAACTGCTATGAATTTCAGTTGCAACGTTTGTATTGTTTTGCGGAGTTTGAGTGTTTTGTTGTCCAAACAAACTTGTTGTTGGTTTAGCTCCAAGTAGTCCCCCGCTGTTGGCATTTTGTTGACCAAATAACCCTCCATTAGTGTTATTGTTTTGTTGACCAAACAATCCACCTGTTGTCCCACTATTTGTATTAGAATTTTGACCAAATAATCCACCTGCAGTGGTTGTATTAGTGTTGTTGTTTTGCCCAAATAAACCCCCTGAAGTACCTGTGTTAGTATTGCTCTTTTGGCCAAACAAACCACCTGTAGAGCCTGTGGTGTTGTTGTTATTTTGACCAAATAAACCCCCTGTAGTATTTGTGGTGGTGTTGTTCTTTTGACCAAATAAACCACCAGATGCTCCTGTATTTGTGTTGTTGTTTTGACCAAATAAACCACCTGTAGTGCCAGATGCTCCTGTATTTGTGTTATTGTTTTGACCAAATAGACCTCCAGATGTACCAGTAGAAGCAGTGCTATTGTTTTGACCAAATAGACCTCCAGATGTACCAGTAGAAGCAGTGTTGTTGTTTTGACCAAATAAACCACCTGTAGTGCCAGTAGAAGCATTGTTACTTTGACCAAATAAACCGCCTGATGGGGCATTAGTGGAGCTTTGCTGTTGTCCAAACAATCCTCCAGTCGTTCCTGGTGTACCGTTCGTTGTGTTGTTTTGTTGTCCAAACAACCCACCTGTTTGTGCCGTTGGCTGCTGTCCAAACATTGTTCCTGTGTTGCTATTACCTCCAAACATTAAATCCAAGCTAATAATGTTTTTTTGGTCCTGTTTGTTCAAATAGTTCATATATTGTTTTTCAATTCAAACTCATGCTCCAATTAAGTAAAAAATAAGAAAAAAGAAACATTTCACGTTTTTCCAATGCTTTTCTGGTAGCGCTCTGCATTTTGTCCTCGTATTTCACCCCTTAATAACAAAAACTACGAATAAAACCACTCAATAAAGCCTTTTTGACTAATTTTTTTTTAAGAATTCATTCCTTGATGACGTGCTCTAATCATTTGCCATAGTCTACATTTCTCTTAACTCCTCTTTCTCTCCTTTCCCTGTGTTCTTTCATCAAATATTTTAAAAATTACTCTTCAAAACAGTGAAAAATTTTTCTTCACGCTTAGCCAGCGCCCTTTGTTGACTGTAGGTTTTTTTTTCAAAACACCTTAGGGATTTTTAAAATTCGTATCATTAGTTTTTTAAAAAAATATAGGTCCTTAATACAACCAAAAACATTGAAAAGTTATAAAACAACACCATATTTTATTCTATTTGTTACGAAAATTAAACATAAATTATGGGGATACCAAAATTTTATAGATACATCGCACAAAGATGGCCAGCTATTCAACAAGAAGTTGAATCGCATGAAACAGTACCTGAATATGACAATTTATACTTGGATATGAACTCAATTCTACACAACTGTACAAGAACACCATCAGTTAATGTTATTTTAACGGATGAAATGGTTTGTCAAAAAGTATTTGCCTATATCGATCATTTATTCAACTGTGTTAAGCCACAATCTACCATTTATTTGGCTATTGATGGTGTAGCACCAAGAGCTAAAATCAATCAACAAAGATCTAGAAGATTCAGAGCTGCTCAAGAATTTGAAGAAGCCAGAGATGAAGCTATTGAGAACGGCACTTACATCCAGCCACCACCTGAAGATGAAAATACCTTTTATAAAAGTTCTATTTCTCCAGGTACTGTCTTCATGGCCAAGATGTCTGAGCAATTAAAATATTTCATTCATGATAAAGTATCAAATGATAACTCATGGAAAAATATCAATGTTATTTTTTCCGGCCACGAAGTGCCAGGTGAAGGTGAACATAAAATCATGGAATATATCAGATCCTTAAAGTCCTCTCCAAATTATAACATCAACACCAGACACTGTATTTACGGTTTAGATGCTGATTTAATCATGTTAGGTTTGGTTACTCATGAACCTTATGTTTCTATTTTGAGAGAAGAAGTCTTTTTTGGTAAACAAAACGAAAAAATTGTTACATTAGATAACCAAAAATTCTACTTGCTTCATATTTCCATAGTAAGAGAATACTTGAAATTAGAATTTGATACATTAATTAAAGACATGCAATTTGAATATGATTTTGAAAGAGTATTGGATGATTTTGTTTTAGCCATGATGGCCATTGGTAATGATTTCTTGCCTCACTTGCCAGATTTAGAAATCAATAAGGGTGCTTTTGATTATATTTTACAAGGTTTCAAGTCCATTTTCCAAGATTTAACTGGTTATATGTCTGAAAATGCTGTCATTAACTTTGAAAAGTTTGGTGTTTGGGTCAACTTCTTAGCTAACATTGAAAAGGCTTTATTTGAAAAACAAGATGTTGATGTTACTTGGTTCAATCAAAAGATGATTGAGTTGTCCAAGGAAAGTGAAAACAAAAGAAATGCTATTGGTAGAAGTGTTTTAATTAAAGATCAAAAGAAAATTATAGGTTACTTGAGAAAGTGGGTTTATAAGAATGCCCAAACTTTATTAGGTCCTGAATTGTTTAAAAATCCACCTATTTTGAATTTAAACAAGAACAATATTGTTTTAAGTGAATCTGATCCTGAAACTTTTGAATTACTAAAGACTTTTGCACACAAATTAAATTACAACTTGATTCACTCTGCTTCTACCAACGAATACTCAATCAAAATGTTCATTGAAGAAAAGTATCAAACCGAAACTGAAACTCAAGAAGACATGGAAGAAAGAGTTAGAGAAGCTAGACAAATTTTCAGAAATTATGACCATTCTGTTGTCTTTGAAGATCAAGAAACTTTGAATGAAAAGAAATTGATGATTGAAGAAAGATTTGATACTTGGAAAGCTGGGTACTACAAAAAGAAAATGCATTTAGATTATATTCAAAAACCACACGATGTTGTTGAACTTGCTGAAAACTATGCTGAAGGTTTGCAATGGGTTATGTACTATTATTACAGAGGCTGTGCCTCTTGGAATTGGTACTACAAATACCACTATGCTCCAAGAATATCTGATTTAGCATCAGGTTTCCAAAAGAAATTTGAGTTTGAGCTTGGTACACCATTATTACCATTTGTTCAATTGATGGCTATTTTACCACCTTTGTTCAAAATAAATGTTCCATCAGCATTTAGACATTTAATGGTTGATGAAAACTCTCCTATCATTGATGCTTACCCTACAGACTTTGAGATTGATTTGAATGGTAAAAGACAAGCTTGGGAAGCTGTTATTTTACTTGATGCAATTGATATCAATAGATTAAAGGATGCTATGGAACCTCATTATAACAAGTTAACTGAAGAGGAAAAACAAAGAAACACACATGGACATGATATTATTTTCATTTATGATTCTCAAGTCGATAATGTTTATAAATCTCCATTAAATGGATTGTTTCAAAGTTTACCAAACAATCATTGTGTTGAACAGCCTTATATTCTACAACAATTACCATTGGACAAAATCAAGTTTGGTTTACACGATGGTGTAATGGTTGGTAAACAATCTTTTTCATCATTCCCAAGTTTACACTATTTGCCATTTTCTTTTGATACTGAACACAATGAAACAAGGGTGTTTAATATGGGTTCCAAGGATTTATCTGTTGTATTGCACTTTGACCAAAATGACATTTCAACTGTTAATGATGAAACCATTATCCATTCATACTTGGGTAAAAACGTCTACACCAGATATCCAAATGTCAGATTATCCAAAGTTCATGCCATTTCCACTGCTGAAGGAAGATTTGTTTTAGATAAACATGGTAAGGTTAATCAAATATCTCATAGAAATGTCAACAATTTCAACAGAGATGCCAGTAAGTTGGAATCCAACTTAAAGAGCAGATTTGCCTTTATCATAGGTAAAGTAAGATTTATTTTTGAAGTTCTTCCTGTTGAGGGTGTCATTAGAGCTGAAGATGGTTCATACAAGCTGTCATTCACCACACCTAATGAACCTGAAATTTATCCTTTCCAATTGATAGTTGATGAAGTTGGAAATGATGATATAAGATTTGTTGAAAAGGATCCTGTTGCTATTGAAGACGAGTTCCCATTAGGTTCAGAACACATATTCTTAGGTGACTTCGCTTATGGTGCTCAATGTAGTATTTCTGGCTACTCTGATGACAAAAAAACTTTGAAATTGAAGGTTGATACTTCCAGCGTCATTGACAATTCTATTCCATTTGTCAAGGCTGTTGCTGATACTGACAATAAAGCTTTGAAGTATTACCCACAATATCAAATTACCAAGAAATTGAATTTGTCACCAATTTTCTTCTCAAGAATCTTAGGTAGATTGTATGTTGTCTTTAAAAATAGCAGAAACAACTTAGGTTTCAATTTGGTTGATATGCAAGATAACTTCAGAGCATTAGGTTATGCTGAAAAGGAAGTCAATTGGAGTTTTTCAGATATGGTAGTTACTTTATTCAAAGAATTTAAGGCCAGATATCCATTGTTGTTCAATGGTATTAATGACTTAATGAAGAGTGTATCCAAAAACGCAAGAGTTCCAAATATTGTTATTGAAGATCTATACAACAACAATGCTAAGGAATTTGAAGCTGAAATTTCTAGCTTTAAGAAATGGAGAGATGAAATTAAAGATAACTCTGTCTATGTTTCTGTTTTCTCCAAATCTTTGTCAAGAAATGGTATGGCTGAAGTTGAAAAGATAGCTATCATGAATGATAAGGCTCAAAGCAAGGTTCCAACTTATAAGAAGTTGGCCTCTGTCCCAACCAGCGCCATAATGGATCCAGAAGAATCTTATGGTTTATTAAGAACTCAAAGATTTGATTTAGGTGATAGAGTTTCTTATATTCAACATCATGGTAAGATTCCATATGGCTCTAGAGGTACTGTTATTGGTTATCTACATGAAGGTACTGTAACAAATATCCAAGTATTGTTTGATCAAGAAGTTGTATCCGGTAATACTTTGGGTGACAGAATTCAAACAACAAGAGCTATTTTATTGAGCAAGAGTGTATTGTTAAATATTTCCTCCAGAAGCTTAATTTTTAAGGATCCAACTGCTGATGTTGCTGACAAGCAAGCCGAACAAATCAACAAAGTCAGTGCTGAAGAAAAGAAGAAAAAAGCCAAGGAATTGTTAAAAGTTATTAAAGCAAACGATGCTAAAAAGCCACCTGCTCAATTAATTGATAAGACTGGTGGATTGAAGAAGAAATTGGAAGACCAAAAAAAAGCTGAAGCTGCCAAAAAGTCTAGTCAAACTACGTCTAAAAAACCAAAGTCTGACCATAAACCAAAGGATAAAAATGCTCCAAAGTCTGAAAACAAACCAAAGGCTAAAAATGCTCCAAAGTCTGAAAACAAACCAAAGGCTAAAAAGGCTCCAAAGTCTGAAAACAAACCAAAGGCCAAAAATGCTCCAAAGCCTGATGCCAAAACTGAAAACACAGAACAAAAACCTTCGGTTTCTGTAGCTTAAAAACTTTATATAGTCTAAAATTACATTAAATTATATTTCCATATCTATTCCGTCATCGTTTTTCTGTTTATGCTTGTCAAGTTTCAACTCTTGGTCTACCTTTAAGAACTTCTTTTCAAACCCAGTGGATCTGTCTACTCCGTCCCAGAAAAACCCAGGCTTGATATTGAATCTATTTCTCGGTATACTAATGTTTTTATCTAATGGTGTGTATGCTCTGAATGAAGATATGGCGCCTCGTTCTTTTTTGACTACTTTTTCAGTTTTAATAACTGGTCTTTTTTGTTGAATTTTTTCAACCTTTTGGGTTGATTGACGAGGCTGTCTTTTAGCTGGATATGGTTTAGAACGCCTCAGATCCTTGGTCTCATTTTTAGTCAACTGAATGGGGGTTTTTGGACTACTTTTGGATTTAGTAGCCAAATATTCTTTGAATGAGATTGTTTTTGATTGATTATCAGACATCTTTGTTTTGCCAGGGTAAACTTGTTTCATTTATTTCAGTGGTATACTAATCATCAAGTTACTGTACTGTATACATTTCAAGTGAACAAAAAAACCCAAAATAAAGAGAATAAGGAAAATTGCTTAAATCCGAACGTCGGACATAAGGTCTTATAATTTTTCTAATACTAATGCGTTGTTACATATTAAACAGTCTTTTAATCAATGAATAAATACAACGAATACAGTATTAAATTTTGCTGTTGATGAATTGCATAAAAAAGCTTAGTTGGTTGAACTAAATATTTGTATATATATTATTTATTTTTGCTTCCAAATTTTTGATAGAATTGCCTTATTTTTTGACTAAAATGGCTCTTCTCTAAGAACTATATTTTTTCAGATGGACTGAGTTTGCGCATTAGATGCTTTCTAACGCGTTAACATATAGAAAAGTTATTATTAAACAAATAGCACAACAGAACATGTTTTCATTAAACCAAAGGTAACTCTCATGGACACTTTTTTTAAAGAACTTGATGTGATGTCTAATGGTGAGTTATGGCAAGTTATTGAGTATGCACAGAATAGGCTAAAAACCAACTGTACTAAGAAAAATAGACATCTTTTGTCAACACAGCCTGAAATCAACACACAAGATGAATTTTTGGAAACAAAAAACGAAATTTCAGATATAAATATTACAGATTCAGTCTCCTTTGATGATTATAACGATGAAAATTTTGTAGTTGTAGAAACAAAGTTTTTGAAAGTAGAAGATGTTCAAAGACAAGTGAACAACAAGGAATTTACATATACAAATGATTTGAAGAGGAAATTGGAAGAAATAGACAACTTGATCAATGGGCCAAATAAAATGAAAAAGGAAAGTAAATCAGAGTTGACAACTGGAATGAATTTAAAAACAGAAATTTTTAATGAACCTCAAAACATCAAAATAGCACCTTTCCAGCAATTTGATCCTAATGAAAAAGTTGATGAAAAAGATGTGGATTACTATCCAAATGTTGTGCTAGTTGATGAGCTTATACAAAAAGAAATGATTAATTTACCCACGGATTTGAGTAAAGAAGATCAGAGAAGAAAGAATCTAGCCACATTTTTACAACTCCATAGTCACTTTCCTGCTTGCAAAAAACTAACTTTGAATTACAATCCAATCAGATTGATGCCCTGGAGAATTCAAGACTTTAAAATCAACGAAAATAGTGAATATGGAAGAGAAAAAGAGATTAAGAAAACTAAGAAATACTGGGAAAACAAGAAAAAGTGGGGGAAGTATAACTCCAAAGGTAATAATGATTATAACGACAAGTACTTTGAAAACTTCTACTTGTTTTTTGATAACATGAAAAATGTAGAGAACCCCTTAAGAACCGTTGACAGAATATCATACCCAAGCACTCTTGAAATAAATCAAGACAAGCATTATTTGAGTATTTATGAATACAACGAATGCAAAAAGATGTTACTGCTAGCTTTAGATCAAAGCATTCCTTTTCAAGAAAGAGGCTATTTGTTTAGAGAAGATCTACTAAACCAGCTTGTAGACAGTGGCAAGATGGACATCGACTTCGATACCTTGGTAATTAGTCACATGAAAGATATTATCACATATGAACAGGCTTAAGTCCGTTAAATGACGAAGTATTACTGCAAGGAATTAAAATAGCGAGTAGCAAATAGAGGTGGGGGGAAAAAAATGGAAGAAAAAAAAAATACATACTACCATTCGCCCAAGAAAAAGCAACTCATACACCCCCTTATAAAAGAGACAACAAAAACAACAAATAAGGCAGAGAAACCAAAATTTAAAGGAACAAATATATACGTAACCTTACACATAAACTATATACTAGAATATGAGTGAAACATCTTCTTTAAAAAGAAAAAAGCAACAGCAACAACAACACATTGTTGGGGTTCATTACTCGCTTGGTAATAAGATCGGAGAAGGTTCATTCGGGATTATTTTTGAAGGTATGAACCTTTTATACAACAACACCAACATGACAAAGTACGTTGCCATCAAGTTTGAGCCGAAAAAGTCAGATACACCACAGTTGAAAGATGAATATCGATCATACAAAATTTTGAAAAATCAAGCACATGTTCCAAAGGTATATTACTACGGCCAAGAAGGTTCTAATAACATTCTTATTATAGACCTATTAGGACCATCTCTAGAAGATTTGTTTGAATGGTGCGGAAGACAATTTTCCATCAAAACATGTACCCTTTTAGCAATACAAATGATTGATACTTTGAAGACCATTCATTCAAATAATTTAATTTATAGAGATATCAAGCCAGACAACTTTTTGATTGCTGAGTATCAATTGACTTCATACATATCAAATTCATCAAGTTCAAGCATCAAAGGTTACAACTCCTCTAGTCATAACAATGCAGGAAAGATTGTGTGCAACAATATAAACAATCCAGACAAAGATCCTAATTATGTTTACATAGTTGATTTTGGAATGGCTAAGCAATTCAGAGATCCTATTTCAAAACAGCATATTCCTTATAGAGAAAAGAAATCATTGAGCGGAACAGCAAGATATATGTCGATAAATACCCATTTAGGGAAGGAACAGAGCAGAAGAGATGATTTGGAATCATTGGCACATGTGTTCTTTTACTTCCTTAGAGGACAGCTTCCTTGGCAAGGTTTGAAGGCAGCAAACAATAAATTGAAGTATGAAAAAATAGGTAAAACCAAACAAGCTTCGACAGCTGATTTTCTCTGCATGAACGGGAAGATCCCGTGGCAATTTGGAGAGATTTTGACTTATGCCAGAAACTTGAATTTTGAAGAAGAGCCAGACTACGAACACCTTAAGAAGGTTTTGTACTCTGTCTTTGATGAGTTGAATATTGAAAATGATGGGAGATATGACTGGATGGACTTGAATGGTGGTCGTGGTTGGGACATCAGATTGAATAAGAGAAATAACCTAAATGGTTACGGTGGAGGTAATACCAACAACAATAACATTGCCAATAATGGTGGCAAGTTCCGTCAACAACAAAATACAGCTAGACAAAAGCCTATGGATAATTTGAAGCAAATACAAAGAGATTCTCAGAAATTGGAAAATCAACAGCAACAAGCTTTGAGACAAAAGAAGTCTCTACAAAATGTAAATGAAACTATGAGCGAAAGAAGACGCAGTGAAGAACTTAAGGCTTACTACTTCAACAGCTCCAACGATAATTCCGTTTCTATGAACCCAAACAGCGATGGGTACCAATCTTTTGAAAATGGAAACAAAATGAGATATTCAAGATTGTCTGCTGATCAGCAATATGGGTCCATTCCAAACAATAATAGATACAAGGGACAATTGCTTCCAAATAAAAAACAAAACGGACTGATGTATGAAGAAGAGCAAGATCTTGAAGCCGGTTTGCTTCAAGACTATGAAGAAGAGGGGTATGAAGACGGTACTCTAGGTAGAAAACTCAAAAAAGTATTTTGTTGTTGTTCAATCATGTAATTTTGGCATTAAGCGATATTTTCTAGGCTTACTTTATTTTTTTTTCTTTTTTTTAATCCTTTTTTTCTTTCTTTCTTGTTCTTAGTTATTTTCTACATAGATAATTTCGATTAAATACAGCTTTGTGATAGAGATCTTTGGATAGTTTGTTGTTTTTTAAGCGTTTTTTTTAAGTTTTTGTTTCATTATTTTGTATAATATATATATGTGTGTTTATATCTATATCAATCATTTGTATTTTTAATTTCATTATAATCATAAACCAGACCAGTATAAGTCATCTTCGATTTCTAATTCGTTACTCAATGGCAAGTTGATAGATGAGTTACCAACCAAAATTTGGTACTTACCAGCTTCTAAATGCCACTTGTCTCTGATTTCATTGAAGTATGAGAACGAATCCTTTACAGATAAGTTGAGTTTTACAACAGTTTGTTTACCCGGAGCCAAAGTAACTTTTTCAAATTCCTTTAATTCTTTAGGAACTCTTGGAGCTTGAGATTCACTTACTCTAGATGTGTATACTTGCACAACTTCAGAACCCTCTACTTTACCAGTGTTTTTGACAGTGACTTCAACAAGCAAGTCGTTGTCTTTCAATGAAGTCTTTAAATCTGATATTTCAAAGTCGGTGTAGGACAACCCATACCCAAATGGAAATTCAACTTCTCTCTTCATGTGTTCGTAAAACTTGTAACCAACGTAAATGTCTTCACCATAAAGAACTCTACCCATGTGAGAAGTAAAGTTCAAAAAGGCAGGATTGTCTTCATTTTTCTTTGGCCACGACAAAGATAATTTAGCACCTGGATTAACATTACCAAAAAGGACATCAGCAATTGCATTACCTAGCTCATTACCACCATAGTAAGATTGAAGGAAGACCTTACACTGATCAATCCAAGGAACAGTGACTGGAGTACCAGATTGATTGACAACAATAGCATTTGGATTTGCCTTCAAGATTTCAGTAACCAAAGTGTCAGTTAAACCTGGCAGGTCCATGTGTGGTCTATCATCACCTTCTGTTTCATATTCCCCGTTTAATCCAATAACAACAATACAATTTTTATGTTTCTTGGCTAAAGAAACAGCATATTCGATTTCTAACTTGGAATCAATGACCTTGTTGATACCAACTTGCAAAGCACCAAATGTAATCTCAGAGACTACATTTAATTTAGAAGTACTGATAGAGCCAAACTCAATTCTAACTTTGTAGGTTTGACCATGCTTTAATTGGACACAAGCTTTCTTTTCAATAGTACCTGACTTGTAGGCAAAATCACCACCTTCTTGATCATGCTTGTTGTCTATAATTAACTTGTCATCTAAATAAAATAAAGCGGTACCGGCAACCTGGCAACCAAATTCATAAATACCATCACCATCTTGACATGTGTAAAGACCTTCCCAATCACAATAAAACAATTTTTTTTCAAGATCAATGTGTGGATCTCTCATATCAGACATCTTGTTGAAAGATCTATCAACAACTTCAACTTTAAATGGTTTTTCTCCAGTTTCTCTGTGATTTTCTTTTTGATAAAACTTTACAGATAACCCCTTTTCACCATCCTCAGTTTCACAGTTTTCAATGAAGTTTGACAAAGTCTTATGAGCATCGCAACCTTTGGAATAAGGCAATGATTCTTTTTCAGTAAGGTTTAAAATACCTTCGTAAGGAGATACGATGTAATAAGCATTTAAAGAAGCAGACCCACCACCTGTGTGGAATTTAGCTTTGGCATTTGGACCAATGATACATAAATCTTCTGCATCCAATTTTTTTAATGGTAATATAGAGTCTTCATTCTTTAACAAAACAATGGCTTCAGCAGCAATTTGTCTTAAGAATTGGGATGTTTCCTTGGTGTTGTTCTTAGTATCCTCATTAAAAGTAAAATCTGTAGTACCATAAACATCAACAAAGTACTTGATCATGTTTAAAATCTTTAAAACTCTAACATCAATGTCATTTTCGTTGAAAATGGTACCATCTCTAGTTTCAGCTTTTGAAAACAACAAATGCTTAATAGTTTGAACAGATCTAAATTTTTCAGGACCTGGGAAATCAAAATCTAGTCCTGCTTTTATAGATTCCATTGGGTGGGAGGAACCATACCAATCAGACATTACCAAAGCTCTGGACTCCCATTCACCATGCAAAATTTGTTTGATGTTTTTGTCAGATGTTGAACAATGGACACCTTGGACTTTGTTATATCCAGTCATAAAAAACATTGGATCGGCATGCTTGACAGCCAATCTGAATGGCTCCAAATAAATTTCTCTTAAGGCTCTTTCAGTGACCAAGACATCATAACCAAAACGATCTATTTCCATGTCATTACAAACATAATGCTTCATAGTAGCCATGACTCTTC
The DNA here is from genome assembly GCA_037102615.1 of Hanseniaspora uvarum. NCBI lineage: Eukaryota > Fungi > Ascomycota > Saccharomycetes > Saccharomycodales > Saccharomycodaceae > Hanseniaspora > Hanseniaspora uvarum. Next base: position 802,587 of record BTGA01000002.1, on the reverse strand, counting down.
CAGAATCTTGGATACCTTTGACAATTTCAGCAGCACTTAACCCTGATAAAAGAGGATCTTCTGAAATACTTTCAAAGCCTCTACCACCCAAAGGACCTCTTTGGATGTTTGTAGTAGGACCTAAAATGACTTTGGCGGATTTGTGCTCAGCTTCTGTGGCCATTACTTGACCAATCTCAAATAATCTTTTTTTATCAAAAAGAGAACCAAGAGCGGTACCACATGGAAATGCAGCTGTCTTTGTAGAATTAAAAGCTTTAGATCCACGAGAACCACAAGGACCATCCGTCACTTTGATTGATGGGATGTTCAAACGTGGTATTGGAACTGTGTGCCAATAATCTTTACCGGTTAATAATTGGATTTTTTCATCAAGAGTTAACTTCTTAAGTAAAGTGTCTGGATCAAATGAAACAGTCATTTTGCAGTAATGTTTTGATTGGTTTCATAGATACTCATGATGACAAATTAAGAAAAAAAAAATTTTACGAAAATAAAAATAAAACAAGAAATAAACTGACATAATCTCATTTTATAATTGAATTAAAGTTATAGTAAAGCAATGCTACGTGAGGTATTTAATTTATACTTTTCAGTTTGTTTTTTCTGTTCCTCTTATGCTTGGTTAATTAAATTTGATGCTGCACCAGGAAAAAAAAAATATTTATCTTTAACTCCAGGGCAAATATACCGCTAAAAGTGTTGATTCCTTTTATCCAACTTAAATAAAATACTGTGTTTCATAGTAATTTTATTTGCGTTGATAGCGCAGTGGTGTGTAAACTTTATTTTTTGTTTTTTTGATGTCTCTTAAAAGCGAAAGTAGGCTATTAACGTTTTTGGTTGAAATCTTATAACTGCTTATGTCCGTATTCGGACATAAGCATACATTGGGAACAACTTTTTTTCCTCGTGTACATGTTTTTTTTTTCCATTTATCCATCATCCCCCAAAAAAATCCCCATAGCTACAACGCAATTCCCGGTGTATATATTTTTTAGTCGTTCTCATAAATCAAACTCCACTTTGACACAAACAAAATGAAAAACAACTCCTTTTTTTCCCCAGTGGACAAAGTCTAGAACAAAAACAAAATGGGGGTTTGCTATGGCCAGGTATATTTCACGAAAGCTGGGTTTAAAAAAAAAAGGGAGGAGAAAAGCGCCTATTTCATTATCTGCCTTTAACTAATGTCATTTTTTTTTTTTTGTAAGGAGTATTTTTTTAATGTTTTTCCGCATATCAATAAATGATATGTATTTTTCACTATAGATTTTGTTACTACCCCAGATAATTACTAAAAAATTCCTTCTATTGAAAAAAAGAAATCAGGAAAAAAAAAAAAAGACAGCTGCTGAAAGAAGGCAAAAAAAATAATACACGAAAAAGTTTTTCCATCTACCAAATATTACAGTTGGGAAGTTAATTCTGCAGTTGTATTTTTTTTTAATAGCTTATAACACAATTTGTTGCTATATACGTCACAGGAATGACTAAAATTACATCATTAAGGATTTGCTTTTATATGTTGAATTTAGATCCACCCACTTTTCCATTTCGTTATCTATCTTTTATACTTGTATATAAAGGATGTCTTGATTCTTAAAGTTTCATCTTTTTTTCTTCTTGTTGCTATTTTAGGATGTATAAGTTTATTAATTCATCGATTAATTATGAGAAACATATACAAAAACCATACAAATATACAATAATTATATATTAAAGATATACAGAAATATGTCAACAAATCAATCCTCATCCAACCTATCATTTGATGGAGTTGAAAAAAATAAACAAAACAATGAATCAGACGATGTAAACAAACACGCTGATTATCATTTAGGACACAACAGTGATGATCCTTCCATTGGTATTCATACCGTGTTGCCTACATACACCCAAAAATGGTACACTATGAAACATTTCCAAAGATTAATGTGGGTCATCTTCATTATTTCTTTAACTTCTTGTAACACCGGTTATGATGGTTCTTTATTGAATTCCTTATACACTGAAAAAGATTTTAACAATGCTATTGGTAATGTTTCTGGTTCCATTTTAGGTGCTTTAACTAATGGTTACGTCTTTGGTTGTTTGATCTCTTTTGCTTTTTCTGCTAAAATGAACGATATTTTAGGTAGAAAGAAGTGTCTAATCTACTGTAACGTCATCATGATCATTGGTGTTTTATTGCAATCTGTTGCAGGTGCTTGGAAACATGACGGTTACCCAGAACACTACACCAAGAGAGATGTTTTGGGTATGATGATTGCTGGTAGAATTGTCATTGGTATTGGTTCAGGTGTTATTCAATTATCTGCTCCTTCCTTGATTGCTGAAGTTGCTTACCCTGAACCTACTGCAAGATCTATTCAAATTAATTATTACAACTCTAACTGGTACTTAGGTGCCATTGTTGCTGCTTGGATTTCCTTTGGTGTCAAAAATGTTGCTCATCACTGGTCTTGGAGAATCCCTACCATCATTCAATGTCTATTTGCTGTTGCTCAACTTATCTTAGTTCCTTGGTTTGTTCCTGAATCTCCAAGATGGTACGTTTCTCAAGGTAGATTCGAAGAAGCAAGAGATGTTTTGAATGATTTACACGCTGGTTACTTAGAAAACGGTCAAGAATTAATTGATTACGAAATGACTGAAATTCAATTAGCTATTGAACAAGAAAGAGCTGCTGCCCAAACTAGTTACAGAGACTTATTCAAGACTAAGGCTAACTTAAAGAGAATGTGGATCATCTGTTGGGTTGCCATCTTCATGCAATTGTCTGGTAATGGTTTAGTTTCTTACTACTTAGGTAAGGTTTTGAATTCTATTGGTTACACTTCTACTTCTGAACAATTAATCATCAATGCTGGTTTAATGATTTACAACTTGGGTGTTTGTATCATCCAATCTTTCTGGGTTGTTCCATTGATCAAAAAGAGAGTCATCTTGATGAAGGCCTCTGTTGGTGGTATGTTAATTTCTTTCATTATCTGGACCATTTTATCTGCTAAGGCTCAACAAAACGACTTCAAGGACAAATCCATGGGTAAAGCTGTTTTGGCCTTTATTTTCATTTACTACTTCTTCTACAACTTAGGTTTGAACGGTTTGCCATTCACTTACTGTACTGAAATTTTACCATACACTGTCAGAGCCAAAGGTTTATCTGTCTTTGTTACTGTACAATTCATTGTTCAAATCTACAATGGTTTCGTTAACCCAATTGCCATGGACGCTATTCACTGGAAATATTACATTGTCTACGTCTGTATCTTAGCTGTTGAATTCTGTGTTTGTTTCACCTTCATTGAAACTTCCGGAAGAACCCTAGAAGAAGTTGCCGATGTCTTTGGTGATGGTATTGAAGACTTAGGTGCTGTTTCTGGTATTGCTGCCTTAACTGATGGTAAGAAAAACAAAAACAACGTTGAAGATACCGAATTTATTGAATAAATTCAGTAATAAACTCTTCTATTTAATGATGACTTAATGAAAAATAAAAAAAATAAAATCAAAGTTTATTATATTAACTTTGAAATCTTTACACGGAAATATTTACTTTGTTTTTGTCTAAATGGAACTGTAAAAAAAAAATAATAATAATGAAATAATAATGATTATAAAAAGAGCACTATAATACTTATGAATATATAAATACTTTAAAGAATAAAATATAAAATAAACTTTTAAATTAAACTTTATATAGTAGGGATTATCTTATTTTTTGGAATCCCTTCGTATTCGTAGTATCCTAAAACTAAATTGATATTTTGCAAACATTGGGTAGCAGCACCTTTTAATAGATTATCAATAAAAGCTGTTACAACGACTCTGTTTCCAGCTTCGTTGACTTTGAAACCTCCAATAACAACACCGTGGTATCCGGCAATATTTTTGACTGTGCATTCTTGACCTACATTTAAAACCTTTACAAGCTTTTCATCTTTGTAAAAAGTCTTATAAACATCACAAATACTTTCGTTAGTGTAATTTTCGCCTGATTTCAATGGTATAGATACAGTCAATGAAATTCCTTGGAACCATTGTCCTACATGAGGGATGAATGCAATGTCTCTTCCTAATCTCTTGCTTACTTCACGCTCGTGAATATGGTCAGTCAATGCATACGGAATCAAGTTGTTTTCCAAATTTTTAACATCATTCTTTGGAGATGGTTTTGTTCCAGCACCGGAATATCCACTAACACCAAATACAACTGGTAACCCATTAATGTTGTTGTTCAATGGAGCTATAGATAATTGTGTACCAGTAGCGTAACAACCAGGATTAGAGATCTTTTTAGCTTGAGAAATCAAAGAACGTGAAGTCAACTCCGGTAAACCGTATTTCCAAGAGGATTCATCTACAAATCTGAAATCAGCAGATAAATCAATAATCTTGGAAGTCTTGCAGTTATCAATGCTTTCAATGGCTTCAACAAATGGAATACAAACCTTGTTAGGAAGAGCCATGACCCAGATATCAACTTTCTTATCAGTTTCAAGTTTTTTAATATCAGCTATGGACAAATTTTCGTAAATTATTTCAGACTTTGTGTAGTTTTGTAGTTTTTGACCACAAAGTTCTCTTGAAGAAACATGTGCAAGTTCTAAAAATGGATGATTATTGACCAATTCAATTAAATTCTTTCCAGTATATCCTCTGGCACCAATTAATGCAACTTTTTTAACATCTTGACAAAATTTTCCATCTTCAATGCTTGGAGTTCTTACAATAGTTGAATAGTTTCTCTTAGCCCCAGAAGCGTTTCCAAAGACTGTAGATTTCTTGGATTCATATGAAAATGGAGACTTATCTAATGTCTTGCAGAATTCGGTAATCAATGCAGTAACAGTATCCAAATCTTGAACACCGTACCAGAACAAAACTTTTCCATCTTTTAGATAAGAACCTTCGGATTTGGCGTAGTGGAAGGCTATGTTAGGATCCTTTTCATCAACTACCCATTGCAAAGATGAATATTTCTTCTTCAATTGGGTAAATACATTATCGGTAACCTTGTTTAACCAACCTTGTTGAGTACACATAAATCTATCTAGCTTTGTAACAATTTCTTGCTTGTCATCCAAAACAATGGCAACAACATCGTTTGGCTCATTGCTTAAAATTTTGAATGTTCTAGTTTCTAATTCAGACAAGTATTTGGCAACAGATATTTCTTCATCATTGATGGAATTCTTTGATTTGATGTCTTTGTCCAAACAAGATCTTAAAGAATCCAAAGAAACAGAATCAAAATCTTTTAAGGAATTTCTTTCTACTAATTTGTAACCTCTTCTAACTAGAGTACCAGCTCCTGAATCAGTGAACAATTCCTTTTGTAAGTCATGGACATTGATAATGGCAACAGAAGATGATCTAGGCAAGTAATCTAATAATTCTTTAATTTCCTTGATTTTCAATTTAGTTCCGTACTTTACCCATTCCTGTTTTAGCAAGTGTTCGTATTCTTCATCTAAGTTGATAACAGATACAATTTCCTTTGTGTTTCCATTAACTATACCACCCTTTTCATTCAAATAAACAATCTTTAAAGGTTCAAAGACTCTGGCTAATTCACCAGCAGCAACATCAGCATTGACATTCAACATTTGTCCAGATTCAGTTTCAGCCAAAGAAGTTAAGATTGGCAAACAACCAGCTTTGATACTGGCTTCAATAGGACTTTTGAATACCTTTTTGATATCACCTACAAGGTTGTATTTTTCTTTATTAAGATAATCAGCTTGGAAAACACCGTTCATGATAGGTCTAGCTCTAACTCCCAAATTTTCCAAAGCTGTAACAAGCTTTAGATTTTGCTCAAGGAAACATTGTCTAACAACAGACATTGTTTGAGGATCAGTAATTCTTATACCGTCTATGTACTCTGGCTCAATTTTCTTATCCTCCAATCTAGCGTTTACTTGTGGTCCTGTTCCATGTAAAACAATTGGATACAAACCAACATGATACAAAAAAGCTAAACAAGAAGCTAATTCTGGAAGGGTGTCTGAAATAATTGCACCACCGACCTTAATAATGGCAAATTGTTGTTGTTGAACAGAAGTAAAGTATCTCAAGTATTGTTCGACTTCTCTCTTAGATCCGATGTTGTTTAATAATTGGATAACAGTGGATCTAGTTCCAAATGTTCCGTTGGATGGTGGTGTTGAGTAAGCCTTCTTGGTTGTGTGAAGTACGCTACCCTTGGTTATGATTAAGCTAGGCTTGATAGCATGTTGCAACAAATGCTTCTTGATAGAATTTTTACTAGAAGATAGCATATTTTTCCTTTTTATAAAAAAAAAATTAATGAATTATGGTTTTTCTTCAAATTGTTTCTTCATTTTCAAATTTTTGATAATATTGACTCATATCATTCAATCTTTATAAATGCTTTTTAAATAATCAGCTTTTTTAAAATATTAAAAAAAAATTTTAGCGCTCGCGGCGTTTCTTATATTAAAAAACATGAATTCTGTATAAATTCGGTTGTGAAACCCGATTTTTAAATCTATACTCAGCTACGTGAATTAAAAGCTTTGAAAAAAATTCGGAGCGATGACTTTTATTTCATAGTTGTGTGTATAGTTGTAATTTGTTTGCCATTTTAGTTTATACCAGAATGGTTCACGTGTCATTTGCCTATTAATGTGTAAGCAATTGTACAGATGTATTTTTCTCTATATGTACGTTGATTTTGGGGAGAGAGTAATATCATTGTAAGCCTTTTTAGCACGTGTAAACGGCTGAGCCCTCACGTACTGACTTCGAGTCATCAGCAGGCCGAGTTTGTTTTTTTCTCCCAATGGAAACATCATAAATCAAGAAAAGGCCAAATCCCTACAGTAGCATATGTAATATAACACAGCACCACCACTCATATAACCCTGCAGATGTCTGAAAAACAATACGGAATAGGCTTTGATTTGATGGCAAAGATGGGATACAAAACAGGACAAGGTCTTGGGAAGAACAACCAGGGAATTAAGAAATGCATTGATGTTATAAAAGATAGCAAGCCTACCACAACAGGCATCGGTAAAGAAACGGCTATTCTCCGACAACAAAATGCAATGAATACAGAGATAATAGTAATAAGCGATGACGATGAAGATAACACCCCTGAAGTTAAAGATTTTGAGGAAAAACTGCTTGGCATGGGTGTTAAAAGGGATATCGTCGAAACTTTGAAAAAGCAGGGATTAAACAAACTGAAGCAATTTTACGAATCAAGATTACGCAAACGAAATCAAACATAATTTTATATAACATATCTTGAAGTATAATTTAAAAAAAAAAAAGAATTAATATCATTCATATATAACTATTCTTGACCAAAACCAATGGTCTCCTCAACAGCCCAGGTCAATTTACGCTTCATTGACTCGTAATCATCGTAGTTCGGTAAATCAACTCTGTTGAAACAAGTATGTGATTTTGGCAATTGGTCAGCTTCACCAGCCTTTTCAATGGTAAATCTTCTTGGCCCATCAGACCCTTGTAAGTCCTTGAACCCATTAACTGGGATTCTGGATGTACCAGTGGTGAATTGAAGTAGTCTGGCTTTAGATTCGTTGTCCCATTCAGAAACAATCTTCCAGAACCATTGAACTGTTTGGTCACCTTCTTGGTAGCCCCTATAGTCAGTGTGTTTCTTCCAGTCTTCAACATCGATTTCTGAGATACCACCAATCAATAGCTCAAGTTCTCTTTCATCAAATACAGTGATCAAGTCTTCAGGAATCAATTCATTGAAACCATCCATGAAAGCCTTCAATTGAGCTGATACTCTATCGTGGATCTTCCATTGGGTGAACAGTTCAACGTATTCTTTTTTGTTATCATCAGTAACTTCAATATCCTTACCACCTGGCTTCAATTCAACTTGAACAATTTCTCCAAAGACTTCATCATCTACAGCAAAGGTCAAGTCCAAAATTCCATTGATCTCATTCTCCATCATCCACTTCAAAGAGTTGTAAACTTCGTTATCAACACTTTCCATGTCTTGTAGACCCACCTTCTTTCTTAGTAGCAACTTGTAGAAGGCACCAATGAAAAATGCATCCAAGAATCTTCTATGGTAAACACCCAGACCTACAACTCTACCAATGAACTTGAAGTAATTCAAATGTTCCGGATTGACACCGGAGTTTGGATTGATTTGGATGGTATAATTATCATGGGATGAGTATTCGAATAAACAATAAACCGGATTAAACATCTCATGCGATAGCAAAAAGAAGAATTCTCTAGAAACACCACCGTAATCAACACCTTCTTCACCATCAAACTCAATCATCAATCTCTTTTTCAAGTCTTCAGGACTTTGTCTCATTATTTCTTGATAAGCATCTTCGAATATATTAGATCTCTTAACCTTAACAGAACATTGACCAGGTAAAATTCTCAAAGCTGGTTGAGATCTGAAATATACAACCTTTCTTCTGAAGTCTCTCTTGTATTGTGGTACATTTTGATCTAGAGAAGATGGCAATCTTGGGTCATCCCAAGTGGTTGTCTTGGTATTATGGTCAACAAAGTAGATTCTTGCTGTGTTGGTCAATCTCATTTCCCAGCCTGATGGTAAAGGTCCAAGTTGTGAAACAGGTTGTTGTTGGACTACCGATGAGGTAGGTCCATAAGTTCTGATGTATTGTTGTCTTCTTGGATCAACCCAAGTGGTGGTTCTTGTATTGTGGTCAACAAAATAAGATCTTCCCTCGGGAGTATATCTTTGTTCCCAACCTGGTGGCAATTCACCCAACCCAGATGGTGTAGAGGTTAAAGTTGCTGTTTGTGCGGCGGCTGGAGCTGGAGCTGCTTGCTGCACATTAGTGGCTGAGTTGGATTCAGGTCCTGGCAAAGTTCTATGATCAAATTGACGTCTTCTTTCATCTATGCTTGTGGAGCTTTCTGTTGCTAAGTTAGTAGATAGTTGTTGAGGTAAAGCTGCAGAATTGTCCATAGCAGGTCTCTTCCAAGATGTTGTTCTTGTGTTATGGTCTACATAATAAGTTCTTCCGAAATTATCAGTTCTTCTTTCCCAACCTGGGGGTAATCTACCATATTGATCCTCAAAAGAAGAATATTGCTTGTTGCTGTCGACATTAGCATCTTGTTGTATGTTTCTTGTTGAAGCACTAGCTGTGGAACGACGACGTGATCCTGAAGTTGAGGAAACACGATCAGTTGTTGAGTTATTAGGAGCAGAAGGAGCGCTATTAGAAGTTGAGCTTATATTGGAAGGGTTTCTAGCGTGAGAGGGAGTGTTAGCAGCAGCTGGAGGTCTGGTTGATTGTGGGTCAGCAACTGCAGCAGGATTAGAAGCAGCTTGGCCCTTTGATAAAATCAATATCAATCTACCAGAAACAGCATTACCATCATTTGACTTTTTCAAATCTCTGGTGATGGTAAATTCTTTACCGACTTCAGCATCGATATTATCATCTAAGTGACCTAAAACATCTCCGATTCTTATGTTTACAACACCTAAGAACCCTTGGTCTGCTTTCTTGAATTTTTTTTGGTCAAATATCTGAATAACCAAAGTAGAATTTTCATTAACATTGGCGAATTTGAATAATTCATTCCAATATGGATTTAAAGTTTTCTTTGCTGCTGAAGTTGATTTAGTTTGAGCACCGTCAATGGTCAAAACAGCAAACGGATCTGGGGATCTAAACATATCCCTTCTATACAAGTTTTCACTTGAGACAATTTTAACGTAAATTGTGGACATTTTTTTTTTATTTGCTTCGAATATGTGGTATTTACTAGATAATGTTATGTTATTAGATAATATTATTGGATGTTTGTTTTTTCGAATTCTTTTATTACTTTTCTTCTTTAAAACTTGTGAACTGATACAAACCGATTTTTATATATTAAAGTAACAAATAAGTATATATGTTATCAATAAATAAATAAAGCAAGTCTTATTACTATATATACGCTAGCTTAAAGAATGGAGTTAATGAATTGTTCTTTAGGTTTTTAAAAAAAATATATGCTGTTTATATGATGATTTATTCAAAAAGGGGGAAAACAGTCGAAAAACACTCTCTCTCACAAAACTTGGAACAGCCAAAAAAAAATTACCCACGTATCCCCCAAAAAAACAGGCGTAAAGGAAAATGCAACAAACTAACGATCTCACGTTTTTGAAGGCTGAGAAGCTCCACGATAGGAGATAAAGAAAGCTGAGTGTGCATGTGACCGTGTGAACATGTGACCTAGTGTATAAATGTGGCCCAGTGTATAAGAAACTTTGTTTTTTTAGATACAAATGTATATAATACAAAGATTTTGCAATACATATATATACAACAGTGAATACTTTGGTTGGTTGCAACACTTTCCAGCTGGTCGTAGAGAACTTGCACGTGTGGGATCTAATCTCCGCGAAGGAAAAACCTCCCCCCTTCCTTTTTAACTAAGAGTGATTTTTTTTTTTTTCCTCGTAACAAAATACACATATTTGTTGTTTACTAGTGAACTTAACACTTGAAAAACAGCCCAAACACATTATATAATAAACGAATGGAAGACTGGAGAAAAATAGATATTGATGCTTTAGATGCTTCAACAAGAAACAAAAGAATAACAAATGACGAAATAAAGGAAACTTTGGTTTCAAAGGGCATAATACACAACTATTCTAATGATGAATTAGCAGGATTGATTTCAGAAGTTGAGGGGAAAACATACGCTAAAGACTTCAATGGTTTGATTGTGGACATAATAGCAAAGTACCCAGTGTATTCAGCGGATGATTTAGAGCTAAAGTTGAAGTTTTTGAGAGCTGTTCAAACTGCATTAGTCAGCTGTAAAAACATAGAACCTATAATAAACGCATTATCTGATGACGAAGCCAATATTTTGATCAAGTATTGCTATAAAATCATGTCCATAAAGGAATTCCAAAGCAATGGTCATTACATTGTAAATTGGGTTGACAAAATCATTGCTAAGTTTGGTCAAGGTATCATCTTGAAATACATCACCGATAGAAGAACCATCTGATTGCGATTTGTTTTTTTTTTTTTTTGAATGTATACGTACGTGGATATATATATATATCGATTATTCAATTATTATTATCAATAGTTTGTAGCAACACCTGGTGTTTCATTGGTTTCTGACGTAGCATGTATTTCACGTGATCTACCATGTGTTGATCACGTGCGTAGCAGCAAACGGGCTTTTCTCCGTAAAGCAGGATCAATTTTATATCGCTTTTTTTTTTTTTGCATAAGCATTTCTTCACCACTTATAATATCACTATTTAAAATTTTAAAAAAAAAATTTGATTAATTATGAGTAAAAACAAAAAAACTGTGAAATAAACCCTTGAAGGTAAACCAATATTAAATTTAATCTCTTTGTTACTTTATCAAAAGAATATTAACACATAACAAAAATGTCCGAAGAAAAATTGGAAACCAAACCCAAAGATGTACTAGAAGATAAACCAAAAGAAAGTGACAAAACAAAAAGGTCATTGAGTGAAGAAACTTCAGAGTTTGAAGAACCAGAAGATACACCTATCATTAAAAAACAAAAGATTGAAGAAAAACCAGCTGAAAAACCAGCTGAAAAGCCGAAGTTTGTATTTGGAGGTGGTTCAACTTTTTCTCAAGGTTTCAAATTCAACAAGGACATGATACCTGCAAATGCCAAAAAAGCCAAAGAAGCAGAAGCTAATGAAGATAAAGATAAAAATACCAAAGAGAGTGAACCTAAAAAGGAGACTCCAGTCTTTGGAACATTTGGATCATCAACAACATTTGGTCAAGGTTTTGGGTTATTGAAAGAAATACAAAAAAAGAAGGAAACCACCGATGAAGAAAAGAACGATGAGGAAGAAGATAAAAAAGAAGAGGAAACAAAAGAAGCTGAACAGAAACCAGTATTGACAAAGCTTGAAACAGTTGAGAATGGTGAGGAAAATGAAGATATAGTTTTTAATTCAAACACAAAGATGTACTCATTGACCAGTTTGAAAGAAGGATGGAAAGAAAGAGGTGTTGGACCTATACATTTAAATCACAACAAGGAAACAGATTCATATAGATTGGTCATAAGACAAAGACTGACTTTTCAGGTGTTGTTGAATTTGAAAATTGTAAAAGGCATAAAGATATTTAAAGGATTCCCAGGCTCAACTAACTCTGAAAAGTTTGTTAGAATGGTGGTGACTTTGGACAAACAAGTTGTTCAATATTGTATGAAATTAAACTCTGAGGATTTGGCTAATAAGCTATTTGACAAATTGGAAAGCTTAGTATAGAAAAAATAAAGACTTATATATTCAAGACCAAAATCTTATTTAGTAGTAAAAGCAACAGTACATATAGTTGATCCTTTGATACCTCCAAACTCTATAGATGGATAATTGACGTTTTTGTAGTATTTCAGATTTCCAGTGCTTTCAATTATTCTAATTAATTCTTCTTGAGTAAAATTACAAGATGTTATTAAGAACAACCCATTTTGGGCAAGGAGGTTATCAATAATATGTGGGTAATAGTCCACTAGGGATATCTCTTTTTCTAAGGATTCACTAAATTTAGTCATTCCACTCAAGGCTATGGCATCAAGAGTACCTTTATCAGTGACAACTTCAAATTTTTCATTCTTATCATTTTTGACGGTATTGAAAAATTGAGATTTCTCATCAAATAAATCTATGACTTCAAAATTCAATTGCTTTTGAATGGACTCGTTATCCAAAAACTTTTCTTTTTGGATATTTTTAGCCAATTCAATAGATTTTGCAGAGTAATCACACCCCAACAATCTGTTATTATTTACAAAGTTCTCATCAAAGTCCTCATCAAGCATCAATTCAAACAAAAAGTGCCCATTACCTGTCCCTAAATCAATGAAGTTACTAGTTGATGTATTTGAATTGCTAAATGTTATTTGAGTATCTGGATCGGAAGCTTCAGCCATAAGTAATTCAATCATCTTAAATTCAGCGTCTGAATCATCAAACCACCTTTCACCCAGATCGTTTTTATCTTGGGAGAAATTGTCTATTTCTCGATCATAAAAATCATCCCAGTATTTTTGTGTACCAAGTTTAGAGGTATTTAATTTACTTGTATCTTCCATTGTAGTTGATGGTAGTGAATGGTGTCTTTCCTTTTGAATGGATTTAAGCAATTAAAAGCTAATACAAGAGGAATAGAACATGTATATATGAAAAAAAAAGAAACTAAAAAAAATTTTAAATGTCACGTGATACAGCCAAAACAACTAAATACATAAAAAACTAGTTTAAAGCCAATACATTTAAAAAAGTTTAAATATAAAAAAAATTAGAGATAATTAGCAAGTAATAGTAATTAAATAAAAATATATGTAAAGATTTTAACTATAATGTAGAAATACTTGTCACTGTTTTGTATCATCAATCACACATACATGTATTATATTTGCTATTACAATTATATACATTAATCGGAGTTATTCCCATTCATAACTATATGAAATTCAGGGGGTTTCGCTAATTAATCAGAAAAAAAAAAAAAAAATAGAAGGAAAAACAAAAAGGAAGAAATGCAAACCAAGCAGCATCCAAATATAACAACAACCACAATCATTACTACATGTACAATCCAGAGTTATTTTACGAATTGAATACACCTGTAGCGGAAACAGAATTTCAAGTAATTAAGAAAGCATATGAACTAAACAGCAGTGACAAAAGACCAGCGTTCAATTATGCTTGGGTTCTTATCAGATCAAACAACAAGGACGCACAAGTACAGGGTGTCAATTTATTAACACAGATTTACAAGACAATTGAAGCAGAAAAGAAAAAAGAAGCTTTGTTTTTTTTGACCTTAGGTAACTTCAAATTGAAGAAATACGAGTTGAGTTTGAAATACATAGATTCATTAATTAATGCTGAGGATGATCTGCATAATGATACTTCAAGTTTACGTATAGTTAGAGAAAAAATCAAAGAGGAGATTAGTAGAACTGCTGGAACAGCTTTTGTTGGTTTAACAATAGGTGTTGGTTTGTTGGCAGCAGGTTTGACTGTTGCCAACAAATGGTACAGAACAGGAGGCAGAAAGTAATATATACTGATATTTTTATAACGATAATTTATTCAAAACACATATATATATACTAATCAAAACATATATATTCTAATGAAACCATATAAGATCTAATACAGAATTTATTACTAAAAAATTAAGTGCATAGATATCTACAGATAAGGAATAGTATAAATAGTAACAAGATAGTGTCGATATAATAAAATTAACTAATACGCCCTATTAAAAAAAAATCCTTATCTATCAAAACCCCCTTTATATATAGATCAAAACAATCATTTTATATGTGGCATATTGAGAAAAACCATGATATCTATTTATCCTCGTATAACAACAAATAAGGGCAATTAATGTGACACGAAACACAGGTTTCCCAAATAGGAAATATTTTGGCGTCTTTTTTTTTTTTATCATTGATTTCCGTTTTTTTTTTGGTTGAGGGCAAAAGATTATTAGGTAAAAAACACGAAAAACAAAGTACAGAAGCCCTGATCGTTCCTCTATTTTACACCAAAATTACCATACGCGCCAAAAAATTGTCCCATCGAGCACCAAAAAAATTTTTTTTCTTATTTGAATGAGAGAGAAAAATTTTGGTATATAAAAACACAACATTCGAAGATTCTTTCTTTTATTTATATTAACGCGTCTTTTTGTTGTTTACTTGCATTTTATATGTAATATAGTATTATAATATAGAAGAGATTTAACTTAAGAAAACCAAATTTACCATAAAAAAATACATACATCAATATCTTTTATAAACATGTTTGTTGTTAAAAGAGACGGAAGAAAAGTTCCAGTTCAATTTGATAAAATTACATCCAGAATTGCTAGATTATGCTATGGATTAGATGCTAAACATATCGATCCTGTCAAAATCACCCAAAGAATTATCTCCGGTGTCTACGAAGGTGTTACTACCATCGAATTAGATAACTTAGCCGCTGAAACTTGTGCCTACATGACCACTGTTCATCCTGATTATGCTGTTCTTGCCGCCAGAATTGCCATCAGTAACTTACACAAGCAAACCAAAAAATTATTTTCTCAAGTTATCGAAGACTTATACAACTACGTTAACGAAAGAAATGGTGTTTTGTCTCCAATGATTTCTGATGATGTTTATAAAACCGTTATGAAACACAAAGATACCTTAGATGCTACTATTATCTTTGATAGAGATTTCAACTACAACTATTTTGGTTTCAAGACATTGGAAAGATCATACTTATTGAAGATCAATGGTAAGATCGTTGAAAGACCACAACATTTGATTATGAGAGTTGCTGTTGGTATCCACGGTGAAAACATTGAAAAAGTCATCGAAACTTACAACTTGATGTCTCAAAGATACTTTACCCATGCTTCTCCAACACTATTCAATGCTGGTACTCCAAGACCTCAAATGTCTTCTTGTTTCTTAATTTCTATGAAGGATGATTCTATTGACGGTATCTATGATACCTTGAAGGAATGTGCTCAAATTTCTAAGACTGCCGGTGGTATTGGTTTACACATTCACAACATCAGATCCACTGGCTCTTACATTGCTGGTACCAATGGTACTTCCAATGGTTTGATTCCTATGGTTAGAGTTTTCAACAACACTGCCAGATATGTTGATCAAGGTGGTAACAAAAGACCTGGTGCCTTTGCTCTGTACCTAGAACCATGGCACTCTGATATCTTTGATTTCATCGACATCAGAAAAAATCACGGTAAGGAAGAAATCAGAGCTAGAGATTTATTCCCAGCTTTATGGATTCCTGACTTGTTCATGAAGAGAGTCAAGGCAAATGGTGATTGGACTTTATTCTCTCCTAGTGAAGCTCCTGGTTTGAGTGATGCTTATGGTGATGACTTTGAAAAGCTTTATGACCAATACGAACTAGAAGGTAGAGGTAGAAAGACCATCAAGGCTCAAAAGTTATGGTACGCCATCTTAGAAGCCCAAACCGAAACTGGTACTCCTTTCATTGTTTACAAGGATGCTTGTAATAAAAAATCTAATCAAAAGAACTTGGGTACAATTAAATCTTCTAACTTATGTTGTGAAATTGTTGAATACTCAGATGATAAGGAAACTGCTGTTTGTAACTTAGCTTCTGTTGCCTTACCAGCCTTTGTAAAGGTCTCCGAAGATCAAAAGACTCAAACTTATGACTTCAAAAAACTTCACGAAGTTTGTAAGGTTATTGCTAAGAACTTAAACGCTGTTATTGACAGAAACTATTACCCTGTTGAAACTGCTAGAAGATCTAACATGAGACACAGACCTATTGCCGTAGGTGTTCAAGGTTTGGCTGATACTTTTATGATGTTAAGAGTTCCATTCGATTCTGAAAAAGCCAAGGAATTGAACATTCAAATTTTCGAAACCATTTATCACGCTGCTTTGGAAGCTTCCACTGAATTAGCTGAAATTGAAGGAACCTATGCTTCTTACGAAGGTTCTCCAGCTTCTCAAGGTGTTTTACAATACGATTTCTGGAACGTTGCTCCAACTACCTTATGGGATTGGACTGAATTGAAGGCTAAGATTGCCAAGCACGGTTTAAGAAACTCCTTATTGGTTGCTCCTATGCCAACTGCTTCTACTTCCCAAATTTTAGGTTACAATGAATGTTTCGAACCATTCACTTCTAACATGTACTCTAGAAGAACTTTATCTGGTGAATACCAAATTGTCAACCCATACTTATTGAAGGATTTAGTTGATATGGGTATTTGGGATGAAGCCATGAAGTCTAATATCATTGCTAACAATGGTTCTATCCAACAATTGCCAAACATTCCTCAAGAAATGAAGGATTTGTATAAAACTGTTTGGGAATTATCACAAAAGACTATCATTGATATGGCCGCTGATAGACAAGCTTTCATTGATCAATCTCATTCCATGAACATTCACATCATGGCCCCAACTATGGGTAAGTTAACTTCCATGCACTTCTACGGTTGGAGCAAGGGTTTGAAGACTGGTATGTACTACTTGAGAACACAAGCTGCCTCAGCCGCTATTCAATTCACCATCGATGCTAAGGTTGCTGAACAAGCCGCCAGCTCTGTATCATTATTAGAAACATTAGATAGACCATCATACATTCCTCATGAATTCAAACAAATAGAAAACTGGGAACCTACAAAGGAAGGTAAGATTGTCAGATGGAGAGCTTCTGAAGATAGAGAAGCTGATGAATTAAAGGCTGCTGAAGAATCCAAGAAGAGATTTGTCAGAAGAATTGGTAACTCCACTCCTGTAGTTGAAAAGCCTGTTGAAAAGGAAACATCTCCAAACGATACTCTGATTGAACCTTCAACTAGTAACGAAAACGTTAAAGATGAAGAAGAAGTCGATATCTTCAACTCTAAAGTAATTGCTTGTGCCATTGACAATCCTGAATCATGTACTATGTGTTCTGGTTAAGCAGTGCAAAAAATAATAATAACATTAATAGGACGTTTAATATCTGATATATATAAACATTTCAATAATTTTTTAAATTCGGTAATAATCAAGAAGTTTTTCTGTTTTGTTTTTAAGTTACTCCAGGAGCTGGAGTTGTCCAGTTTCCATAAGGATAGATAAGGGTTCCGGCGTTTGTATAATCACCTCGTTTACTGGAATCTAATAGATCACATCTTGCTAATCTCAAGTACATCTTGATGTTATTTTCATATAACAAAGCTCCGTTAATTAAATCAGAAAGCAAGGCATTTTCATCCATCAAAGTATGGATACTAATGGTTGTGTTAGTTCCTACGTAAACTTCCATGTCATTCACCAATAAGGAAACTGCATTGAAGGTGGAAAAACTAGAATCTGAAAAGTCTAATTTCCAAGTAATTTCATCAAAACGATTCAAGTTTTTGATCTTTGGAGCTGCTGGTATATCGAATATTGGTGGTTTTACCAAATCTCCAGCAGATCCTCTTAGCAATGCTCTTTGTGTTTCAATGATAGAAGCAAAATCCCATCTGGCTATTCCATTCAACAGTAACCCCAGTAAAACACCTTGTAAAACATAGGCACTTTTTCCTCTTGTTGAACAACCAGGTATTAATAACAGAGCTAATATGTAGTGATGAATTCTTAAGCCAAAGCCTGGTAGGACACCCAATAGAATCAAACCAGAAATTAGCATAATGTAAAATTTAAAGTACTTTTGGAATAAATTGGCCTTCCAGACTTTTATAGTTTGGGTTGTTGCGGATATTAATATAATACTTAGAATGAAAATTGTTGCTGAAAATCCACCCTTCTGTTCTTTTAAATCAGATATAGTTAATCTGTCCACTGGCAATCTATCAAAGGTAACATTATTCAATAATCCAACCCAAAATGTTGTGAGCATGATCAACTTCCAAATACCTGATTCATACTCATCATTAAGTGTTCTTTTGATGCTAGCATCATACAAAACATATACAATGAAACATAAAGGCAAAAACTTTTGCATTGTTAGCGATATCAACTCATTGAACGTGCTCCAATCCCTTGGATCAACTAATAACGCTGGATCCATTATCATACTTTGAAACCAATAGCCTTCAACAACTATCCACCAAAAAGAAACCGAAGATTCATATAGGTAAAACACAACACCAAAAATAATCAAGTTTATACCTAAAACATAGAACCTTGGATCCAAACATCCGTTTTTAAATGATGAATTAAAGTCTGTATTTTCCAATACAAATGAATCTGGATAAAAAGAATCAAAATTAATGTTTTCAGAGCTTTCCAAAGCTGGATAGTCCAGTTGGGCACCTGCACTTCTGATTGTAATACAACCTCCAGTAAATTTACTAATCAAAGAATGTTGCACTACTGAGTTTATTGATCTTTTAATAACATTCTTTGCATAATTAAGTATTCCTCTTCTTCTATATTGATTTTTCTCTTTATGAGAGCTAACAAAGTGATGATAAGCTGCTGCACAAGGGTAGGAGTCCCCTCTATAAACATGATCTCCAATTATGTAGTTCTTGTATCTAATTCTTTGATCACCAACTTCCAACGGGGCATATATTAACCCCCCTTGATCACATAAAGCCGGGCACCTGATCGTAACTCCATCTTTGTAATCTTCATTATTTTTGAATATCGGATTGACTAAAACATGTTCTTCAGCGTCATACTCAAATCCACATTTTTCTAAATTGACACCACACCTGTTATTCAGTACTCCTGAAGGATAACCAACACGGGAATTGCATTCCAAGGGAATTATGGATTCATCAGATATCTTGGAGTATGGCAGTACAAAAAATACAGTAATTAAAAGAATCTGGAGAAATGTTACCAGAAATAGAATGAAATATCTCAAGGTTTTGCTGAATCTATACTGAAAATAATTTCTAGGAAATTGGTCTATTTTAAAGAATATTGTGTTGTCTTGGTATATTGGTGGTTCATCAACGACATTTTCAGGCCCATGCCAAAGTTTTTGAAAAATATTAAAATTTCTGTAGTCTTGCTTGTCTGTGTAATATTCATTTTTGTATCTGAACTCTGAATCCTGAGATATTTCATTTTCATTATTTATAATTTTACCTTCTATTTGCGGTTGCTGGGACAGTTCCTCTTGGGAATTTACATATGGTTGAAAATAAGATTCAAATCTTTGATGAAAGTCTTCTGGTATTTCAGAAGCTTGGTCTGAGGGCTCTCTTGGAGATGGCAGAGAAAACGTCTCGAGCTCTAAATTGTTATCATCAAGCTTTATGTATTTATGCTTTAAACTCATCGCCAAGTTTTCGTAATTAAAAGTCTTTGGTGTTTATAATAACTCTTACTCTAGAAATATACATTCAAAAGACATATATTAAAAATTCAATCTCCCTTTGTATTTTTAGAAACGTGAAATACATATACGTTATTTTTCTCCTTTAAGCAAAAGTCACGTGAAATGGTGAAACCCGTGAAAACGTTAGATCTAATTATTATAAAGCCAACCTAAGACAGAACCTTTCACCAAGAAAGACAAAATTCAAAAAAAAAAAAAATACATTCAAATTAAAAACAAAAAAAAACGATACAAAACGTTATTATTGACATTCATATTGGTGTGTTTACTGCCAACTCTGAGCTGAATTAAAGGTCTTTTTATACCAAAACTTGATCTTTCCAGTGGTTTAACCCGTGAACAAAAAAAAAAAAAATTTAAATTTTAAATTTTTCGTATTCCTATATATAAACAAACATATATTATAACTATAACCAATAAAAACACCTATCAGCATGGCAACAATCAACAGAGAAGATCTTGGTCAAGATTTGATGGCACATGCTATACATGAAATTAATGAGAATTTTGAAAAGCTAGACATCCACTCGGATAACGGTATTTTGGGGTTAGATTTTTTAAATTACAAGACTGAAGTATCCAATGAAAATAATAGTCTAAATTTTGATTTACAAAAAGAATATGACTCTATCTTGGGGTTTTTAAACCAGAAAGTTGAAAACATAGAAGTCAATAAGGCTAAGCATACCGCATATATCAAAAAAATAGAGGACCTTCAAAAAATTATGCAGAAGAGCATAAATGGGAGTGCCATAGCAAAAGGCACAAACTTTGACCAATTAATCAAGTTCAATGATGATCTGACAAATATCAATCAAAGTATAGACTACTACCACAAGTTTGTGGATTTTGAAAACATATGTAATGAAGTGGAACTTTTAATTTCCGAGTTGTTGGAAGAGGTTGACTTTTTAGAAATGCCAGACACTGAGTTCATTGACAGAAACTATTCTCAAAAGATTTTGTATGTGCACCATCAAATTAATGAATTGAAAAAATTTGAACAATTTGCAAAGAAATTAAGTGTTTATGAGAATACAGACAAAGAAATTAGAAATATTATAAGCAAGTTTTTTATGAGTGTGGAGAAGTATTCAATCATTAAAGAAAAGTTCAATAAATTTATAAAAAACTTAATAACTGATTTGATTGATTTCTTGAGATCAGAAAGATTCATGATTATTTTGATATTCTTTAAAATTTTGGAAAAAGATACTGATGAGGATATGGAAATAATGGATACTATGAATTTTTTGAAAACCAAACAAGAATCATTGATTATTGTGAAGAAAATAGATTCAAAGAAATATCAAACTGAAAATGAAGACACTAATGTTGTTTTTGATAATCTTATTTGTCAAGAAATAATCAAGAATAGAATAAATACAAGATTGGAACTTAATAGAATGATGGATTTTTTTATTGAAACTCTGAATGCTGAAGTCACTGATATGTTTTCAAACTTGGAAAGTACTTATCATGTCAACACTGCAGAAATTGATTACGAAGTCTTGGATAACCTGGAATGGATTATGAATGAATTGTTAGTTGTATTCGTTCACTTACACAAGTTTTGTTGGGTCAAGTTTCCAATAAGAGAGATATATTTCAAAGCTTATTATGAACACCTGAACAAATTGATCATGAATATACTAGCTAAAGAACCAGATTTCAATAATCTTGTAAAAATTTTACAATTGGATCAGATATTTTTGAAGTTTTTTAATAAAGATTTGCAATTCAAGGCTTTGAAGTGGGAAAGTCCTTCGATTATAGGAGAAAAAGAAAAGAACTTGCTGATTGATGATTATTTGAATTTATTGAATAAAAAAATGGATGAATGGGTTTACAATATACAAAAGGAGGAAACAGCCTTGTTTGTAATGAGAGATAAAGAACCTTCCTTTGATGAAAACAAAAAATTGTGGATATTAGATTTGAAGAATCTATTTCAAATGTTTATTCAACAAATGGATTTATGTTGTGACATAGGATATATCCAAATCTTCTTAGGCTGTTTCAATATCTTTACCAAATTGATTTTAAAGAGACAAAGAGATTGGATTGAATTAGTCAAAAGCGAATTGAAAAAGTGGATAGATTACAATCAATACGCAAATCAAGCACCTAATGAGTTTGAAGAAAGTAAAACTTCCTTGGAACAACCAGCTGGTGGTTTTTTGGAATACTTGATTGCTGTAACTAATGATCAAATGAAGGGTGCTGACTTGACTGTTATGATTCAAGACAAGTACACTCAATTGGTTTCAAACAAACATAAAGATACTATTGATTCAGAAATTGATTTGGTTTTGGATGGTTATGCCGATGTTGCAAAAGTATGTACCAATGCAATTATTGATTTAATAACTGATGATGTTAAAGATAACTTGGCTTTGGTATTGAGTAGCAAATGGTATGTCAATGACAATGATACTTTGATATTACAAACAATAAATATTGTTCAAGATTACTTACAAGACATTCAACAATTCATGAATGAATATGTATTTGTAACCTTTTTGGAGAATTTATTGGAGGAGGTAGTCAACAAGTACATAGAGAGTTTGAACTACAAGCCAATGATTGTAAAGAAAAAGATTATAATTGGGTTCAAAAAAGACTTGGAAATGCTTTTCAAGCTCTTCCAAAACTACAAGCCTAAAAAAGATGACCAAACTGATGAGGAGGAAGAAGATTATACATACGATGAAATGTTAGAAAGCAAGTTTAAGATAATGGAGTATTTCATAGATTTAATCTGCTGTCCACTGAGTCTTGAAGACAATGTTGAAGACTTCAAGAGTATATGGAAAAATTTGATTACCAACTATTACGATTGCCCGATGAATTTGATATACAGAATAGTAAAGTTGAGAATTAAGGAAGAAAAAGAAGTTTCAACTAAATCTTCTACCAACAATAGTATCAAAATGAACCAATTGTTTGAGGCCTGTAAACAAATAAAGGAAGTCAACTTGAAGCATGTTAAGGAAACCAGTTTGGATATGAATACTGTACCTACATTTGTAGCAAAATTGAATATCAATTAATCCGAAATACACGTGGCCTATAGCTGTCATTTTTAATACTTCATTTTTTTTTCCACCATAAATAATGTTGCCTAAATTTTTGATATTGCTTTTTTTTTTCACCCCTTTATAATGCTCGAAATCATTAAAGGGAGAGATTTACAGCTTTGTTAAGTATTAAGAGCTCTATAGGAACCCTGTACAAGACCAATAGTGATAGAATTAAGCTAACATCAAAGCAGACTGAACGTTCAGAAGATACAAAGAAATTAAATTAACACTTTTACCAGTACAATTCCACATATAAAAACAAATATAACCACAAAAATGTCAACCACAACTCCTTTACTTCAAAAAGGCCCAAACAAGAAAATTGCCTTACCTACCAGAGTAGAACCTAAAGTTTTTTTTGCAAATGAAAGAACATTCCTATCATGGTTGAATTTCACCATCATGTTAGGTGGTTTATCTGTTGGGTTATTAAACTTTGGTGATAAAGTTTCCAAGATATCGTCCATATTTTTCACTCTGGTCAGTGTTGGATGCATGATATACGCTTTGGTTATTTATCATTGGAGAGCCAATGCAATCAGAAAAAGAGGGTCTGGACCTTACGACGATAGAATGGGACCTACAGTTCTATGTTTCTTTTTGCTTTTGGCAATTGTTGTTAACTTCATTTTGAGATTCAAACATGATCAATAGTTATATATAGTTTTATCCCTTATAAACACATGAATCTTCTTTTTTTTTTCATTTATTTTGTAATACATGGTGTCTTTCATTTGAAAAGATAGTTTTATATTGAAAAAAAAAGGCAACATAGCTCAAGAGGTAATTTTGCAGACTGAATTGAAATCATGTAAATTTTTGTTTACCTTATGGTAGCAAACTGTATTTTTGCAATACTGTAATTTGACCAACATGTTTACAATTTTTATTTTTAAAATACTTTTATATTTAATTTGAAGCCATTGTTCAGTTGGTTTTTTTTAAAAAAAAATTTTTTTAAACTATTTTTAAATGTAAACATAATTTTGGTTTTTAAAAATGAAAAAACTAACTTGGTAGCGCTGCAGTAACAACATAATCAAATTCCCCATTTTTTTTTCTACTTTTCGGTTAGGTTAACGAACCCGAAATGAAGGGGGCCGGACCGACGGCTAATAAACAAATGATGAAAATAGGGAAGCGTGATGAATTGGGTAGATGGACATAACATCAAATTATCAGCTTTAGGCACAAAAAAAAAAAACAGCAGCAAAATAACGGTTTTCTTCTTTTGTCAAGATGTTGTTCATGCATGTATTTCTACAGACGGAGGATGTATAAATCCGAAAACAGTTGTTTTTATTACATGCATATATATTTTTTTAAAAACAGATTAATTACGGAGAATGGTGATATTACTCAACGTACTAATCAGTCAACTAACATATTTTCGTTGATCAACATAAGAAATAAATCTGTTACGGTTAATTTTACAGTCAGGGAACAGAAATAAAACATAAATATTTGCTGACATATTTTTGTTCTTAATATGAATAAAATAATTAAAAGAAATTTCAATTTTTATACACTTAGAATTGTGAATATAACATACTCACTTCTTGTTGAACCGTAGGATAAAGCGAATTTAATTCAAAATAGTCCAATTGAAATGATGATTTGGTGATAAAATAGGTCGGAACAAAGGTGGGGTAGGCCATGGAGGAGGGGTTAAGGGAATTAAAAGCATAGAAAAAAAAAGAAAAGGAAGAGGTAAAA
The DNA here is from genome assembly GCA_037102615.1 of Hanseniaspora uvarum. Lineage (NCBI taxonomy): Eukaryota > Fungi > Ascomycota > Saccharomycetes > Saccharomycodales > Saccharomycodaceae > Hanseniaspora > Hanseniaspora uvarum. The sequence goes on along the minus strand of BTGA01000002.1, from coordinate 777,891 downwards.
TCCTTTTTTAAAAGCTAAAAACAACGCCAAAATTAATGATTGCGAAGGTTTTGGGGCTTTAAGACTAGCAAAAATGGCAAAGAAAAAAAAAAGAGGGTGGAAAAATATACGTTTTCTTATCAAAATATAGAGTAGGCAGAACGGAGGAACTTTAAGATCATCGATTTTTATTCACATACTAAGTGCTATACATTTCTTATACACAAAACGGTTACTGCTGAAAAGTGCCACATATATAAACTTGGAGTCTGAAGAAGATTTAAAACTTATTTAATTATTAGTTTTTTGATTTTAAGTAATGAATTTAAAAAAAACAAATATTTTAAGAAACCATTCTTAATAAAAATAATAGTCAACCAACTATCAGAAATACACTATGTTAAAATTAAATAACACTGCATACGCTTCTGCGTTAAAAAACCCAGTCCAATACTCCAAGTTTGGTATTTCCCAAGCAATTCAAAGAAGATTGAATCACACTTTGAATTTCGATATGAAGTTACCAAACGGTCATAATTATGATCAACCTACCGGTTTATTCATCAACAATGAATTTGTCAAGCCATTGTCCAAGTCTAAACCATCTATCCCAGTATACAATCCTTACAACGAATCTCTAATTTGTGATATATATGAAGGTGGTGCTGATGATGTCGAACAAGCCATTGATGCTGCTGAAAAGGCTTTTAAAACCTGGAAACTAACCACTCCAGAAGAAAGATCCAAATTACTATACAAGTTAGCTGACTTAATTGAACAAAATGTCGATTTATTAGCTTCTATTGAAACTTTAGATAACGGTAAAGCCTTAAGTTCTGCTAAGGGTGATGTTGGTTTGATGGCCAACTACTTCAGATACGGTGCCTCTATGTGTGATAAGTTACACGGTAAAATCTTCCAAAACAACGCAAAAGACGGGTTTGGTTACACAGTTAGAGAACCAGTAGGTGTTTGTGGTTTAATCTCCTCTTTCAACTTTCCATTAATGTTTGTTTCTTGGAAGCTTGTGCCAGCCTTAGTTACCGGTAACACCTGTGTTTTCAAGCCAAGTGAACACTCTTGTTTATCTACTTTATACTTTGCCAATTTAATCAAAGAAGCTGGTTTCCCACCTGGTGTTGTTAACTTCATCACTGGTTTAGGTCCAGTTGGTGCCACTTTAACCAGTTCTCCAAAAATCAAAAAGATCTCCTTCACTGGTTCCGTAGGCACTGCTAAGAAAATTATGTCTTCTGTTGGTATTAAGAAAGTCACTTTAGAATTAGGTGGTAAGTCTCCAAGTATTGTTACCAACAAGGCTAAGGAAGATTTGGATAAGGTCATTGATAACATTTGTTTAGGTATTTTCTTCAACTCTGGTGAAGTTTGTTGTGCTGGTTCAAGAGTCTATGTTCAAGAAGATATCTACGATGAATTAGTTGAAAAGTTAGTCAAGAAAGCTGAAAGCTTAAAGGTTGGTGATGGTTTCAGTGACCCATACTTTGGTCCATTAACCAACAAAATGCAACTAGATAAGGTTAAAAACTACGTTGATATTGCTACCAAGGAAGGAGCTAAGCTATTAACTGGTGGTAAACAAATCGGTGACAAGGGTTACTTATTCCAACCTACCATTTTCGGTGACTGTACTAATGATATGAGAGTTGTCAAGGAAGAAATCTTTGGTCCTGTTTTATCTTTGATTAAATATAAGGATGTCAAGGATGCTGTTGCCATGGCAAATGACACTGAATATGGTTTAGCTGCTGGTGTTTTCACTTCTGATTTAAACGAAGCTATTCAAATATCTAATGAATTAAATGCTGGTACTGTTTGGGTCAACACATACAACAACTTCCACCCATCATTGCCATTTGGTGGTCATTCTTCTTCTGGTTACGGTTCTGAAATGTCTGAAGAAGCTTTCCACTGTTACACCAATGTCAAGGCTGTTAAGATGAATATTAAATCTGTTATTTAATTGTCTTAAAAATTATGCTATACATAAACGAGGATATATGAAAAAAAAAACCAAAAACAATATGAACCATTTGGTTTAAAAGTTTTAATGATGATAATGATGATACTATATTAAATAAAATAGATATATATACAAGTTTTATTTATATGTAATAACAATGTTTTAAATGGAAAGTTATGAATAGAGCTCATTTAATTAAATTTTTTTTTGCTAATGCCTGTAATTTTGTTTAGAACACACGTGATCTATGGTATCGGACTTTTGTCATATTTTATTTTTTTTTGTTACATGATTTGTCAGCATGATTAATAATTATGTTGAAAATACCCAATTAGGAAAATATTTTTTACAAAAAAAAAAGAATATATATATATTTTTTTTAGACAGAAAACAACATACTTTTTTCTCTCTATCTTAAAAATTAGGCAGAAAATCTAAAATACTTACACAGTTTTATTCAATATTTTTTTTTTTTGCTCATAAAAGCAATTATTCTTACACATTAAAAAACATTTTTCAAAGTATTTGTTAAAAAAAAATAATAATTTTGATGGCTATAAAAGCTAGATGTTGAACTTTGGCATTTAATTTATAGTGAAAGATCTTCCTATATTTACTGTATAATTATCATTTCTTCAATAGTGGGGTTCACGGTAATTTTTCAAATTCTAAGATTCATGTTCACGAGCATGTTTTTTTGAATTTCTAAGACTTTTTGACAAGTAAATCTTTATTGGGCTTGCTTTATTAATTATTTTATTATTAAGAATGTTAAAATATATTGAAGAAAACCAATTCTATACCACATATAACTAAAGAAATAATGGTATGTACCATATATTATTGAATACAAGGATTGGCTGAAAGATATAAGTGATTTATTTATTAGAATATGACACGAGATGATGATACTGTTGTAATCACGGGTTGTAAGGAGTTACATTGGAGTTTTAGACCTATTTTTGACAGTTCAATTTCAAATAGAGAGATATAAATAATTATCAAATGTGCAACGAAGACTCAAATTAGTTTGTATTTTTTTTTAAAAGTGTTTAATAGAAAGAAATGTACTGAAATTTTGGCAATAAGCATCTGTTGTGAATTAATACCGCAAAATTGAGATATCAGTCAAATAGAGAGTATAACTATTTGTTTATCAATTCACATTAAACATTTGAATTTTCTTTTGGCAAATTGCTTAAGACAAATTGCATGATTTATAGGAGTTTTTGAGGTTCTAGGGGTTTTCTTATTCAAGAGAACTCTTACAGTTTCAATAAAAGCTTCACCATATTAGTACAAATCTTAGTATTTTACACTTATTAAAAATTGATTCTTTAGACCCCAGTTTACTTATCAAATTCACTGCTTTACACATCTATTCAAAGTACAATAAAACACTTATTATCATCGTCAAAGAAATCTTTCATAACATTATGTTAATTTTTTTAAAAAAAAAGTATGCTTAAAACAATCAATTTACTAACAATTAAACAACATTTCATATCTTTAAAAAAATCAAATACCATATTTTAAATAGTCTGACGCTATCACTATTAGAACCAGAAAGGTCATCACCAACCCATTATTAGCTAGAAAGCAATTCGTTATCGATGTTATTCACCCAAACAGAGCTAACGTCTCCAAGGATGAATTAAGAGAAAAGTTAGCCCAATCTTACAAGGCTGATAAGGATGCTGTCTCTGTCTTCGGTTTCAGAACCCAATACGGTGGTGGTAAGTCTACCGGTTTCGGTTTAGTCTACAACTCCGTTGCTGATGCCAAGAAGTTCGAACCAACCTACAGATTAGTTAGATACGGTTTAGCTGAAAAGGTTGAAAAGCCATCTAGACAACAAAGAAAGCAAAAGAAGAACAGAGGCTTAAAGGTCTTCGGTACCGGTAAGTCTTTAGCTAAGAAGGTTGCCAGAAGAAACGCTGATTAAACTTTATAGCATATCATATCTTGAAAGGAAAAGACACCACAGTTGCTTTATAAAATATGTTTTATATAATTACATGAGCATAGTTTGCTTTTCTTTTTGTTTATTTTAATACCTATACGCTGATACAGAACACTTATAATATTATCTTTTTTAAAAACTTTAATTACAATTTTTATAAAACAACATCTATGTGGCTTCAACTGAATTTGTTAATTCAACTACAGCCAGCCAACTTCTTTAATAAGTTAAATGTTAATAAAGTGGTAAAACTCCGTAATAGAGTTATCATTTTAGTTCATTCAAATATTGGGTGAATAATCGTATAGAGCAGCAAACCATACACACAGATTATAATACTATATATATATAAAAGATGAATAATATAATAATCGCACTTTAACCAATTTTACGGTCATCTATAAAGGATTGTAGAATATCTACCGATTTCATGTTACTTCCATGCTCTGTGGTACGGTGTTGATGATTTTCTTTGTTGCTGTAAGTTTGAACATTCGACGTATTATTGGTATGCAGAACACTATTAGCAGTAGTCTTTGTAAATTCGGTAGTGAAAGAATTTGTTATATCAGTGTTACTAGCCGGCTGTAAAGGATTGAATCTTGGCGCAAACAATTGATTATTAGATGCCGTTGGCGTTTTCATCAACATGTTTTTCATTGGAACCCTGAAGTTCAGTAAACCATTATTTGATCTTATCTTTTTTAAATCAGTGACTGAGTGTATCTTTCGAGTGGTATCGTTGTCTATTGAAGAGTGATTAACCATTCTTGCTTGTTCGCTATAGTTCTTCTTTATGTCGACTCCACTTGGATTCATTTGAATCAGCAAATCTTCAGGAATATCAACTTGCTGAATTCCTTGTAGATCAACAACAGACGATAAAGAAGATGATTGATTGCTATTTTGCACCAAGTTTGGATCTGAAGATTTCTCTTGCGTCATATCACTTAGAGGTGACTTGGAAGTGCTGTTATGAGAACTATTAACTAGAGGATACTCTCTTTTATTATCATTTGAATAAAAAAAGCTTTCGTCTTCATTCGCATCCTCATCTTCACTGGAGTCCATTAATATCAAGTTTCCTGTTTTTTTACCATGTTTAAAGTGGGATCCATTAACTTTGTTCAAATGTTCATTAATATTTGGAGTCCCATTTGTGTTCAAAGCATCAACCATGTATACAACTGAATTGGGATCCTTTAATTTCAAACCAAGATTATCTGCTGTATCAGAATTTTCCAAATGAGCAATATTGGATTTCATTTGATCATAAGCAGCGTCTTCATTATCCGAATCTTCTTTAAATTCAAATGGTAAAGATTCTGCATCACTGAAATTTTGATTATCCAAATCGTTATTATAATTATCATTTTTGTAATAACCTGTGAATTCAAAATGATCATCAAATGCATTGTCATCACTGTCAGTGTCACTTTGCTCATTGTAATATTTCCAATGCTTAGTATCTGATTTATCATTCAAATTACTACTGTTAATGGATGAATTCTGTGGCAAGTAATGAGATTTTGGTAATGAATATTCAGGATTGGCTTTGTTCAAATCAAGGGACTTCTTATCATATCTTTTATTGAACCTACTATCAAATGCTCTTTGGATCATACCTGTACTTTCAAGAGATAATCTCTTACCAGCAGTAAATTGTCTTAATGTTTTAGGTATGGTTGAGCTATTAATGTCAATACTCATCGCTAAATTTCCATTGTTGTCTCTTAAATCGCTTCCAACATGATTTTTACTATCTTGTCGAGCTAAATATCTAGCATTGCTGTCAATATAGAAAGAATCTAATGAAGCAAATGAGGAGTTCAAAGGCAGTGAAACAAATTTTGTGTCTGCATTACTTTGCTTCAAATGATGCTTTCTATGACTGCCATTAATATCTAAATCATATTCGTTATGTTGGTAATCCTTATGTGTATAGTAATTATCATCATTCATAAAATCATCATATTCCACATCGGAATAATCAGAAGTTTGTATTTTATCATTCAAAAATGCAACTCTTTGGCTGTCACTTAACCCATCTAGGGTGAAAGGATGATTTTTTATTTCTTCCAATGTGATTCTTGTCAATGGATTTTTATCAAGTAGTTTTAACAATATGTTTTGTGCTTGTAATATTTCTCTAACTTCCAAGTTTGGTAAATTCATTGGAAATTCAAGTTTTCCATGACATATGATCTCAAAGAGTTTCAATTCATGACTGCTGTTAAAAGGAAGCTTACCAAACAAAAAACAATAAAGAGTGATTCCTAATGCCCATATATCCAAAGGAAATGAAATAACTTGTCTTATTGATTTAGTCTTATAGAAAGATACTGCATTGCTTATACAGATTTCAGGAGCATAAAAAACAGGTGTTCCGACTGTTTTTATCAAATCCTCTTCGGTACAAGTATTCAATAATAAAGAGCAACCAAAATCACTTATTTTCACAACATCATTGGCAGTGAGTAGTAAGTTGGCTGGTTTCAAATCTCTATGGAGTACATTTTTCATTTGTAGATATTCTACTCCTAAAACAAGTTGTCTAAAGTAGTCTTTAGATTTCTCAAACGAAAGTAAAGATGGACCTTTGGCATTTATTTCTAATTGATCACCAGAACACCATCTGATTTCCCCATGTGCACAATACTCTAATATTAAATAGATTTTTTTACTTTCTGGATCATTCAAAACTTCAAGCAGTTTGATTACATTTTTATTTTTCAGCAGCTTCATTATAGTAACCTCTCTTCTAATCTTGTCATCACTGACCCCATGATCAATTAAACTTGGATTGACAGTCATCACTGACCCCATGATCAATTAAACTTGAATTGACAGCATTGCCGAACTCGTCTATTTGATTGCTGTTAATATTATCCGTTTCAAATTCAGCATTTAGAGTATTATGATTCGGCTCTAAAGAAAACTTTTTTGCCATACTGGTTGAGTGTTTATTAACAATTTTCATTGCGTTCAGCTCATTTGTGTGCATATTCTTGACCAATTTGACTTTCCCAAACTGTCCTTGACCCATTTCTTTTATAATTTCATAGTGGTTCAACATAGTTCGTTTGGTTATAGGATCATACTCCAGTTTAATTTTAACAGGTAAGAAAATGTGTGTTTGATGGAGTGGATTATTTAATTGTTGTTTTCTTTGTTTTTCCAAAATTAAATTCAATGATTCCAATGAACTATTAGATCCCCAACTGTCATTTGTATATAGTTGATTACCAAATCTCATTTCAGTCTGTTCTTTAAAAATATTGTTTTCATTGCCTTTCTTGAAATTATCGTTATTTGAATGTGAATTATGGTTAATATTAATTGCATGAGAGCTGGAATGGTAGTTTGAATTTCTATTGAGCTCTAGATTTTGTATCAAAGGATTTGCCATGCTATGGTTACTTGAATTCATATAATTGTTTGAATCAAAATTTGTTTGAGACTTCCTCACGTAGCTGTGATTGTAAGATTTCATTGGTATACCACTATTATTTTGCATTTTAGGATTATGAAAACTTGGGTAGATTTTTAATTAGGCTAATTTAGGGATAGCTGGTTGTTAATTAAAGTAATTTTTCAAGAAAACTTTGATGTATTTGATTATATATATATAAAAAAAAAATAACAAATTTTTTATTTCCTTTCTGTTGAGTAATCCTCTAAGTCAGTATAATAATTGTTTTGGATCTAGTCATCTGTGGATGATTTAAATTAATGCGAATACTTTTTTTGAAAAACCTCAAGGCATGAAGGGGATTCCTTTTCTCAAGAAATAATACTTCAAAGCAAAAAAAAAAAAACAAGTATATAGCGAATTTTGAAATCGCTACACGATGAAAAACAGTATGGTGCAAAGCCTAAAAACGCTACCAAAAAAGCAAAAAAAATTGGTAGCGTAAACTCCTCATAGGGGGCTCGAACCCCTGACATTTCGATTCCTTTTGAACTTTTACAACTGAGAACAGCTGCTGTATAAAAGTCGAACGCTCTACCGACTGAGCTAACAAGGATGAGTTTACAACACTTTTTTTTTTTGGTGTTCTTTATATAGCTCACATAAGAATATGATAAATATTAGAAACGTGACCGATCGAACTAGATTTTTTTATTGAGAATGCGATAAAAAAAAAAAAAGCACGTCTTGATTATATATATCTGTAAGAGTAGTAAAGGTTATTATTAACACCGATAGACAAGAATTTCACACCAAAATACATTATAAAATAAATACCTCTTTTATTTTCAAAATATTAAAATTGGATTGAAACTTTGACTTAATTAATTTCTTTATTTTTGTAATTTACCAGATGGATAAACTAGATAATCAGATATATGAGAAGAAAACTGTAAAAGAAGGAAGTAAAAACAATTTTTGTTTGGTATGCATGGAATCAACTAACATATGTTTATACAAAAAAAATTTTTACAATTTTGAATTCAATAAAAAAACATATGCAGATTGGTTTTATGTATGCGAATGGCACTTGAAACATGCAGACTTTTTGGAAGCTTGTGAAAGTCAAGAGATAAAGGATTTAAGGCAAGAGTTGAAAAATACGAATGAAAAGATCAAAACAATTAAAAAGAAAATCGATGAGGAAAAAGGTCAGATAAAGACCCCAGAATGGTTAAATAATGCTATGAGCTCAACTGGGTCATACATAACTGGTAAACTACCATTTTCAGGTAGTAAAACTGAGGAAGATGGAAACAAACAAAATGATACCGAAATGATAATTGAAAAAAAAACTAATAAGCAAGAAATCGAAGATTTATTAGATAACATAACAGGAAAAGAGCAACAAATTAAGAAACTTGAGGAAAGTACCAAATTCTACAAGTTATCGGATTTCACATACATGAACAGAAAGGATTCCCTTGCGAGTTCTTTAAAGGCGAAATTTATAAAAAAACAACCAGTAATCCAAAACAAAAAGGTTGCTGTCACGAATACACTAAGTTTTCCATCGGCTCCAACACATGAACTGTGATTGAAATGAAGTGATGAGAATAAATAAATTAAAGTAAAACTGGTAATATCCAAGCAAGTTATTAGTATATATAGGTTTAATTATGTTAGTATTTATAAACACTGGAAAGCCTGTCACCAGTCAAAACACACATTCTTTCGAATTTGTTATCAGAAGTATCCAAAAAATCAAAATCAGTAATGATAAAATCCATAAACCATAAGGACGTAGCATATGCCAAAGCAGCCTTATCAAAGACTTTTTTGGTTTCTAATTTGTATCCCAAACGTGCAAATTTCTTTGATAACTTCCATAATGAATCTTGTATTTGGCGATTTGACCAAGTGTCTTTGTCTGGAAGGTCATTTTTTCCATTATCGCTTTGCATGTTAACAAATTCCTCATATTGAACTTCAACAGAATCTAAGACTTTATCGAATTTGTCCTTGAAATACTTCAAAGTTTCATAGTCTTTGCTTTTGTAGCTATCCATTTGTTTTTTCAAGTAGCCCAAAAACCAAATTTTTAATTGGATCAATAACTCAAAGTCATCGTTGTTCAAACCAGATAGTTCAGATTCCTCTTGCTTCAAATACTTCATAAATACATGTGTCTTTGATAGCTGACGAACTTTTGATATATCACTGTTTTGGGTTGATAATGTCTGAGTTGAAATAATGTTCTCTGTTTTGCTCGTTTTTGCTTTTAGTCTGTTTGGTAACTCAGCAGTTAAGTCCAAATATTGATCATACCTTAATACCAAATCCGTTCTAATATTTTTTGTACTCAATTTTTCTTGTTGATGGTCATCTGGAGAGACTCTAGATGAGCTTTGGCTGCTTGCATTCGATATAATTGAAGCGGATCTAAAAGCCTTAGTGATGGCTTTAGTCATTCCTGCAAAAGATGAAGATCTTCGTTTTTTTTCTTCGTAAATATCAGCACTAGTGTTGCTTATGCTACTTTCTCTTCTTAATAATTGAGCAGGCGATTCAATATTGGACTTTAATGCATGTTTAGCAGCTATGCCACTATGATCGTTTTTATTTGATGATGTTCTCTTCACTAAGACTTTAGACTTTCTTCTAGGACCATTTATAGGAAATTCATTAGTAGTAATAATTGCTTCATTTGGAATCATTAAATAACCATCTGCTTCAGAGTATTGTTGACTAGTTGTAATGTTTTTGTTAGCACTGTCTTCATATTCTTCATCCGAAGAAGAATCAAATACCTCATTATAAGTAATTGGTTTAAAGTTGTGATCTTTAAGTTCTGCTCTGGCAGAGTTTGACTCTTTCAAAGCTAGTAGTTTTTCTACATTAAAAGTATCTTCTATACTATCAAAAGACTTTACCAAATGATGATTGAAAAACTCATCAAAAGACATACGTTTGACAGGATTGTATGTCAATAGTCTTTTGATCAATTCTTCCATATTACTGTCAAGTATATCATATTCATCAATTTCATCAGAATCATCAAAGTCGTCATCACTGCTTGAACTTGAATTTGAGCTCAGACTAGTGTCCGATTTAGAAGATCCAACAGCTGGAAATTTCAACCCAACTGTTTTGATTTTGTTTAGTAGATCAATGTAGTTTTTAGCTTGAAATGCTGGTTTGCCAAAACACATTTCATAAATAACACACCCAACTGACCATAAATCAATTTTTGCATCATATTTTTTGTATGATAATATCTCCGGAGCCATCCATTGTGGAGATCCACACAATGTTTCTGCCATTGATTGCTGTGGTAGGAATCTGGCAAAGCCAAAATCGGCAATTTTCAAAACAGGTACCAAATTGTCAGCTTGTGAAGTTAATAATAGATTTTGCGGTTTAATATCCCTATGTATTAGGTTTTTAGATTGAATAAAGTGTAAAGCATTAGCTATTTGCTTGATAAAAGAATACGTCAAAACACAATTCAAACCATTGTAAGTGTTCATAGGAAATCTATTGGTTATCTTTTCAAGCATATGGTAATTGAAGTTTGAAGATATTTGTTTCTTGTGGTCCATGCTGTTGGTGTTTGAGAATCTTATAATATTGGATAGATCACCAATATCACAAAATTCCATCACAATAATTATGTTTTTGTTGTTTGAATCTTCTTCGTCATTGGATTGTAAAGTCTTGGGGATAGAGTATGATATGAGTTTTACAATGTTGGGGTTTTTTAATCGTTTAAGAATATTGATCTCAACTTCAATATTATTCAAAATGTTATTATTTGCTTTTAAGTTGTTTGAAATTATGTTACTGTTTTTGATTATTTTGATTGCTACTGGCTCTTCATTTGAAGACATAAATGCCTTATAAACGGTAGCATATGACCCTTTACCGATCTTGTTTGATATGGTTAAAGATTGATCATTGATCGTGATATTCTTATTAATAGTATCACTCATCTTACGGTCCTACTTTTTTATATGGTGGTTTGCTTACTTAAATGTATAAAACGTTGTTTTTTTGAATACTGTGATCATATAGTGTAGCAGATGTCCGTTACCCATAGATAACGAAGAAATAGATAAAAAAACAGAAGCTACAAGATGAGATTTTAGGCTGTTTGTAGGGTGGGTCACGTGCCACACATAGTAATAATATTACACACAGTAAACTCCGATTTTCAAGTATGTACAACATGGCGACTGTGTTGAAATGACTACAAAACGCTATAAAGCAGCTACTAAACAGAAAAAGGAAGTAGTTCACATAATTTATTACACTTTGTTTGCTATTGATTGGTTTACACCACAATGTTTGGGACTGATACGCTGCTGATTTGTTCAACATATAAAGGGGAAGTAATAATATAAAATTTTGAGTTTAGTACGACCAGAGCTAGTTGGAATATTTTGATAAAATAGACTCTTACCAATCTCACTTTGAAGCCATTGGGCAGTGAAATCAGTTGAAACGTTGCTGTATTTCGACTGCAGTGGTTGTGTGCTCGGATATAACAAAAAACAACCTTCTGGTGGGGTAACTTCTTCTAAGAGAAACACGTGATCGACAAAAAAGAAAAAAAATTACAGAGCTTCTCCCGCTTCCTGGTTTTGTTTTTATACCACCATTTCGACAATTGACATATATACAAGCAAGAGTATTAAAAAAAAGACCCATATTAACATACCATGTCTGAAAGCAACAACAACAAAAGACCTTTGGATCTTGATGATTTAAATGATGATGATTTATACAATGACAACAATAACAACAAAAAAGTGAAAATAGAGGAAGCCGAGACCAAACAAGAGTCGGAGTCTGAGTATACTGATGCTTCTGAATCGGATGACGACATTATTTTCAACTTCGGTAATAACAGTAAGACTTTGAGCAGTAGTACAGCAAATAAGTCCAGTGATTCAACCAATGCCAAATCTGTTGATATTGAAAATAAAACATCTTCCATCAATAATTCTTTAGAGACTAGTTTAGACTCTACCGGAGAAAAAGATAAAGCTGCACTAACAACAGATGGAGATGATTACGAGGAAGGAGAAGATGAAGAAATTCAGCCAAACTTCTTGATAGAAGACGAAAGTATACCTTTTTTTATCACCAGCAAAGATAATAAGCCTATAGACATCAAAAAAGATGATGATTTTGAAGGAGTTGACTTGAAAGAAATTGAACCAAGTTTCATGAAGGAAAAACCATGGAGATCCTCAAGAGCTAAAATAGAAAATTATTTCAACTACGGATTTAACGAAGCTACTTGGATGGAATATTTGAACAAACATACAAAGTATAACGTCAAGTACAGCGGATCTAAACTTCTTTATCAATTACTTCTTTTACAAAACCAAAACAGATTAGACAGCTACAACAACATAAACAAGAACAACTACCAAAGTGTGAATAGCGACAATGTTAAAAGTAATCCTCAACAACAAATGAATATACCTGAAGTTGCAAAGCTTAAAAACTTATTGAAATATCAGCAAAAGCAACAATTGAGAGAGCCTCCATTACCTATCATACAGCCTATAATTAATGCGCAAGGTAATATTATTAATCCTAATGCCATGAATAACTCTTCAAATTCTTCGAACATGCCTCCTGGCATGGATATGAATATGCCTTCAGGAAACATGTTCCCCTTCCCACCATTTAATATGATGAACATGGGAAATAACAACATCAATAATAAGCATAAACCTAGAAAGTAATTGTAATAAGTATAATTTACAGTTTTAATTAATCTATATATATATAAAGTTTGTTATAGCCTTTTTAATTATTATTTAAATCTTATTTAATTTCAATATTCAGTTCTCTTACAACTCTTAAAACATCCAAAACTTCTTTTATTTTGTTCAACCACATTTTTCTTTGGTTGATAGTATCACAACTTAATACAACCCTACTTTTATCATCAAATACCATTTCAAAATTAAAGCCTGGTGCCGGACAACTTTCGCAATCTAATAAGATATCATTGACGTTTTCCAAGTTAATAGATATTTTCAGTTCTTCTGAATCATCAACATTGTATGCGTTCAACAACCCATTTTCTAGAACAAATTTTCTTCTACGAACCCCACTACTTTCAGGTACATCCAAACCTTGTTGGTACATGATTCCATGTCTATCAAATTTGATACTTAAGATCTTTTCTTTTCTATTGATGATTTCACTAATTGCGGAAATAGATTTCGGAACAACATTGTTGACATGGGATAGGTGAAGAATTTTGAAATCCAAAGATCCAATATTTTTTAAAAGATTGGCATTGTTGAATGATGATGTAGCCAAGACATCGCCTTTCTTACTGTTCAAGATATTAGTCATTAAACAAATATCAGAAAAAGATAGTTGTGCTGTAAACAAACCAAATGTTTCCCCATCAGGAGAAAAGTTTGTGGACCAAGGATCTTGTACCTTTTGCTCGACTTTTTTGATGACAGTTTGGTATTCTACTCTACGTCCAGCTTTTGTAAAAATACTCGAATTGTTGGAATTTGAAGAGCCTGTTTTACCTTTTCTATTAAAAATTTTCTTGGTAAAACTATTTGTTCTTGGTTCATCAGTATTGCTTTTGTTGCTTTGAATGATTGGGATTCTGTCTTGAATTTCGACAACTTTGTTTTTAGGTTGATCATAACGCATCTTAAACGTAAATTGTAGACTTGAGACTATGTCGTCATATCCATCCAAAGTGTCTTTGATTGGAATTTCTGTCATGTATTCTTGAGAGGATATGTCGATATTTTCACCTAAACTACCACTATTGATATTAGTCAAGGGTATCCACTCAGATTCAATGATTTTTTTACCATTATCAAATAATATTTGTAATTCAGCCTTTTTATCAGCAAATGTCATGTTAGGATAGGATTTGTTTATAAAATTGCTTAAAGACAACGTATTCAAGCTAATGTACAAGTAACCTAAGTTTGACAATTCGTTGTTTTTCAACTTTAAAACCCTCTTCTTTCCATCAAATTCATTATTTTTATCAATTTCAGACTCTTGTTCTATAGCTACCAAAGGCTTTTTCTCTACAATTTCTCTATTAACAACCTTCACAGGTGAGCTTACTTTCATTTTCTTGAAGTCATTGCTACTTTCCTTTGGAGTTTGTGGTAACACGTCATGTTTTTCAAATTGAATTTCATCTTTTTGGGGTTTTATGCTTTCTTGATCAAACTTTATATCATGAAGAGAAATCCCATTTTGTAGTAGTAGATCTTGTACATTACCTATGATAACTTTTTTACCAGTTTCTTCTTTAGCAAAATCAGAACTGGCAGATCCCATAAAAGCATCTTTTTGTTTATCTGAAGACTCTTTTATCAACTCCAAATTGTGGTAAATACCTAAACCAGTAGATGTTCTTTGAATAACATGATCGTCTGAGTTTTTCAAAGTTCTTTTGACCATTTCACTTTGTTTGTATGCATCGACATCTAAATTGGTCAAAGAAGAGTTTTCATTTTTCCATATATGACTAATTTTATTTTCATTGTTTGAGTCTTCTTTAAGTTTGTCATAATCATTTGTTGGTTCTTCTTTGGCTGTGACACTTATAGCAGAATCCCATAGTTTATTCATTTCAGATAGCAAACTATGACTAGAGGCAATTCTGTTGCTTGTAAAATTGTTATTAGATTGAGGAATTGTGTTTTCAGAATCTGAGACTTCTGCTTTCAAAATGTCTGAGGTTACTCTACGTCTTAGATTTCTCAAAACATTTCTAGATTGGTCTAATTGTGAATTATTAACAGAAGTTTTCGGATATTCAATTTCAGAGGATACAATTCGATTCATGACATCTTTGTATTCAGATCTTCTTGTGTCTTTATGAATAGAATAGTCAAATACAGCAAACGAGTTTTCAAATGAACTAAAAGAAGGCAGATTTGGTGATAGTTGAACAATTTGACTTGGAGAAATAATCCTATTTGTTTTGAACTTATTGCTTGAAGAAGAAATTGATCTTTTTTCATCATTTGAAGACATTCTCAAATCTGAATTATTCTTGATATCGTTTTCAAATTTAGAGTATTTTACTGATGCTACTGACTCAATATCAGATGCATTAAAGGCATCGTTTGATTTATTAGCAATTTTCAAACTGAAACTAGAGTTGAAATCTCCATCGCTGTCTAATGTATTGTTGTAACTTGTTGAATCTTTTGAATTATCTGAATCCATAACAATGTGATTGTTTTCTAAACCAGTGTCTATTCTTTGTAGCATTTTAGTGACATCTTGAGTTTGTTCATCTAACATTAATGTATGTTCTTCTTTATCGGTATTGGAAACTTCTTGAGATACTTGTCTACTATTATTTCCCTTTTGGTCACTTATAGTTACATGACTTAAAATATCAGAGTTCATAGAAAACAGCCTTTTGTTAAAGATATCGGAATTGAATGAATTTATTCTCATTTTCATATGTTCTTTTTTTAATTCAGTTGAAGATGATTTTTTTCTTTGTTTACTAAACATATCCTCATCTGATCTATCCAGGTCGGTTTCACTTTGCTCGGATGCTGTAACAAAGTCTTCTTTGGCACTAACAAAGATTTCAGACTCATTGTCTGTAGACTGATATCTAGAAATTTTATTATTTTGAATAGCATTTGATATAGAGGTTAATCTTTCTTTTTGAATTGAATTGTTTTTAAAATTTGAAACTGGCATGTTGGAAATGTCGTCATCAGAAGATATGTTGTTTTCATTATTAATAATTTGGTTTATATCGGTTATGGTTTCAGAATTTGACAGTTGCTCAAGTTGCTGTTTCTTCAAAGCATTACTGATGTCTTCCATTTCCTGTAGTAGATTCATTGAATCCATGTCTAGACTAGTATCCATATGAGTATTAATATTCCTATTTTTTATTGGTTCTTTATTTCATAAAAACAAACGAGAAAAAAACAAAAAAACCAAAAAAATACAATTTTTATATTGATTAAATTAAATATATAATTAAGGCTGCAATAGCCTACTAACTATATGCTCTGTCAACTTATTAGTTGTACTCTGACAGTGCCAGTTTTTTTTTTTTAAAAAAAAAGACCTTAGGGTAAACAATTATTCACAAGTCTGAATAATTGTTTACTTATTTCCTAAAACGGAAATAGAAGTGTCAACAAAAAATAAAGACATATATAGTTAAATTTCAATACAGATTTAAAAGCAATTATGAACTCATTGTTGATATATCAGCTAATCTTCTTTTGGAGTAGCACCTGTTATTTTCATCCAATCCAAAGCCTCATCGTCAGGA
This sequence comes from Hanseniaspora uvarum, assembly GCA_037102615.1. NCBI lineage: Eukaryota > Fungi > Ascomycota > Saccharomycetes > Saccharomycodales > Saccharomycodaceae > Hanseniaspora > Hanseniaspora uvarum. Next base: position 761,228 of record BTGA01000002.1, on the reverse strand, counting down.
ACAGTGTGTAAAGTTCTTAGTTTCTTTTGTCTGAAGTATAGCTCACCACATGAAAATCCATTAATAGTAAAATCTTCTCTTGGATCAACTTTACATTTCAAATCCAAGTACTTTTCTTTGGTTTTTTCCAATAAATATTCATCACTGTCTGAGTTTTTTCCAACAGCGTATGGAACATTCCAAAACGGAACATGGTAGTAACCAATGTTTAAGTATTCAATTTGATCCATTGGCAAGAAGATAGAGGCGAATACGGAATGGACAGGAGCATCACCGTGTCTTTCGTAAAAGAAGCCACCTTGTTTATCCAAGTAGTCAAAGAATTCTTTGTATTGCTTTGATCTCCACAACTTCATATTCGCAATTTCAAAGTTGGACCAGAAATGACAACCATTGTAAGTTTCACCGTTATCTTCACTGATAAAACTGGCAAAGTTTTTGTGAGGAACATATTGTGGATGATTATTGGTGAAGGTCAAAACAGAATCATACAAAGAAGGAATTGTTGCTTCGTATTCATGTAAGGATTGAGTAAAACCGTAAATCTTTTCGTTGTCGTTCATGTACTTGAACAAATCCTCAGGAATGTTACAAGGATATCTAGTACTTGGCTCAACTCTCCAATACCAATCATATTCCAACATGATAGGGTGTCTCCAGAAAAACCCGGATTGGTATCTGCACATGAATCTGTAGGATTCAGAAGCACCGTAAATAACATTAGCCATATCGATTCTGGTTTGAGCGGCTTTGTCTTGATCAATAAAATCAGGATAAGACCAATGTTCTTCAGGAACTAAACCAAACTTGACGTTACCAGAGCACTTTTCGGTAACTTGCTTTTTGAATCTTGGAGTGAATTCTTTGTCATTCAAAAAGACCCAATCATAGTGGTACTTGTGGTTAAAACTAGCTTCAAATTCTTCAATTGAAGTTAACATATCGGATAGTTCTTCATTTCTGACTAATGAAACCATCGTAGCATTCATCTTCGTGTATTCAGGCTTAGAAGTGTCAATGAACCATTCATCAAACTTGATAGGTTCGTATAAGTTTGAATTGATGTGTACTTGATTCAAAGTCTTGTCGGCCAAAGGATCATAAAAGTTTGCTAATCTTCTGACTCCATAATTTACATGCTGGGGCTCGTGTGTTTGACCATCAAATAGCTTGTTGTAAACTGCTTGTGAGTTGTAATCTTCATGAACATTAGAAAACAAAAAGATTGCTATAATCAAGATCAATGATAATACAGTGTATGTCAATCCTCTAAGGATTCTTCTGTTGATTATTGGCATTTATGTCCGTTCCTTGGTTGGTCTGTCTTGTTAATAGTATTTTAAATTACTTGTTGTTGTCCCTTTGTCACTGTATTTTTTTTAAACAAGCCTTATAGTGAATAATACATTGTTTTTTTTTTATAGGGGGCGGAGTAAAGACTTCCTGAAGTACGTGTCAATTTTGCTGGTATCGGAGATAAACAATTCCTGTTACTAAACCAACGACCTAGAGCCAATCCCTTATGACACAACAGGTTATAGATACAAGTACACTACAAACAAGGTTTAACAAATTGTTGATAACTGATAATGATAAAATAATACTAACACCGTTTAACTGTATTTTTATTTACAACAAAAATAAGGAAAATTGGGTATCCTACACCAGTATAAAGGAGATAATATTGTATGAAAAGAGCATCAAGATTATATTCAAAGACTTATCTACAACCGATATCATAGGAGATAACAACGAAGGGCTTTTATCTGATATTTTCAGCAGTTTATGCTTGAAATATTACCAAAACAAACCTTTGCAGTATTCAGCTGAGATTATTTTTACGTACTTATCAGCTTCAAATACTTCTAATATCCTTATCAATTGTTTGCCAGAGAATATCATCACTAAAGAATTAGACAGACAAAAATTCAAAAAACATAACAGCAATTGGATTGTTTCAGATATAAACAGCCATTATCAAATATGTGACTCATACCCCCAAAAAATGATACTTCCTAACAACTCTTCATTGAAGAATTCAATCATACATGCCAAGAACTTCAGAGATCAACACAGATTTCCAATAATTTCTTATTTAAATGCAAATTCAAACTTAATACTAAGATCATCACAGCCTATGACAGGAATAATGAACAAATCTAACAGCCAAGATGAATTTTTAATCAAGGAATACCTAAGAAATGCTGATATTAGCGATAAAAACAAGTTTATAATTGTTGATTGCAGACCGCTGAAAAACGTATATGCACAAAAATACATACTCGGTGGTGGAACTGAAAACATGAAAAATTACCAGTTTACTGACTTAAAAAGCAAGGAATATGCCAACAGCAAGGCTTATTTTTTGGGATTTCCCAATGTTCATATCTTATCTGACCAAAATGAGGCCATGCTAAGCTGTCATATTATCGGGAACAGCAAACAGAAAGATGAAAACGTGAAACCATTGGACTTTGATTGGTATTTGAATATTCAGCATGTTTTGAAGGAATTGGATTATTTATTAAAGGAATACCTACTCAATAGTTCGCATCTTTTGATTCATTGTACCCATGGTTGGGACCGTACTTCATTGATGACTTCTCTATTAATGATTTGTACTGATCCATATTATAGAACAATTGAAGGGTTCTTTGTTTTGATACAACTAGAATGGTTAAATTACGGCTTTAGGTTTGCTGAGAGATTTGATGTTAATGAGTATTTCATAGATGATATGGAGGACATGATGACTGAAGAAGACACAGAACCACAAGAAGACAAGACCAACAATGGGTTTTTTATGAACAAGATTGATTCTTTTATGGACAAAACCAAAAACAACAACATTGCTGACATTCATACTACTTTGAAAAAGAAGTTGGGAACCCTTGATATTACTGCTATATCTAATAAATTCACTACAAACGATGATATTGGTCTTGATCCTATTATTAAAAAGAAGCTTTCTGAACATTCATGTTTCAAAACAAAAAAAAAAATGATTGATCATTCAGATTTTGAACAATCTTTCAACTCTGATGAAGAAAATGAAATAAAAAAGATTTTTAAGAATCCTGATTCCAAAGGTGGTGTATCCCCTGTATTTATTCAATTTCTAGATATAATCTATCAATTGATTAAACAACACGAGTCCAAATTCCAATACAACGGTAAGTTTTCACTACGGCTTCTAAAGGAAATTACATCTGGAAAGTACTATGAATTTTTATTGAACAACGACAAAGAAAGAACCCAGTATTTGCACTCGTTAAAATTAGATGAAGAAAAGAAAGTAAAAGTTTCATGGTATAACATGATTGATACTAAGGAATCCGAAAAGAATTCTGACTATGAAACTCCTACCGATCAAAGTGATCATTGGATCTTCCCCAACGAATCAAAGGTCACGTTTTGGAAAGCTCTTTGGAGATCTTAATTCACATTTCAACAATAATTTTGTTCACTTTTTTTCAGTTATTCAAAACGCGTTCAATGAACAAAATGCCTTCATATATACAATTCGTAAGAGCTTCCTTTTTTTTTTTTTTCTCTCTCATTCTTGGTACATTCGAAGATCATCATTAAACTCTTAATAACCATCCCAACCAAGAATACATTTCATGAATAATGCTTGCTATAGCTCTTCTTCATACGTGAAGATAGCTGATATTCACAGATACAAAATTAAATACAAGTTATATGACGACAGTTTAGAAGATTATCTCAATGGAGGATCAAGTTATGTCAGAGGTATACCAGATAAAATCACAGTTACCATTACCAATACAGTTCCTTTATCAATGAGAGCTACAGGGTTGCTTCTTGGGCCGTACTCTTTGTATGTTGATTTGAAAAAAAAGAAATACGATCACAAAGAAAAGTATTTTGAAAAATCAGATCTACCCATCTTTGAACCAAACTTATTGCCTTCACAAGACATAATATTCGATTTATATTTGAATGATCTACATGAAAATGAAATAGAATGGGAATTGGACATAATATCACAAGCATTATTTACTAGGAATTGTAAAATTTTCTATAAAGTTGACATAAAATATCATTTTAACGACAAAATATACGTTCCAAAAACAAGAACTGAACTTGAACTTTTAAAACAAAATCTTTCTGTGACTAAGCTAGATTCCCAAGATATTTGGGAATACTTTAATACAAGCAGAAAACTGAAAGCAAAAGAAGATAATGGGCAAAAAATACATTTGGTGGTACTGACACATGGTATGATGTCTAATGTCACAGCAGATATGTTATTCTTAGCCGAACAAATTAAAAAGAGCGACGATAATTGCCACATAACTGGCTTTACAGACAATGTGTGTAAGACTGAGAGAGGAGTACGCTATCAAGGTATAAAAAATGGTGAATTCATTATAAAGGAAATAGAAAAATTGGGCGTTGATAATATCAACAAGATTTCATTTATAGGCCATTCTCTTGGGGGATTAATTCAATTATTTGCAGTATCTTATCTTTTTAAAAAATACCCAGAAACTATGTACAAATTGAAGTTGGAAAATTTCATTGCATTGGCCAGTCCACTCTTGGGTGTTTTGAATGAAAATCCTAAAATTTTTGCTAAACTGTTGCACATAGGTATTATAGGTAAATCTGGCCAAGACCTAGGTCTAATACCTATGATTGAATACAAAGACGAGCCTTTCTTGTCTGTTTTATTATGTGCACATACAAGAAACGTATTAAGAAGGTTTGCAAAGAGAACTGTATATGCAAATAGTGTAAATGATGGTGTTGTACCATTATACACATCATCTTTGTTATTTATAGAGTTTGATGATATTAGACAGAAAATGAAACAAAAACAGAATTCAAGTACAGATAATTTGGAAGTAGTCACGGAAGATTATAAAACTGAAGAAAACGAAAAAAAACAAAACAAGTTTTTTTGGAAGCCATTGATAAAGCTAAGCACTTTGTTTGCTCCTAATATGAGCAAAGATAGCTCTCAAGATGGGGATGAGATTACAACAAACAAAAATAAAGAGGAAACCGAAAATCTGTTTGAATTGCCAAAGATGTCTCTATTCGATACAGCCCAAAATGTGTTATTACAGCCTATACCCAAAATGAATTATATAATTGATCCATCAACAAGAGATTCTACAATTATCCATGATAAGGTATACACAGCTGAGATGATTGAGAAAATAATTGCTTCCAATGAATACAAAAAAATGATTGACATAAACATCAGCAAGGATGAAGTTTCAAAATCTTTTGAACAAGAACTTCAAATAGCCAAATTATGGCATCACAAGATTACGTGGAGAAAGGTGGTTTGTGCTCTTGAGCCTGATGCTCATAACAACATCAATGTTCGTAGAAACTTCCATAACGCTTATGGTTGGGAGGTCATTGATCACATGATATCTGAGCATTTTGCCAGCCCATCTCTTGAGACTCCAGAGGAATATTACGTTGAAGAAACAAATGATGTTTCTGACTATTATTGGTTGTTAAACTTTGATGAAGAATCTTTGATCGATGGTGGGGTTACCGGTATGATTCCTACTATTTCGGACTTAGTCGATCGTTGGTATAATAAGTTTAGGTTAACCGTTAGTGGTGAGGAGAACACAGAAGAAAACGGAGACGATGAATTAAGCAGAAGAATGAGCGAGTTTTCCTTAGAAGAGCAAGAGATATTGTTTAATTATATAAGATGAAGCTAGTGGTCTTTGCTACTTTTAGTTTATATGTGTAATTAGTTGTTTTTCATCACGCGTCTTGTTGTTTTTTCTTGTTTTTTTAAATAATCGAAATTTTCAATTTAAGCCATATAATGGCTTGTTCATAGAGCAAAACCCATAACCAATATAAACAAAAAAAAAAAAACCATATATTGAAGAATATTCATTAATGGAACTAATAGATGAAAATCAAGATTTCACCAAATCTCACAAAAGATACGATAAGCTTATAGCAAAATGCGAAAACATCATTGAAACAATATTTAAGAGCATAACTTCAAAGAAGTTGATATACTTGTGTTTTCCACCAGAAACGGTAATGGACTTCGAGCAGGAACTTGTGCTAATGTTTGAGAATATTAGACAAAATTTGAAAGGTTTGAATAAAGATATTGTTTTGACTGGGCTAACTGAGTCAGCAGGACTTGAAGAAAGATTAAATAGTCTTGATGAAGTAATAGCCATAGCTATACACAAGAGCGAAATATTGAAGAATATAGTGGATCAAGAAGGTTGGGAAAGTGAACGAGTCCAACGCATAATGGAGGAAGAAATATTTGATCCTGTGTTACTGAATATGTCGGATTTTATCAGAAACGATCAATACAATGTTCTGGTCCATAGTCTCATACCTGAACTTCAGAAAAGAAATGACTTTCTGAAAGATAAAGTACAAGCATTGGAAAAAGAAGCACTAAAAAATATTGATATATTGAGTGATAAGAGCATAAAAATCAATCAAAGCATCATTGATAATATAAACAAATATGAGAGCTCTTCACCAGAATACATAAGTAGCGTTAGCCAACTGAAGAAAGCAGCAGTTAGTTTCATAGAAAATGAATTAGACTTTGACTTTCCTCAAGCACAGTAATCAACAGATACTTATATATGTAATTTCATTAAATTCTTAAAACATGTTATTTAAAAGGTTTTACTTATATAATCAATTTTTAGTAATTAAATATTGAGCAGCACTTTCTAAATGCCAATTGAACTTTTCAAGGGCAGTAATGGAATCTTCCTCACTGAATCCCATATCAATAAGTTCTTCAATGGCTAAGTCCTTTGGTGAAACAGCCATTTTATTGGAAACGTCTTTTTCTGGGACTTCAGGCTTGGTTTTTTCTAATCCTTGGAACAATGCATCCCACTCTGGATTATTGGAGTTAGTAGGGACTGTATTAGATGCTGTAACATCTGCATCGCTGTTTTCTTCTTCCTCATCATCTTCTTCTTGAGCAGCTTCTAAACCATCAAAGTCATCAACTTCATGCTTTTGGACATCATCTATCACAACTGGTTCATCTAAAGAACCAGCAGGTACTTCTTCACTTTCTTCATCACTAGAATCGCTTTCTTCATATTCAATTTCCCTTATAGGTGGGAATTCTTCTGTACTGATAGGTCCAGATATAGGTAAACCAACAACTTCATTGCCCTCGACGTTTTCATCAATGGTCTTGGATTGAATGATCGGAGAATTGTTGAAAGAAGCATTTTCTTGATCAATTAACTTCTCAATGCTTGGTTCATTTACATCTTTTGGTGGCACCTCAGGAATATCCTTAATGTTTTGTTCAACGGTGATATCCTCTTCATCAATAATACTTGCATTGGTATTAATGGATTTTTCAGCAGGTTCAAATTCACCAGGAATACCCTTGTCAACAGGTTCATCTTCTTTAATTTCGTTCAATGCAGATAAACGGTTATTGGTTTCAGAACCATTGTTAATCAAAGAAGAGGTGTTTGATTGCTGAATAGGAACATCATCCATGCTATTAACGACTTTACGGATGCTTTCTTGTTCAGTTAATTTTTCTAGGTCGGTAGATAACTGGGTAGCACCACCTTCAGAAGGTTCAATATTTTTGGTTACTTCATCAAGTTTAATAGCTGAACCAGTGTGTTCATTGACTGGAGAAATTGGAGTAGCAACTTGATCGTCCAAATCTTGAGTTGCAAAAGCATGAACTCTATCTAAATAGTCATTTCTATCATTTTCTAACTTCATTTCATTTTCCTCTAAGATTTGTCTTTCTTCTTCCAATCTTTGTTGCTGGATTTGGAAGTCTGCAAACATTTCTTGTAATCTTTTAACATTTTCATTATAGATTTCTTCTTGCTTACTGATTTCCAAAGTCTTTTGCTCTAGGTCTTGTTGTCTAGCATCCAAAGATTGGAAACTTTCCTCCAATTCAGCATGTCTACCTTGCATCAAATTATGTTGTTCTTGTAAGCTCTTTTCGTAATTGTCTAATTCTGATCTCTTTGACACAAAAGTGGAAAAGTGTTGATCAATCAAGGAAATTTCATTTTGTAGTTTCTCACTGTTGATTTCAGATAGTTCTAATTGCTTTCCTGTAACAGATACTAAACCTTCATGCTTGACCATTTCTTGTTTTTTGAACTCTAAATCTTTACTCAATATTTCATTGTTGTTGTTCAAATCAGAAATCTTTTGTTTTAATTCGTTATTTTTTTGAAGCAACAAGTTTAAGTTATTGTTGTGTAAGTCATGTTGTTCTTTGACAGTAGCGTAATTAGTTTCTAAAACTTGAGATTCTTGTTCTAAAGCAGTAACTTCTGCAGTCAATTCTTGAACTTGTTTTTCAGCTTGTTCAGCTAAAGCAGTTTCAGTAGTATAAGCTTGTCTTAAAGCATTCAATCTTTGTTCAATAGCAGCTTTAGTTGATAAGATCTTGGCTAATTCTTGCTCAGATCTTTGCTTTCTGTCTTGTGCCATTTTAGTTTGATTAGATAATGATCTTGTCTGAGTTGATAAATTGGCAATATCGGTTGTAGCATTGCTTATAGCCATTGAGTTAGAATTATCAACACCGGAAACAGAGCTAGATCTCTGATTGTTAACAGGTGATGAAATGGATGCAAAGTTTGGAACAGCTGGTAAATTCGATGTATAGTTGTATCTCAAAGGAGATGGTGAAGAGCCAGTTGCTGATTTTCCAATAGCTGGTGGCTCTTGAATTGGTTCAGGTTCTTCGGCAATAATAGATTGACCAAAAGTTGAAGATGGCTTAAATTTCTTGACAGGAGTGACATTAGCGTTATTGTTGCTAACTGGAGCTGCAGCAAATACGCCATTATTGTTACCTGTAGTGTTTGGTGAAGAAAAGCCAGTGTTGTCCAAAGTCAACAAGTCATTCAATGGACTTCTAGAACTTGTGTTTTGAGCATTTTCAAAGTTAGGCTTAGAATTTCTGTTAGGGATGGAAAACGAGTTAGCATTGAATTGATTGCTATCATTGGTAAAAGAAGAGCCTGTACCATCAGTTTTACCATGTAATGATAAAGAAGAGTTCAATAAAGATTGAGGAACTATATCTGGTAGTTCAATACCGGAATTAGTCTTTTGTATCAAAAACATAGCAATGCTGAATTCAACATTGGTAAACTCAGCATTATTGTTAATATCTGACAAATCCCAAATTACAGCAAGGGTATCTTGAGACAAACCAGATTCCATGAAATAAGGAACTAAAACATCAGATCCTAATTTTCCTCTGTGGGCTTTATCCAATGAGTTAAATATAGCATCAAAATTTTTGGAAGTTTCAGCATTTAAAGCCCATTGATCTATAGGAACAGCATTGAAACTGTTGTTGGTAGAATTTCTTTGTACAGGAGATGAAATTCTTTGTGGAATTTGAGATTGAGATAAGTTTTGTTTAACAAAGTTCCAAATTGATGGTTGTAAAACATCAGGTAATGGCAAACTAACTCTGTTGTTCATAATTAATTGAACCAAAAACATGGCTATAACAAATTGTTCTTTTGTTAAATAACCTACATCATTCTGATCCGCTAAGTTCCAAATTTCAACTAAAGCTTGAGTAGGTAACCTAGATTTTTGTAAGATTTCTCTAGCATCATCCCCAGAGATGATAGATTGGCCTTTAGAATACGAATCAAATAGTTGTCCAAATTGACTAATTTCTTGAGGAGTAGGCAATGGAATTTGAGTGTTGTTATGTGATTGTAAAGAAGCATTTGAAGCTTGTCTGTTGATAATAAAAGATGGTTGTCTGGAAACGTTTTTATTTGGTTTGAACTTCCCTGAAAAATCTGGCAGTTTAACAAACACTTGGTAATCTCCTTCTCCCAATGGTTTAGATAAAACACCACCTTGTGCTTGAATGTAACCAATCAATCTACAGCAAATGGAAAACTGATCAAATGTTAAAAACCCTTTGTTGTCATAGTCAGCTAAACTCCAAACGATTGCTAGTAAATCATTAGTGATACCTGACTTTATGAACAGATGCTTAAGACTGTCTCCTGTCAAAATGTTCAATTGTTCTTTATCCAAAGAAGTAAATGTACTTTTGTAGTTGTTTATTTCATCTTGAGAAAAAGGTTGTTTCAATGATCCCATGTTAGAATTACTGAAAGACATATTAGCTTAATATATATTTAACGAATATGAAGAAAACCCGTATTTTCACGTACAGATGATATATTTATGAGTGTTTTTGGTGTAACAACAACAGTATATAGAGTGTTTACAGTAATTATTTCCTTTTTTGATAAAAACAACCCAAAAGGGAGAGGGGCGAGGCGCTTAATTATAAACACACATTTTTTTATTTATTTAGTGCGTTTGTAACGTGCAGAGAATTTTTACTTCACAAATCCGAAACGGAAAAATATGATTCTGGGGGTTAGAGGTGCAGGAAGGGCGGTGGGAGCAATGGTGAGGATGGGGGTTTACCCGGCTGGAGAGAGACTACCCTTTTGGATAATTTTTTACCCGACTTCTGTACAGTTTACCCTTTTGGATGAGGTCTAAGTCTACTGTTGTGATCAGTGCTAAACCGCATTACAACTATTTAATATCACCAATAATGAGCAACTCCTACAGACTGAATACTAACTTCTTGGACACACGGGTGATTTCCCTCAACAATTCATTTCAATCACTAAATTCCCCCAATACACAACAAATAAAATATGATATAAATGTTTCTGTTATGAGATTTTGGATACTCATGGCAACGACACCATTTGTATTAGCTCTTGGACTATTCAACAATTCTGTATTTCCTAGTATCATCACAAACAATGATAAAATTGTTCATTTATCAGTATTCTTTATAGAGACATTTTTATACTTGAAAACATTTCTAAAATTTCAAGTCACAATTATGAACAAATATAAACTAAACATAGCACATCTATTTCTCGTTACTTGTATTTTTGGTGGATGTGTTTTTTCGGAGTTTCTTCAACATTGGATCAATCCAAATAGATCTTTTGATCTATATGATATGTTATTCAATATAGTAGGGAGTAGTTTGGGATACTTATTATATATTTATATACATGATAACTGAAATAAAAGAAACAAAAAAAAAAAAAGAAGCAAAAACTAACCAGGCAAATATTTCTAGGTTTATTGTTTTCTAATAACATTCTTGATTTGAGCTCTGTTTTGAACACATTCTAAGTGAATTTGGTCTTTTTTGGCATACAAAGAAGAAGTACCATCATAAACCTTTAGTAATTCTTCATACAACTTTATACTTTGGTCTTTGGCTGATCTATTCCATGAAGCATCGTATATCCATTTCCAGGCTCTATAGTTTCTTTGTCTTCTATTCAAAACAACAGGAGTAGTTACCTTTCTACCACTGATAATGGAGTTTCTGATTTTACACAAAGGTGCTAGTTGTGTCAAACAATATTTTAACATGGAAACTTGGGATGGTAGAGAATATTCTGTTTCTTTGAATTTGATATCATTTTCAAACTTTTGTTTATATTGCATAGTATCATTGACCAACATGTCATTAACAATTTTTTCACCATCGGAAACATTATTTAAGTTGTCTTCTTCTTTGAATTCAAAAGGAACTTCAGGAACTATATGACTATACATTTCCAAAGAGTTGTTGCCTCTTGGGATCTTATCTTTATATACCTTCATTTGTAGTAATTTCAAAGCCTTCATGATAGTTTCTGTGGCTTTCTTTTTATCACCATGTCTCATGGTCATGTTGATGACTTGTTCAAGATCAAAATCTAGGTTCTTTTTTACCAATACATCTTTAGGAACGGCTACGGCGTCTTGGATTTGCTCTTTATTAGGTATAAAAGTATCTCCTCTTAATGGCAGAACATCATGCTCGTTGAAAAATAAGTTGTCTTCCTTGTTTGAATCTAATTTTTCTATTTTAGTATGGATTTCTGATATTTGTTCTTCCCAAACTGGAATATCCTCTTTAGATGGTTTAAATACTTTGGTATCTTTGTTTAAAATAACAGAAGATGTGGAAAACAAGTTCTTTTGGAAAGAGGTGTTGTTTTTGATGACAAAAACCTTTGATTGATTAACAAACTTCAACATATTATTCTAAATGATATGTATTGTACTACTGAATTTTCTGATAGTATTGTTTATGGGTGTTTTATAGCCATTTATATATTAATACATTATAGTTTGATATTATTCTGAAATATTCAATATAACGATTTTTGCAATTTTTGCTCAAAATGGAGTATGAAAAAAGAAAAATTTTCATTCAGCAAAGAAAAAGTTTTCTTCGGACTTAATAAAAACCACGTGATTGGGTCTATAAATTTTGGCCTCGTGACTAGCACGTGTTGTAGACCTAGAAACACGTGATTACTTCGTGCTTTTTCTTGGATCACATCAATAGCTTCTTTTTGGTAAGTGAACCCCTATTTATTTAAAAAAAAAAAAAATACGAATAATACGTCTATAGAATTGCGTAGCTCTTTCTTTACAGCAGGGATACGAGGATATTGACCAAGGATTAACCCTTACAGGAGAAATGTCTATCTACAACAATGCTGTGGATCATGAAGTTTTGAAGTTATCATACGGCTTTAATGATCACAACAGCATTTTATATGATTTCATTGTGTCTTACTTTTATAGAAGTCAAAATCTTGACAATTTAGCTATAGTCGATATTAAAAATTATTCCTTACTATTCACAGATCTTATACCAAATAGATTATTTTCAGATATTGTTCAGTTCATTGCTACCAAGTACAATACCTCTTTATCAACGCAGATTATGAACACAATTATAGATTTACCAGTGTTCAAAAAGCTCAAAAAAGATAATAACTCGATCACCTTACAAGCAAAAGATGAAAAACATATCGAATTACTAAGGAGTATGTATGAATCATATTACCATATTGACAAAAAAACAAAAAAAATAACTCATATGTGTTTTCCAAAGGCTACTTTTGATAGACTGTTGCAACTTTTGCTGAATCCATTAGACTTTACTACTTCGTTATGTGATTATTTTAAAATACTTTCAAAATTGTTCATTCCTTTGCCAATGGTGAACAATATTTTAACAATTCCATTTGGTGATTACAATATTTGTAACAATAGCAAATCAACAAACATAAAAATTTTATTTCAAAAGTTTGCTTCAGAAAAGATCATAACTCCAAATGAAAAGAACGAACATATAGTACAACCAAAATTGGAAGTATTTATCAAACCTGATTCGGAAATAATCAGAAACAAAGAAGTCAAGAATTTTGTTCAAACAGTAAGAAATATTATGGCTTACAATTTTGGATTTGATAAAGTAAATGAGCTTGATGATCAAGATATTCCTGGAACTCAAGAAGAACTGCTAAAATCAAATGGTGAGGATAAAATAAGCAATGAAATCAATCACGAGGAATTGAAGTTACATCAAAGCGAATTTAAAAATGATTACGACAAAAACACTTCTGAAGAAAGTGATTATAGTGATATTGCCTTTGCAGATGACTCCAATGATCACAGTAGTACTGCTGAAAGTTTGGATTCATCTGATGACGATTCGGATATTATAAATTTACCAGGCAACAATCAGTCTGGCTAAAATATACATATATAGAATTAAAAAAAAAACAAACAAAAAACTGTACAGTTGTATTTAACTGATTTACAACACCAAATAAAATAAAACCGTTTATGCTGAGAACAATTCACAACCTATATCAGTAATTCTAATACTATGCTTTATTTCATGATTCTATAAACGTTGCGTTAACAACGTATTTATTAATATAAAAAACTATATCTTGTAATATTCTTTAAAAATTCATGTTATATTTCTTTGTTTCTTTTTTTTTTTTTTATAAAGGATAAATAAAAACTATTATTAAGGTAATAAATAATTATGATTAATCAAATTTCAAACTTAATTACCATCTCATCATGGACATATCGTTTCTAATCTTCATGTAATCGAATAAGTCTTCGATTTGACCGGTACCGGAAACGGCAACATCTCTGTCCCAGACCTTTTCGGAAGCCCAGTTCTTGATATCAGAAGCAGTGATCTTATCAATAGCTTCAAATTGTTCTTCTAAAGAAACAACTTCGGCACCACCAGCAATTAAACCAGCTAATGATTCAATAGATTCTTCAGAAGCTATTTGTAATTTCAAAGCTTGCTTAGCTCTGGCAACTTCTAAGTCAGTAACGGAAACAGTTAATCTGTTCCATTGCTTTAAGGCAAAGTGAGTGAATTCATCAATTTGTTGGATCTTAGTAGTTTCAGCAGCAAAACCCCATAAACCGGTGTTCTTGTAAGATTTGGAGAAGTGGTTGAAAGAATCAATGATTTCATATTCTAAAACGTCATTAACTAACTTGGAACCTTGCTTTCTAGAAGCTGGGTCAACTAAGTTAAAAGCACCAAAGACATTGGCAGCAACCTTAGCAACGTAGTAGTTTGGAGAAGTAACGGATTCACCTTCAACGGCAATGCTCCACCAGGCCTTTGGTAAAGTATCATCTCTTAATCTAACTTCAGAACCAATGAAGTCAGACTTGACAACTGGAGTGATGGTATTGGAAACCTTGTTTAAGGATAATTTAGATACTAATTCAACAAACTTTTCGTGGTTTAATTCAGAACCTTGTTGAACAATGGTTAAGGTATTTTGAGTTAAAGCCTTGTTGATGAATTCACTAACATCAGAATCAACTAAAGAAGAAACAGTTTCAGAAGTACCGGAAACTGGAACAGATAATGGAGTATTTTGGAAAGCGGTGGCATGTAAATGTTCTTCAACGATCTTGGCATATTCGGTGGTTTCATATTTGGCAATCTTGGCAGCAACACTGTCTTTAACGGACTTGAAGTTGTTTAATAAAGTTTCTTGAGTTAAAGCGGATTCTTGTAATAATGACAAAGCCTTGGAAACATCAGAACCAGAAGCACTGAAAGTTTGGAATTCTTTACCAACGGAGGAGTTTAACTTGAAACCATTGGAGAAAGCGTTTTCAGCGTTATTGGAAGTGAAAGATTCGGCTAATAATTGGGAAACACCGTTGTTGTAGTAGTTTTCGTTGGTAGAACCAGCATTACCGAAAACTAAAGAAACATCTTTGACTTTGGAAACTGATGGCTTGGTAATAACTGTGATGTTGTTTAACTTGGTAATCTTTGGAGCTCCTGTTAATGGAACATTGGCATAAGCTCTTTTTAAAACGGTAGATCTTAACATGTTGTATATGTGGTAATTGTAATTAATTATATCGGGAATATGATCCTTTTATTTATGGAATATGAAATATTTTGAATATATAAATGTTAATTTATTACTGGTTGAACTTAGTTGTAATTCTTTCTGTAAGTAATTCCTTTAACAAATTATTCTATATAAACATTATGAAAAAAAATTTTTTAAAATAATAATTACTTGTAAGTATGTTTTGCTCTCTAAACAGGGAAACAATTACTATGTGCAAGTACAGTTTTTTTCTACCAAATTCCTCACCAAAAAAATTGAAAAATTTTTTTTGGGAAAGAAACGTTGTTCGGAGGAGTTAAAAGGACCGAAAAAGGAAAGTTTGGCTCTGTCAGGGTAAAGTGCTTACTAGTATTGAGATGAAAATTGCTCAAGCTGTATCTGGTAAGAAGGCATTATTCAGTAGCCAATGAAATATTAATGTTTAAAGCAAATGGGTTATTAAAGTCTAGTTGAACATGAATGCTTCTTAACTATTGGATATGTAATATAACATTCAGCCAATAAAAAACTTTCAAAAAAAAAAAAAAATTAAGTCCAAATGTGGGTATTCGGGTAAAATGTTTACGCTACCATGTGTAATTTCCAGCTGTAGTCACAAGTTTTGATGTGTAGAATAACCCTCAAAAGATAGATAAGCGTGTAAACAGAACGGTAAAACTGAAGGCAGAATGGATTTTTCACCGATATTTTGGTAAATTCTGTATTGATTATGTGTTAATCGCTTTTTTTTTTTAATTTTGTTTTAGTAGCAATTGTAAATTACATACAGTTATTGAAGGCTGTTTGATTTATAATTAATATATTGATTGTTGCACGTGACCACACACAAAAATGAGAGATCAACGGGTATAAAAAAACAGCTCATTCATTTCAAGCATCACGCTAAATATCAGCATTAATCTACAGTTTTCGGATTTAACTGGAATACTGCTCAAAACACCAATAACAACTCACGCTATGGCTACAAGCACCAAAAACGCTAAGAAGGCTAACCCATTTAAACTACCTTTGATCCTATACAACACTATTGCTGGTGTTTTATGGTCTATTCACCTTTTCAACACTATTCAATTCATTTTGAAAAATGACCAAAGTGTTACTTCATTCTATAAAAATACAGAAGGGTTTTTGACAATAACCCAATCATTGGCTGTTATTGAAATCTTCAATTCCTTGTTCAAAATTGTTAGATCTCCTTTGGTTACAACTGCTGCTCAAGTTAGTTCAAGATTATTAATTGTTATAGGTTCCTTCCAACTATCTACAAAACCAATCAGTTCTACAATTGGATACGAATACATAACTTTATCATTGGCTTGGTCCATCACAGAAGTTGTTAGATACTTTTTCTATGCTTTCAACTTAATTGATATCCAACCTAAAATTTTGTTGTTTTTGAGATACAACATGTTCCCAATTTTATATCCAATGGGTGTTACTTCTGAATTGATTATTCTGTACAAAACCGTTCAAATCAATGACAGTCAATTATTGAAATTTATCTACATAGGTTCTATGCTTGCATACATTCCTGGGTTCCCTGTATTGTTTTCACACATGTGGGTCCAAAGAAAGAAGGCAATGAAAGAGATGTTTTCCACCAAGAAAGTTGAATAGTTAACTTCCCCCCATCATTATATATACAGATCAATTTCCTTATCTAGTAGTTTCTTAAGTGTTTCTCATTTCTGTTACTTTAGTCTTCGTCTTGTTTATTACCCGAATCTAAACTGTATTTACTGCTTTAGGAAAAAGACAGAAAAATACTTAAATAGGAAACTCATTTTGTTCAGGTCTCCAAAAAAAAAAAGAACAAAAAAATACTCGAGCAGAATCAAGAAAACTTTTCAATTCTTCAATTGCAAATATCATCTAAAAGTTTCAGTCAAAATAGCAAACTGTTACAAACCAAACTAAAAGGAACACCCAGCAAAAATAAACATAAATGTTGTCTACTAAATATAACTGTGCTGTTAAATCTTTATTTAAAAATGTCAAAATACAACCTATAGTGAGATTCAACTCCATCAAAAATCATAACATAAAAAATACCCATATTGAATATGCTGCTCCAAAGCCTGTAGAAAACATCAAAGAATACAAGGATTTTTTACCACAACCAATAGCCACGATCAAAAGTGAAAAAAATATCAACATCAAGGAATACAACATCAAAGATGCCAACGACTCCAAGCTTCTCCCATTAAAGCTTGCCTCTCATTTATATGCCACTTTGAATATCTATACAAGACCATTTACTGTTCAAAAAGGAGATACCATTATTTTACCTTCTCAGTTGAAAAACTTAAATGTTGGTGATGAAATTGACTTCCACGATGTTACAGTCATTGGTTCTACCAACTATAAAATTGTTGATCACCCTATAAATCCAGATATCTTTGAAATTAAAGGTAGAATTGTCGAAAAAAGTAAAAGTGCTGAATTTTATGAAGATAGAACCACCAAGAGAAATAGAAGAGTAAAACATATTGTTAAAACTGTAAATATGACCATGATTGAAATAACTCATTTAAGATTGAAATAAGTTCATTGTAAATAAAAATACTGTGTGTATCACCATAAAAAAAAAAAACTTAAATTGTACATATCTTTTATATATTGGTCTGATGAAACAATTACAATTTTCATTTCATGCTTTGTTTTTACATACTGTTTGTTGATAGTATCCTTGATGTATCGCTGCTGTAGCTTTGCTGATTCAACATTGCTTTACAATTTATATCACGTGCTTCATATAATGTCCGAATCTGGCCGTCCGTGCACCTATGCAAGAACAGCAATGAAAAAAAAAAAGAGGCAGCTTATACGTGTACTATGATCTGGATACCTTTCATCATCGGTCGTAAGAGACTGAAATATTTAAATTATAAATAAAAAAAATATTGAAAATGGTAGAGAAACCAAAACTAGTTTCATAGTCAAAAGTGAATCAGTGGGTAAAGACATGGCTTTATTGAAGAAAAAACAGTCTAGGGATCAATATCATTCTAGAAAGTCTTCTTTAAATAGCTCTGTTAGCTCTGCTAGCAGTTCTCATAGCACCGTTCCCAAGTCGTTTGTCGAAGACAAAACTTCATATTCACCATCAAGTCCTTTACTGGCAAATACTCACAACACATCAATGGCAAGCTCTAAGTCCCAACCTGTTACGCGAAATAGCAGCAGAATGTCTTCAGCACCTAATGCAACTAACAATGGAAGCAATTCTACAATCCCAAATACCCCTCTTTATTCAGCTTCTGGTAATCCCCCATCTGCAAATTCGGCAGTTAAGAGATTTTCCTTATCATTAAGATCTTTTTCTTCAAATAGTTCGCTGAATAATAACAACAATACACTATCCAAAGAAGATTTATCCAAACCAAATGATCTCTCTGCTTTGTCATCACCACTGAATGGGGCTTCCCTACCCGATTCTAAATTGATATTTGACTGGGATGTTACTGATCCAAAATCTTGGACTTGGCAAAGAGTTGTTTTATGGTTGCAAGTTAATGAATTTAGTCCCAAATGGATTTCATTTTTTAGAAGATCCCAAATATCTGGAAACGACTTTCTAAAGCTCATGGCATATGAAAATTTTGCTAAAATAGAGAAGTATCTACCTGCTACTTTAAACAGTAGTTACAAAAGATTTCAGCATGTTTTGAAAAGAACTATGGAGCACAATGTAATATACCAACACACATCGAACTCAAGATCTGTCAGTAGTTTGGACTCTATTTATTCTAGAAAATCTAACAAGCACTTAAGAAATGGGTCTGATCAACTATCACTAAACTCATCTACAAATTTACCTGTCAATAAATCAACGGAAAAACTTCTTGGTGTAATAGAAAACGACGAAGAGCATGAAAATTTTGAACAGAATAGTTTGAATACTCATAATGACATTTCACCTACAGTAGATGAATCGAACATATCATCAACCTCAACCATACAGATAACTACTACCGAAAACTCCAAAAAATTGGAAAACTCGATTAAGGTTCCTAAATTGAATATTCCTGTACCTCCAAATGACTCTAAATTAAGAAAAAAGAGTGACAATCAAAAACACGAAAGTTTAAGTGCCTTATACAGAAGAAGTTTCATTTCAATAATGGGTAATAGTAATAGTGGTAACACTGAATCAGTCACAAACAAGGAAGATGTCTCTGTATCTCCTCAGAACTCTAAAAACTTGTCTGTTTGTAATAAGCCAACTCCTACTGATTCCAAAAGAAATTCACCTGCATTGTCACCTGCAAGTTCTGGATATTCCTTTTTCAAAAAGATTCATAAACACAATCCCAGCGATTTGAGCTCAGCAACTACTCCTATTGCAATGAAGAACATTATTCCTGAACTTATTATTGATGAGAAGTTTTTACCAAAAGAAAAACCACTGACTTTGGACGAAACAGATCTTATTAAACCAGATGTTTATATTTACTGCACTAAAGACAGACAAGGATTTATTCCATTAAATGTGAAAAATGTTAAAGATTCAGCTACTTTGAAAGCTGCTATTGCTACACACAATAACATCAATCATAAGAACTACAGTATTTATCTGATAGATTATGAATTTGAAATTGCAGAACACGCATTAAATGACGAAATAATGAAGAAAATTATTGATGCTGGATTTCCAGAAAAATACAATAAATTTTATGTGAGAAATCATTTAAAAATTCAATTAAATAGAAATAGATCAAGTTCTTCTTTGTTATCTCAGCAATCTAGAAAGATGTCTTTGAAATCAACAGTATCAAAAACATCATTAGGTTCCGCCAGTGATACAGACGAAGTTGATAATGGCTTTAAATATCCAAAAACCCCCAGTCATATTTTGGAAAATGCACAAGATTATATTTCTGCTTCAAACACAATAAGACCAAACAGAAGCAGAAAATCAACTGTGAGCAAAAACACTTCATCTCATGTAAATGAACCATATTCAAATACACAGCAAACATCGAGTAATCACTCTTCATTCAAAGTCATTAGGCCAGATACTTCAAATAAGATAGACTTTAATAAAAAAAGAGAAACACCATTTGTTAAATTGAATCCAACGAGGGAAGCTCCACCACCACCATTATCTCCAGCTGTATCAACAAGGAGTGGTTCTGATAATGAATTGAAAAAAAGACGAAGACCACCACCTCCAAATATGGTATACAACTCAGATAATGATTCAGACATTAACAGTGTTAAAACCAAAATTTCTAATCAATCTTTATCATTTTTGACAGCTACTCCAAATGTGTACAATAATTTAGATGGTGATAGTTTAGTTCATCAACCGCCAAAGTTAACATTTTCCAGAAGATCTTCATTAGTTTCTTTGAGTAAAAGATCTTCTCAAACTGGGTTCAATAAACCGGATTCCCAACAATCAAATACCCAACACGGACACCATACTAGGCTATCGAGATCCAATTCATCAATACAATCTTCTATTTTTACTTCACCTCCAAAATTACTGAAAAGAGAAAGCAGTAGAAGAATAGTATCTTCGGCTTTAGCTGGTGGAGATACTTTTGATGAGAATGACATTGTTTTTAAAAACGTTCCTGAGTTCAGTGATAGTAGTAATGATGATGATACATTTATCAAAAAGGGTTATGAAAATAGTAGTGATGATGGAATAGCTAGAAGAATTGATGATGCGTTGATAGGCAAACGAAAAGATAAAGTGGAGAAAATTAATGAAGCTTCTGAAGACTCAGAACCACAAAAAGAAGTTGATTGTTTACTGAAGGAATTCGAATTGAGTTTGAAATCTGAAAAAACTAACCAAAATGAGATCACTTTTGATGGAAAAATAAGAGAAAGTACTACTGAAGACTCAGACGATAGTGGTATAGCTTGGGTTCATAGCAAAACTAAAAAGAAATCTTTATTGGAGGGTGAAATCAGCAGTGAAGGAGATCACATTGTTAAAAAAGCTGAAAAAGACGCTCTTTCTATGAGTAATACAAGTGATTCTGATGATGGTATTGTGTGGTCGCATCCAAACGGCACCGTTAAAAAGAAAAATAGAGTATCATCTACAAAAGCCAGGCCCAAGCTGAATATCAATACCGAAAATGTATTTACCGATTCGTTTAATGATTTAGACTTGCAAAATATCATTCATGAAGAAGATAATGACGAGTTCAAAACAGCAAATGAAGAACAAGATGTGAGAAAAGACAAAAAAAGATTATCGTTGTTGTCAAAAGATGATAAAGTTGGATTCAGTTTTGATTCTGAGTCAATGTTGGGAAGTTTGATCCATGAATCTCCTTCAACACAAGAACCTCTTCATCCTAGAAATACCTCTTTAATTGCAAGAAAAATGACATTAAGACCATCTGCTGATATTGTTTACAAGAATTTGGAAGTTTTCTTTCCAGGTAGAGACTTGGACAAACCTATTTTTGAAGGAGATACCTCTATAGTTTCACCTAAAAGTAGTACTTCTTCAAGATTTAACAGATCCGGTGATAGACACAATAGTATTATTGAAGCTTCAACCATTCAACATTCTTCTGAAAAGGATGATTATACTTTTTCTTCATCTGGTGGTTCTATAAACAAAAATATGTCAAACACTCCAAATACCTCAATAAACTCACATTCGTCTAACAAACCAATGAGAAAGAAAACTTTAAGAATTTTGGCGAATGAAGCATTGGCAATAACCAAGAAAAAAGAAAGTGAAAACAATAAACTTCCGAACACGAACATTGCTGCTTTAAATCAAAATTCTACGACAACCGAATCTGTTTTACCGCTATTAAAAAGACAAAACACAACAAAGTTATGGGGTAAAAAAGTGATTGAAATAACAGAGAAAGAAAAAGTTGTTGAAATCAATAAAAATAAAAACAGTAAAGGTCAATATCGAGAGTTTGCATGGATCCGTGGTGAAGTTATTGGAAGAGGATCTTTTGGTTGTGTTTATTTGGGTATGAACTTAACAACTGGTGAAATGATAGCTGTTAAGCAAGTCGAATCGTCTACTGAATCACAAATTGAAGCTTTGAGATCGGAAATGGATACTTTGAAGAACCTTGATCATTTAAACATTGTGCAATACTTGGGTTTTGAAGCTAAAAATAACGTCTATAGTTTGTTTTTGGAATATGTTGCCGGTGGTAGTGTAGGCTCTTTGATAAGAATGTTTGGTAAGTTTGATGATGAGTTGATTAGATTTTTAAATCAACAAGTTTTGCAAGGTTTGTCATATTTACACAATCAAGGTATCCTGCATAGAGATATGAAAGCTGACAATTTATTATTAGATTTGGATGGTGTTTGTAAGATCAGTGATTTTGGTATTTCTAAAAAATCTACTGACATATATTCTAACTCAGAAATGACAATGACTGGAACTATCTTCTGGATGGCTCCAGAAATGGTTGATACTAAACAAGGATATTCTGCAAAGGTTGATGTGTGGTCATTGGGTTGCATTGTTTTAGAAATGTTTGCTGGAAAAAGACCATGGTCAAACTTAGAAGTTGTTGCTGCTATGTTCAAAATTGGTAAGTACAAATCTGCTCCTCCTATACCTAAAGATACTTTACCTCTAATTTCTTCTGAAGGTATTGAATTTTTGAATCTATGTTTCCGTGTGGACCCTGAAAAAAGACCAACAGTTGATTACTTGTTGAACAACAAGATCTTTGCTTCGAATCCTAACTTTACTTTCATGGATCATGCTTTAGCTAAATTTACTAATGACAACCACAAGACTATGAGTTTGCCTGCTGAAAAAAATTAAAATAAGCCATAGACACATTATATAAGTTAGAATTAGTATTACTATTTAATTTTTATATATGGTTATTCTTCCCAAGATTGTTGACTATTATGCACATCAGCTTCACTGTTTTCAGATTCTGAATCATATGGAGAATTTCCGTGTCTCCCCAACATATGTGGATCAATATAATTATCAATATGACCTTGTATTTTTTCATTTTTTTTAAATTGAACGTGTTCAGACATCAGATGAACCAATTGAAGGTACACAAACCTTGGTTCGTTAGTATCAAATCTGATCGGTGATTCGTGAGACAGCCAAAAGTGTTTTGTATGCAAAATTTTCTTATTGGCATAGAAAGAAAGTTTGAAATAATCAATCCATTCTTGAAAAGACAATTTGTAATGGGGAGAAATGTGAGATAAAAGCTCGTAGTTTTTAGACAATTTACTGCAAACTTCCAGCCAATGGTACTCATATTTTTCTCGTTGTGTTTCTTCTTTTAAAGCATTAATATCAAAACTAACTTGCAATAAATCTTGTAATTCTTCCTTAAGCTGATTTGTTTTACTTGATGATAAATTAAATGGTAGTGGCCTTTTAGAAAAAACAACATCATTATCATCATCAGCTTTGGTTTTTCTAATTTTTTTACCTATAAGCTCATAAAAAACCCCAAGAATGTAGTATGAAATATCATATATGCTTTGGGCAGCAATCACTGCATATTTTACAAAAGACCAACCAAGACTTGAAAGTGAATCACCAATTGCATTAATTAAAGATGTCATCAAAGGAATAGCAGCCAATGCAAATAGAACAAAAAATGCTCGTGAACTTCCAGTAGTCAAAATGAAGTCACCATAACCTATAGTCAAAAGACAGTCCAAAAATGCAAAGTATATGGAATCAAAGTAAGTCCAACCTTCAGAAAATTTAAAAATCATGGAACCAAATAACCAAAATATTAAAAATAAAGACAAAGCTGTCAGAAACCCTGATACTTTGGCAAATTTTCTATACTTTATGTGAAGCTTTCTCATTTTAGTGAATTGTATAACATCCGTATAATTATTACCCTTCTTATATGCGTAAAAGGCAAAGCTTTCTTTACTGATCATATCACCAGAATCAAAAAATGAAACTGATTCATAGTTTCCTGTGCTTTTATCGTCTGGATCAAATTGTTCATTGTAGTCTTCAATTTTTTTTACTGCTTTAATTCTAGCACGTTCACATAAATGCAAGTGAATGATAGATTGGAAAGTATTTTTAATAATTTGAGAAGTTAATGAAATGATCAAACCAATGATTATTATTGATGACAAGAAGTATAACATAGAGATGATTCTTCCACTTGTTTTTGTTGAATAAATATCACCAAACCCAACTGTCAATGCACCACAAAGCAATGCGTACAAAGAAACCCCATAAGATACATCTGTGAACAAACACTTGGAATAAAGCCATGCACCCCACATAAGCCATAAAGAAAATCCAAAAGTATACAACATAACTGCTCTTTCGTCATGACTCAAGTTAAAAGTTGCTTTATACTTGCCTCTTCTATACCCAACAAGATGAATACTTAACAATCCACCACATAAAAAATACAGAATACAAGTATAAACAGCAAACCAAAACCCAATTCCCTTTTCATGCAGTTTAGAATCAAATTCAATACACCTAAACAAAATAATGTCAACCAATAATATCAATCCTGAAAAGGTCCAACCAGTGATATTTACCTTTTGTGCAATGGTATAACGGATTTTACCTGAGAAATGAAGAAGTAAAACAACATTAGATACCCCACCTATAAACAAGGACACACAATTCAAAATTAACACCAGTGGGGTGTCTCTAATTTCCTCTTTAGATGATCTAGAAATCCGCCATTTGTTGACCAAACATGCAATAGAGAACATATGTGAAATAGGTCCAATAACAGCAGTTATAATAGGTATGTAGCAAGACACAATAAAATAGTATATAAAATGAGTGGATTTCCCAGGTTTAATGTGCAAGTTTTTAATTTTGTTATTGTTTAATGTAGGAATGGTCATTTGGTCTATTTCCCAATAATAAGATTCCTGGATGTGTATATCTCGATGAGGTTTTACCTTGTGATGTTTCCGCCTATGTGATGGGGTTTTGAATATTTGGTCTATAGTTACATGAAAGTCGTCATTAATAGAAGGATTACGACTTTCTGATGATAAATTATGTTGATCTGATTTAACATTTGTTGCAGATACAAACATTGTTGTTTGGTGATGTAGTTAACGATCTATATGATGATTTTTAATTAAAATTGAAAGATTTAGAAATATATATGAAAAATACAGAATCAAAGAATTCGGATATAAGCTTTTGGAATAGAAATTAACAAAAACAAGCAATCTGTAAAATTACTTGATTAATCAAACATTGAAATTATATATTTTTATGAACCCAGAATCATCTCCGGTGATGAATTCTGAATCTCCTAAGTCCAAACAATTTTTAATGGCTCCGCAATTACCATTGTTACCATTGTTTATGTTGCTGTTCAAGTCTTCTGTATTGTTATCACTTTCATTGAAGTTTAAAAGTAGTTTTCCATTTTGTAAATCCCATACTTTAGTATGTTTATCTCTTGAGCAGGAAATGATTCTAAAGTTATCGCATTCAATATCCCATACACCACCAACATGACCAAATTGAGTTCTGATACACTTACCGGTTTTCACATCCCAGATTTTGATTGTAGAGTCCAATGAGCATGAAACGACATGTGTTGGGTATTTAACGCCCTTCTTTAAGCCACTTTCAACGTTATTAGAATCTATTCTGTTGTTATTTTGATCAATACAGTTGTCATCAGTAACCAAGTTGACGTCGTCTTGTAAATGCAGTAAAACAATTTTTTGGACTTGTCCTAAATGACCTTTGAAGTTCTTAATCAACTTATTTTCATTTATGTCCCACATTTTTATTCCAAAATCGTCACTGCAAGAAAAACATGTTCTACTTTCGTAGTCCAGTTTTACACAGTTAACCCAATCAGTATGGCCTTTAAGAGTATAGCAAGTTCTTGAATCAATATGCCAGATTCTAACTGTTTTATCAGCAGACCCAGAGGCAATGTAAGACCCGCATGAATCAATGGACAGTACAGCATCAGTATGTCCTCTGTACGTGGAAATACATTGACCTGTTTGAAAATTCCATATTTTAATGGTTTTATCCAAAGATCCAGTTATCAAAGTAGTGCTATTAAATGTTATGGTCTTAATGGCATCTTGGTGCCCTGTTAATCTACGTAATAATTGAGGCTGCATAAGCTGTTTATAATACTCATTTGTATTTTTCTTGTTGGAATTGTAGTAGTCAGTAGACAAGCTAGGTATTTTCCATATAGCCAATGTGTTATCATAAGAGCCTGTAAACAACAACCCAAACTGTATTTTAACTGATAAAATGGAATCCAAATGAGCACGAAAATTAAAGCTTTTAAATATTCCACGTCTCCAATTTTTCTCAATGTTAAATCTTTCTTTATAAACAGTCTTCCAAGGACGCATTTGAACTGCTGAGTTCTTCAAATCTTTCAGTGGTGGTGGCAATCTATTATTGTTATTGCGATTATTGACACTTGAGTTGTCTTCATTATTTATACCGCTTTTCATATCATTGATGTTCTCTTCATTTTCATCATCTTGGTTTGTATTGCTTTGATTTTGAAAATCAGCTAGAATAGGTATTACGTTGATATCTCTTAGCAAATCTCTTCTGCTATTCATAGAGTTATTGCTATTTTGATTCGAAAAGTTGCTGTAATTGTTTTGTGAAATGTATCTCCGATTTTTCATTTGTAGTAAAGGCAACCCCCAACCACACTTTTCACATTTTTTGTCAATATGTTGTAAACACATGAAGTACCATACAGTATCATCGTCTGCTAATTTTTGCCATTGCTTTGATACTTGAGAAGCCATACATAATGATTGACAATCTAAATATTGTAAAATTTGTATGGAAATTTCCCTAGGTAATGATGTCAAAAAGTCTAATTTGATCAAATCTTGACAGGTCTCAGCAATGTGTGACAGTTGAGGAGAACAAAGACTATTCAGTACAATCGATAAAATCTGGTTTTTATCAAAAGAATCTATATTGTTATGGTTGATGTTTTCGTTACTTTCATTGAAGTGTTTCGAATGTATTTCTGAATCTTTTGATTTTAAGAATATTTTTACAAAGTCTTCAATCGTCTTTTTTTGATTGTCGTCTATATTGGAGCTCAATTCTTCGGTAATTTTATGATGAATAATATCAATTTCATTGCTTTTAGTTTTGATACAATCATGGTAAGCACTTTTGTTTTGATGATGAATTGGGTTGTGTCTGTAGCAAAATTGAGATGAATTGTTAGACTGGGGGAGCACTAACTCCTTCATATCGATGTTGTTGTTGTACTTGATCTTTTTGGTATTGAAGTTTTCCATGCTGTCTGTTTTCCTCTTAGTATTGACACTTTTTGTATGGTCTATTTGCCTTGTGGTATCAACACTTTTTGTATTATCTATTCTGAGTTTGGCATTTGCACCTTGTGCATCGTCTATTTGCCTTTGGTTTGTATCAATATCTTTGATTTTATAGACTGAAGAAATGTCTTCATTATGAGATGTCATTTTTTTTTTTTTTTCAATATATACTGAATATATCTGCTATTGCTTGATGAATAAGGATATTTAAGGTGCTTGGTATGTGTATTTTCTGGGTTTTATTAATATTTTCAATATCAAAGTGTATATTCTATCTTCAATCTAAAGTTCATATCCAAAAACATCAAACATATGTTGTTATTCAATCTAAGGAATCGACTTTTGAATAGTCTATATTTCAAAATAGTACTATTATTTTTTTCTTATTTTTTACCTATACGCTTTATTCACTTAGTAGCCTGAAAAACTGTGGAAAAATCAAATTCAAATAATACAGCGGTGTTTAAAAAATATATACATATCAGTTAAATGGGAAACCTCAGTGGTGAAAAGTCGATAATCAAACAGTTGAGAGTCGGAAATAAATATGAAAAAATTAAACAGCAGCTTAAGATTTAGACAGAAAATAATATGTAATACAAAAAGTAGGAATGTATTGAGATGTAAATAAAGTGTGAGTGGCAGAAAACACCGTGTTACCAGTGATTCAGTTTGTGAGGATTGGACCCGCGCTGATTAAATACACAGTTTTTTTTTTTAAATAGTGAATATATAGTAATTGGTCACATGACCAATTACTGGACTCTTTTTTTAAACTCTACAATTGCTGATTTCAAATACCATAATATCTGATGCACCCATATTGACCAAGTCATCCATAATGTCACCTTTTCTTTTTCTTTCTATCATCGCAGAGACAGCTACCCAACCTTCATCATCAATCTTAGATATGGTTGGAGCTCTTCTACCAGGAGTTATCTTCAATAATTCGGGTAAATTGACCTGAGGAGCGTTATAATTACAGTAGACATACTTTTGGGCAGTTAATACACCTTGTATTCTGGATTTTATAACTTTAGTTAATTTTTGTAAATCTTCGCTTAACTCCTTGATTTTTTCTTCGTTTTCAATCAAATGAGCTGAAGTGGACAACAATGTTTCAATTGCCTTCAACCCACAAGCTCTCATGGTTTCACCACTTTCAACTAAATCAACTATACCATCAGCAACACCTAAAGCACAAGATGCTTCAACAGATCCACCAACGTACAAGACCTTAGTTTTCAATTGTGTAACATCAGTACAGTTTTCT
Organism: Hanseniaspora uvarum; assembly: GCA_037102615.1. NCBI lineage: Eukaryota > Fungi > Ascomycota > Saccharomycetes > Saccharomycodales > Saccharomycodaceae > Hanseniaspora > Hanseniaspora uvarum. Next base: position 732,386 of record BTGA01000002.1, on the reverse strand, counting down.
AGCTTCATGAAGTATTGTTTGGTCAAATTGACAAATGAGGTGACTATTGTCTTACCGACTAAGTCCTCAACTGTCTTTATGGATTCGCTGTTTTCTGGTATTTGAACTTGTAGCTTACAATTACCGAAGTTTAAATCCATGGCTAATGATATCTGGTCATTTTGTTCACATTCTTGAACTTCATCAACACCTGTGATACCCAAAATACACTTACCGTTGTTCACAAATGTTGGAATATCAGCTGCTCTCAAAAAGATAATAGCAATAGGTAAGTTGGTTCCCAAGGCAATATCCAATCTTGGATTTTTCTTGAAATATATGTCTGAATCTTTCAAAATCTTAGAACATTTTTCGTAAAGTCTACCTTTCTTTGGAATAGCAATAAGCAATCTGTCGTTTAAGTGGTTAACCAATTCCATTCTTTAAATATTCAACAGAGGAAAAAAAAGAGTTTTATGGTTTATATTATTGGTTTCTATTATTTCTAAGTAAATAAAGTTGAAACCACGAAGAAAGACGTAACTTGACCAATTTTAAATTACGTTGAAAAAAACGTTTCAATTTCAAAATTTTTTATTCAAAAATCTTAATGATGATTCATCAATCATGCTACGATTTTTCAGTCAACATTTTTCGCTCGTCTCTCATAAAAAAAACAGTAAAATTTTTCACCCTTATTATGGAGCTTTTTTTTTTCTACGCTAAACCCACATGTACGGTAATCTCCGCTAATTAGCTACCCATTTGGTATATAATAACAGAGCTTTTAATACTAAGCTTAAACCCAAAAAGTACTCATAGAATGGCCTTTTTTAACAGATTCAGCAGAAATTACAAAGATATCGATCAATCTACAAAGCATTCCTTGGACGATTTCATCAACCGAAGCGACAACAAGGGGAAATGCTGTGAATGTTTGTCTCCTTCGGTCACATTCGTTTCAATCACCTTCAAGTGTGTTTTGTGTTCAAGATGCGGGCATGCGCACATTGACAACATGCCAAATAGTGTTGTGAAATCGACTGTTTACAAGGAATCTTGGAATAAACAAGATTTAAAGACTTTGAAAAATTCAGGGGGTAACAGAGAAAACTACAAAATCTATAATGGCAAAAACCAACCTTTCCCTTACGATGCTGATATTGACAAAGTTGAAGTTGACAAGTATTTAAGGGATAAATACATATTTGGGAACTACATGACGAAGGTTGATGAAAGATATTTGTATAACAATATATGCAGTGATGATGACGTTTTTGAAGATAATTCAACATCAAAAAGAGGCTCAGTACAGCATAGCTCTTTTAACAACAAAATTGATAACAAGCCGGACTTGCCTTCAAAACCTAGACCAAATACCAAAAATTTTAATCCTTCTTCTGCTGTCTTTACAGGTGAAGATCAATTTACTTCTCAAAATAATTCCTCCTCTTATATGGCAGAACCTCAATTCACTTCTCAACCAAAGCCAGCTGTTTTTGACGGTTCTTTTGACTATCAACCTTACAACAACAATGCGTATGGATATATTCAACCTGACGTTCTTGAAAAAGTTCGCGAGCAACAAGTGTATCAACAACAAGTAATGACCCAACCAAGTAATCAACATCAGGAAATTATGAATATGTACAGTCAACCTGGGGTATACCAGAGCGGAGTTGAAATAGGGCCTAATAATCCACAATACCAAGATATTTTGAATCAGCAAAACCTTATCCAGCAGCAGCAATATCATCAGCAGCAATTACAACAGCAACAGCTACAACAGCAACAGTTACAACAACAACAGCAGATGATGTTACAGCAACAAATGTTCCAACAAAACCAAATGAACAACAATAACGGATTTTATTAAATATCTTTATATATTAACTTATTTAGAAAAGTCACCCTTATTATTTACAAATACTTCAATAGTAGCAATGGCAGCATATAATCTGTTTTCAGCCTCTTGGAAAACGATACTGTGCTTTTCATCATAAAATACAGAGTCAGTGACTTCTTCTGTGTGTCTTGGTAAACAGTGCATAAAAGTATAGTCAGGTTTGGCAACAGCAGCGATTTCATCATTGATTTGGAATCCTTCAAATTGTTTTAGCTTTGCTACTTTTTGCCATTCTTCCCCCATAGATATAAAAGTATCAGTGACTAAGATATCACTGCCAGTGGCACTATATTTAGCATCGTGGTTACATTCAAATACACATCCGTTTTTCTTTGCTAGTTCCGCAGCTTCTTTGACTAAACCTTCATGCATTTCAATTCCCTTAGGAGTAGCTATTTTAACAGATATACCAAATTTCAAACATGCAAACATCAAATCATTTATGACGTTGTTGGCATCACCAATCCAACACAAAGTTAAATTCTTTAGGTTATCAACGCCATACTTTTCAATTATAGTTAGCAAATCACAAATAGCTTGCAATGGATGGTATAAATCACATAAAGAGTTAATAACTGGAACAGATGAGTGCTTAACTAGCTCTTGGATTTCGGAGTGCTTGTTAACTCTGGCTAGAATACAGGAAGTCATTGAAGATATAACCTTTATGGAATCATAAAAAGTTTCATTGACCCCTAGTTGAATGTCATCTTTTCCTAAAAACATAGGTTGACATCCAAAGTAAGTTAAAGCACCTTCATTGGAAATTCTGGTTCTGGTTGATCTCTTGCTGAACACTAGAGCACCGGTTCTACCTAGCAATTTTTTGCTATTAGAAGCAAAATCTTCGCTGTTTCCTGCTTTAAAGGATTTCTTAAATTCTTGAGCTTTGAAAACTAAAGTTTGGAATTCTAGATCAGTTAGATCTTTGATGTTGACTAAGTGACGAATAGTAGACATTGTGTAGATTAATATAATTATAAATCGATGGTTTTTATTTATTGATTATAATTCTTAGATACTGAATAATTAATAATTTCTATAAATTTCCATTTCTACGATATCAACCGTTTATATATAATTAATATGCTGATTCCAATTGATGACTCTTACATTCGTAATGAACAAAAAATACAACAAAAAAGCCGATTATCAATATTTAAAGCATCTTATCTAAGTGAAATTTGAATATTTCACTCGCTTCGGCTTTTTCATCCGTTTTTTAAATAATTTTTACTTTTTTTTTACGTTTACATGTATTGGCGTTAAGCCGTTATATGAAGGGTTTCCCATCGGGAAAATGGTTCCGAATGTAGGACCGACAGGTTGTTCGGACTTAAACACGTGACTGAAATTTTTACATTTAGAAAACGTGACTAAAATTATAATTTAAAGCACGTGACTTTGTGTCGGAGATAAAGGCATCTACAAACAGTAAACAAATCTTTTAAAACAACAGAGTTTCCATCTTATCTAAATCTTGAAACCACCGACTTTATAATACATATAAACCATTTGCAGAGGATAAAACTAATTTAGTTTTATATTCAAAAAGAAATGGAGCGTGATGACAACTTAGATGTTGAATTAACAGTAAAAACACCTGACAGAGGCCAGCAAGATAGTATTGATAATAACATAACACCACCGAATATATACAATGATAACAGCTTTATCCCAGATAACGAAGTTAACGCTTCGTATAGGAAACTAAATAACAAATCTAACTTTAGTGCGGCTAGAAAGCCACAGCTTAATACCTTAAGACAATCTAAGTTGATTTCATCAAGTAATATAGATTCATCTATCAAAAGATCGGATACCATTAATTCTGACTTTCATAGAAAAACAACATTTAATACACTCAATGGAGCTTTGAAATCACCAAGAGATCCAAGGTATGAAGCAACAAAAGACAAATTGGTTCATTCAAGTTCTATACCTATAAAAGAAGGCCACAGCAGAAAAAAATCTAGTGATAGTAATGATGACATGCAATCCATGTACAGTGTTTCATCATCAATAACAGCATCATTTTCAAAGAATTTCTTATCTGGTTTCTACAAAAACAAGATTAAAAGAAGAAGAAAAGGGCAGATTGTTTTATTGTCCGAGAAATACTGGATGAAAGATGAAAACTGTAAAGAATGCTTTTATTGTGCTAGAACATTCCATGCCTTTAGAAGAAAGCATCATTGTAGATTGTGTGGTCAGATTTTTTGTAGTTCTTGTGCATTTTTAGTTCCTGGTGAAAAATTTGGTTATGAACATAAATTGAGATTTTGTAAAATATGTGTTGAACATCTTGAAAATGATTTAGACTCTAGTGAAGATGATGATTACACTTCTTTTGCTAATGAAACTATCGAACATGATGAGGATGACTACGACAACACAGAAGTCAAAGATAATTTGGGTATTATCAACAACGCGAGTTCTTCAATGCTGGCAAATGACATGGAACAAGATTTTATTTCTAAGAATACAGCTGATATGGCCAGTATTTTTGGTGAAGATGACGCAAAGCTCTTAACTGAATCTTTTAACCCTCCTAAATTGACAATTGCTGCTAGAAAAACAGGTGAATCTTTGTCTATAGAAACAAGTCATATGAGACCAAGATCTCAATCACGTCATTTTAAGACTCCTGTAAAAGATTTTAAAACAGGTTCACTTTCATATACTCAAAATACATTGGGAAGTAACAAAGATAAGCTGACAACTCCAACACATATGAGCAAATATAACAGTAGAGCTACTTACGGATCTAATATGGCCCATGTTGCACTAATGAATCAAGCCAAACACAATTCAATGGCTAACATATCATTTAACAATAGCAACGGAAATGACTATATTTTTCCTAATAATAATGATGGTAATAAACTTGGAGATAAAACCACAAGCTATGTAACACAATTGTTGTCGCCTTTGGGAAACTCTCAAATGAATAAATCTAGAAACTCTGAAATAAAAAATCACTCTTCAAAGCATTATCTTTCACAATCTCAAATATTCCCAGAAAATGAAGTTTATTGGCAAAATAAGAATGGCATTATGAATGCAGCACATAGTGCCAACATTTACAACAATAATTTTGTTTCAAATAATAAAAGTAATTTATCATTCCAAAGTTCAGACCAAAATATTCCTTTAAATAAAAGGCTAATAACTGTGAAATCCGAGGCTTCTTTAAGCAAAATGCCAACCTTGCTAACAGATAACAGTCAAGATGTTAAAAATCAACAACATACGAATCAATTGAAGAATACTTATAGCAATGTATACAACGATTATGACAACGGAAAGAACAACTATGTTAATGATATAGCTAACAAAAGACATTTTTCTCCACCAGTAAGCAGTGCACACTTACATAAAGATAATAAGATAACACAAGATTTAGGAACCACCCAAAGAATATACAAAACTTTATCCAAGACTTTTACACCAACCTCAAGTTTTATCAATAGAAGTATATCTTTTAACGGCACCGCTAATAACCTGGCCAAATATAAAAAATCCGAATTAGATTTAACTTACAAAGATCATAATATTTCTGACATTGAAAGCATCAATGGAGATGAGGAAGATGAAGCCTCGATGTCCATATTTGCAGCTTTAAACAGCAAGGTGGATGGATACACTCCTGAGCAACAATCCAATAAGATAAATTTTGACTTCACTAACTTAGAGGATAGCATTATGAAGATAAATGAAAATAACATAGGTAAAAAACAATCTCAAAACTTTAGCTTTGATCAAAATTTAAATTCTGAAGGTTTGAATAATCCTGTTTTCAGAAACAGGCAGGACACGGATGCTTATAAAAGAGCTGAACAATCTTTGCAAAGAATGCGTAGTCGAAGAAGATCTAAGCCTAAATTTTCATTCTCTACTGTAAGTTCATCAACTGGAGGGTATTTGAGTTCAAATATTTTTCTTCAAAACAACAACACCAAACTTCAATCAACACCGCAATTGATGCCGAGCAATAATGTTGATATGAATAAAGCTACTACTGCAAGCCTTCAACCAACTAAAATTAATGCTTCAGGAACAACCTCACATTCATTAATTGAATCATCTTCAAAATCCGAAAGCTTAACTGCATCACCAACTCTTGAAGAATACATCAGCAATACTTCCGAGACTTTATTATTTCACTTGCGTTTAATAGTCCAGCAAACATTATTGGACCAGGGCATACAAGAAGAGTTGATAAAGAAATGGAGGTTTTTGATCGAAGATTTGGTCATTTGCTATGATAGAATTAAGATCCATACAAAGCTATCTGATAGCTTAGATTATAGGCAATATATTAAAATAAAAAGGATATGTGGTGGTAGAATTGAGGATTCCAAGTTTGTTAATGGTTTAATTTTTTCAAAGAATTTACCATTGAGAAACATGCCTAAAAACATTTTTAAGCCAAAAATTCTATTGTTGATGTTTCCAATAAGCTATGAAAAAGCACAAGACAAAATATTGAGTGTTGATGTTTTATTGACACAAGAATTACAATATTTGAAATCCTTAGTTTCTAGAATTTTAGCTCTTGAACCTGATTTAGTTTTTGTTAGTGATAATGTGTCTGGTCAAGCTTTGGGAATGTTAGAAGAAGCAGGAATTGCATGTATGTTTAACATGAAACCTCAAGTGATAGAAAAAATTTCCAAGTTTTGTGAAGCTGACGTTGTTAATTCAGTTGATAAACTAGTAGTCAATGTTAAATTGGGTATTTGCGAAGAATTTAGTGTAAAAACTTACAGATACGGAAATACCATCAAGACATATACTATGTTGACTGGTTGTAATTCAGCCAACGGAGGTACAGTACTATTAAGAGGGTTGGATGATGAGGGATTGAGAAAAATTAAAAATGCTGTTGAATTTGTTACATACGTCATTCTTTCCTTGAGATTTGAATCTTGCTTCCTAAAAGATAGTTTTATCAATATCAACATTAATGATTACAAAAATAGCTTTTCTGGTTCAGAAATTCAGCACATGGAAACTGCTGAATCACAATTTTTGGAAAACTTCAATAAAAGGTTAATGTCAATATCACCTTGTGTTACTTTCCCAATTCCCTTTTTATTGCAGAGAACTCAATATTTACAAGCCAAGATTCAAAGGATAAGTAATTTGAAGGAAGACATAAATTTTTATTCAGATGAAGAGTTTGAATCATATTTTAATAAAAAACCTTTTTTACTTCATATTAAAAAAAAAGGAAACTTGTCAAACTTGGATTTAAGATACTATACACAATTGATTCTTGATAAGAAACTAGAATCATTGCAAGAAAAGTTCAACAACAAATTTAGACAGTGGTCTATATTCAGCTCTTTGAGTGACAACTTGTTGAGTATTGGAGCTCATCAGTCAATTTCTTTGTTGCATTCCATGGTATCTTACAATACTGGAACTCCTTGTATTGGTCCAATTTTGATTAGTATAGAATATTATTGGGACAATGATGTTACTATAGGGCAATTTGTAGAAAATGTTGTTAATACCGTTGACTATTCATGTACTTCCGGTTGTGGTGGGTTGTTTGTTGATCATTACAGAACGTATGTTCATGGTTCAGCTAAAGTTGATGTTATAGTGGAAAGATTACCTTCTAAAGTTCCTTCTTTAAAAAACATTATTCTAATGTGGTCTTATTGTAAAAAATGTAAAATAAGTACTCCTGTTTTGAAAATGGATTCTGATACTTGGAACTTGTCTTTTGGTAAGTACATGGAATTGCTCTTTTGGGGTAATACCATGCATAAAGCAAATATCCAAGGCTGTAAACATGATGTTTTTAAAGATCAAATCAAATACTTTGGATACAATGATATTGTTATAAGATTGGAATGGTCATCTATTGAAGTTCATTCTTTGGTAACTCCAAAGCAACATATTAGTTGGCAACCGCAAAAGGACATTTTACTTAAATTGGATTTATTGAATACAATTATTGAGCAAGTTCATTTACTGTATGGAAGTATTGTGACTAGATTAAAAAGAGTCAAATTAGATAGCAGTATAGAAAGTCTTAATATTGAAGGAAGAGCAAAGAGTATAGAATTACAGCAAAGCTCAATAAATGAAAAAGAAATATTTTTAAAATATGCTAATGAAGTTTATATGAACACACCAGGTACTGACCATTTATCTTTAAATGCCGTAGTATCTAGATTGTATGGTAAATCATTGACATGGATGAAAACAGTGACTGATTTCGAAAAAAAATATCTACCTTCTGAAAGAGATATTGCAAGAATAACTTCAAATCAACTAAAAAAGCTATTCATGGATGATGCGGATACGCAAAATGATTCAAAAATGGATACTCTTAAAGAGGTTGAAGAAAATGGCAGTGATAATGCAGTGGAAATGACACCAGATCCACATACTTCTTTGGAGCCATTGTTTTCTGCGCAAAACAACTTGACTCCTGATAAATCGTACAGTCATTTGTATAAAGTAAAGTCCAATTTGAGTGAAACTGATAGTATTTCAAGATCTCACACCCCAGATAAGTTGAGTGTGCATGAATCTACTGATAACAATATTCTATCCAAACACTTAAGAACCATGTCTCAAAGCAACGGAAACAAGAATAAACAATTTTTCTTGAAGAACATAAATGATGGAAAGCAAGATATTTCTGATGTCCAAAAAAATGGGGATAATGCAAATTCAGAAAATAAGGAAGAATCAGCTGATGGGAAAGTAGGTAAATTAGCAAACTATTTTAACAACATGTACTTTGATAATTTATCAAGAGAGTTTGAACATCAAAGAGAGCAAGAAAAAGCAGATTTCCAAAAAAAATATCAATATAGTAACAAGCCTACAAAAATTCAAGATTCTAAACCCAAAGTTGAAGTGTTCCAAAATGTAGAGGATGCTGTAGCGGAAAATATTACGTACAGCAGTAACCTAAATGATAGGTTGGGCTCAACTTCCATGAATAGGGAAGATAGTGTAAAGACATCTAATAATGTATACTCCATAAACTCTGGTGATTCTAATGCCGATTTAGAAACTTCTCTAGAAGCTTGGGAAAATGGGGAAGAGGTAAGAGCAGAACAATTAGCCAGACACCTTGATGAGAATAACCCACGTATTTCAATTATTAAAGAAACGGATGATTCAGAGAATAATGATGAAGTTAATAATAAAAAACAACAAGAAAAAGGTTCACTTCTACAGCTTTTGAAAAATTTTTGGGCTGATAGATCTTCAGCTTTATGGGAACCTATACACTTACCGTTATTAGCTAATGAGCATATTTTTGACAACAACCTGGTTATCATTAGAGAAGATGAGCCCTCTTCAATCATATCTTTCTGCTTAAATTCCAAAGAATATTTCAAAAAAATGGAACAAACTTATTTGGACTACTCTACCAACATAGGCTTAGATACTTCCGATATTGAAAACGAAGTTATGAAATTTGAAAACAAAGAAGTTGTTACTGAAAAGGGAGAAGATGAAGATGAAAATAAAGATGAAAATGTTCAAAGCAATCCTGAATACATAAAAAAACTTATGGAAAATCCAGCTCTTATTGAAGCTATGATGAACAAACCTACACCTATACATTTGAGATATCAAGTCGAAGATGAAAATGTGGTAATGGCATGTAAAATATTTTTTGCCGATCAATTTGATGCATTAAGAAGAGCTTATAATATAATCAATCCTTTGGAGTTTATACAGAGTTTGTCGAGATGTGTTAAGTGGGACAGTAGTGGTGGTAAGTCAGGTTCTGTGTTTTTGAAAACTTCTGATGATAGATTTGTTTTGAAAGAGCTATCGCACAGTGAAATTGATGCTTTTGTTCAATTTGCACCAAATTACTTCAAGTATATGAGTGAGTCCATATATCAAAAGCTGCCAACAGCTATAGCCAAGATTGTAGGATTTTTCCAAATTCAATTGAGAAATAATGATACAGGTAAAACGGTAAAGTTTGACTGCATCATCACTGAAAACTTGTTTTATGGTAAAAATAATGTGAGAATATTTGACTTGAAAGGATCAATGAGAAATAGACATGTACAACAAACTGGTAAAGAAAATGAAGTTTTGCTTGATGAGAACATGGTTGAGTATATCTATGAAAGTCCTATATTTGTTAGAGAATACGATAAGAAATTGTTAAGAGCTTCTGTTTGGAATGATACTTTGTTTTTATCTAAGATGAACGTCATGGATTATTCTTTAGTGATTGGTATAGATAACAATAACCATAAGTTAATTGTTGGTATCATTGATTGTATCAGAACGTTTACGTGGGATAAAAAATTGGAGAGTTGGGTGAAGGAAAAGGGTTTAGTAGGAGGTGGAACTAAAGAGCCAACTGTTGTGACACCAAAGCAATACAAAAATAGATTTAGAGAAGCTATGGAAAGATACATATTGATGGTGCCCGATCCATGGAGTAAGTCCGAACACTCAAAGTAGGTTATTATAGGTTATATTTATATAGGCTGAAATCTAGCAGTTGAGTACTATCTGTAAACTCCGATAATGGCTAGTCACGTGTGCAACATTTCTTTTTTTTTTTGTTCTTCGTATTTTTTTTTTTTTTTGATTTATTCATTCATGAATTCATGTTTTCTCCGAAGATCATATATTTCTTAAAAGTTATCAGTTTTAACTGACTATTCAAGAAGTTAATTATAAGCCCCAAAGAAAACCAATAAGAATAATGAATTTTCTAGGATCTCAAGAGATTTTATCAAACTTGTCTCAGCCAGCATCTTACTTGTATGAGAAGATGTCAGAGCAAGGACCAAATGCTTTGTATAATCAACAACAAATTGTATCACTCACAGGGCAAACCATGGAAAACAGTAGGTTATCCCTACAAGAATTGATAGACAAAAAACTATTGCAAGTATTGAAACAAAACAATGAAGTTGTTTTTAAAAAAGTTGATATTACAGAAGCCACAAAGAAGCTATCCATGAACAAAGATGAACAATTAGTATACTCACATATTGAACAAAGTGCTAGAGAAGGTATTTGGGTAAAAACAATCAAGGCAAAGACCAACTTGCACCAACACATAGTATTGAAATGCTTGAAAAATTTAGAATCACAAAGATACATCAAGTGTATAAAAAGTGTAAAGTTTCCTTCAAGAAAAATCTATATGTTATATAACCTGCAACCATCTATAGAAGTGACTGGTGGACCTTGGTATACTGACGGTGAATTAGATGATGAGTTTATCTCTCATTTATTGACAATTGTATGGAGATTTGCTGCGGAAAAGACATTTCCAGAAGGGTTCAACAACTATGCAAAGGTTAATATGAAAACAGGAGAAAATGAAAAAGTATACACTAAAAACGTGGTAAATTACGTTACCAAACAAGAAATTCTTGAGTTTATCCAAAAAATCAACATTTCCAAAGTTGAATTGAGTATCCCAGACATCGAATCCTTGTGTGAGGTATTGTATTATGATAATAGATTGACTAAGGTCGGAGTTAACGCATATAAAGTGACCCTACAATCAGTATTGGATTTGATGAATGACAACTTAGTGCAAGACAAAAAAGAAGATAAAAACGAAGAACTGCAATTTTTGGAGTTGTTTGAAGATTCGTACAGCTTGTACAAATCCAAAAGCTTTGTAGAACCTACTTTGAACGATAGAGAAACTGTATACTTTGATGAATGGACTTTGTAATGTCGGTTTTCTTGATGAGAAAAGGTAGCGTAGATGTATATATCGGATTTAAGTAGTTCAAATCAATCATAATTCTTCTAGAATCATATTTAGCCTTGTTGTTGTTGTTTTTCGGATTTAACGTTGTTTTTTTCTAGGGGAAAGCAAAAAAAAAAAATCTTACAATATACACATAATTATTGGATATATTATTTTTTACATAAGCGTCACATAATTGTTTTAAATAACTGTATTTAAGGTATCGGATATTATATAAACAACATATTTGAGAGAAAAAAACAACCCAAAGCACCCTATATTACATTATTTGTAAAACCCCATAAACAAAAAAAAGTTAACAATGTCTTGGACCGGATTTAAAAAAGCAGTCAACAGAGCAGGTAATAGTGTTTTAGTCAAAGATGTAGACAAAACGGTTGATAAAGAATATGATGTTGAACTAAGAAGATACAAAGTATTGGAAAGAGCAGCAGGAAATCTAACTAAAGATTCCAAAGGTTTTTTAGACGCTTTGAGAGCAGTTACTGCTTCTCAAGTCACCATAGCTGAAATCATTTCTAATCTTTATGATGACTCCAAATCATACAATAGTGGATATAACGTAGGTAACTACTACTTACAATGTGTAAGAGACTTTGATAGCGAAACTGTTAAGCAATTAGATGGTCCTTTCAGAGAAACCGTGTTAGATCCGATTACCAAATTTAGCAATTACTTCCAAGAAATCGGGGAAGCCATAAAAAAAAGAGACCATAAGAAGCAAGACTACGATGCTGCAAAGTCTAAGGTGAGAAGATTGATAGACAAGCCTGCCAAGGATGCTGGGAAGCTACCAAAGGCCGAAAAAGACTTACAATATGCTAAGGATGTGTATGACCAGTTGAATGACCAATTAAAACAAGAGTTACCTCAATTGGTAAGTTTAAGGGTCCCATACTTTGATCCTTCCTTCGAATCCCTCGTAAAAATCCAATTGAGATTCTGTACCGAAGGCTACACAAGACTAGCTCAAATACAACAATACCTTGATGAACAAAGCAGAGACGATTATGCCAACGGTGTTTTGGACTCAAAAATGGAGCAGATCCTACAACAAATGTCCTCTCTAGACATTTGTGCCTTAGGCTATAAATGATGAGTCCTCGATACACTATATACATACATATATATATATAAGATTGACGTCACTCTTCATTAAAAATACGCGTATATTTTCAACCTTTTTTTTCATATAATATGGTAAAATTTTGCCTGCATTTCCTCCATTTAATTACTGTTTTGAGCACTAGAGGAAGGGTGAAAAAAAAAAGGAAAAAGCTAGATATATGGCATTAAACAATTTTAAAATTTCTTTAAAAAAAGGCATTGCTTATGGCCTACCCAAGTCGCTCTAATAATCAACATAACAAGATAAAAATTAGCTATAGAGACATTATGAAAAACTTCATTTTACTTCTCACGAAGTTTTCGACATACTTCAAAATGATCATAGTATGTTTTATCAATAATCTTGTGGATAAGCATATTATTGATGTTTTGAACGAGAGTAGAACACTATCCAAAGTGAACATGTCAAGAAGCAACAACACATCACAGGCAGAATCTTTTCACAGTGAAAAAAGAGATTTCTCTTTTCCTTTAATTGACATGGACACCGAAGATTTAAGGTCTAGGAGTCTGCCACATATTCTAGGAGATCCTTTGGTTTCAGACATCAAAGTATTGCCAAGTGGGCCAAAGTTTCCAGCAATCTTAGAAGAGCCTGAACTAGAAGAGAATGGTGTTGTTACAAACTACAAAAAGAAGAAATTCATCCTGAAAAGATTTGATTTCAAGACAATTATTATCGATAAAAAAAGGTTATCAGCTAAAATGAAGATTTTAGTGTATACAATATTAGCATTTTCCATAACTTTGCTATTGAGAGTGAGTTACATACAAACATCACTAAACAATTGTGAAGATAAATTCAATTCCCTTAAAAACAACAAATCACTCAGAAATTGGTCAAAAAGAGATATCATCGGTTATTTTCTTTTTGCAAAATCATCATCACTGAACAAGTTTGAAGAAATGTGCTCAGTCGGACATATGCATAAGGATAGATTGAATGTTATTGTTGTTCCAGCTATTCTAACAATGATAGACTATACAATATGTTCTGACTATCCTACTTCAAGTAAGTTCTTGAAAAATCTAACGCTTCTGGAAGTGTATCATAACTTGAATTCTTTGGACGATAACTTGAAATTAAAAATGTTTATTTGGCTAATTGCAAACTTTGCATTTGTCATGAACTTAAAGTACAATCAATTTGTTCTCAGAACCATCAATGGTTTGGAATCATATGATATTTTCAGATTGTTCCAAGTCACATTAAACAACAACTTAGTTTATTTAAGACTGATCACATTTTATTCCATGTACAGAATTATTCCTATAGGAACGTTGTTGCCTTTGGCATTATTGATGAAAATGATGATGGCATTAACACAAATTATAAATTTAAGATTTGTTCAACAGAAAGACCCATACAATGTATTCAAGTTATCAATGACAGCACTGGTATGGCTTGTTAGTTGTGTGGCATTTGGTCAAGCCAAAAGCTACGAATCTTTGCTAAACCTCAAATCTAATCTGGTTTACATTTTCAAAAGACTGTGTGTGCTAATGGCTTGTAAATATTACGCAATTTTAGTTTTTGATTACAAACTAACTTTGATTCCATTAGACGCATATCTACACGAAAATAGATTGAATTTATTGAGAAAACCTTTGTTTTTATTTAAACCAGTATTGTTGTCTGTACTCAACGCTGAAGTGAACTTGAATTTTATAATAAACAAAACTCGTAATCTTTTGAAAAATGGATGTTTTATTTCTCATGATGAATATATCATTGCAAAATGCTTGTATATTGAAACTTTTCAAAACATCAGACAGCCTTCGAGAGATGAATTAAGACAAGATGAAGTCATTGATGATTTTGCCACAGTGGTTTATTTAACAAATAAAAGATTGGTAAAGTGGACTAATAATGGATATACTCAGATTAACAATGACAGTTTTCAGAAGTTATCATGGGATTTTTTTGTTAATAAGTTTTACGGAAGATCTTTGGAGATTGAAGAACTAATAGAATTTGGTAAAGAAGAAAATGTTGAAGAAGCTGGATTTATGAATGAATTGAACCCAAAGGACACTTTTTATGTTGAAAACAAATTCAAAGGTAAATTGATAGCATCTGGAGATAAGAACAAGTACTGTTTCATTCATCCAACAAGTAAGGATAATGATTCTGTAAATCTCTTCTTACTGGATGTTGCTAGCAAGAAGTTTAAAAATGTGTTACTTGACGAGTATTTGATAGCTGATATAATTGATTGTTACTATTTCCAAGAAGGTCCGTTAGGAATAGATTCTGCTAACAGCTTGTTGGTCGTGACAAGATCTGCCGAGATTATAGAGGTAGATTTGTATAGTTACAGAATTACAAAGAAAAAGCTTAATTTGCTGAACAAGATAGATAATTGGAAAAGATTAAAAACAGACAGAATGGCTGAAAGAAGTATCATTTACGATACAAATAGAAAATACATAGGTCAATATATTAGATTCAGAGGATGGAAGGTTCTGCCATTTCCGGTTGAGCTTAATACCATGAATACTATGAATAATGTAATGATGAAAAAGGGCAGTTCCATGAACATCATAAACAACGCAGGTACCAGTGCCCCAATGATGAAGAAATTTAAAATGTTTCCAATGATTCAACAAACATCTGATCCCACATCTTCAATGAGCCAACATGTAGCAGATGCAAATAGCAATGACATAATATTGAAGGTAAAGACATTGGAACATCTTGGATTGATTTATGAAATAATAGAAAATGAAATGAAGTATAAAAACAAATGGGTTATAAGAATATTAGATTGCATTACAGGAAAAAAAATAAAACAATTTGAAATACCCAACAAACATGTCGATATAAATTCTGTAAGAATTGCGCATGAAAAGGATCTGAAGTTTTGTGGGTTTTGTGGGTTCTTAAGCTGCAAGAAATTACATCTACATTACTTAGTCAGGAATCCTAATAACAAGGAAATCACTTTGAATATTATTGTCTTAATAAACGGAAGAGTCAAGAATATGAAAAAGCAAAGAATATGTTTCAGAACGGAAAGAGATTCAAGAGATGTGAGATGTCATGGTATAAATGAAATGGATGAAGTATACAAAAAGATTAAGATTCCTGAAAGAGAAGTAGAAATGATTTATAATAAGTATGAAGACGGTTATGTTTATTTCAGCAAAAAAAACAAAAACAAATTCTACAAAATTAACTTAGACTTGTTTAAAGTGAGTAGTATCCCATATTCATTTGAAAATCATGGATTTGAAAATGAAAGAATAGTTGGGTTTGATAACTTCAAGTATAATATTCCTAAAGCCATAAACGATGAAGAAATCAGAAAGAATGACTTGAGAGAATTAGAAAATGACAGAGAGGATTTGTTGTTTGAAGATGAAATAAAGAAAAAAAGAATGGTTAAAGATGAATTCAAAAGACTGAGGTACCTATATGATACCAAAGAAAATAGAATGTATTATTATTGAATTTATATTTAAACTATATACAGCGGTGAATATTTCTTTTTTTACGTATTCAAAGAACTATTTATAAGTAGAACTTGTTGTATTTGAAGGCGTAGTAACCTAAACCAATGGAACCAATGGAAAATAGAACCAAAGGAACTGGTTTTTTGAAACCAGATTTGATAGATCTGCTTAAACCTAAGGCTGATAGAACAGCAGAAGTACCAACTAAACCAGTGACAGCGGTTTTGTAGTTATCATCAAAGGTATCGTTCTTGATGAATAACCCATTAGCAATGTATAAACCACCAATGGCTAAACCACCGATCAAAGAAGGTTTAGAGCCAGATTTGACGTATCCCATGGCACCACCAGCGGCAGTCAAGCCACCTAAAGTAAAAGCTAAATGTTCCATTATAAGTAATGTTATATGTTTTAAAAATTGATTTGTAATGGTTTTTACTTAATTTGCCGTTGCTTTACGTAATCGAGCAGAAAGGGTGTCCTTTGAGTAAGCCCTAAGGGGGAAAAAATATATATGATGCAAAAAAGACCATTACACCCGTGTAAAAATTACTAATGCGGTTTTATTCGGATATAAACAGTTTATTGTTATGATTTGTATCACGTGATAAATATGTACAATGTATACATTTAACAATTTTAAAAAAAATAACAAATAAGTTAAATTTTAAAGTTTATATAAGTTAAGATATAAATATATTACAGTTGTAAAAATAATTATTTAAAGAATTAAAGTAAATTGCTTAAATAATCTTTCATTTTTTTTTTTTGGGTTTACCATTCCATATATGTTTGCTCAACTGGGGTAGTTTTAATCAATAGTATCTTGGAGGTTTGTTTATATCGGATACATATGTGATAACAAGAGCGGAGGTATGCTGAGTTATTACAAACTTTTTATCTATATTACCTTCACATCCATAATATTTTCTTCCTTTATAATCCTATAATATACTTCACCATAAAACATGCACACATCTATGCAAGTATTTCTTCGTATTATTGTGAACTACCTCTATTTCTTACCGTCTTATCTCCGTCCATCGGAGATAATAGACACGCATAAAGTCAACGCAAAGCGTCTATTTTTTTCCAGGTACCAAAAAAATGAAAATAGGTTCCAGTATATGATCAAATCATGCTCAACTAATAACTGCATTAGCCGTGCTCACCCTCTTACATTTGAATATACATCAATACGATTATTAACGGGGACACTCAATTACACCCTCGTAAGTGTTTACAGCCAATAATCACCTTTTTTTTTTTGTAGTCTTTATCTCCTTCTTATTCTATATTATATACCATCATGTTTCACGTTTGCCTTTTTTTCTAGTACAAAGTCTGATCTGAATATACTTTAAAAAAAAAGTCAAGTGACTTTTTTTTTTCTTATAGTTTCATGTTATTTATAAGGTTTTATTATTACTATCTGGCTATACGATTTTCATAATTACTAATTATGTGGTAACTCCATTATATGATGGATTTCCGTCGATTATATAAATCCAGATTGAGAAAAACACCATTATCCTAAATGGTATTTAATCTTAGTAAAAGATATACTAAAAAACCATTCCTGATAAAGCTTATATCCGCGACTTTATCTTTTTCTTACTTATTTTACAGAATGAGCATTAATTCAACAAAAAACTTAGACCTTACTAAAGGTAAGACTGTTCCTGCTATAGTCATTGGATCAGGATTGACTGGATTGACTGTCACCGATACTTTATTAAACAAATATAATCTAAAGAATGTTGTGTTGGTTGAGAAGTTCGGTTCTATTGGGGGTAACTCCATTAAGGCAAGCAGTGGTATTTCGGTTTCTAACTCTGAACAGCAACATGCATTAAACATCGATGATAATGCTGATTATTTTTACAAGGATTTGATAAAATCTTATAAATTGTCTGATGACAATCCATTGTTGCAGAAATTAAGCATTGATTGTAATAAAGCCATGGACTACTTGAATAAAGATATTGGTCTTTCTTTAGACAAGATATCTCAATTAGGTGGCCATTCAAAGAGAAGAACACATAAATCATCTAATGGCATGCCTCCAGGTTTTGAGATGATTTCAAGCTTAAAAAAGAGAATTATTGATAATCCTAATGTTGATATTCAATTAAAAACAAAACTAGTTGATTTCAATATTGATTTTTCAAATGGCATAAAAACTTGTATTTTCATGGATTTGGAAACAGGAAAGACAGAAAAACTCTACACAGACAATTTGATTTTAGCTACTGGTGGGTTTTCTAGAAATAAGAACTTGATTAAAAACTTCTTAGAGGCTGATATAAGTAAGCCTCAGTACAAAGCCTCCAGCTCCCATGATATAATACCAAAAGAGTTAATTTTGAAAAAATTGGACTCCTTGCCTACTTCAAATGGTGAGTTTGCTACAGGTGATTTGCTAGAAATACTACTAGCAAAGCCAAACTTGAACTTTGACTTCAAGGATTTAGCTGAAGTACAAATACATCCATCAGGATTTATTGATCCAAAGGATCCTGACAACCCATCCAAGATATTAGCTGGTGAACAGTTGAGAGGAAATGGTGGAATTTTGATTAATCCATTGACTGGAGCCAGATTTGTTAATGAGTTGGACACTAGAGATAAAGTTACTTTTGCAATTTTTGAACAAAACGTTCCTAACGATAGAGTATTCTTGATATTGTCTGAAAAAGGAGCCGAATATAACATGGATACCATAGGGTTTTACCAAAGTCGTGGATTGATTAAAAAAATTAAAATCAATGAATTGTACCAAGATAACAAATTAAAAGAAAAAATTGTTTCTGAGTTGAGAAGCTATTCCATATTAAAGAATGATAAATTTGGCAGAGACTTGAAAATGAATTTGTTTGAAGAAGATTTAAATGAATTTTCTGAAATTTATGTTGCTGAAATAACTCCTATTTTACATTATACCATGGGTGGTATCAGTATCAACGAAAAAGGATTAATCTTGGATACCAACTCTCAAGTCATCAATAACGGTTTGTACTGTGCCGGTGAACAAAGTGGTGGAGTACATGGTAAAAATAGATTGGGTGGATGCTCCTTATTAGAGAGTGTTGTTTATGGATTAACTGTAGGTAATGAAATAGGAGTAAAGTATAAAGCTTAGATTGTATATTATGAATTTATTCAATAGTAAGGCTTAATGATTAAATGTCTTTTTTTTTTTTAATTTATGTTTATTTTGTGGTTTACTAAGAATTCTTATCACGTGTGTTTCTCTTTTCCACTTTTCTGCTATTAATGTTTATTAAGCGTTAATTACTCTCCTATATTTCTGCTACATCACCATACAACAGTCATCATTATGGATTTATTCTGGATAATTATCATAGATAAACAAGTTACAGGAACATCTGTAAAAGAAATACCATCTTTACTATCTAATAACCAAAACATATCTTTGGAAACTGCCGAATATCTGCAGAAGATTTCTAGAAAATTTATAGATAAAAGTACATATCCAAACGAGATAATAACTGAAGTTGATGATCCATTTGTTTTTAAATGTATTATTGACAACTACGATAAAACACAGAGAGTCTTTGTAGTTGGATCTTATGTGCAAAATTTCAATATTGATCAATCGCCTAACATCTTAAACAAATACTTGCTAAACATGAAAGAGAAATCAGAAGTTTATAGAATGTACAATGATATCATTACAGAATCACAGAAAAAAAAGTTTATAGAGTATATCAATAAAGAGATTTGAATTTATATAGATATATCATGTAAATTATTTACGGAATTGCAAAAAGTAAAATCACAGACTACAGGGATAAGTGGTCTATCAAATGTTTTATAACAAAAGTCCCCTCTGTGAAATTCTCCTTTGGCTTATCATACCTGACAATGATAGCGGCATGCGTAAATTTAGATTCCTTTATTAAACATGGGTACCTTTCCCATTTTAAATTATATTTGTTTAAATTACTGATGATCCTGTGTTGTAATTCAAAATCACTGGGATTGACAATCTCAATGTCAAAAAAAGTTTGTTTTAAATGAAATAACTCTTCATACCCCAAATCTATTAATTCACGTAAATAGTAACTTGGCTTATTGTCTATATCTATCAATGATTTGAAAGTTCTTTTTGCTAATGACAAGGCTGATGTATCATTAATGTTGAAAGACTCCGCGATGACTTCATTGTTGGATTTCGTGGCAGTAATCATCAATGGTGTTGCTTCATTTTCTGATTCTGAAGCATCATAAGATTCAGATTGCATTTTAAAGTCTGGTTTTATTTGCATATTTGTTTTAATATGATTAATCAACTTAAAATCAGTTTTGTATTTTTGAATAAATTTTTGTCTTCTTATGTATGATAAAGTAATTTCATAAGGTGTTCTAAATGCTACAAAGATAATCAAAAATATAATAGATGTGATTTTTTCATAGTAAGATATTATAGCTTGAGCAAACTTGTTGCTTTTATTGGCAGCAGGTAACTCAACATCAACGTCTATTTCTTTGGCTATTTCTTGATTGATAACGCTGAATTTCTCTTCATGTTCAAAGTCATTTGTATCTTTTGATTCAATTGTTAAATGACTAGATTCGTAATCAATAACAACGTTTTTATATCCGTCAACGAACTTAACCCATTTGATATCATTATTATTTTCGTAAAAGACCTTAAAAGGATCAACGTGTGAAATACCTGTAGTAAAGAAATTTGTCTTTAAGTCGTTGATACAGTTACTATACAACTTCAAGTGTTTGAATTTTTTTAATCCTTTAACAAAGGAAGAATTTGGCAACGACATTTGATAAATTATTTTGTCTTTATCTTTCAAATACAATTGCACACCAGAATGACCAACCAATTTGGCAACTCTACTGTAAGGAGAAATAACACCTACATGAGGGCTGACAAAGGTAATGAAATTGACAAATTGTATAGGATTTTCTGAAAGATGACCAATCCATTCAGAACTGAAAAAGTTGTCATTGTACAATAGACCCAAACAATATCTGGAAATCAACCCACCTAACGAATATGCTATTATAGACATCTTGTTTATTTGAACGTTGCCATTTTTTTGATATATTGTATTAATAACGTCGTATATTTCCAATTGTAGTCTTTTTCCACAAATCTCAATACCGTCATAAGTTTTAAATTTTGAGTTTTGATTGCTTGTATAGATCAAATTGTACTGCTTGTCCTTCTCACAATCTTCCAGCTCAGATAAATGTGATAATTCAATATTATTTGGGTGATGATCTAATAAAGTCTTGTTCATAAACTCCATGTCGCTGTCACAGCCCCATAATCCATGAACTAGAACGACTAAGTGAATGTTATTAACCATGTGTATATTTTACTAATAAGAACGTTTGATTAAAAAAAAAACAAATAGTAATGGCTGTTATTTGTAAGAAAATTTGTATTTGTTATTTTTTTTTAAGATAATTAATATTATACTGTTTGTATGATATTATGTACAGATTACAGATATTGAGGTTGGCTATATATTAGCAATAAAGCAAACCAATAAGATACAGAAATGCTTTAAAATAAGATTACAGCGTGATACACACTAAAATTGATCCAATAAACTCAGTTATGATTTGAAAAAAGAGGCAGTATGAATGAATCAAAAAATACTCCGTTTAGTTTATATTAATGATTAAAAAAAAAATAAAACGTAGCTTTGCTTCCTTTTAATGAATCTTGATGGGGTTTACGATAAGACGTGAAATGTGTGTAATATCTAATGCTTTTTTTTTTTGTAATTAATCAAGAGGGGTGAAGAGGTAATTTGTTATCTTTAGAGAGTGCTGTTTATATACTGTTCAAAAAAAAAAAAAAAACACAGATATATTAAAACTCCGAGATAACGAGATGTCAACTTGAAAACTGCCCTAATTTGTTACATATTTAATGAATACTAGCAGCTATGAAGTTTCTAGAAAAAAATATTATAGAGGTAATAATTAAATGGAAACCAATAGAATTATTACAGATATAAGTACTGAGACGGACTTTAAAGTGCATTGAAGAAAAAAACAATTAAAGTACGTCATGTTATTTTTCTCTTTTTTGCTTTATTTCCGCTGGGTATAACGCTCTCGTTATACCTGCTACTTTTCAGGATCCCCCTGTATATATTATCCAACGATTTTTTGTGCCCTTGAATGTACCTATCTTTGAAGCAATCCAGAATGTCGTGACGATTCTGTTCGTTTATAGTTAACAAATGGTTTAAGAATTGAATACATTCATGAGAAATTGATAGTTTTTTTTTGCATTTAAGTACTTTTCCGTAAATCCAATTCTGTAAATCATCTAAAGTATAGTCGTCAAAACCCGACATTACACTTTGATCATATTTTTTTTCAAAAAACGCCTTGCCCGTTAATAAGTAATAAAAGATAATGCCTAATGACCAAATATCGCATTTTTTGTTATATCCGAAATGTACTGCTTGTTCGTTTTCTTTATTATTCAGTTTGTTTCGTATTATATCTCTCATGGTATTTTTGTGGAAGTCTCCTACTTCAGGGGCACAGTATTCAGGAGTTCCTATGCAAGTTTTCATTCTGAGGGGAGTTTGTTTGGCTATTCCAAAATCTGTCAACATGATTCTACTTAATTTCTCTGGTGTTTCCAACAAAACATTATCCAGCTTCAAGTCTCGATGGGCTAGATTTTGGGAATGTAAATACTTTAGAGCCTGCATAATTTGATAAATTATTAATAAAGATTCTGCTTCAGGCAAACTCCTCAATTTAAGTGTCTTTGAGTCTAATAAATAAGAAAATAAGTCACCTCCAAATGCTTGTTCTTGAAATATCAAATAATCTGATTTCCAAAAGACATCCCCATTGTCTAATTCATCTCCGTAAGTTGTTTTTGTAGCGTAATGCCCTATAAATTTTACAACATTAGGATGATTGAGGTTTTGCATAATATTCTTTTCATTTTTGACTCTACTGTATAATAACGGTGGCTTTGCAAACTTCTTTTTGTAAGCTAAGATAAAATCTTTTTCATTAACTTTATCTACTGGCATAATTGTATCTTTGATGATTTTACAAACAGTTAACTTTTTTTGGTTATGCATGTCTAAACAACCACAAACAACACCAAAAGAACCTGATCCAAAAAATGTATTATCAAACACCCATCTGTTCCCTTCAATATTTTCTTGTTTGATAACCTCCAATAACCGTTGATGCTCCTCGTCATTTTCTTTATTTGAAATTTTTTTTTTTTCAATAAAAAACTTGAACATTATTACGGAGTCACCCTCTAAGTCCCACAAATGGGCTTCATGAGGAAAAAACAAATAGGTTCCGTTTTTGACAATCAAAATTTCTTTATTTCTAATTTTTGTGATAATTTGCCTTTTTTCATTAGCATACATTGTTCCATTTAACGATGTGTCTTGAACATACACGATGGGGTCATACGTGGAGTCAAATTGCGTGCACCAAAATTTAAAGTGTGTTGAGGAAATGTACTGATTACCCTGGATGGGTATGGTGCATTCAATGTCTCTGCCACAAGTGTAAATTTTGTTTCTGTAAATTTTAACTGATCTATTCAATTTTTTGTTTTCGTAAAGTTGTAAACATCCAACATGATTGCTTTGCTTTATTTTGTTAGTCATCATAAAATTAAACGTGATCTGGATACCTATGTATATATATATATATACATAAAGAACAGCTAAGCCGGAATATAACAAAGTAAACCAAAAAAAATACCCCCTTTCTTCTAGTTTTTATATGAATCAATCTTTTAAGCAACCTGGATTGTAAGGAAATTAAGAGATTCGTGATATTTTATTTCCTAAAACGAAGAAAAACGTGATATTTTTTATAATTTCCTTTTTGGGAAAACGCGGTAAAGATTAAACCTCCGAGAATACAAATAGTAGCGGTCATGTGCCACATCGTGTTTGAAAACAGCCAAAAACAGCTTAGTATGGAATTTCACGAATGGGCTAAGATTTAAAAAGAGAGAGAGAAAAATAAAGGGCCGGAATTATCACTAGCAAATAGAAGAGTTCATTACATAACCTAAAAGAAAGGCTACATAACACTAAAGAAAGGCTACATAACACTAAAGAAAGAGTAAAAAACACTAAAGAAAAAAAAATGAATCAGAATTATGAATTTAAAACACCAGCTACACCACCAGCAGAGGATGGGATGGACACCCCTCAATCAATAGCCGAACTTGACGATGATGATATCTTAGACTTAAACATAACTAGCTACAACAAGCTTCCACCAATAACACCACTTGTAGAGCATGAGAATGTAGAAAGACCTGAAGAGGATGTAATTATGATTGAGGATTCTGATATTGAAGAAATAAACTACGAACCAGCAATTGCATTCACCCCAACAGCTATTTATCCACACAGGGAAAGATTAATCCACGATGAAGAAATTGAAATAGTGAAAAGAAGATTGTCTGATGTGCAACAAATGAAGTTTTTAAATTATTGTGAGGAAACCAGTGCGGAAATCCAGAAAGAATATATCAAGTGGAAAAATAAAGAAACAGAAATGGGCGATATTAAAGAAAATGAACATTTGATAATCACATTAACAAAGTTTAAAAGACTTATTGACTTTGTTTGGCATACTATTGATTGGAATAGCAAAGATACAGCAGTACTGTTGCAATACTTTGACTCTGATGAATTTGAAGTGTTGGAGTACATACAAATATTTAAAGAAGTACAAGATCTTGGACAAGTTTCGATTTTCTTAAAGCTTGCGGACGACTTATTGAGTACGATTATAAAATATAAAATTTTAGAAACGGAAACAGAAAGCTCTATTTTCCAGTGGATTTTTAAGGTTTTTTACATATTGGATGATATATTTATGGCTTTGGCATATGACCTCAAGGTGAACAATCCAAATTCATTAATGAAAATGACAGAAGCCATCAGACTCAAACCAATTTTAGAGAGATCAAGAATCGAAATAACTAATTGGTTCAAGGATTGTAATGTTAATAAATATCAATATGAATTAAGTAAAATATATGAAAAATCTTTATATAATCTTCACCTATAAATTATTGTTATTTGATGACACAGGTTTATAACTGGACTTGTCCAACAAAATAGTAATTTCTTTGGTCAACTTTGCCAAGGAGGACAAATTCTCCGACAACAAGTTTTTATTATTTTCACTGCTAATAATATCAGTCAACTCAGTTAGTCTTTGCTTCACACTACTCAAAAAGATTAACACAGATTTGATTTGTTTGGACATCAACTCCCATATCTTGGAGTTTTTTTCTTGGCTCTGAATCTCATTGTTCAACAAAACATCGATTTTTTTACAATTTTTGCAACTTTGTAGTAAACCTTCAAAAACATCATTTCCAATAATCATTTCTTCAATTTCTTTCACAACACCATTGGAAATCATCATGTGCAAATGTTTCAATGATTGGATAAGCTTGTAATCTTCACTGTTTTGGCGGTTGTGCACTTCTGAGGTAGTTTGCACTGATCGAGCTGCTGTCGTATGACTGCTTGCACTGGCTGTGGGTATATTACCTTGACTCAAATTAGGTGAAAGAATGGAAGGTTCTGCAGAAGATATAAAAGTATTGGAAATAGTTCTTTTAAAGTTCGGAGCTGCAGGCGGAGATATCAGAATTGGCGTAATTGCTGGTATTTGAGTTTGATTTAATCCAGAAACAGACTTTGTAGATGACGTAACTGATGATGTTTCAGTGCTTTGGTTTGAATTCAAAACTGAGTTATTCGGCATTTCATTGATTATTACTGAGTTTTCAAATAAATTGGGTGAATTGACTCCATTGCTTTTACTTTCCAAACTGTCACTCTTGACCAATGATGATTTCCTAGACTTTTCGTTAACAAGTGGGGTTGTATTGGTGGATTTATGTTTGATAATCATAAATGCATTGTACAGTTCTGTATATGAGTTCATCAAATTCATGTAAAACATTCTTAAAAAGCATAATTCAATATTTTGGAAGAAACTGTTGAAGTTAGTCTTTAGTAACTTAAAAATTTGTTTGAAAAATGGAAAAATATCTTGACATGTCTTTACCAAAATTTTCTTACTGTTTACATTAACGTCTCCATTTGATGAAGTTTCTTCTTCTTCACATTTTTCCAAAACTTCGACTAAGTTATCTATGGCATGTGATGTTGAGTACAGCAACTGAATTACATTCATAGCAATGGTCTTGTCTTTACCAAATTGTGCAACTCTTCTTAATGTTTGTTGAGATTCAGTAAATGTGAAAAGCAATCTTCTACAGCATATTAAAAGTTTGTCATATTTTATAATTTGGGATTTTTTTCTTACTTGATCTATAGTGTCTTTGGATAAACTACCAAATTCAAACTTTCCGTTTTCTTTGCTGACCTTTCTTTGATCATCCATCAAATTTGTTTTATGTTCAAAAGAAAATGAAGATACTCTATGATTTTGATTATTTGGAGTCAAATTCCCATATCCGTGGGCACTCGTTGTTGACACATTAGTTGTTGAGCTTTTTCTGCTTCTATTTTTATTTGCATTTTTTTTGATATTTAAAGTATTTCCTTCATTATTTAAATTACCCATTGCTTGGATGTTCTTTTTTATATTGGCAGAATTACTTCCAGAGATATCCGACACGCTGGAAGTTCTACTTCTTACAACAGTTCCAAACATAGGTTGTACCGTAGCTGATGGATGATCTGTTAGTGTTGGTGTTCGAGATCTTCCAATTTCTTGAGACAACGCACTGGTGTGAAGATTTGCCGCTGGGTTTTTAAATAATGAAGTCTTTGTTTTCATTGATACATTATTAAGTGTATTCTGAGTATTAAGGTTATTATTGTGATTTTTAGAGGTTAATATTGAGTTTGAAGAATCAAATGTTTGATCCTCATCAACATCTTCAGGCAATACAGATAATCTCTTAAAGTATTCGTTATACTTGGAATGGGAATTATTGGATATCATATTTGTAGAGTTTGAATTTGTATTAGTTACATAACTTCGAAGATTGACCAAGAAATCTTTTGATATCGTAGGTAATAGATCCATATCTGGAATTCCGTTTACATCAACAATTTTCAAAGAAGGTAATTTTGTCAAACTTATAAGTTGATTAATACTTGTAAAATTGTTATTATTAATGTTCAAATACTTCAAATTAACGAGCTCATTGATTTTGTTTTGTGGTATGTTTATAGCTTTATCTAGTTTGTTGTCTGATATCTCCAGAATAGTTATTGATGGTGGAAGAATATGAAAAGGGATTTCATGGAAGTTGTTGTTTTTCAAATCAAGAACTTTCAAATTATGTAAAAATGATATTTCCATAGGTAAAGAATTCAATTTGTTATTGGATAAATACAGCTTCTCTAAAAACTTGTCCGTCTCTTGACTTTGTTTGTTAATTTCAAGTAAATGATTCATTATCATTTCTCTATCTGAAATAGAATCTAGATTCTCCAATGCTGAATTCAGATCAACCGTGGAATACCATTCACACTCTCTTTGCATCACTACTTTGATATCTGCAATTTTATCAGAACTGTGCTCTAAAGTCTTAATATTTTCTGTCATAATTGTATAGTTGTACTGAGTGTTATCAAATATACATTACAGTTGGATTAAAAGATGAAAAGAACTTTCGTTAATAATGGGCAATTTGAATAACGCTGGTTTATTCAAGATCTGTACTATTGGACAAAAAAAAAAACATATATGGTATAAAGATTTAACTAAGGCTTTTTTTCAGTGGGCAAACAAAAAAGAGTAAGCTTTAAAGGACCCATGTAAGGTGGAGTACGTGAGCTTGCTAGAGAGAATATATTAAGGCGTATTTTTTTTTTACAACCAAAACAAGTATGCTACCAAGAAAATAGGCAGAGGATGTGGGTGTTATATCCGAAAGGGTTTTTTTGTTTACACGTGATGCGGCTATGTGTCGGAGATAATGACTACGTTTCGAACCGCTGTGCTTTCTCTGATGGTACCGTGTTAAACTTAGTGGTAGTGCTTAAACTTATAATAAACAAGTGGAAACGCTGTAAAGTGTTTTCAATCTAGAATGGTTATATATACATTTCTATTAACTAAACTCACAAACTTATGTTGTAATGTCATGTCAATCCTAACTCTTATATAGTGACAGAAAACTCGAGGTAAGCTCACTAGCAAAACCTCAAAGAGGCTGTAAAGTAATTTACACCGCAGTAAGAAGATTTACACCCCAATACGCAGTTTTACACCCCAATAATGTAGTATTGGCATCCTGCTTATTGTTCCTGGTGTATGGTCTCTCTCTTCTCTTCTTCTAGACCCGTGCTGGTGCACGTGATCGAAGTTTTGGGTCGGTATTTCGGACACTATGTATTCTTTTGGCTAAAGACACGTGACCAGCAGCTATATCCGATAAATATCAAAGCACACGTGATTAGCAGTTATATCCGATAAATGATAAAACACACGTGACCAATGTTATGTCCGATAAAAACCTACAAACAACAAATTTTGGTCTATTCTTCCACATCTTGCAATTCGGCTCCCATTTTTTTTCTTTTTTTGCCTCTAATGTATAAAACATTGAATACAAGACAAAAATACAGAGCTTAACCAATACATATAACCAGACAAGAAATAAGAAACGTACATTACAATGGGTTGGTTATGGAATGACAATAACAAACAGAATAACAGCAATGCATGTGCTGTTGAACCTACAGAACCTTCTGTGAACAAGTCTACTTATATGAAAGATAATTTAAAGCATATTCTACAAATGTCAGCTTCCGGAAAGTCCGCTGATGGATGTCCAGTTTTGAATCCTAAGAAAGACGAAAAACCAAAAGAGGAAATTAACCCTTCAAACAACATGCCGGACTTAAGAAATGCCAAGCAATCATGGCAGAAAATGGATCTTCCAACTGAAAGAGAAATAAGTACCATCCCAGACAAAGATGGTAGTTTATGGGAATACCCATCTCCCCAACAGATGTACAATGCAATGGTAAGAAAAGGAAAGATAGACAGTGTCACAGGAAAAGAAATTCCTGAAGAAGATGTTGAGAGTATGGTAAATGTCCACAACTTCTTGAATGAGTTGTGTTGGCAAGAGGTATTGAACTGGGAAAAGTTCAGCCAAAAAAATGAAGATCCTGATGTCAAGTTGGTCAAGTTTACTGGTAGACCTAACGATATTACTCCAAGAGCCAGATTCTATCATGAATTAAGTAAGATTTTCCCTCAAACCATATCTGGCAACTTACCATTTGATAGACATGACTGGTTTGTTAAAAGAGATAATGGTCAAATGGTTAGATACGTCATCGATTTCTATGAACAAGCTGATGATGAGGAATCTGGTGAACCTGTATTTTCATGTGATATAAGACCTGGTTTGGATAATTTATCCAACTGTAGGGATAGATTCAATAAGTATTGGTTTGATAAGGAGTAAAAAAAAAAATTTCCCCTCTCATCTCCTTACATCATGTACATAGTATTAAATAGCAACCAAAAAAAAAAAGCCCTAATATTTATATTTAATTGATCAAAAAGCCCTATATTGCGGCCTTAACGCATATTTCCGAAACTGTCCTTTTCTTTATATATGTATTTTTTTGCCCGTATTTTGCTCTTTCACTAGTGATTAAATTTGGTAGGTGGTCAAATGGCCTATTTTTTTTAATACTACGAAGCCAAAAGCTCAGCGCAAAAAAAAAAATATAAGAAAAAGAAATTCTTGGTGGGCTTAGTTTTCTCTCTCCCAATTTTTCGTTTTACTAGTAATTTTGCTGCCTTGGCATTTCCTATGGGTATGATATTTTTTTCGCTGAAGAAATCGAAATATGAAGCAATAAAGAAGTAGTAAAGAGGCAGTATATATACAATATATAAACCACTGCAACCAGTGATACTAAAGTCCCAAATACACCCCAATTGGATCTATCACCAACATTATTAACTCTACATACAGCTTTCTGTGTCTATTTTCTCAAAGGAATTACAGAATCAGCTTTTTTTCCAGTGCTAATATAAGTTTTTTTTTTCTTACTGGTACTTTAAATTTTTGCTAGGGGAAGGATTTTTTTTTTTTTAATAAAGCAACATTTTCTACAACCAAATAGAACATTGCTAGAGATTTTCAAACAACCTCATACACCATACAACGAAGAATCATTGCTGAAAAGATGACTGGCAACAACAACAGATATCATAATAGAGCATTGTGCTCTGAAATCATATCACATGAAAATGCTTGTCAAGAATATGCAGTTAGTATGCTTGATCATTATGTTTCCATTGATGAAAAATACACACAAAGTTTGTTTGACAAAAATTTGCACTATTACACTTCCATTCATAAAAATAAGAAACATTTGATCATGTTTGATTCTTTGAAGAAGTTGATCTTGGATTTTATGATGTGTTGCCATACAAAAATGAAATTATCAACACCCACTTTATTATTATCATTCAAAATTTTAGAAAAATATATTTTCATGAGAAACAAAACTCATGAGTATTTACAAGAACTGATTGAGGACAGACTTCAATTTCAGTTGATTGGTATTGTGTCTTTATGGATTGCAAGTAAATACATTGATACAAAATACAAACACTTCACAATAGATACTCTATTAGAGCTAATAAGTGCGCCCCAATATCCAAAGTCATATTGGACGAGATTCCAAAATGAAAAAAATAATAAAACCGGAAGTTCTATGTCTACTCCTATTGCTACTCCCAAATTGGTTACCCCATTGGGCAAAACTACTAACTCCAAAGAATACAACTATGATTCTATGAGACTTGATAATTCTAGACAACATAATATCCAATACAATACGGAAAAAGAATATACGGAAAATATTCAAAAAATTACTAATAAACGGAATAGTTTAAAAAGACATGTTAAAACTATAGAACTTGATATTTTAAACAAGCTTGATTGGAGTATCAGTGACATTCCTACCAATGATTTCTTTATTGATATCTCCCTTAGAGCTTTACAAGCCTATCAAGAATCAACATCTGCTATAAACTCGAAAAACTTTTTGTTTTTTTATGATACAAATGATATCAATCAATTGAAATTTGGCTCTCAAATGTTAAGTGAATTAGTCTCTTTTCATTGCGAGCTTTTTAAAAATAGAATTTCAATCCATGATATCTCAAATGCTGCTTTGCAAGTCATGAAACTTGCCATATTAAATTACAAGATGGATAGATTTGTTCACTTAGATAAAAACTCTATTGCATACAAAATTGTAAAGTTATTTGGTAATTGCCACAAACAAGATCAATTGCCTTTTTCTTTCAAGTTAAAGTACTTCCCTAAAAATACCATACAATATCCTGTTTTTTTGAAGTCTTTATTGAGATATGTGGACAAGATGTATGAAATCAATGAAGCAAACGCTGTTCAAAAACTTTCAAAAGTCTTACCAACCACCCCTATCACTCCAGATCTAATTAAAAATGGCTCCAAAAGATCTAGACAAGACGCAGAAATGGATAGTAAAACACTGGTGACTAATCAAAATAATGGTTTAGATAAAGATTATTCTCAAGGCCATTTAGAAAAAAAAAAGTTAATGTTTGAGTTGAGACGTGAAAGCAACAGTGAGTAATCTTGTTTTATATATAGAGAACTAAGTTATAGATAAGAAATAATAATAATAATTTTTTTTTTTACTTTTGTTGTTGCTTAATATTTCATTACATCATAATCATTGACACTTAAAAAAAATTTTTTTTTTGTTTTTCTTTTTTTTAAATTGACTTAAGTTTATTTTGAATTAATGTTGATATTTCATGTGTATTAATTCTGCTGATTTGAACGAAGCATTTTATTACAACTCTCATTTTTTTTTTAAAGCTTGTTTTTTTTGTTTTTTTTTTTGGCAGGTTTAGTTTACATTTAAATTGGTTTTTAAAAATACCCCATGGATAGCGTTTTTTTTGGGTTTATTTTTTTTTTAAGTCCTATATTTTTTTGAAATTATCGGTTCAATTTTTTATAGTTCATTGTTTAATGATTGACCCGACATATCTTTTTCAAAGGCAAAAATTTTTAAGGGGCAAAACCGTTGAAACTTTTATAAATAAAAAAAAATTAAACGTTTGCTGTCAAACATTTGTTATATCCGAAAACCACGTGATTCAAATTTGTCACTGTTTAAAAAAAAGAAAACGAGGAAAAAAAAGAAAACCAAGTCCATATGTATACGAGTTTTTTATGAATTTGAAACGTAATAGATGAATCTTGATAGTTATACATTATAAAAAAATAAGTAAATTCAACCAGTATAAATATTTTTAATGGAAAGCGATAAGAAAAGACAAAAGATAAGTACACAGCCTGATTTGTCCAAGCCTTTTAAGGAAATTAAGCTTCGTAAGCCTTTAAAGTTTCAATATTCCCCAGAATTTGTTGATTCTTTAAAAGCTGAAAACATCAAGGAAACCTTTAAGAGCAAACATGATGAGTTGTTATTAGTTGAAAAACTTGTTGCTGGTGGATATGGGTCTGGAACACAAAGATTCAAGATGACATTTGATGAATTTTACAGAAGATTAAAC
The DNA here is from genome assembly GCA_037102615.1 of Hanseniaspora uvarum. Lineage (NCBI taxonomy): Eukaryota > Fungi > Ascomycota > Saccharomycetes > Saccharomycodales > Saccharomycodaceae > Hanseniaspora > Hanseniaspora uvarum. The sequence goes on along the minus strand of BTGA01000002.1, from coordinate 699,552 downwards.
AATGGAGAACAATTATACCTGAGTACACAATACTTAATGGATGACCCAGATTCTAATATGGCTGAATTTGAAGATGACAGTGATGGAAACGAAAGTATTGGTGGATTTGGGGACAATCCAGAGCTATTGAATGGTTTAGGATCAGACTTCGAAGATGATTACGTTGTAGATGCTGAAGATGACGAAGATGACGAAGGAGAAAATCCAGAAGAAATGATAGAAAGAGTTGAGGATATCTTCCAAAGACCTATGCAGAAGTTAATTCACAAACTACCTTTGAAATTTGAATTCACTGATAAATTGATTCTTCAACAAATTAATTTATGGATGGGCTCCAGTGCTAAGGTTGTTAAATATACTGATAAGGATTTTGAAGATTTAGATCAAATTGGAAAAAAAGTTCCTAATGGGTATACCTCTACTGGTTTGCATCATGATCATGCTGATAATATATACATCCCAGTTGAAGGACACAAAAGATTTACTTTGTTTCCTCCTTCTCTAGCCAAGAGTTTGTACACCGTTGGTGATGTTGAAAAAGTTTTTGAAAATGGGATTATAGATTACAAGATGAACGAAAAAGCACCAAATTGGGTTACTGTCAATGCTAATGGATCCCGATTACCAGATTTGGAGCCATTTAATCAAGGAAAAATGAATCATAAAGTTGATCCTCCTTCCTTCTCAAAAATCAATCCATTGTTTCTTCATTTAGATGAAATAGTAGATGACACTATCAGAGCAAAGTTACATGAAAAAGGTAGTCAAATGTTCCCAGAGTTTTTCAAAGACGAAGTTTTGTCCCAAAGAATAATCATTGATTTGAGTCCTGGTGATGTTTTGTACTTACCAGCTGGTTGGTTCCATGAGGTTAGTAGCAGAGGTAAATACCACATTGCCTGTAACTATTGGTTTGTTCCACCTGACAACTTTGATGAAGAAAAAATGTATAAAGATGATTTGATATACGATATAAATGCTATGAATCAAAAAGCTATAGATTTTTACAAGATGACTACTGAGGAAGAAGAATGATATATATGTGATTAATCACTTTTTTTTTTTTTTTATAAAAAACAAAATTTATACATTGGCTGAGATTCGAAGGAAGCCACAAAACACACATCTTTAATAAACAGATTTTGATCACCCAAATATATAAAAAAAAAAATAATTAATCCTTTTGATTACAATAAAACGGTTCATCCTTATGCAGGGGAACTGCTGATCATCTCTGTATTTTTTTCAATTCTTTTAAATTTCTGAAAATTTAAAATTAAAGAATGTTTACTGAACGTTAACCATTGAACTAAAAAGCCCAATGAATTCAGAAACGTAAGTTTACACGTTATAGATGTATATATACCGGATGTAAGTATATATTTTTTTGTTACAAATATTAAGGTTTATTGCCGTATTGGGAAACTTACCAAAAAAAAGTAGTAACAATAGTTTTTTCCATATTGGAAAGTACATTTTTTTTTTTTAAAAAAAACAAGTAAAAAAATTTATACACAATATTTTCCTAAAAGAGTAATAATTACTGCTTTGCCAACATATTCAAAAAAATCAAAATATAAAAAGTTAAAACAAAATATTATGTCTGTTTTAGGAAATATTTAGCTACAAAAAAATGTAAAAAGTTGGTGAAAAAACAAAAAAATGCATGCACTAAACTACCCAATTGTTAACAAACAAACTTTAATTTTCCTCGTAACATTATTGCGATGATGTATGTGGCTGAGATTATAATATTTCACTTGTTAAAACTAACAAGTTCTTTCCCTTGATTGAAACAAAAATTTCCTAAACAAGTAATTTCTTAATCATTTGTCTTATCTTTTAATTTATAAGTACAATTCATTACAGCCGTTCGTTGTTTAAACATTTCAATTCGATGACCTTCGTTTAATCAATTCAAAAGAGGAAAAATTAATGTTTTTAATTTATTGAAAAAACATTACAGTAAAAAAAAAATCATTAAACCAAGAAACATATAATTGTTTTTCTTGATAAATCCTGTTATTTATAAGAAATTCTTAATATATTAATACAAGCTGTTATTTGGTATAATTTAAAATAAAAAGCACTACTAATGGCTCTTTCACAAGCTTCTAACGTCATTTTAGAGACTATAAAGACACCTGCGCCATCCATCGACGAAATGGATGCGTTGAAAACCCCAGTATCAGACCATGTAACATTAGCTACATCTTTGAAGAAGACATCTCCTTCCCAAAAGAAAACATATAACAAATTAAAAATAAAACAAACACCAGTGCACTACACCGACGACGATTATTTCCCTTCAACTAGGGTAACGGCAGTCAGAGTACCACCGGAAATGGATGAATCATTGGCTAAAGATACAGTGCTGTTAAATATTTTAAATATCTTGTACGAAAATGAGTCAGGTAATGAGTTAGAAAATGGTTTAACTGTTAAGCAAATATGTGATATGTTACTAGTCAAAGATCCTAATATGATATCTTTATCTACAAAATTTGCAAATCTGATATCAGCCAAGATTAATGCTTATGCAAAGAAAGTGGAAAACAGAGTAAGAGGAGACTACAAGGTGAAAATAAAATACTGGATCATCAGAAAATGGGCTAAAGGAAATTCTCCAAGAAGAATGGTATACATATACAAAGGTCTCCTTCCAGATGACTACACTGAAGCACCACCAAAAATGCCAGATTCTCTCCCAACTTCAATGGAAATAGGAAATAAACAAGAAGTTGGAGCTGTTTTTGATAAGTCGACAGTTAAAGAAGATAAAATCAAGGAAATACCTGGCAAAAATATAAACTATAGCACAATAATAAACGGAACTGGTCTAACTAGACTTAATAGCATAAACGGAGTAATGAATAATTCATCAAAGAGCAAAACAGCCCTTCCCAAAAACAACAACAAATTTTCTGTAAACTTCAATAGATTTCAACAATTTGGTTATAAAGGCATGAGTGGCACTCTAGAGGAAAAGAATGGCAGCAATACTAAATTTGAATCATTAGAAGACATTAATAAATCACCATTGATTGATAAATCTTTAGATCTTGATGATGACTGCATAACTAATAATCTGACTTTTTCAGCGAATGAAGCCAAACAAGTCACAAAAAAATACAATAAAGATATTAATATCAACAGAGCAGACCTAACAAAACAACTGCAATTTATACAAAAGTCCATATATCAAGCGTCACCAGTTCAAAGAATACAGAAGTACAATAGAGACAAGAGAAGAAATAGCACAAATTTGATATTTAATAAGCGATGGATGGATACTTTAAAAAGTGGATTCATGTATGAAGAAATCAGTACTCCAGACAAACTGAAGCTATCCGACTTTGATAGATTGTTTGATTAAAACTTGTTTTTACAAGTGATGACGACCATATCTAATGTTGTTACATATTTTTGGCTTTCTTGATTATATATTTGATGACCCAATTTTTCTTAATAATTAATAAAAATACGAAATGTTTGTTTTAATAGATCAACAAAGAACATAGCAATCGAATATTTGGAGAGATTTTAAAAGCATTTCAATAGCAATCACAAACCAGTAATTCATCCCATCTCTCAACCTTGTTTTAATCAATCTTATCAACCTAATAGCTTAGGTACAAACTTTAGCAACTGTCAAGTCATTTAAATTGTTTGCACGTGTTTTATATTTATATCCGATATATAATATCCGATAATTTTGCATTCATTTTAGTTGGAGTTTCACGAGACCATTTTTTTTTTTTTTTTTGATAGAAGTCATGAATTCTTGAGTCATCATTAAGTGAACATTCTCAATATATGTTTTTTTCAATAAACTGACTTAGATGTTAATACAAGTACAATAGAAATAGTGAATACCCCAAAAAGAAGACATATTCATATGCTTAGATTTAACAGAGTTAATTCTCTTTTGAGAAATCCATCTAGATTCACATCTTTAAGATTCAAAAGCACTTTAACAGCTGAACAATTATCACTGTTAAATGAGGACAGAGTCATCGATAAAACAGATGTGATTATTATTGGTGGTGGTCCAGCTGGTTTGACTACGAGTATCAGACTGAAACAAAAAAATCCATCTTTACGTGTGGTTTTGTTGGAAAAGGCTTCTGAGTTTGGTGGACATACTGTATCTGGTGTGATCATGGAACCTAGAGCTATCAACGAACTTTTCCCAAATGATATTAACAAGTCTGGTATTGCTTTACCGGAAAATTTGCTAGAAAAAGTCAATGATGAATCATTAAAGTTTTTGTTGCCTAATGGTTGGAAGTTGCCGTTACCTGAACCACCTGCTATGAAAAATAAAGATAAAAACTTTGTGGGATCATTATCACAGGTTGTTCAGTACCTTAGTGAAAAAGCTGAGGAGTTAGGTGTTGAATTATATAATGGGATCGCTTGTTCTGAATTGATTTATGATGACAAAAAAGAAAAAGTCATTGGTGTAGCCACTCAAGATATGGGGATCATGAAAGATGGTAGCCCAGGTGACAATTTTGAGAGAGGTATGGAATTCCATTCAAGACAAGTTGTTTTGGCCGAAGGTTGCCATGGTTCTTTAAGTAAAAAGGCAATGAAACACTTTAATTTGAGAGAAGGCAAAAATGATCAATCATATGGTTTAGGTATAAAAGAAATCTGGGAAGTTCCTAAAGAACAACATAAAAAAGGCTTTATATCCCATACTATGGGTTACCCAATGGACTTACAAACTTATGGGGGTGGTTTCCAATACCATTATGGTGAGAATTTAGTTGCCGTTGGTTTAGTTGTTGGTTTGGATTACAAAAATCCATACATTTCTCCATACAAGGAATTCCAAAAGATGAAGCATCATCCATTTTACTCCGAAGTTTTGAAAAATGGAAAATGTCTATCTTATGCTGCTAGAGCATTGAATGAAGGTGGATTCCAATGTATCCCTAAATTAAACTTCCCTGGTGGTTGTTTGATTGGTGCTAGTGCTGGTTTGATGAATGTTCCTAAGATAAAAGGTACTCATACAGCCATAAAATCTGGTATTTTAGCCGCTGATGCTATAGTCGAAGAATTCAAATCAAAGAATTTCGCTACTGTTGAAGAAATTGGTGAAGACGAAGTATTAGAAACTGAATTAGAAGTACTAAACTTAAAAAATTATCAAGAATCATTCAACAAGTCATGGATTTACGAAGAGTTATACTCAGTAAGAAACATAAGACCATCTTTTAATACTAAATTAGGAGCATTATTTGGTATGTGTTTTTCAGGTTTGGATTCATATATTTTGAAGGGTAAGCTACCATTTACCTTCAACTATCATAAAGGAGGAGACGGTAAAATAACAGAACCTGCTTCCAATTATAAACCTATTTCGTACCCAAAGCCTGACAACAAAATTAGTTTTGATATTTTAACTTCTGTTAGTAGAACTGGTACTCACCATGCTGAAAATGAACCTTCCCATTTGAAAATCAAGGATTTGAAAGATTACAAAAACAAGTCATTTGAAAAGTATCAAGGTATAGAAGAAAAGTTCTGTCCAGCTGGTGTTTATGAGTACATCAAAGAAAATGACGATGTAAGACTACAAGTCAATTCTCAAAACTGTATCCATTGTAAAACATGTGATATCAAGTCTCCTATACAAGCAATTGACTGGCAAGTTCCTGAAGGTGGTGATGGTCCAAAGTATACCAACACTTAAATCAAAACAAATAGCTGTATATATTAGTGTGAAATCAATTTGATCTGTTCACTTCAATTAATAGAAAAAAAAAATATATTATATTTATTCATAAAACAAAAAAAGAATTAAGTAGAATGAGATTATGGGGGTTTATTTGTTTATTTAATAATTAAAATGCAAAAACAGTCAATATCTTTTGATTAGTTTCTTCTATCCAATCCTTCACTATTTCCCAATCATCTTCTCCTTCCAGCATGACGTAATCCATATCTTCGTCTTGATATTTCAATCTGATGTATTCGTCTGTATGTAATTTCTTTAAAACTAGGGTATAGAATTGTTCATATTTGATGTCATTAGCCATCAGAATAGAATGGAAATCCAAACCTCTTTGTATCCTTACTAATATTTGCTTTGCAGGTATAGATAATCTGAAACTTTCTGATATGTTTCTATGCTCATTTTCAAAGAGTTGTGAAGTCTCTGATATGTTACGTAATTTAGAATTTCTGTTTTGCTGTCTTTTCCCATGTGATAGTCTTAAATTGTTTTTTATAGCTGGTGTGCTTATTGGTGTAGACAAAGAAACACTACTTGTGCTTTCAGATAACTGTGAGGACATTGAAACTGATCTTTGAGAGGGTCTGCTCATTCTGCTAGGAGTTTGATTAGTTTTCATAAATTGTGATATGTAGTTGGCCCATACATCTTTTATGTCTTCGTTTTTAAACTTCAAATTAAAATTTCCGTGTTCGTTTGAAGATTCCCATTTTATATCAATAGATCTTGGTAAAGAATAATGTTCTTGTAAACTTGTTATAGTGGAAACCATAATTCTGCCTTTTAAATCCAATTTGTGTGCAGTGTTTATTTTGAATTGCTGCAATTCGTTTTCTTTTTCTAATAAAGCTTTATGGTTTATTGTAGATTTATTCTTTTTTAAAGTTATTTTCAACCCTGATGAATTACCTTCCATGTTACCTGAACTATTTTCATCCTTGTTGACAATGTTTCCTTGTGCATTTACCTCATTGAAAATAATGATTATTTTTTCAAATAAGGAAATTTCAAATATTTTGGCATCTACAAAATCAACATCATTGTTGGTAATCACAACTTTATCATGTGAAATTAAATCACCGAACTTACTTATATCATAGCCTCTCCAGTTTGAAACTCTTCCCACTACTAATTCTTTCATGACAATTTCATTTTCTAATTTTCTTTGGTGCTCATTCATATTTGTAGCAATTTTTTTACTAACTTCCAAACCTAATTCCAATTCTTTGTAAAACATAACATTTGAGGAAGAAGCTTGATACAGTTCTCTGATTAATAATGGATACTTACAAAGTCTTTGAATAGGTTTCAACAAGAAACTTTGCAATTCCATTTTGTTTTGAATAATCAGTTTACTGGCATTTGGATGTGGATTTGAGACATTGGAATAAATTGGCAACTTAGATATGTAATCTATAGCAGCAGTTTGTCCTATAGACCAAAGTTCATACAGCTTGAAGTAATTATATGAATTCACAAAAATTGAGCCTAATCTTAGTTCATCTAAGGTCAGCAAATTATTATTTATTTCTAAAGAAATTAAGAATCTTCTTTGGAATTCAATTATTTCAGTTATGTTTGGAAACAAAGTGGTTGATTCATTAATTGTAATATAGTTCCTTGTCAATAATTGAGCATTAAAATCCTGAAGGGTTTCAAGGTCGTAAACATACTTTCTTTCGGTTTCTAAAAACTCTCTGAAAATTTTATATCTATCATCTTTTTTCAAGTTCTCTGGTATTGGCTGATTTTTTATCAAGGAAGGGTCTGTTGTAGGAATCGATGGAAATATCTTAATACTGTAACCAATTAAAGTCAATACAACCTCAATTACTTTGACTAATGTAAAAGTTCCGTTGTTGAACACATCCGATATGGTAAACAATTCTTCATCGTGAAAATCCAGATGTATTTTACAACTGGATATGAAATCATAAATGGATTTTTTACAAATTTTCAATTCATCAGAAGATACAACATTAATTTTATATTGAGGCTTGATGGCATTAAAAATGATACACAAAGGCGCACCCATTTGGAAAAGTTTCCACAATGTTGTTACAGGATCTTTAGTTCTTGATGGAGGCAAAGAACCTATAGTAAATGTTGGAATTTGCTGAAGATTACTTTCTATGTTGTTTAAGTAGATATTTTGGTTGTTAGATACACTCAAAATGTCACTTGAATGTGTGGATGCTACAGATGGAGAATGAATGGATGAATTGTTTATAGTGGAGTTTGTAATACCGTTTGATTGAAATGAGGATACACTAGCTCTTCTGCTATCAACTTGAGATGACTTTCTATAAAGAGTGGAACTAGGACGAGAATTGTTATTAATATTATCGGTATTAAGAGTATGACAATTATCTAGGGATTTATAAGTATTGTTGAAAAGGTCTTCTTGTTTTTCAGAGCTGTACTCAGCTAACATTTCTGCAGATTCTATGTATGGCTTAAGAGGTTTATATTGACCTAATCTTTTGATTAACCTATCACAGATGTGAAAAAGAGAGTCATCTTCGGACACTTTTGTATTCATAAGCTGGTTTGAAACAATTCTAGAAGATATTGTTGATGTTGTTGAGATAGGTGTAGATACCATTTATTCTTGTTCGTATTTCTCTTGTAGCTTGGTATAATTGAATATTGTGTGTAAAGTACCAACTGAAATCTTATAGATATCAAGACTTATCCAATTGATCTTGTTAAGTATGTTATTGTATTTGGTTATAGCTTCTTTCACCCTTCATAACGACCACTATTTCATATATGAATTTTTAAAAAAAAGTCTTTAATTAATCCAAAAAACAATCATGGAGTGTTATTTGTTCACTAAACACCCTTGACTAAGGATGCGACCGCACTGTACGCCTAAAAAAAAAGAAAAGAAAGCAAAAAAGCAATATATAGTAAGAAATTACCTAATTAGGAAATTTATAAAACGTTCGGGTACCTTTATATATATATATATACTATAATTGAGATTATTGATCCTTCTTTGATCTATAGTAATTGACGGTTTTATAAGCAACCTTGTCTAGAACAGTGTATAAAGCAAAGATACCACCCAATGAAGACAACAAATTCAAAATAAAACTGTACCAGTTCATTCTATACTGAAGTTTATTGATGATCTTTAATGAGGATATGTCAAAAATAAAGTAAATACCAGGAATGCCGCCTCTTTGGTGTATGGTATTAGGATGGTCTTCGTCTTTACCACCATGAATAGACTTGGAATGAGTTGTAGCTGTATATTGGATTTTTTCTAGTTTATTATTTCTAGAGTCGGAGCTAGTTCCATCTAATAACAATTCTTTTTTATGTCTATTTGGCTCTACTTTTGTTAAATCTTCAAATCTTGTAGGAACAATCTTCAAAAAGTATGAGTACTGATTGAATGCGTTTTTATCCAAAACCTCAGTGCCAGTTAAAGGTTCTGAAATCACTTGATTTATGGATTCTTCAAAAAATGATTGAATCAATTTGTTGTCATTATTTTTCATTAGATCTTGGTCATATTCAAATGTAATTTTGTTGATTTTATGGTCAAAGTCTTGGTTGTTATAGTTCTGAATATCATGTGAGTGTTGTCCAGTTACTGGGTTTTGGAAAGGTTTACCTGGAGCAAAATGGAAATGACCTTGCAATCTGTTTAGATAAATGTTACCTTTAACTTTACAAGAAGTATCTGATAGTGGGATTTTTTCACAGTTATCTGTGCCTGTTAAATCTAACTGTATTTCACCAGATTCATCCATAACATCCAAATAAAGAGAATCACAAGGCATATTTAAAAAATCTATATCAACAAACATATTCATTCTTTTATTTCTGTCTCTGTCAACAACTAATGAAGGTATGACTTGGATAGTGTTGAACATTTTCCATTCATTAACAATCAATATCAATGAAGTCAAGATCAACATTAAAGTAATCAATCCTCCGGATCTTGTTTTTATTCTAACATCATCCTTAGTTTTAGTGAATGCATCTATTTTCAATAGCTTTTGAGCAAAAGACATTCTTGAAACAAGGTTGATTTTATCTTATTTTCTTGGTTCTGTTGCTGTATATGTTTAAATAAAGTGTTATTATAAACATTACTGCGAGTTATAAGTGGAAAAAAAAGGAATGAAAACAAACACACCCTTATAAAGCTTATTGGAATTATCTCCGATATCGGAGATAATTTGACAACAAATGGAGAGAATACAGCATAATTGAAAGATATTTAACACAACAGTGGTTTCTATTGATAAAGAAGCATAGACTTTATTTGCTGAAGTGTGTGTTCCAATACAACATCGACTGTGTTAATTTCCAGAATACAAAAGGAATTAGCTGTTTGATGCGTTGTCAAATGCACGTGAGTTATGACATAGAAGTTTTACCCAAACAAATATATAGCCTCATATTTTTACCCAAATAGGAAACACCCTTACATTTAACCTACAAATGATTCCTCCTGTATAAACCTCTTCAACACTTTGCTATTGGATCTCAGCAATGGATGGCCAACGATTATCTGAAGCCATTTTTCTAACTCTTTCAATCTGATGTTTATGAGGTCATAGTTGAATCTGTTGTTTAATATCATCTTTGAAGGGACTTCAGGGATGTTAATTTTACTGCTGTTGTTGTTGTTATTTGCTATATTCAGCGCTAGTTCTTGTAAAATACACTTTTTGAAGTAAACAAAATCTGAATATCTACGTCTGACTTTGCTGATTTTTTTTTTAAACAAAGAAATGTTAGTTCTGCATATGATTTCGTAATCTGTGTAAACAGGTTGTTTGTTTGGTGTTGTTCCTTTGATGTTTTCTGATGTATCTTTGTATATAGTAACAAAACTGTTGTCTTGATTATAAGTTCTTGCACTCACAATTTCAATTTCTAAAAAATTTTCTGGTTGATCATAATTTGTGTTATCATCTGATAGCAACAAGCTGTTTATAAGTTTTGTATGGTTGTTTGTAGCTGAATCCGAAGGGGACTTGCTGTTTATCGGAGGTAGGACATCTGCTATAGATGTACTAAAGCTTTTGAATTCTTGTTTCATATTTTATCAAAGTGAAATAAATGTTTATAAGTCTATTCTACAGTGTACAACAGTATGTAACGGTGTATAATGCTACTTGGTTCGTGCTATACAACTGCTTATGTCTCTAATAATCTTAAGGTAATGTAAATATAGCGGGTTGGTTATAGGCGGGGGAGAGGAAAATACCCCCCCTAGTAACCCGAAGCGTAAACTTGATCCTATGAGAAATTTGTTTATTAAATTTAAAAAAATTGATTTAAACAGAGAACAAATAAGAGCAGATATTGGCATATATACCAAGAGAGATTGCACTTAGATAGATTTCTGTACTTAGAATAAACGTAGAACAGATTGGTATATTTTGAATAGTCGTTTTTAGTCTACATCGACCAGTACACTCAACGAGATTAATACTTTTTAAAAAAAAACAAACAAAACAGGTATAATATAGTAGACCAGCTATATTTTGAATACAGAGCTATATTTCAAACAAACAGTTATATTTTCAAACAAACAAATTTATTCCAAATAGGCTAGTACACCATATACAGATTTGTACCCACAAGATAAAATAGCAAACACAGCATGAGCAACCAAGAGGACGAACAACCAGCCGACAACGACAGCTACAATGAGCTCGGTATGAACGAAATACTGATAGAAGGAGAAGACGATGTTTTCCGTAACGTCCAAATTGGGCTGGAAGGCGAGTACAGAGATCTTCTTATAGACTATTGGCAAAATTTAGTTGACAACATACAATCATTGAATGAAAATCTTTTAATCTTGCAGAATCCAGAGTTTGTGAATTACTTCAACAATGTATCAACAAATATCATAGAATCAGATAACGAAAGTGAAGAAGAAAACGACGAATCCTTACAAACATCAATAAAATTACCGATGACTGGTAAAAACGCCGTCAATTACGAAGTCTACCAGCAGCTAACCCAAATACTCAAAAACGAAGATGATTCCTTCCAACAAATGAAGAAAGTGGTCATCAACAAGAAATCTGAGGACTACGATCCGTTCAGAAATAGTAAACTGCCTCTAGCTAGAATAAAAAAGCTGATGAAAATGGACGAAAAATTAAAAATGATAAGTGCTGAAGCTCCTATTTTGTTCAGTAAGATATGTGAAATATTCATCCAGGAAGTCACTCTGAGAGCATGGACCATTGTCGATTTCCACAAAAGAAGAACTGTTCAAAAACAAGACATTCTAGAAGCCTTGAAAAAGAGTGACATGTACGACTTCCTTATAGACCTCATAAACAACGAGGCCTAATTGTATATATATATATATGTCCTTTCCCATCGGATTTAACCTTAACCTTAAGCTTATTATTTTTGCTTATAAAATTTTAACCTTTTCGCTACGCCCAAAACAGTACCGATCGCCTAAAAAAACATACATTTCTTTTTCCATAGTGTTTTGCCACCAATTAAAAAGTCAGCTTTTTAAAATAAAATAGAAGTAAACATAAACCTTACGAGACACATAAATACTATCAGGGTAATTTGACTTGCCATATTGGTAACTTTGAACGCTTATTGACAGACCTTAATATTGTATGATATAACGAAACTTTGCTAATCATTTACTACATATATATTAATATTTCGATTCGATAAAATGGATGGACACTATAAACTAGCTATTACCATTGAGTTGAATACAGCCAGAATCAAGGCTGAAGAAGAAAAAGATTACGATTTATTATTCAAAATCTTAGATAAATCATTTCAACTGATCAACACAGAATTGATTTCATTAGAAGACCAATTATCGCTGCCTTATTATTCAAAAGAACTACCAGAACTAGAGCTAATAGATTTCACCATAAAATTATTCAAAAAGCTAATTGTAGATACGAACACTAATTTCAAAGTAACTGAGGATATACAAAATGAAAAAATATTCAAGTACTTACCTGTTATCAATGATTTGTTGAATTCATCCTTAGCTACCTCATTTGATAATCTGCTACCCATTTTAAAAACATTATTGACCTGTTTGATACTAAAAGTACCAAATTTTACCAAATACCTATACCAATTGATAATTGAGCATGACAACACCGACTTATTTAATGATAACACTAAAAATTTGATGAATTTGATATCCATTTTGGTCAATCAATGTCAAGAATTATTTAGATGTGATTCATATACAAAAGTGCCTCCAATTCTACAATTTAATGATATCAAAAAAAAGGAAACCACTCTACTATGTGATGAATTGAATGTTGATGACGATATCTTACTGAAGGAAAAGTACCTAGTATACAAGAGATTGTTAGTAACTTTCTTACTAAATGTTTCCATCAATTTATCGGAGGGTGACTTGACTTTGGGTAACCACATCAACCTGGGAACATTGTTATTAACAAAGAAAGAAACATCTTTTTTAAAGAACACAATGGTTCATTTCGATAAAATTGCCGGTAACATAATCATCTATTTCGTTACTGTTTTAATAAGAGAACACTTTTTGATTTATGCCGTATTTGATTCTATCTTGGAAAATTTGTTTCAAGTTATTATACAAAGACAACAATTTCATAAGCCTATTTATTTAAGGTTATTAGAGTTCCAAATTGATAAGAAATGGCAGTTACCAAATACAAGGGTAATCGACTATAGAGTTGAAAAAAGAAACATGGAAAGAGTATGGAAGCTATTTATCAAAAACAGTATTAGAGCTAATTTTATTAATGCTAAGAATGGTGTATACAATGCGGACCAATGGAAATTTATCAACGACTTGAAAAGATACTATGATGGTAAAGAAGAGCACTTTAAAAGAAATAAAAAAGATTGGAGACTAGACCAACCATTTTTTCCTAAAGAGAAAGACTTGCTGTTTTTAAAGAAAAATAAAAAACACAATGTTTTGTATAGACTACAAAACAATCTACTTAAAAGAAAGAATAAAGATTTGAGTATTACTTCAGATAGTAAGAAATTGAAATCCAAAAGCGGAATCTCTCAACTTTATTCACAATGTGAGCCTGAAAATCAATTTGATATGACTCAAATTGATACAGATACTTTGCTAAAGATATGTTTAAATACTTTCACCAATGATTTGACTTTCCAACCTATTTTAAATAAGTTGATAAGTGTTTCTAAAGATTACTTAGAAATTAATAATGGTGTTGTAAGTAAAGAAAACAGAATGTATAATCCATATGAGGAAAAAGAAGACGTTGAAAATTCTGATAACGAGGAAACTGAAAATGAAGTTGAAGTCAAAGAAACTGACAATGTTTACAACTCCAAAGGTGAAATTGTATCTGAAAAAGAATTTGAATTTGATGACAAAGAGAAACAAGAACAGTTAAAAGTATTAGTACAGAATTTGTTCAAAACTCAAATGAAACATGATTCTTTGGTCAAAGAAACTAAAGAAAACAATGCTGAAATCAAATTGTTGAATTTGGATAACTGTATTACGAAGAAACCTAATCCTAATGTTACTTTAATTATCAGGTTGTGTTCACAGTTGGATGATGATATTATCAGAAAACAATTACAAGAATACATTATGCAACACACATTGGATATGGACAATTTAATGGTAACGATAAACTACATTTTGGAATGGATGAACAACGAATGGTTGATCTTGACTAAAAAGAAATTGAAAGAAAAGAAAGAAGTTCATTTTGATAAGTATTATTATTGGTTAAATTTGACTTTGGAAGATTTGATTTTGAAGGTTGACAACAGTAACAAAAAAGAATTTATTCAATTATTCTCTGGTTTACCTCTTCTAAATTGCAATGTGTTTGAAATGCACTTTTCAAAGTTGTTGTTAGATCCATACAAACAACAACTAGGTTACATGACTTTGAAGTACATATTGATGTTCAGACCAAGCATGATCACTGATGTATTGACCTTCTTAGACAAGCAAGTAAATCACAATACTGATCTAGATTTAGAAGTGAAGGTTCAACTTGAACAATTGCTGTCCAAATTCAACAGCAAGAAATAAGTACTGTATATATATGATATTATATGCTACCATATTTTTTACATGGCGTATGGGTTGAGTCAGGTTTACGCTACACAGTTTGGGTTTAGTCACGTGCGTGCTACACAAAATAAATTTAGTCACGTGAAAATTAAAAATCATTTTAGAATCACGTGTACGCTACACAGTACAAATTTAGTCACGTGCCTGTTCCTCCTCCAGCCATTTCATATCAGATCTCGGAAGCAAAATTTTTCCCTTTATTTCTTTTTTTTTTCTGTTTACGTCAAACGTTCCCATTCTTAAGTTTAGAAAAGTAACAATTAGAGTCTTAATTTAACAATTAGGTGATCAACTCGTTACAAGAAGTAGTTAACAACACACACCAAGAAGACACATTGACTCAACACAAGGAGTTTTATTGGAAATGGGGTTTACTATTAAGCAGTATTTGAAAAAAAATACTGACAATAACAACAAACAACACATTGACAATGATAATATCTTGCATTCCCCTAGACAACATCCTGGTGCTGTTTTATTAGGGAATTCATTGTCATCTATGGATATGGGGATGATTGATTCATTTTCCAATAATCTAAATTTGTCTACAGTTGGAAGCAACATGTCTAATATGAATTCTGGAAATTACGACAGCAATATGTTTTTCAATAAGAATTTTCAAAGTGAAGATAAAATTTCAGTAACAAATGACGAAATACACAACAATCAACATAGAGGCTCATTAGTCGTTAATTTCAACAAGGACTTGAGTAATTTTATTTATTGGATAAACAATTTGAATACTGCTGAGCAAAATAACGTTATTGACAATTTACTGCCAAGTTTAAGCGAAGAAGTATTGCAATACACCAAGATTAAATTGGACTCATTAACCAAAACAGGATATTTAAGCCCAACCAATATAGGATCACCAATATTCAACAATATCAACCGGTTTGATATGAATGATGATGTTATGTCTTTGAACAACGACTACGCAATAGCTGCAACCATGTCTGCTCCACAACTGTCCAATGCGATTCCAAACAACATGCTTCAAGCTGTTCATTCCAATCCACATAGCATGGTCACCCAAAACAATTATGAAAACATGCAGATGAATTCATTGGATTATTTAATGGGTCAACCCTCAGACGAAGATACCATCAGTAGGGTTAATTCTAGCAACATGAACTTGACACCTAAACATTCAAAACAGATCAATTCAGTATACGATTATTTAAGTGGTAACAACAAAATGAACACTGATACTAGAAATATAAGTCCTAGATTAGCTAATAACTACAACGTTGACAATAACATGATTATTAATAATAGAAATAACGTTGTGGCTTCCCCAAAAAGAGCCAAATCTCCTGTTTTATTACAAACTGCTGGAAACTCTCATAATGTTATGACCCCTGAAATTCTTTGTCAAAAAGAATTACTGGAGGATATTCCTGCTTGGTTAAAAAAACTAAGATTGCATAAGTATAAGAGTATTTTAGAGAACTTTAACTGGAAAGAGATGATAGAATTTGACGATCAAAAGTTGGAAGATTTGGGTGTTTCGGCTTTAGGTGCTAGAAACAAACTATTGAAGGCTTTCAGTATTGTGAAAGAAAACGGTGTTATATAGATAAGCGTTTGTTTATTCTTTTTTTCAAACAAATTGGCTAAGAAGTTATACATACTTGTGTATTGTTGTTTTTAAAAACAGGTTTGCTAAGAATCTTAAGACTTTGTTTAATATTTTCTTGGATTTATTGAATTCTTGTCTTGTTTCTAATTTCAAAAAAGTGCTTGTTAAGAACCTACTATAATAACGACATTAACACAGAGGGTTTCAAATGTTTAAATAACATATATATATATAAGAACTCACAATATAGATTTTATTTTTTTCACTTGTTCACTCTTTTCTTCCAGAAATCATAATTACTCTTTAAGTTGGTCAATAACTCATGGAATATGGCATTTTCTCTAGCTAATTTGTCGTCTAGTACCCCAAAAAATTCTGAAGCAAAAGTTTCTATGAAGAATATTTGACCATTTGGTATTTTTGGCTGGAGTTTAATACAATTTTCTATAGTAAGTTGTCCAATATTTACATGATCATCAAACATATCCTTATTTTTACTTTCGTCTAATAGTTCATAAGATTGAAACTCCTTTGATATTCTATACGCCCATTGTGTAGAGATTAATAATGGTCTAGTGACGTTTGATATATCAGCAGCTTTAATAATAATTTGAAGTAAATTCAAATAAGTCAGGTCACCTTCTAAAATTTTTAAGTAGTCACCATGATTGTGCATATCTGTAGCTAATATCAATTCCTTTGACAACTTTAAATCAAAGTTGTTCAACTTTAAGTGATTGGATCTTAATTTATAGTTTAAGTTATTGATCAAATTTATATTCAACAAATTAATGAATAAGTGGTGTAATAACGTGTAATGAATGTTTTCCAAAAGACTAGTGTCACCAAAGATATTGTGAATGGATTTATTCTTCCCAAGTATTGCGTTATTATTACCATTATGACAGGAATCATGGAATAGAGTAGAGATTAATAATGTGAATTTATCAACTTCGTTTATGTCTAATGATTGAATTAAAATAGACGTGGCTTGTAGTACATCAACAGCGTGAAAAAAATTATGGAATGCATTATCTCTGTGATAGTTAAGTTCACACAAGATAACAACAATATCTAAATTTTGATTCGACAAAATAGTTTTACAATTTGTTCTGATTATATTCAATGGAATCTGTAGTAATTGTAGTCTGGTAAACTTATTACAGTTAAAAGTCCATTTATTATAATCCGATTCATTTATGATGTAGGTTTTGTTTTCAATTTCGTCTATAAAATCCTTTGAAATCAAGTTCTTTGGTATTTTGAGTGTTATCAAATCTATAAATGTTACTGCCGATAAAATTTTCGTTACTTTAGGATTTCTATCAGTAAAGTATTTTATGTCTGTTAAATGGTTGTACAGTGTATAATAAGTATTGGAACATTTCTCTTCACTAAAAGTTCTGTTGATCAATTTATCTTTGTAGCATTTATTACCACTTAGACTGTTCAAGTTATCTACTAATTTTATATTGAGAACATTAAAAACATACTTTATTAAGTATTCGATATCTGTATTGAGTTCTTCATTATCTTTAATGATTACGATATCATCTATGGTGTTGTAGTCCAAAAAATACAATCTAATTTGCAATATTATGACTACTAGATCTTTAAGGTTATTGTAGTTTATGGTTTGTACATCTTTGTTGTTGTTACTGTATGGTTTATTATGAAGTAAAAAAATCATTGTATATGCTTCTTCTTTTTTTTTTTTATGTTTTTTGTAGGTATTATAAAACCAATATGTTTCTCTTTATTATTAATACTTTTCTCCGTTAATGATCAAGCTAGGTAAAATCACTGTTTAATTGCTGTCAAATACAACTACAGAATAAAGAATTTGGTTGCTTTGGACAATATTTGTTGATTTGTTGTGTTGTTGTGGTGGCGCTTTCATTATGAATATCACTGTTTTGACAGCTTTTTGTATTATGAAGAAAAAAAAAAAGCAATAGAGCAAAAACCCGGAAAAATAGCATATATCCGCCACATCACGTGATTAGTAATAGACCATCGGATATTAGGGAATATACTCGAATACGATTTAAGTAATCATGCTTGAAATAACGATTAATGGTTCAATCTGTTGATATGGCGTACTTTTGTTGATAAAAATCAAATAGAATCACCTACAAAAAATTATTTATCACTTTTTTTGTTGCGATCCAGAGTTTGTTTTATTAAACTAATGCTTCTTTTTAAACCTAACTTTTTTCAGTCCTTCTGCTCACATATTCCGAATAACTCTGAGCAACTTTTGAAATAAATATTACTTAAAATACCACATTCTAAATCTATCCAACATCTGAGTACTATTGGCACAGTGTTGAAAGCACTGGTTCTACACTGTTGTTGAATGAGTTTTTAAATTTTTGTTCACGCTTATACTATATATGCGGAAATGGAACGAATGAAAAAAAATAGTATGAAATATTCACCTATGAAAAGCATTCAACAAATTGAACCAAGGTAAACGATATTTCTTAGCATGTTCAAAATCAACAAAGTTCTTCTTAACACAGCTTATTCAAAGCAAATTCACTCTATGATTGCAAACAGTAAACTTAATCCAAGCAAGTGTATAGTGAAAGACATCAGTGGAGGCTGTGGGTCAATGTTTGAGATTCACATATCTTCTTCATTATTCAATGACATGAATAAAGTCAAACAACATAAATTTGTTAATACATTGCTGAAGGATGAAATCAAAAAGTGGCACGGTATGGTATTACACACCAGTAAAGAATGATATACTTTTTAGTAAATAGTTGGTTCTTGAATGAAACAAAAGAAAAAAAAAAAGATAACATTTAACATTGCAAAGTATACATATTTTTATTACATAATCAAGGTATATATTTAATCTTGGTTGAAAGATTTATTTATTCGTATTATAAAACTGAAATTAGAACCAGTATATTGACTTTAGGTTTTTTATTTTTATTATTATTCAATTATTTCGAAAAAGACAACTATTTTGTATTGCTATAAAGTGGTCAGAATATCACGGTTTCATTCACCATACATTGAATGCATTCAATTAGATGTTTTACAACTAGTATAATAACTACTATTGAATAAAACAACAACATACACATTTATCTAACTAAAAAAAAACAAAATTAAATTTATATATATGTGTATTCACAGAAACAATATTCAAAATTAGTTGACTAAAGCGTCAAATTCTTCGTCTTCAAGAACAATATCCTTGGTGGAAATAACTACGTCACCGTTATATTCAGTCTTTTCTAACTCATCAACATATGGATCAATGTCAAAGATGTATTCTTTACCAACTTGTTTAGCAACTTCATTTCTGTAAGCAGTCCATTCTTCCAATAGATCTTGTTTTTCTTGTTGCAATCTGGCGTAATTCAAATCATCAGTTCTAGAATCTAAGTCCTTGAACTTCTTGGCGTATTCGTTCAAGTTCTTCTTGATCTTCTTTAATTCTTGAGAAGTCAAGGTTGATTTAGGTCTAGGTCTCCAAGCAAACCATTTGAAGCCCATTTGTTCTTCTCTTCTGATAGGTAAACCGTTCAAACCAAAGATGGCATAACCGTGACCAGTAGAGTATTTAGCAGCTGAACAGAAGGCAGAGAAGAATCTACCAGTAGTGTCCCAAGCAACATCAGTGAATGAGAAATTAGTATAGTTCTTCAATTCTCTCAACTTCAAATTGTTACCATTATTGAAAATAGAACCTGATCTATCAACTTGAGTACCAGATAAGTTAACATCCTCATCAGCAGATCTGTTTCTAGATCTTTTGTCTTTGCTTAATATCAGCTTTTCAGACTTTTGGATATTTAATAATTTGGTGATGATATTGTTTTGACCTGGGTAATCTAAATCATAGAAGATTAATTCAGAGTTCTTTTGTTTTTTATCAATACAACAAGTGTTCACAGTCAAAATTCTACCTAATGGAGACCAAGACAATTTGTTAACGTGGGATCTACCAGTTTGGTAAGCTAAAACCCAAGATTTACCAGCGTTGTTAAGAGTATTGAAGAATTGTACTACCTTTGGTGGTAAGGTATCATCCAAAGAGTATTTATTTTCATCAATAGCAGCAGTAACAAATCTATCTGAGTTAGGTTCCCAACTGATTGTCAAAATTCTTTCTTTCAATTCCAACTTAGTGATTGGGAAATTGGATTCAGCAAAGTTAATGATTTCAATGTTGGAACATAATTTTGTTTTGGCCTTGTTGGAGAACTTATCAATCTTAATAGCTAAGTATTCGGAGTTGTTTTGCCAGTAGAAAGACATATTCAAAGCTTGCATCATGTTAACAGATCTCAAAATATTTTTCTTTGGGTATTCCATAAGTGTTACTTTACAGTTTTGGTTTTGTATATCTGGAGTCCAATAAATTAATAAATCAGTGGCAATGTTTTTGTTCTTATTTATGACAATTTTGTTTGGAGAAAATTCAAAGTCTTGTAGGTTTGGAATCTTGACTAAATCATTCAGTTTGAAGTTTTCACTAGACTTATAGATGGCAATGGCATCTGGACCAGCTCTACAACAATAGGAGTCATCATTGGACCACTTGATGAAAGGCCAAGTCAATGGCTTTTGAATTTCATTGGATAAAGAAGGTAATGGGAATGTCTTTAATAAAGCACCAGTTTGAATATCCCAAATGGCTATACTGTGACCGTAGTTGGTTTGATCAAACATACCATAGGTTTCGTTTATAGGAGAACTTGAGAATGTAATCAAATATTTGCTGGTGTTTGAAATGTCATATTTGATAACATTTTTATGGTGGAAATCAGTAATGAAATCCATTTTGGAACCACCCCAAGACTTAGCGTAATCCTTGTGTAAAGAGATCAAAAAAGAACCATTGCTGGTGAATTTAGGTGGAGCAGCTTCAACCCATTGATTGTTATCACAGATCAACTTTGGAACATCTGATCTTTGGTTCCAAACTAATTGGGAATCTTCATCAATGGACATTAAGAATTGTTCTCTTCCGTCTAATAACCAATTGTCTAATAAATCAGTGGAAATAGGTTTGTTGACTTTAGGTTTAACAAAAGTAGAGTTGAATTCTTCAATACCGAATTCTTCAATTTCTTTCAAAGAATTGACTTTGAATTGATGGGAGTTATCCAAGTTCTTACCATTTAATAGTTTTATAGCTTTTTTGGCCATGGTAGGTTCTTTGTATTGAACAAAGGCAAAACCTTTAGTCTTGGTTTCATCAGTAGGAATATTCAAAGAGGTAATTTCACCACAAGAAGAGAAAATCTTGTTGACAACCTTGTTTAAAGCAGCTAACTTTGAAACTGGTGCAACTGGTAAACCGTTAATGATGATGAATGAGTCCATATCGTTGAAAAATTCAAAGGTATCTTCAACAGCCTTGTAGTTGTATTTGCTTAATAACTCTTCATCTATGGATGAAGTGTCTATAGTAAGGGTATCTAAAGAAATGTCTTTATAATCAGAGAAGTCGTAACTGTTAATATCAATATCAGCCATTGCGTAGTTCTTGGTTTGTTAACGATTGGTATTGGATTAAAACATTTTAAAATTCCTTTTTTTTTAAAAAATAAAAAAAAAAAGAATTTTCAATATTGATGATTTTGTAAGAAGTGGAGAAAAAGGAAAATTTTTCAATGCTGTATGGTTTCTAGCCTAGTGCGAGGTGAACGCTTCTGGCGCGAAAGTTTTGACGCAGCGCTTTTAGGCAAAGTGCTTCAAAACGCTAAACAGAGGGGGGAAAGAAAAAAAAAAAAGAAACGTTCGTTGCCTGGGTGTAGCGTACACGTGATCAGTCACGAGAGCTTTTGCTGTTTTTATAATCACCCACACGTGGACGCATCACGTGCCGGTTTAACAAAAATGTATCTGTAAAAAGTTCACGTGATGTGTCACGTGTTTATTTACTTTTTTTGCCATAGCCACAATTTGTTGACTTACCAAAATACAATAAATAAGAAAAAAATCCTTCAAAAACAATATACACACATTAGTAAAAAGTCTGTAGGTGTTCTGTTTTTTTTCTTTTCCTTACACTAGATGCGTGATGCAGTATTAACTTATTATTAAGAGAAAACTCCATATATAGCAGTAATAATAACATATTCATCATATTCTCCACATATTCAATATCAAATTGTTCAGTACAAAGAGATGACGGCTCATTCATGAACCTATAATGAAATTAGTCTACTTATTTCCGTAATTTCTCTTATCAAAAAAAAAAAAAAAAAAAATCATTAATGTCCGTATACGTAACAATACTATATACTTGAATTACTAAGTCGAATCAAGCAAGTGATAATACAACTGCACCGACTATTGCCTTTTTCATATGTCCCTCGTAGCATCTAAAAAAAAATAAACAGATTTACCACCAATGGAGACGTTAAAGGCATGGAGTTTATCGGATTTTATTACAAAAATTCTTAAAATGAGTTGCTCAGGGGTAAAGGATTATCCCGACAAAAAAACAAAACAAACAATTGCTTAATGTGACGTTTTTGTTACAAAACCCATTAGTTATATCCGTTTAATTATAACACCTTTTCTTATAAGCTTTTTTCCAAATTTAAGCAGCAATAACTTGCTTTTGGCTTCATCCTTAACTGCAGTTTTTTTTTTAAAAAGAAAAGAGAAAAAAAGGTTGTAAATAAATCAAAAAAACCATTGAATACTTATTCTCAGCACACCAAGTCCTTTTCTTCGTCTTTTTATTATCGATCATTTTTCATAATGTCTGACAGTCCTTCAACAAGTGGTGTTAAAAGAAGAATCAAAGTTTCTTACACCTGTAGAGAATGTAGATCTAAAAGAACAAAATGTGACAAAAAATCACCTTGTTTGGCTTGTAAAAATAGAAAATCAGCCTGTGAATATGATTCTGAAAGACAAATCAAACCTAGAAGACCTAACAAAGACTCGCTTATTTTAAGGTTATCAAATCAATTAGATTATTATAAGAAAATGTGCAAACAATTTGTTCCAAAATCGGAATTCAGAGATTTTAGCAGTGATCTTGTTGATATTGATTATGCCTTAGGTAGCAGAACTTTGAAGAAACAAAACACCTTCATGACAAATGAAGAAGATACTATTAATGATCTTATTATTCATTCTACAAATAATAACGATTCCGGTGAAATGCTATCCATAAAGTATTTATTAAACAATGATGATCATGTAAAAAGACTATTTTTCAAAACGCCAGACAAAAATAAACAAACAACTAATAAAATTAGTAATATTACTCCTAGTAGTATTTATTACAACAAGTTGACTCCTTATCAAAAATATCAGTTTAAAGATTTTTCAGAGAAATTGCTTTCAGATAAAGCTTATTCAAATGAATCAGCTCAGTCTGAATACTATGCAAAGGCTTTTCAATTTTCACAGTATGACAATCGATTTGATGATTTAAATATTGTTGAAGATTATGTTATTGATAAACCAACTCCATTATTAATAATGATTCAAGAAGATATACAAGACAACTTGCCTTCTTACACAGATTTGCATTTTTTGATCAACATTTACATAAACAACTTTTATTCTGAAGCTCCACTATTTGATATCACAGAAATTCAAACTTTTATTAAGGAAAATATCACTAAAGGTAAAAATGATAAAATTATCATCAAACCTTTGGAAACTGATATTAGAAATAAAGTTTGTTATTACTCTATGATATTTATCATCTGTGGTGTTTCCAGCATCTCTCATAAACTTAAAACTTACTCCAAAAATGAGAATGTTTTGGATTTCAAATATCAAATGGACAATTCGAAATCAATTATTTTGTCAATGCAGCTTATAAAGTGTTCTAAGGTATATTTGGATCCAAATATCATTAAGTTGACTGCATTTATGAACATTTGGTTGAACTTTTGTTACCTGCCAAATCCAAACTTTCATTCTAACGTCAATGATGACATACCCACAAGATTGCTGACCCATTCTTTGTTAGTTTTGAGTGATAATATCAACTTGTATACATTGAATCATGATAACCCTAACATTGGTTTATTTGAAAATGACAAAGAGAAAAACATGAAAAACTACTTTATTTTATTGTTTTCTATAGTAGTTTCAATTGATGATATTTATAATCAAAAGTGTGTGACTTTTAAAATTGATGATAATCAAAGAGAAAGATTGTTGCAATACAGCTATAAATACAACCCATTGACTAATAGTGAATCGTTAACACAAACTGTTAATAACAATTATAACTTATATTTAGTCAAATTGATCATGCTTTATCACATTCAAGACTGTTATGCATTGATTACCAAAATCACCGGGAGTATCAACTTAACACAATTTGAAAAAAGACTGAACTTTATGCTGGAATTTTATAACAGAGAATTAAGTTTGAATTATATGAAAACACCAAACACCAAGAGCATCATTTTTGATACGTTTACTCCAAATATTAAACTTGATCAAACAGTTGCTATAAACAAAATCTTGTTTGAAATAAGTTTGATCAAAACAACGTCAGAATTGAAAATATACTCACTATTATTAAACAAATTGGAAGAAAACAAAAACATTAAGTATATTGATTACTTTATGAAAATGATTAACAAAATTATTGATAACTTAATCATGCTGAACGACTTTACCAATGGGAGCTATCAAAAGTATTTGGGAGACTTAGAATCTATAATGATGGCCAAAAACTGTAAAAGATTGTTTAATCAAATAATATTCTGTACTCTGCAATTGTTGAGTAAATTTATCTTAAATAATCATGAATTCAGTGAAATCATTACAGTATTATTCAAGATTTTGTACAAATGCATCAATTTGTATACTTTAAAGTATAGATTTATTCATTATGATGCATTTAAGGTATGTTTGTTTGTAGAAAATGTTATAATAAATTACGTAAACGGTGAATACAGTATGTTTAAAGGCATTACAAACGAGGTTGGTCAAGTACTTTCCAATCATAAGAACGAGATAGAAGTTGCATTCAGACAAAAAAGACTAACTGATATCTTGAATAAAGACAACTTGTTAGAACTGGATTTGAACTACATGAATAAATTGAAAAGCAATATAAACTTTTCTCACTTGTTCACTGATGACTTCCTAACTAAATAAAATATATATCAATGATGTAACTCTTTTTCCCTAAATTTATTTATATCAGATGTTTTTCTTACATCATAACCCTGCTTCAATAACTTGCGTTATTTTTTCATCCAAATATTATCCTTTTTCATCAAATAATATTCTTACAGTGTTTATAATACAGCATTAATGTGTCAGATTATCCCCTTTTTTTTAATGTCAAACATGTGCATTTTCCTATTTGGGTAATTTCACGGAACATTTCCCCTCATTAGTAATATGCGATCTACGATCATTTTAACCTATATTAGGTTTTAAAAAAAAATACGAAAAAAAAAACATTTAAATTTTTTAAAAAAAGCCGAAATAACCTCATTCCTACTTAAACAAGGTTGTATTAATACCAAACCATTGCTTTAATACATAATATAAACAGATATATTAGTACCAATTAGTACTAGAATAGTCCCTTACATTCCTCTTTCTTTTCTCTTTTTTTTTTTTCTTGCTCTTTTAAACCCGCCATCATGGACTTGGATAACTCAGATACTCCTCCTATCAAAAGAAAGAGAGCAAGAATATCATATTCATGTATTGTATGCAGAGAAAAACGAACTAAGTGTGACAAGAATAGTATATGCTCAGCATGCAAAAATAGAGGCACAACATGTCAGTATGATACGGTAACTCAACCAAAACCTAAGAGACCTAACAAAGATGCTCTTATTTTAAGATTATCCAAACAGTTAGAATTTTATAAAGATCTTGCATGTAAATATACACCAAAAGAAAAACTCTCTTTGTTCAATGACGACATTTACTCTATAGACTATGCCTTGGGTACAAGAACTTTGAAAAAAGCTAATATCAGACAAGATTTCATTACTGATGGGTCGAATACCGACAATGACGAAGAACATTATATTCTGACTCTAAAGAGAAATGATGATAACTTTCTTTACGACATCTTTACTGATATGTACATTTTCAAAACGGATGATTATGTCAACACATTGTTCTTTAAAAAAACTAACACCAACACTACTTTAAATTCAAAAAAAGATGACATATCCATTATCAACAACTTGTTAAGTAACCAAACCTTTAAATCTGAATTTCAAAAATTACAATCTTTAAAATTCACACAAGCTCTTCATATTGAAAACTCTACAAAAGAAAACAAAGAGTTTTTTAACCCATACTCAGGCTTGTTTAATACTTTTCGTTTTGACAATGTTTTGGAAAACACTATTGAAAACGTAATTGAAACTGAACCTTCGGATTTACTGAAAAACATAATTATATTATTGAATAGAATATTACCTTCAGAATCCCTGATACATCACTATAAAAAGTTATATTTTGAAACACTATATCCAGAATATCCATACCTTGACATAGAGTTTTTTGAAACAACACTTTTGGAAGTTTTGCATTTTGATAATGAAAAAGTACAGTTGAATTTAGGAAAAGACAACATACACAACAAAATTTGTATGATTGCTTTATTGCTATTGATTTTGTACTTGGCAATCTTTGACGAAAATGACAACAAGGATTTGGACAATTCAATTATTGGGGATTACATAGGTATAGCAATGAAACTACTTCTGAGTACAGATTATTTATCGAATCCAGATGAACATAAATTCTCTTTATTGTGTCAGGTATGGGTATGTTTGACTATTTCCCCTGAGTCTAAATACTCTGAAGATATAACCAAGAAGGCACCAACAGCTTCTTTAGTTGGTGTGATAACCTCATTGGCGTATGATTTGAAGATTGGTAATGATACAGATTTGGACGAAAGATATCACAGAATTTCAAATGATTTGAGAATCTTTAGAAGAAAATTGAGTGCGGCATATACTCTTATTACTCTATCTGAGGATATTTTTAAATATGGACTCAAAGGAAACAAAAAGTTTCAAAACCTAACTCATAATATAGATATAAAGAGTTTAGGTTCTAAAAACGAACTTGAAAATGAAGCTTACAAATGGTGTATTTTAAGAAATCATCAATATAAGTTGATTTATGATATAATGGCCATGTTTTTGAAAAAACATCCTGAAGATGGTAATGATGAATTTATAGAAAATGTAGATATCATTGTTTTAAACAAAAAATTAAAACTTTTATTTGAATTTATTGATACTACATTTCCTTTCGATCAAATGCAAAAGCTTTCTAGCACAGATGACACTTTTAATTTTCCAACCAGCTCAAAAAAGTATTCTATAAACAAATACTTGGTGAAGAACAGGTTTATTATGCACAACTGGATTTTTTCAAGATCTGTCATATTAAGAATATTACACGTTGTATTGGTATCATGTGAATATTGGGCATTTGAAAGCTTTAACAAAGTTGCTAATAAATGGTTCATGTACTATATTAATGAATCTTTGCATCAATCAATGGACTTATTGATGCTGTTTAGGAAAATTCATGACTTGGAATATATTGAGTATGTAGGTAGTGCACACTCTTTGTTTCAAGAATACATTGTCTTGTATACCTATTCAAAGGCATTTATTTTGTTGTTGCAATTTATTGGTAAATGTTTTGTTTTTAAAGTTTACTTACAAATGATGGTGATGAATGAAAAAGATGATTCAACCAAACTTAAAGTAGAAATGCATTTGGTTGAAGAAATGAAAGATGTTAGTTCTAAAGTCATTTTCAAGGCTCTTCAAGAATATTCTTATTTGTACAGATTTAAAAGATACAAGTGTTTCAAGGTTTGTTTATTTTTGGACTTCTTTAAACAAATTTTTACCGATGATACTTTGTTCAATACTATGTTTGAAACTGACAAAAAATACAACCCAGACGCTCCTTTCGATGCAGAAGTTTGTAACAGTACTTTGATGAGACATTATTTAAAGTTTTATGACTATTTGGATGACTTCAAGAGTATGACAGAATATTTTAGAAGTGAAGAGATTCAATCATATTTGCAAAAAAAACCATTCAAACAAAAGCTAAATAACAATTCTTTAAATTTCAATATCAATGGTTCATCAATGTGGTCCGGATTGCAAGAAATAGAAAAGCAACCATACATGAACTACCCTAGGATTCATGAATATCCAGGCCATTTTTATGCTCAACAAAACATTTCTCCTACCAACACACCTTCAAAGTTGGGTGAACCTATCTATCCAAATGCTATGAACGATATTACCCATAATGTTAAATTTTCTAACCGTAACATTAACAATATTTCTAAACTTGTTCCAAATGGTAGATATGTATCTAATTTTGATCCAAATTATTACAAGCCATATCAAAGAAATGGGGTATTGGGACAAAACAACATGGCACCTAATGGTACTTTACAATTTAATAACCCTAAACCAACACAAGTTAATGCTATGAATAACCCACAAATAAATCACATGCACAATTTAAACAATAACCTTGGTAATCCACAAATGGGTCCAAGTACCTTCATGAATCATTTGCATGTAAATGGCAGATCATCTAACCCAAATCCAATGATTAATAGAGCAGATAATACTCCACAAACTGGTGGTCAAAGTTCAAGTGCTACTGTTGGTAGTGAGAATCCAACTTCTATAAGTGCCACAGATAATGATGGATCCAATGATGATTTCTCTTTTGAAGATTATTTAAGACAATTGGACTTACAAAAGTTTGATGTTTTTGGCTCTGCATTTTTGTTGTAAGTTCGTTTTTTGTTTTTTTTTTCTTTATTTTATACTTTAACTATAAATCTCATTTATATATATTACATAAACATGTTTAAAGCTTTTTCATTTATGTTTCAGTAGTTAAACTTTTAGTGATTAAGTTTTTTTGGCAAACATTTTGTATAAACCTATAGATAATACAGATAACACACCAATTGCACCTATGGTGTTACCCAAATTATCCCTAAACTCGTCATTTATGCTATATTTTTTTAAATCAGAATCAAACCCAGGTGTTGCCTTTAATGGCTGAAGAGATACATTAACAATCTTTTCAAACAATTGAGTCATGGAAGGCCAAAATGCGGAAATTCTTAAAGGATTGTCCAAGTTCAATGAATCACAGAAATCATTTGGTTGGGTAATACATCTTTGATCTTGAGTATCCAAATCAGCTTTTAAAGCCACAACTATGCAAGGAATTTTCAAAAGATGCTTGTATTTCTGGATAGCTTGTAAAATATACGAAAACGATTCAGGATCCGATGAATCATAAGTTAAACAAACAACATCACATTGTTCCCATTTTTTCTCGTTGGACAAAACTTCTTCCTCAGTTTGACCAAACTCTTGTAATATCAAATAATATTGTTTTCCGTCATCCAACTCCAAAGAGTTTGTCACCATATTTGGCCTTATTGTAGGACTATAATATGAAAACACATTGGAGGTATCTGAATCATCTTTATTAGCAAAACTTCTAAGTAGTGTTGACTTTCCAGACTTCGCCTTTCCAATTACAAAGCAATTAAATACTTTTCTATCATTAACACTAGCTCTGTACAACAGTCCATTTCTCTTTTTATATTTCTTAGGTTTGGTTATTTTTAAACAATCCCTTGGATCATGCTGATAACCTAAATATACTAAATACTTTGTTGTAGTTTTATAATCCAAGAAAGTAGTCATTGCCCATTGTGCTAACCACCCTGACAGATTTACGTTTCCATATCTATCTGTAGTACAACTATTGGGAAAGTTTGTAAGTATCCATAACTCAGGGATAGATCCATTTGGGCAAATATCAAATGTCTTATTTAACTCAGTGTTGTTCAACCCAC
Source organism: Hanseniaspora uvarum (assembly GCA_037102615.1). Classification (NCBI taxonomy): domain Eukaryota; kingdom Fungi; phylum Ascomycota; class Saccharomycetes; order Saccharomycodales; family Saccharomycodaceae; genus Hanseniaspora; species Hanseniaspora uvarum. The sequence goes on along the minus strand of BTGA01000002.1, from coordinate 669,260 downwards.
CGTCATTATCAATTTCATATTTTCTAAATACCTCAATCAAAAATCTATAACCTGTAAAGCTTAATTCTATAAAACTTCCATCATCTATGAAGGAATCCAAAGGTGGGTATAGTAATTCGTCAGAGATCTGAAGAATATCATTATACTTAAATCCTCTTAAAAGTCCCCACACAGTCTCAAATTTACCTCTTTCAATGTAAATTTTAATAAGAGTATAAAAATCATAAAGATCAATCCCATTTTTTTGGGATTGCTTCTTCATAGACATGTCCAAATAATGGTTATTGTTGTCTAATTTTTTTATTTCTTCTTGTTTGTACATCTTAATTTCTATACACAATCTTTCGTACTCCAATTCATCAAAAGATGACATATTCTTTGAAACTGGAAAGCACTTTTCTTGCAAAGTTTTCATTTCATAAAAATTAAGAATCCCATCCATATCATCATCAGCAAGTGTAAATATTCTTTTCATAGCAATCTGACAACTCTTTTTTAACTCATTGGTCTTGTAATTATATAGCGGTGGTAAAGCATACACAACAGCTCTAATACAATGGTACACTACAGCATGGACAAGGTTAAAATTTGCCGCTGATTTACTTATCAGAGGACCATGTAATGTTGAAGAAATTTCTTTGAACTCTGTAGTCAGCATGATCAATTCCATTTCGCAATTTTCTTTTTCTTCGATATCATTCTTTTTGTGATCAGCCAATTCTTGGTTTTCTTCTATAATTGAGTCAACAAACTCATTTTTTAACACTATAAGAGGTTTATCCATCCCCATCTTTCTTAATTCAAGCATCCAATGTTCATATACTCGATTGTAACTCTGCAAATCATTGTAAATCAGTAAAATACAATCAATTTCTTTTAATAATGAAACTGTCATCATGTTATTGGAACAATCTATCAGTGTTGTAGTTAATGGACAATTTGCACTATCTGGAAAATCATCAGTTTTAATTATTATGTTTGGATATCTTTTGGGTACTGGTGTTGTTATTGGATTTGTAGATAGAATATGTAGGAAAGTAGTTTTTCCAACCCCTTCGTCTCCTATCACAGCAATCTTAAAGTTATTTCGTCTAACCATTTTTGAATTATGTGATTTTTTTATATGATAATCCAGGCTAGCAATCAAGAACTAAAATGTATTGTTGAGGTATGATCCTGTTATAATCTAATTATTATATGGTTCAATATACATTATATATTTTAAAAAAAAATTTATATTAAATGAAAAATAGGACATTGATTCTTATACCCGAAAATTAGCATTTAATGCTCTTAAGTAACTTTCTTTAAAAAATTATTTACGTTAAATTATTTTATATACATGAGTAACTTGTGTTTAAGTAAATAAATATCCATAATCATTAATCTATCTTACTTACTTCTTTTCTTCACCTTTGAATAAAACTTCAAATAATTGTAAAGACTTAGTTTCTAATTCCTTCAATTTGGTTTCTAATACTTCAACATCAGCGGTAGCGGATTCATCAGATAAGGACTTAGCAATTAATTCTCTAGTATCAGCAACTAATTGTTCGAATTCCTTTAAGGAGTCAGCGTTTAACTTTTCTCTGTGTTCAGCAATAGAAGATTCGTATTTAGTTATATCAGTTTCAGCCTTGTTAGCAGTTTCAATGATCTTCTTTCTTTGAGCATCAGATTCCTTGAACTTTTCAGCATCATTGATCATTTGTTCGATTTCAGCATCAGTTAAACCAGAAGAACCAGCAACAGTAATAGAAGCATCCTTGTTAGAAGTTTGATCTTTAGCAGAAACATTGATGATACCATCAGCGTCAATGTCGAAAGTGACTTCAATCTTTGGAACACCCTTGGCAGCTGGTGGAATACCGTTTAAGGTGAAGTTACCAATTAACTTGTTATCCTTAACTAATTCTCTTTCACCTTGGAAGACTCTGATATCAACAGAGGTTTGACCATTGGCAGCAGTAGAGAAGACTTGAGATTTGTTACATGGTAAAGTAGTGTTTCTTGGAATTAATCTAGTGAAGACACCACCCATGGTTTCAATACCTAAGGATAATGGAGTAACATCTAATAATAAGACATCAGTGACTTCACCGGCTAAAACACCACCTTGGATAGCAGCACCCATGGCAACAGCTTCATCTGGGTTAACAGCTTTACTTGGTTCCTTACCGAAGATTTGCTTAACAGTTTCAACAACCTTTGGCATTCTAGACATACCACCAACTAAGATAACTTCCTTGATTTCAGAGGTAGAAATACCGGCATCCTTGATAGCCTTCTTACATGGTTCAATAGTCTTCTTGATTAAATCAGCAACTAACTTTTCGAAGTCAGATCTGGTATATTTGATGTTTAAATGCTTTGGACCAGTGGCGTCAGCAGCAATGAATGGTAAGTTAACTTCAGTGGATAAGGTAGAAGATAATTCAATCTTAGCCTTTTCAGCAGCTTCTCTGATTCTTTGAACGGCCATCTTTTCCTTAGATAAATCGAAACCACCGTTTTGGGCTTTGAACTTTTCGAATAAAGATCTCATTAATGCAATATCGAAATCTTCACCACCTAAATGAGTATCACCGTTAGTGGACTTGACTTCAAAGACACCGTTAGCAATTTCTAAAATGGAAATATCGAAAGTACCACCACCTAAATCGAAAACGGCAACAATACCGGATTCATCAGTCTTTTCTAAACCGTAGGCTAAAGCAGCGGCAGTAGGTTCGTTAACAACTCTTAAAACGTTTAAACCAACAATTTGACCAGCATTCTTAGTAGCTTGTCTTTGGGAATCGTTGAAGTAAGCTGGAACAGTAACGACAGCATCCTTAACCTTGGTAGATAAGTAAGCTTCAGCGGTTTCCTTCATCTTGTTTAAAACGAAACCACCAACTTGAGCTGGAGAGTATTTTTCACCATTAGCTTCAACCCAAGCATCACCGTTGGAGTGCTTAACAATCTTGTAAGGAACTTCCTTAATATCTCTTTGAACTTCTTGGTCTTCGAATCTTCTACCAATCAATCTCTTGGTGGCGAATAAGGTGTTTTGAGGGTTGACAACAGCTTGTCTCTTGGCTGGAATACCAACTAATCTTTCACCATCTTTGGAGAAGGCAACAACGGAAGGAGTGGTTCTGGCACCTTCAGCATTTTCGATGATCTTGGCAACTTTACCTTCCATGACAGCAACGGCAGAGTTAGTGGTACCTAAATCGATACCGATAACTTGACCAGATGGCTTGGTGGATTGTAATCTCTTGATGACTTGTTTAGAAGTAGATCTGTACATTATAATTTGGTTATTATATATAAAATGGTGTTAACAATTTATAATTTTACTTGGTTTTTCATCAAATTCACCTTATTTAATCATTGAAACTTCTAATTGATAAAATTATAGGAGTAACTAACGTTAATATAAGAACTCTTATTCTTAACAGGGAAACAAGTGGAATGGACAAAAAAACCTTAGGCTAAGAAAATGGAAATTTCTGGAAAGAAAAAAATTTTCACTAATTTCAATATTTTCGTTTTTTGAAAAAAATGAAAAAACGGCAAATTATTCGGAATTAGTCACTGTCTTTATCCCTTTACGGACACCATGTCCGTAACGGGATATGTGGTTGTATGTGCAGGGTAACTAAAAGTGATGTTTTGAAAATTCTGGTTTATATCCGAAAATAAAAATATTAAGCGTGTAACTTGCATTTTTGCACTCTTAGAATCGATTCTTCTTCAGAGGGTGCATTTCTTTGATCTTTTTCTTTCTTTTTTTGAATTCTCCTGTTTCTATATTATTTAAATTTAATATAGTAATAGAAACCAAGTTAAAACGTATAATGAATAACTCAACGCTTATTAACAAAGTTGCACCAAAAAATGGTGAGTTTTATTTATGTTTAGGTATCGAAGGTTCTGCTAACAAATTAGGTATTGGTATCATCAAACAAGCTGTTTCAGATCCATTAGATCTGCACGTTATCAGTAATATAAGAGATACATACAATGCACCACCAGGTGAGGGTTTTATGCCAAGAGATACAAACAGACATCACAAGAATTGGATCAGCAGATTATTGATTAAGGCTATTGACCATGCCAAAGAAACCTTTGATTCTGATTTCAATATAAACAAAATCGATTGTATTGCATTCACAAAAGGTCCAGGTATGGGTGCTCCTTTAAATTCATGTGCTATTTTTGCCAGAACATTGAGTTTAAGATTAAACATCCCATTGATTCCAGTTAACCACTGTGTTGGACACATAGAAATGGGTAGAGCCATAACAAAATCTCAAAATCCTGTTGTATTATACGTTTCAGGAGGTAACACTCAAATCATAGCCTACAGTAATAATAGATACAGAATCTTTGGTGAAACATTGGACATTGCAATTGGTAACTGTCTTGACAGATTTGCAAGAATCTTGAAGATCTCAAATGATCCAAGTCCTGGTTATAACATCGAACTATTGGCCAGAAACGGTAAAAACCTAATTGAACTTCCTTATACGGTCAAAGGTATGGATCTTTCCATGTCAGGTATTCTTCAGTATTTAGAGCAGCTTACTAAAGCATTCTTGAAAAATGGCCAATCTTTCACCAAACAAAAAAAAAGAAAACTACTGGAGTATCTGAATGATACGGATGTTATAGATAATACCGAAATAACCATTGAGGACTTGTGTTATTCATTCCAAGAACACTTGTTTTCAATGTTGATTGAAATTACTGAAAGAGCCATGGCACACGTTGGTGCTTCTGAAGTTTTGATTGTTGGTGGAGTTGGTTGTAATTTACGTTTGCAACAAATGATGGAACTGATGTGTAAAGATAGAAACGCTACCCTGTATGCCACTGATGAACGTTTTTGCATAGATAACGGTGTAATGATTGCACAAGCTGGTCTGCTCCAATATAGATGTGGTTATAAAATTGACAGTTTGAAAGATACCATCGTGACCCAATCTTTCAGAACTGATGAAGTATTTGTTAATTGGAGAGATTGAATTTTATATAAGAATTACATTTTTTTTTTGTTATTTTTTAAAGCCATATGTTTTTGATAAAAAAGGATTCTTCATCAGTCTTCTCATATTTTAAAGCAAGCATTGAGGTCACATAATTCTTAGATGACTACTTTCGATAGTAATCATATGATCTGCTATTAAATTCCGCTCCGACACAGTATAGGCGTAATATTTTATATTTCAAAAAAAAAAAAAACTTAGCTTTAAATTCTTAACATATATTTAAGCTGAAGTATAATGATATTTACATAGCAAATCAAATGAACGCCAAACACCATAAAATACAACATGCCAGTTACATTAGATATTGCTAGAAAAGAAGTTGCTGAACTTTTAAAGAACAACAGATTTGTTCAACTAAACGCTTCTTGGTGTCCAGATTGTGTGTACACACAATCTGTTTTCAGAAAATACGATGTTATCGATAAAGTCAAATTTTTTGAAATCGGTAAGTACAGCAGAGGCACACCAGATTTTGAAAACTATTACTTAGCTTTCCAAGAAGCTGCTAACAAAAAGAACTTGCCTTTGATATTTGTTGATGGAAAATTTGTTGCCACTGAACATACATTCCACGACTGGGAAAATTCCAAGACGCTTGAACAACAATTTAAAAACTTAGGTTTATTATAGATTGGAAATGTATTTAAACTTTTGAAGTTTTATTTTATGATATATACTGTATTAACTACATTGATATTAAAAATCAAACATCACCTATTCTTTGTTTCTTTTCACCTTTTACAAAGTCAATAGCATCGTTTCTACTGACTGTTTCAACCAAGGAATGTTTGTTAGTGTATCTAACTCTTAAAAATTTGTCGGCATGATTTAATAATTCTCTTCTAAAAGTGGTACAGATAAATTGAGAATTTTGTTTGACATCGATATTTTCCTTTTTATTTTCATCAATTATGATTTTTCCTCTGGTTAACTCATTGATAACTCTAGCAATGGATGTTCTAAACTCTTTATCTAAAGCAGCATCAATTTCATCAAACAGATAAAAGGATGATGGCTCTATCATTTGAATAGACAAGATTAATGCTATAGAACAAACAGTCTTTTGACCACCCGATAGTTGTTCAACATACAATTGCTCGTCATCCTCACTATTAAAGGATACTAATACAGAAACACCTTCATATTCAGAATTATTTGATTTGTTAATTACCAACTCACCTGAACCTTTAGGACATATCTCCTTAAAAATAATAGAAAACGCTTTTTGAATCTTACCAAACACCTCATCGATTGCTGACTTCTTTTGTTTTTGTAAAGTCTTAATTAAAGTGTTTATAGACTTTTCAGATTCCTTTAACTCTAAAGCATCTGCCTCCAAGTTTTCTTTGATAGTCAAAAATCTCATAAATGATTCACCAGCTCTCTTATTCACATTGCTAAAGCTTTGTAATTGAATTGTTAACTGTTCCAAGTTTTGCAATATTTGATTTTCAGTCAACTTCTTGACTTCATTTAACCCATCATCAGAAATAAAACCTAGCTCGGCTATCTTATTAGCCAAGGCATTTTTCCTAGCATTCAGTTGAGAAATTTTTGACATTGACTTTTCGGAAGCCAATTGCAACTTGTTCAACTCTTCTTGGCCTTCGTTCAAAGATGACTTCAGTTCATTCAAAGATTCTTCGATTGATGCAATTTGAGTGCTTAGCTTTGCTAGTTCCTCACTAGATGAGTTAATTTCTTCCTTTAAGTTGCTTTCTTTACCCTTCACAGTTTTCAATCTTTTTGAAACAGTTTGTTTTTTAGTTTGTAAATTAATTAACTTTTCCTCAATAGCTTTGACATTAATATCGTTTGAGTTCACTTGACCTCCAATAAATTCTCTTTCTTGATGCAAAACATTTAGCTCCAAACCAATTTCAGTGTAATTTGTTTTTAAACTGTTTAGTTCAACAGCTATCGCTGATATTTTGTCATTTAAAGAAGCCAATTGTTCAGTCTCTTCTTGACTTAAAACCTCACCAAATGGTTTTCTCAAATTTTCTTCTAAAGTGGCCTTTTCAATTTGAACCAATTTTACTTCGTTATTGATTTTGTTTTCTTTTTCTTTCAACTCATCAACCAAAGCTTCAGTTTCAAATACTTCTTTATTCTTCTGATCATGTGTTTCTTGCAATTTTTTGAGTAATTGCTTTTGAAGTCTTACATCAGCTATAATCTGCTGTATTTCAATATCAGATTGAATACTATTATCATCCAATGACTTAATTTCACTTTCAATTACTTGCAACTCTTTGCTACTCTTTGTTAATTCTTCTTTCATTGATACAATAGCCTTCAAAGTGTCCAATCTAACACTCTTTTGAGAAATGTTGCTGAAACCACCTGTTATGGCACCTGTAGAATCAACTCTATCACCATCAGGTGTGACTGCAGAAAATCCATATTGCTTGGCTAATATACTACCAGTTTCCAAATTCTTGACAACCAAAGATTTACCGAATAATAATTTCATACATGGTTCTAAGTACGATTCATATTTCAACTTTTTTATCAATGGCACATATGCACCAACACTTTCAGGCGGATACCCAATGGAATTAGAATTCTTCATTCTGTTTAAAGGAATGAAAGAAAGTCTACCTAATTTGTTTTTTTGCATGTGTGCCATAATTTCAGAAGCTGTTGTATCTGTATCAACGACAACATTGAATAAAGAAACACCAGCAACTGACTCAAGACTTTGTTTGTACTTGTTGCTATAATGAACTAAATTACCAACCAATCCGAATACTTTTTGATTGTCAAACCCAAGTTCTTTTACTACTATAGGTAAGTTTTCTAATCCTAGTGCAGTTGATCTATCCAACGTTTGATAATTTTTGTGATTTAAAGATTTGATTTCTTCTTCTAATTTGTCTACAGTGCCTTTAAGATTTTGTTCACTTCTCCATAATTCAGTTCTTTTATCAACTAGTTCGTAATAAATATCTTGTTTAGTAAGCAATTTCTTTTCTAGCTCAGCTATTTGGTTTGTGCATTCATTCATAGAATTTAGTTGAATGTTGCTCATTTCCTCATACAGTTTTTTGGTTTTGTTATTTGCCAATTCTATGGCTGATGCATCAATGGAATCATTTAATTCAGATATAATGTCATTTTTTGACTTAATTTGTTCATTAATCCATATGTTTCTTTCAGTTATATCTTTGAATTTAGCATAACGACCTTGTTTGACAAGCAAGTATTTTTGGGAACCTTCCAATTTCTTTAATTCTTCTTGTAAATCAGTTTCTTTCTTTATGAATTCTTCAAATTCAGGTTCAAGTTTTGATCTCTTATCAAAATTTTCTTTGAAAGAAGCTTTCAGCTCTTCATCTGTTGCTTTCAATGTACTCAATTCTTTTTCCAAACCGTTTATCTTTTTTTCAATTATGTTCTTTTTGTTTTCTAATTTAGAAAGTTCGTTTTGAATAGAAATAAGTTCATCAGATATGGTTTTGTTGTCTTCATGATCTTGATACTCATCCTTTAATTGCTTTAAAGAAGTTTCTTGCTCTTCTATCAAGGCTTCATTCTTTTCAACTTCAGCAGCCGAAACATCAGTTTGGTCTAAAAGTTCTTCGTATTTTTCATTCAGATCGGTGATTTCTTTGTTTATGTTATTGAAATAATTTTCATGTATAACATATTGTAATAGCTTCTTTTTCTTTTCAAGTTGTTGCAGCTCCAGTAAGTGTCTTTTTTCTTCACTCAAATCACTTAATCTTGTTTCAAGTTCTTTAAGCTCAGAATCAACTCTTTGTCTTTTGATTTTTGTTTCATCCATATCTTTCACAGCCTTTTCTAACTTTAATTCAAAGTTGTTTGCTCCAGTGACATCTTTCAAAATATTCAATCTTTCTTCATTTGAAGCGTTGGTCAATCCAGTGATTCTACCCTGTGGAACTATGTGATAATCATTAGTTGATCCCGGATTGTTTAACCCTAAAGAAATCAATATGTTTTTGTAATCTGGTTTTGTCTTTACTCTACCATCAACAGTAAATTCATCTTTCTTTAGCCCTAAAGTTCTTCTGATCTTAACGCCAGTATCCAATTCAATCTCAACAAAACAGGACATAACAGTCCCTGCACCTTGATAAATGTAAGCCAATCTTTCTTCTGTAGAAAGATTGAAGGTTTTTTCTGAAGTTACAAATTGTATGGCTGCAAACAAATTGGTCTTACCAGATCCATTTGAACCTATGATGATATTTTCGTTGGGAGATAAGTCTTCTATTACAACTTGATTCTTAAAGGTTTTGAACCCTTGTATTGTTATGTTTTTGATATACATTTTTGGTTTCGTTTAATTTTTGGTGAACTCTGCCATTAAGACTCCTTCTTGAAGAACAAATCGAATAAGTATTCAATTAATTACATTTTAATTCATATATATATTACTAAGAGTGAAAAAAAAACTCATATTAAATTGTTAATACGCCAAAATAGGAAAAAACACTAGTTTAAAAAAAATTTTACGCGTTTTGGCTTGGTATCTCATAAAACGTGACCAAGCCCAACGCGTCAAGATTATATCTACAGTATACTGTTATATTTAACCTAAAAGACTAGTTCATAAGAACATATATACCGATACTTATGATTACAGTTTTTTTGAATCTTTGATTAAAGAAGCAAAAGCACTCTCGCTTTTTTTCTTAGGTTTTTTTATGAAATTAGATTTTTTCTTACTATCGAAGTCACTATCACTGCTACTATCGCTATCTGAGTCTGAATCGCTACTGCTGCTATCACTACTGCTTGAATTTTCTTCTTCTTTTTGTTTCTTCAGCAATTCTCTCTTTTCTTCTTCATCTTTTCTCTGTTTTTCTATAAGCAATCTCTTTTCAGCTGCTCTGTCCATTACAGAAGGAATTCCTCTAGCAATCAAATCCGATAACGAACCCAAGGATTTTTGATTTTTATGCATTCTCATTCTTTGCAGAGTTGAGAGTTTACTATTTTCAGTTTCTTGCACGTTTTCTGCAGGATTTTTTGTCAAAACAGGTTCAGTTATCTTACCAACACTGTTTAATTGCTTAGCAGATGGAACTCTTTGAGAAGTTGTATCTACATCTACTTTCACCTTTCTAGCATTGTTATCTTCTTCAACATTTTCGTTGTCTTCATCGGATGAAGAACTGTCAGATGATGAATCAGATGAAGAGCTGGAAGAAGAACTTTCCATATCTACATCTTTTTCTTCAACATTTTTTGTTTTGACAGACATAGGAGAATTGATTGGTTCACTAACACCTCCATTAGACAAAGAATCAAACAAATTATTGTTTTTTTTTACAACTTCCGGTACAGGTGTTACTTCTTTAGCAGCTTTTTGATTCTTCATGTAACTATTGACTTTATTATATGGCATGATGACTTCTTTTCCTTCGTTATTGGTTACTCTTACACTTCTGTTATCAAGTTTGCCAGCAGCGGCCAAAGCAGCTCTTCTTTTGGTTCTGCCACCTTCAATGACCAATGGTTTAGAATCTTGGTCTAAAGCATTCATTATAACAGAATTATCTTCGTTATCATCGTCAACCTCCATTTTGTCTTCAAGTTGAACATTTTCAGCCTTTTCATTAGGTAGCTGAGCCATTTTCAGTAAACTTGTGTTATTACTGTTATCAGCGTCTTCATTTCTCAATGGTGAATCTTCAGCTATTTTTTTACTATTGGTTTTAACATTCAATGGAGTCAATTGGCCAACATTATCTTTCAAATCATCATTTTTACCGCTTGATATGTTGTTTACTATATGACTCTCAGTAACCAAAGGTTGTTTGTGGACCTCATCATCTAAATCTTCATCTTCAGAAGAAGATGTCAACATATTTATATCATCTCTTAATCCCTGTTTCATAGGAATTCTATCCCCCTTTGGTGGCAAGATACTATTACTACCTGGTGATTTTAAAATAGGATCTGTTAACCCACCAAAGTCTAATTTCCCATGTTGTTTTGAAGACTTTACTTGATCTATTTCGCCTGTTTTTTTAGGAATTGTGCTATGTCTTTGTACAGAGTTCATTAACATGTTAGGCATTGGTTGAGATTTTACAACTGTGTTGTTAGCTGAAATCATTCTCAAGCCGGAATTCATTCTATTTGGGGTGGCGTTTTTATAAGGACTTACGTCAACCTCAGATACGTCCTTGGATGGTGTATCTATGTGCTCGTCATTGGCTTCATTCTGAATCATTACCATGTCTATAGTTTTTCTTTTATCTGGATCAACCTCTTCGGATCTTGAGACTGCATCCATGGCTTGTCCAAGATTAGTGCTAAAGATTCTTTTTCTAGTTTCCCCAATATTTGAGCTGATTCTCATTTGAGGAGATCTTTCAACAGGAGGTGGCAATAAGGAATCTCTATCAACAGGAGATTTATCTTTATTATTAGAATTGGTATCTTTCAATGAGTTTGATTGTCTTCTATTCTTTTTTTGAATAATGATGCTTGGCACCTTTTGTTTGTTTTGATAAACTAATGATACATTTCTCTTTCTAGATAATTGTAGTTGAGTCATAGAATTGACTCTAGATTCTTTGAAATTTCCTTCTTCCTCACTTTGATCATATTCAGGATTATTGAAATCAGAATTCATTATATTGCTGTAATCAGAATCCCCTTGAACATAACTAACTCTATAATTGTTATTTCTTGTATTAAAATCTAGTGGAAATTTGGTACAACACAAAACGGTTAGTCTTGAAACATTTCCCTTTAAAAAACAATCATCTACGGTATCCTCAATATCCAAATCATTCTTTTCAAAATCTTTCAACTTTAAAATATCCAAAGGTCTTTTCAAATTTGGGTACAGTCTAGATGTTTTGGCATATATGGCATCAGCCAATTGCAAAATAGTCTTAGATGGGTCTATAAAAACATTGAAGGTCAAAACACTTGGATGGAACTCAACTTGAGCATTAAAAGACTTGTTGTTGGTATTTGTAGAGCCTGAAATGCTGTTGCTTGTTGCATGAGTGCCATTTATGTTGTCTATGGAAGCCCCACTCATATTGTTGTTAATATTGGGATTGTTAGGGCCAAATGGATTCATATGAGAGCTGCTAGATATATCATAATTAGCAGTGTTCATAAATGGAAAATTTGGCATACCCCCCATTTGTTGCTGTTGAAAAGCAAACATTTGAGGATTCATGTGTGGGTTCATATATGGATTCATCAACATCATTGAATATGGGTTCATTATTGGATTTGTTTGTGTATAAATAGGAAAACAATTAGGTGGAACTAATGCTACCTGGATCTTTATCGTCTCATTGCTTGAGTTAGACATTGTTCTGATTATAATGGTGTTATTTCATTGTGGTCATATTCCGATATATCTTTCACTTATTGTTACAACATTGAAATATACCATGAATTAAACATATATACAGCGTATAAAAATATGAAGAAAAATTAATAATTTAAAGAAAAAAAAAAATTTTCCCTTTTGGTCCATGAATTTAAGCAAAATAAATAGAATCATCTGCATTTATTGCGCTCGGATTTAACATTACTGTTTTAGGCAATTTTGTGGTACAAATAGAAACAACCCCTATATAATGTCCTTTTTTTTAGCGGTTTAAAACCCGACTTTATACTTCTCTTTTAGGAAGTATCGCCAAAAGAGGAAAAACAGCACTAAAACGCGTTAGATTTGGCAAAAAAAAAAAAAACATAGAATGCTTTGAATTTGGCAGATTTGAGGTTATGGAATAAACTTCAGTGCTTATTTGGCAAAAACCCCCGGCTAAACAGGTACCATGTCGTTACCAGAAAGTTTTCAAAATAATTTTTTACCTGAAGAAATCCAATTTCTTATAGAAAATGAACTTATAACAGTGATACCATACATGGATGGGAAAAAAAGCACCAAAAAACCAACAGCACAAGATAAAAGACGTCTGAAGCTATTACAATTGAAGAAGAGAGAACGGGAAGAAAGAAAAACAGCTGTTTACAGTGATGATGAAGATGAAGATTTTGTGGAAAATAAAGAAAAACTTGCTAGAATCAATAAAAATGTCAATTCAACGTATCTAGACAGTCCTGAGCAAGAAGAAATGGAAGACGAAGAAGCCAGTGAGTTTGATAATTTTGATTGGTCATTCATAACAACTGATCATAATGTTCTTAGACAAATAAAAAGCTTAATACCTATAGAAATTCCTTTGTGGATGGCCATGATTCTTAAGAAGCAAAGATTCTGCAGATTAGTGCCACCAACCTGGTTCAGTGAAAGAAAACTTAAAGAATTTCTGATGTTTGAAAAAAAAAATCCTTACAAATTCTCCAGTTTGCCTTGGAACTGGATGATTATTACAAAGCTGTTTTTGAATAAATTCCAAGAAGATCTCGATAGTGAGAGTAACATTGATACAATAAGAGGCTTGCTGCAAGATATACGAGAAATCAGAATGGCCAAAGTACAAAAGGGTATAGAAATATTGAATGAATCTCATTTACAGCTTGATAATCTGTCGTTGCTTGAAATCAATGAGTTTAGGCCGTTTATTATAACCACCATGAATAAAATGAAGAATCTTCATAAAAGCAGTTTAACTGAGGAAGACCTCAGAGAAGCGGAGATAGAGTATGAAAAAAGTAAAAACAATCCCATCCAATCAAATCATTATGATAACGACAACATTCCTATCAATGACTACGATATGGATGATTACAATATATAGTGTCGGAGATTTCTTATTCCTTTTTTTTTTCCTTATTAACGGCTTATTATCGCCTTATTCACATGGCCGTGTTTTATTACTCTATATGTTTTATATTACTCCTTTTTTTTTGCCTTTTTGGTGCGAATATATAAAGAGCCTCCTTAAATTAAAAAATGACCCATAAGAAGTGAAAAAAAAGGTGAAACAAGTAATGATGTTTTTTTTTATACGGTTTGAATAATTTAAAATACGATTAGTTGTATATTTTAAGATGAAATAACATAATATTGAATACCCTAGAAGAAGCAACGATTTTGTTATTATTATAAGAAGAACAATTAATTAACAAAAATGGTTAATTCTAAAACTTTACTAGTTGCCGCTGGGTTGAGTTTATCCGCTCAAGCCGCTGTTATGCCTGCACAAATTCAATTGCAACAAGCCTTTAACTTAAACGATGACGAAGTCATTCAATCTTTTGAAACCAAAGAATCCAACGATGATTTGTACTACCAAGATTCTTGGAAGTTCCATCTACCTTACTTTTTAAAGCCAACTGTTAACACAGAAACCTTACAATCCAAGATTACTTTAGAAAGCTTAAACAAGTCTGCTAATGCTTTATACGCCTTAGCTGGTGAATCCGTTGAAGAATTTGGACATCCAACCAGAGTCATTGGTTCAAAGGGTCATTTAGCCACTTTGGATTGGATCAAGGCTAGATTATCTAAGCTATCCAACTACTACGACATCTCAGAACAAGAATTTGATGCTATTTACGGTAGAGTCAAAAACGCCACAGTCGAATTCGAAGATGGTTCTTTCTTGGAAGGTGTCATTGGTATGTCTTTGACTCCAGGTGTTGATTCATTCTATGGTAAAGTCGTTGAAATTCCGAATTTGGGTTGTAACGAAGAAGATTTCTTATCTGTTGGTAAGGTCAAAAAGAACAGCATTGCTTTAATTAAAAGAGGTGAATGTCCATTTGGTGACAAGTCTAAAAATGCTAAGACTGCTGGATTCAAGGGTGCTATCATATATAACAATGAAAAGATTCCAAAGGCTGTCTCTGGTACTTTAGGTGATGATGTTAACTCCACCGTTGCTACTGTTGGTATTCCATTGGCTCAAGGTGAGCAATTAAAGAATGCCATTATTGAAACCAAAAACAAATTATATGTTAACTTTGCTGTTGATGCCTACGTTAAGAAGATTCCAACCAAGAATGTCATTGCTGAAACCAAAAGAGGTGATGCTGAAAACATTGTTGCTTTAGGTTCTCACACTGATGGTGTTGAAGCTGGTCCAGGTATCAATGATGATGGTTCTGGTACCATTTCTTTATTAACTGTTGCTGAACAATTAGCCGGATACAAGGTTAACAACAAGGTCAGATTCATGTTCGTTGCTGCTGAAGAAGAAGGTTTATTAGGTTCTGCTTACTACGCCAACTCCTTGAGTCAAGAAGAAAACAAGAAGATCAGATTAATGATGGATTATGACATGATGGCTTCTCCAAATTACCAATTCCAAGTCTACAATGCCAGCAACGCTGTCAATCCAAAGGGTTCTGAAGAAATCAAAAACTTATACATTGATTATTACGTTTCCCATGGCCACAACTACACTTTGATTCCATTTGATGGAAGATCTGATTACGTTGGTTTCTTAGACGTTGGTATTCCAGCTGGTGGTATTGCTGCTGGTGCTGAAGCTCTTAACACCGACAATGGTAAGGTTTTAGACAAATGTTACCATGAATTGTGTGATGATGTTTCCAACTTGAACTTCGATGCCTTTTTAGTCAACACTCAATTGATTGCTCATTCTGTTGCTACTTATGCTAAAGACTTGAGTGATTTCCCATTAAGAGAATTTGAAGAAGAAGTTGAAGAAAACAACTTCCAATACCAAGCCTCTCATTTGTTATTCTAAGTTTCTTTAAGTTCATTTCCAATAGGGAAATAACGTTATTATAATTTTGATAAACGATATAAATAAAGTTAACAATAATTTTTAAAAATGTCTTTTTTTGTTTTTTTTTTGTTCCTTTTTTTTGTAAAGAACGTCTTTACTGTCTTATATGTGATAACCCATTAGTTGTGTGATTGATTTACAATCATAAGATTACACATTCTATTTTTTCTTCTTTATTTTTTTTTTTGCTTCCCTACGCCTAGGATACAATCTACAGACATTCAAAAACTGTGGATATGTATACTAAAAGTATTGTATAATGCTATATTGACAAAAACTGGTGTAATAGAACGCGATAGATTTAATTTAGCTGCTTCTTTTTCTTTCTTTTTAGATTAAACCGTTAACTATCGATAAGAAGTTTTAGAAGTTAAAACATTAAGGATGAAGCCCCCTATTTTCGGAATATTCTAAGCTAACACATGGTCAATCTCATAACCGAAAAATTACTCTAATTTTAAATGTCGTATTTTTGCTCTTTTTTTTTTTTTTTTTATCAATTCGTTAATACTTCTCTTTAAAGATCTATCTGATATAGCCAGAATCCTTATCGTGATTAAAGCTGTTAAGGATGTTAATCTCTCCAGGATTCTATTCGCCTTACAGTGCATTAAGCGAGTTTTTTTTTTTTTTTGCACTATTTGAAGTTTTAACTCCGTTATCAGAAATTTTTAAAAAAAATAGGCTATTTTTATAATTAAAAAAAAAAAAGAAAAAAAATCGATTATGAACCCACATTCAAGCCACTTTGGTCAATCGTTTCGCTCGGTCATTGATATCGATAAAGAATTTACTTTTTTTTAAAAGAAATCTAGGTCATTATTTTGATCGCTTGAATACGTGTAATTGATGTGAATCTTTGAATCAATGACAAAAAAAAAATGAATTGATTCTTTCGCTTGGTAATGTATATAAAAACATTGATCAGACTACACAAATGAATGTGATGAATCATTCAGAGTTTGTATAAACTGTTCAAATGAGTAGGAAAAAAAAATTAATTACAATATGTTATTACTATCAAGACCATACAAAAGTTGATCTTTGTTAATCTATAAATAATTATTCCAAAATGAAAACTGATTCATCAAGTTCATCAATTCAACATAAAGATGAAAAAAAACATATTTCAAACCAAGCGACAAATCTATCTGAAAATTTGAGAACTGTAGTCTCAAGAAGAGGTGACAGAAGAATCCAAATTGTTACCTCCACAAACCAGCAATTGGCTCTGGAAGAGTTGGGTTATAAGCAGGAACTTATAAGAACCTATACCTGGTATGAAATGTTTGGTGTTTGTTTTTCTATCATGGGTTTAATGCCATCTATTGGATCCACCTCATATCAAGCTTTTTCTAGTGGTGCTTCCTCAGCTACTTGGGGTTGGTTAGCTGGTTCAGTAGGTATTCTTACCATTGGTATTGCATTGGCTGAAATAGGTAGTTCTTTCCCTACAGCATCTGCTATTTACTTAGCCACCTGGAATTGGTCTCCACCTAAATACAGAAACTTAATTTCATACGCAGTTGGTTTCACAGATACCGTTTCCTTGTCCGCTTCTGTTTGTTCTATCACATCTGGTTGTGCTTCACAAATATATTCTTGTGTACAATTGTATAAGCCTGATTTTGTCGTTACCAATGGTAATACATACGGTTTATATGCAGCATTGATTATATTCGTGGCTATTTTTGGGTCCATGTCAAGTTCCATCAATGCCAAGATCCAAAATGTTTCATCTATAACAAATATCTTTGTTTTGATCTTGGTGTTCATTGCTCTTCCAGCTGCTACCCACAGAAACAATATTCCTTTCAATGATGCTAAGTTTATTTTCACCAATGTTGAAAGAGCCGATACAAACTGGCCATCTGGTTGGTTCTGGTTGATTAATGCTTTCCAACCAGCTGTATGGACCATTGGTGCTTTTGATGCTGCTATTCACATGCAAGAAGAATCCATACCTAAAGAAAGAATTCCTGGAAGACCAGTTATATTAGACCCTGCTGCTTCTCCAGCCTCCTTTGGTATCATCTCATCTATCATTGCTTGTGGTATTTTGGGTTGGTTAATGATGATTGTTTTATGTGCTTGTATGGGTCCTTCCATTATTGATGTTGTTAACACTGCTTATGATCAACCTATCACACAAATCTTCATGTACTCAATGGGCCAAAAGTGGACTGTTGCCATTATGTCTTTAATGGCTTGGTCTTCTTTATTAATGGCGCAGTCTTGTTTATTGTCTACTTCTAGACAATTCTGGGCAATGGCTAGAGATTACGGTATTCCTACCAAAGTTGGCTCTGAATTCTTTGCCAAGGTTTGGCATAACCAACCTATCAATGCCATGATAGGTTCTTCTGCTCTTTCATTAATTTTGGGTTTGATGATGTTTGGTGGTGATGCTTGTTCAGCTGCTTTGTTTTCTTTATCCATTTGTGGTATGTACATGGCCATCATTGTTCCAATTATTTTGAGATTGACATACGCCAGAAAAGACTTCAACCCAGGTACATTCTATCTAGGACCATTTTGGTCTCCGCTAATTTCTTGGTGTGCGGTCGTCTTTATGGCATGGATGATCTTTATTGTTTGTGTTCCATTGACTTATGGTAACCAACTTGATAAAAACTCTATGAATTATACTGTGGTTATTGGTCCAGGATTCACTTTGCTTGCTATGATCCATTATGTGCTATATCAACACAAGTTCTATAAGGGTCCACACAGTAATTTGAGTGATGAAGAATTCATAGAACTAATGGGTGAACAAGGTATTGATAACATCATCTCCAATCATGAAAAGTATGAATCTGAAAAGAAATAAATAATAAATATATATATAATGGCAAGCAAAAGGCTGGTTCTTTTGAAAAAAAAAAATTAATAATTAAATATAGGAATGAAATACACTTGTAAAAAAATAAGTGATTGAATTTTGTTGTTATTGTTAACATTTGCCTGCAAATGTTAAGAACATGATTATTGCTTATTAGTAAAATCCATAGATTCTTCTGCTTTTAGCCAAGCCTCCTCAGCAAGTTTGTTCAAATAGTCTGTTGGTATATAATCTTCAGAATGCTCAATGAATATCTTCTTATCATCTTTATCCAAGACTTTGTTTTTAACTACAAGCTCTAAATATTTTTCACTGACATGCAGCTTTTTTTTAGTCATTATCTTGACCTCGCTTTGAATATTCTGAAAATCTTGTGATTTTAATAACTTCATGTTTTTGTATTGATGATTGATCTTATCGTTCATGAACTTAACATCTGAGTAGAAGTATGTTTCGGGATTTTGTATGCCGTCTAAAATGTTGCTCTTTTTGTCAATGTTCTGTTTCAAAATAGTAAGCTTTTGGTTTATTCTTAGCTGTTTATGCAAGTTCGTAGTTGAATCTTTGCTTTCGACCACATTTTGAATTTTGTTTTCATTTTCAGATACTAAATCAAGCAAAGATTTTGTGCTAGAATACCCCGTCTTCAATATCGAGTTTGTTGAGTTGACGAGAGTTGAATTATCTTCTGAACTTGTAGTGCTGCCACGAGAAAATGAGTTTTGCACTTGTGTGCCAGGAGACATAGACGCTTTGCTCCCATTTCTTTTTGAAACGATCATGCTGATTGTAGGTACGTATTCATCTTTTGATTGGTGTCGATCTTGATTGAAACTTATTTGATAGTTTCTTTTAAAAAGACCTTCATTGGAATTATTATTAATTGATTTGAGAATGTACCTTGTTGAGTCTGATTTGGAACTGTTGGTTGAGTTGTTACTGTTTTTTGAATTGTATTGTTCAGGTATTTCATACAGTAAGTAGTTTGGATTATGTTTTTTGTTTAATGGCAAATGTGAAAATTGACTGCCATTTCTGCAGTATCTACTTATAATCGAATTATTTGAATTTTCTTGAACTCGGGGCTTAGTAGAATTTCCCGTAGTAACGTTAGTGATGTACATGTATTATAGCTGTGGAGGGTTCTGGTTTGTACGTTTAAACATTTCTGTATTCAAATATATATATTTACGAATGTTTATCTGCATTATTCAACATATTTTATCAATTATGAATAAGGAATTATATTTCAGCATCAAATTTTCGTTGTTTTCAAATCGATAGATAACAGATTGGTAATCTAAGATTTTTTAAAAAAAATGAAGAAAAAAAAAAGGGCGATCTTTCAAGATTGGAAAGAAGTCAATAATGGGCTTATTTTGTTGTTGAATTTTGATAAGATCTTCTTTTTTTTGTTGTTGGCAGTGAGTTCAAAAAAACGTCCAAACTTGTGGTTGGGTCATGTGATTGGTATTTTTGATTATATCCGATAGAGAAATAAAAAAAATAAGACATTGTATAAAGAGTGTAGATTGATAAAGAGATCTACTTGAGCTTTTAAATTCTATTGCCAGTTGAAAAATTGTGCTATTATAAGCTGTACAACAGAAATATAAACATCAATTTAATACTAATTGGAATAGCATGAAAAAGTGGGAGGGCTAATTTCAGTGTATTTAATTTTGATAAAATAGAGTATTCTTAGATACGATTGGATCACATAAAGACTTTTACAAAGCTATGAAGCAAAGCAACGGATTGGATATAAAAAGGATCAAAGAAGATTGATTATCATTGAATCTTTTGCTATTGATTATCATTGAATCTTTTGCTATTGATTGTCATGCATATTCAAATTTTTGTTAATTCTTTATCTCCGCACAAGAATTACCCAAATAGGGAATTTGGTGGAATAGCTGTCTTTTAACCATGTATGCTCTTTGTAGAAATGATATAATCAAAAATAACATGTACTTTTAATGGTTTCTGACTCAGTAATCTCAACCATCGGTCAATGAAAAATGCATTTTTATATCTATTTGTCAAGTTTTATTAGATGAATAAAGTTACTTTACTTAGAAAATCATTTATGCGACCATGTTTAGTACAAAAAATTAAGCTCCTATTATAGACAAACGTAAAAATTAAACAACTTCATTTATTTTTTACACTATATATTGCTAATAGCATCATTATAAGCAAAAAACACACAATCTTTATTGATTCAGAAACACATATTTCAATATTTGTTTTCATTCTTGAAGCATCAAAAACAAACTATGCACCAAGAAATTTGAAAGAATAACTATGAACTCATGTACATCAAGCTATAACCATTCTGTCTAGACATGTTTGAACACTCTTGTAAACTTACCAAACCCTCAATGTGGCAAGTGACACTAAATAACTCCTTCACAGAACCAGATATGGTGAATGTGTCGTGCACGTGATCTCTCTTATATCCGAAATTCTTCCAAAAGCATGTTTTTTTTCTTTTTTTTCTTTTTTAGTATCAATATCAGACATATCCGAATTAGGAAATATATACATCCCTATATACACCCACTCACACCTGTTATCAAAGAAAAAAATGAGGATCTTACGGTACACCTTCCAAAGATAACGCTTGGAAAAAAAAAAAAAAGAAAAAAAAATTTTTTTAAGATATAATATTATGTGAAAAAATCCACACTGTTAATATCTATAGAATATATGACGACTGTACTGCTGCTAAGTACATGTTATTTCAAGCGTATAGCAAACCTGTATCTCGAGCAACTTTAAGTATCCAAAAATCATTAAAAGCCCTTATCTTTCCAAAGTTAATCTTCCATCTTATCTATCAACCAAAATTGATATTATTCAAGTGTTATCTGTTATCACTTAAAGTTTCTTATCAACACAAGCGTATCTTAAATATTATCTAGTTTAATACAGCTTTTGCTCTCTTTTCTTTTTTTCGTCTTCCGTTAAATCTCTCTCCACCTCCTGGTTTTTTTTGGTGAGGAAAAAAAAAAATACACGACACATTCTTCCTGCCTAATCTTTCTGCCTTTCAACGAACCTACACTAGCTTGTTCTTTTTTTTTCCCTCTCTGACTTTATAACTCTGCTTAAACATTTGTCGACAGCTTATTTGATTTTTTAAAAAAAAAAATAAACCAAACATCGATATCCTTCACTATACTATCCAATATCATTTCATCAGTTGATAGAAACATAAAAGATATTACAACACACTTAAGGATTGATCGACAGTACGAGAATATTGAAAACAAAATATATAACTTTGTCATTCTTCTCATCTGATTTGCTTCTTTTTTTTTTTATTCCTATATTGTTAATTAATGCCATATAATCCAGACATGAAAAATCTTTCTACCATAGCTCCTACAGACAACAATTCTCCTGTCAACATTCCTAACAACGACATTGCTGACTTAAGATATGCCATGGAACAGCAATTTTTAAAGCAATTGCAACTTAAAAATGGTTCCAATCAAAAAGAAGATAATGCTTCCAAAGATAAGCAACTTGATGACAAAACCAGCAATGTAATTACTAATACCAAAATTTCAGAAGAATCTCAATCCATATCTATTGACGATTCACAAAATACTGATGTTTTAAAAAAAACCGTGAATCCAAATAACGCTGACTCAGATATCATATGTTCGAATTGCTCTACCAAAAAAACTCCATTGTGGAGAAGAGATGAAAACGGATACATTCTTTGTAATGCTTGTGGGCTATTTTTCAAACTTCACGGTAAACCTAGACCTATATCTTTGAAAACCGATGTCATAAGAAGTAGAAATAGAAAAACAAAATCGGAAAAGCTAAAAATCAAAAATAGCGAAGATAAACCAGTCCCTAAAAAGAGAAAATCCAACAAGAAGTCGAATTCTCCTGGTGGTCCACATACAACCAATCCATTGTTGGTGAGCTCAAAATCTAATGGTTTGATTAGTGCTGCTGCGTACCTTGGCAGTAATCCAAGTTCTGCAGGAAGTGGATTGATAAAGATTGTGCCTAAATCGGAAAATGACTATTTATTACAAAACCAACAATTCAATGGAAGTTATAAAATATCAGCTAACCAAGGCATTGTCAATAAGGTCTCAAAGCCAAATGGAATAGCCATGTATGCGGATAGCTCCAATGAGCAACAACCATCACAAAGCAATTCCTCAAATTTCCTGAAGCCAATGCTAAGTAATAACAGCAACGCATCCGATGATAAAGGAAGTTTAGGCCAAAGAATGGTGTCGATTAATAGCATGCATAATGCGGGCGCAACCCCAAGACTTGGTCCTATTTGGGCAAATAGCCAACAAACAGTAGTATCGCCAAGTGGCTTCAAAAGCCCTGCAATGTTAGCCATCGACAAACTAGCGTCTGTTTCTAGACAAGTTGCAAGTCCATTGCTTTCAACCCCACAAGACAAAAAATATACTCTTCCACCATTAAACAGCAAAGATTCACAAAATTTAAGCACAGAGTTGGTTTCTCCTGAACCATTAAACAAATTACCTAATCTCAAGAATGTTTTAATCAACGACAACAAGGAGGGTAAGGGCGTTGCCAGTATATCTAGTATCCTTTCAACACATAAAATGATTGACGAGGATGCCAAAGACAAACAGATCAGAATCTTGACCACGGATAATAAAGAACTTGAGTTAAAATTAGATATCTGTAAGAATAAGATTATGGAGCTTGAAAGAAAAATATATGATTTGGAAAATCTGAAGACATGATATATATGAAACAATTGTAAATAATTTAAATCAATTCTAATTTCTTTAAGTTTTCTTCAATCTTACCATGTTTTTCCCATGATCTGATTTGATGCTCAGTACCCAAATATACCCCATTTACAAATAATAATGGAATATTTTGTTGGCCAAATGCTTCTTCAAACCATACTTTGGTATATAACTTAAAGTCATCACTTCCCTTTTCGTATCTGGAAAGTTCCCATATGTAAAACTTGTCCAAAATACCGTATTTGTTGAATATTTCCTTTAAATAGACACAGTCAGGACACCAAGAAGCTGTAAAAAATACATACTTGTTGTTGGATACAATTTCTTCAACTTCAGCTTTGGCTTGTTCGTAAGTTAGACTCATTTATATTTATAGATTAATTTTTTTTCTGTTTGTTTTGATTTTTGGTTTGCTTTAACAATATTTTAGAATTTCCTTTTTCTTCTTACAAACTTAGCTTATATAGGTACACTCCTATTTAGTAGCTTTTAAAATTTGCTGCTTCTTTAATTATAAGAATCGCTGTTAACATGAAAAAAAAAATTAGTGTTTAAATTTAAGCCATAGTAATTAGATTACCAGTTAGGTGTGAAAA
The DNA here is from genome assembly GCA_037102615.1 of Hanseniaspora uvarum. Classification (NCBI taxonomy): domain Eukaryota; kingdom Fungi; phylum Ascomycota; class Saccharomycetes; order Saccharomycodales; family Saccharomycodaceae; genus Hanseniaspora; species Hanseniaspora uvarum. Next base: position 645,341 of record BTGA01000002.1, on the reverse strand, counting down.
CGACAATCAATCCAATCGGGCTTAACTTCGATGTTTTTATTTTTTATTTTTTTCAATTCAAATGATATGCTCTACCAAAGTTTTTATTGACCACATCAATATACATTGTTCATAACGTTTTGATCTAGAGCTAATAGCATATGAATACGGTTAATCTTGATGTTTAGGTAATTGTACTTTATGGTCATCGGACTTAAGAGTCGTCGGACTTAATTGGCCTTAAAGCCGAAAAGGCAAACTTTCACGGGATTTTTTTAGTGAAAAAAAAAAAATTTTCTTCCTCATAGTCAATCTTTTTCAACCATTTCACTCTCAGAGAACATTGAAAGTACTTGATATCCCCAAAGCCACATCAACAATGTCATCAATCAATTCTTTATTTAAAGTAGCATTTCAAACAGTTTCCATTTTTGGTAAGGCTGTAGGACAAGCATACAGACAATCACAAGCACAAAGTGCAGCCAGAAAAGCCGCAGGTATATCAGGAAATGGAGTTTCAGGCTCATTTGCACAAGAATTCGGTGGCATAAACGTTTCTGAAAGTATGGATATATTGAATCTTAAAGGACCAGACGCTAAGGATTTGAAGAAAATTAACGATAGATATAATACCTTATTGAAAATCAATGATCCTGAAAAGGGTGGTTCTTTCTACATACAAAGTAAAGTTTATAGAGCAGCTGAAAGATTGAAATATGATTTGAAGATGGAAGATCCGGAAGGTTACAAGAAATTGTTGGAAGAGCTGAATCTTGAATTAAATGATAATGTTGCAAAGGAAGAAGCTAAAGATATCAAAGTTGAAAAGAAGTAAAATAAGATATTAATGTAAATAGACCATATATTCTTTTATAATTATCAAACTATATGAATATGTTAATAAGTTTTTTTTTTTTTCTATGATATTCAATGTCATCAATTAACCAGCTAGTTTTCTTTCTTTGTCTTCAAAGAGAAGAAAAGTACTTCAAAATAACTTGCAATCAAAGCAACTTGCTGTAATGATACATTAGCATATCGGCAAACTTTACTAAAGAGACGAAAGACATACACATTAAATGAACACACTTTACAGAAGGTACAAGACACATAACCAAGATAGAAAGACTTCTTACAAAAAGAAACAAGACGATGAAAAATATAAATAAACTAAAAAAAGAATGTATTACCGCGAAAGAGGGCACAAAATGGATATTCAAACTCTCAGATTCTCATGATAAGAATCCTCTGAATAACATGCAACACCTTCTTCTAAAAAAGAAAAAGACTCTCTCGCTAAAAAGTAAACAATTTGATCTAAGAAACCAGAAACGAAGTTGATACCGTAGGGAAAGTAAGGTTGTTTAGGCCTTGTATTATTTTTGAGGAAAGATATAAATCCTTCCGTGTGGTGATCAACTCAGCTATATGGGTTAAAAAATGTTTGAACTATGTACAAAATAAAGAATAAATTCTTTCATCTAGTATTAACCAACTGAACTAGCGAATGTAAATCTTCAATTGCTGATTTCAACAGAGAAATCAATAAAAAAAAATGTATACATCCATAAGCTCTTGAGATGTAATGTACTTTGAACTTTATGGTTTCTATAAAATTTAATGAAAAATATATCTGTTAAGATAGTATTATCCACTACTGATGTGGTCTTTATAACCTTCTTTTATACTATAATATGATATAAATCACAATACAGAACTTCATATATAATAATAAATTTATTACAGATCTAAAAAATCCCAAATGCCAAATAGTATTCTGCTTTATATACTCATAGCATAAATTTTTGTTTCCATTTTTTACTATGGGCAAAAAATTTTAACTAGCATCTTTTTTGAAAACTGTTTGTGCCTAAAAGGGTAATTATTAAGGTAGGTGTCCCAAATAGGTAATTATTAAATTATATGTCCCAAATAAGTAATTGTTGTTTTTAAATATTTATTTCTTTTTTTTCTTGTTCCTTTTTAAAATTGTTTACATTTTAAATTTCAAAATTTAATCGGATTTAAAAATAATTGAATTGTTTAAGTTAAATGCGCTTAATGAATCAATTATTTTAAAATAAATATTTTTTAATTTGTAAATATTATTTAGGAAAAGTATCATTAACAATTACTTTTTTTTTAAAACACCATATACACCAAGCAAACATTATGGCAGTTGAAGACGCTAAGGAATACGCTATAAAACATATCATTGATCACTATCCATACATAGCCGCCAATGAAACAGAGGCAGAAAGAGTAATTAATCAGGTGATTCATAAAACTTCAGACTATGAACTTCAAGTATTTTTTGAATCATTCTTTGGTAAGGACAATGAAGTCAAAGAATTTGCCAATAAATTCAAGGAATTGCTGAATAAAGCTTCTAAGCTTGCGTCAGACTCTTTAGATTATACTAAAAGATCTAAATCAACAACAGACAACTCAGGAACTTCTAAAAAAACAGTGACTAGAAGATCACACACAGACAAGTCGAAAAATGGAAGCACAACGTCTGAAATACTACTAAAAAAGATTGAACAACTAAAACAAAAACAGGAGAAAAATAAAAAAACAGATACCTCAAACAAGGAAAAAGGTGACGTGAGGGTTGTCAAGGACACACAAGAGAAAAATTTTAAAAAGACATTTGATCAAGATCACGTCTCAGGGCTACCCGAGAACTTGCAAAAATTTGAGAATGTACCAATGACTGAGGAGTCTATTGAGGCAATGTCGGCATACTTCAGTAACATGATATCCGAACATCAAATCCGTAATCAACCATTAAAAAAACAAACAGAGTATACTGTTTGTGGGTGTCAATCAATTAAACATGGACTATACAACCTTTCTCCGAATTGTTTAAGGTGTGGTAAGATCATTTGTAACTTGGAAGCTAAACAAACAGGTGGAGAGTACTGTGTTTTTTGTAAAAACCCATTGCTATCGGAAGATCAAATAAAGAACTACATTGAATTATTAGAATTAGATAAGTTGAACATCACTAAGAAAAAAATGAGTGAAAAATTGCAAAAACTTATTAATGACAAAAGAAAATATTATACAGACCTTAATACTAATAAAAAAAGCAAGAATAATGGGTCATTGACTTTCAACGTGCAAGGAAGATATCAAGATAAAAAGCTGGTCAATAAACAACTTGATATGATTTTATCCCAAAGTTCACAAAGAGACCAATCAATAAAACACTTTATGAGTCAAGATAAAGATATCCTAAGTCTGCAAAGTAAAATTGAAAGTTTGGATATGCAAATTGTTAATAAATCTACAAAATACCAAGAAGACCAACAATTAAAAGATGCCAAGTCTAGATTGGAAAAGTTACTGAACTTCCAGAATACCAGTGAAGAAAGAACAAAAATTATTGATGTGGCAGGAGAGTTTGATTTTGGTGTTTCAGGAGATGTTAAAGATGCATTTGAAGGCACAGCGGAAGAAAGAGCCTTGAAGATGAAGTTGAAGCAAAGAAATATGAAGTTATTGAAAGAACAAAAGTTGCAACAAAGCGGTAAAGGTAAGAATGAAGTAGTATTTGAAGTTGATGCCAATGGTAACTTCAACATCAAAAAGGTTGAGAGAGATTTGACTTCAAGTAATAAAGCCAATGAAGATGTTGCAATTGATGAAGAAGATGAATCCTTGTTGGAAGAGATTAATATATTAAGAGAAAAGATTTATAATCTCAAGTTGAAAGACTTTGAATTGAGTTCCAAAAAAGTGTTTGACCCTTTGGCTCCAGAGAATAAGTTGAAAGATGTTAAGTACACAAAAAACGTATACAACATTATTACACCAGAAGAGCAAGTTAAAAATCCAAAGAAATCAAAGAAATCTAATGCTATTCCAAAAAGCATAGCTAAAGATGAAAAATTCATATTTGATACAAACAAAACCTCCAACATTGGTTTAGGGTTAGACTCTTTAGAAGAAAATATAGCATTATTTATATAAATTCAAAATAAAAATTAATATATATATAAACAATCAATAGATTAATATTGGAATTCTGAAGCCATGTTCTTCAATGCCATTCTGGATAATTCAAACATTTTATTTTTGTTGGTCATGTTTTTTAATTTGGTATCTCTCTTAAAATCTTCATCTTCTGAATCCATTTGGAACTCTTCACCACTTTCATTATCTGAAATGTCTCCAAACTTTCTCTTTCTTTGAACTTTTTTGTTGGTATTACCAGAGTATGCTAATTGTTTAGGTTTTTCTCTCAAACCAAAACTTTTACATAAATGACCTAAATGAATAAACTTGACGTTAAAGAACTTCTTTTCTCTTGCTATGTGGGTGGTATAAGCTCTAATATGAGAAATGAACCCATTAGTAGCAGATTTCTTCAAGTCTTCTTTTTCTAGAATTATTCTTTCAACATTCATGTGCCAAGTAGTAACATTAGAATCCCAAGAACTTGTCTTGGAGCCTTTACCTTTTCTATCGTTTTTGGAATCATAATCGTTTCTCTTGATTTCATTATTAGTAAATGCCTTTTTCAAAATACTTTCGTATCCTTTAGTTTGGATTTTTCCATCATGCAACTTATTTAATTCTTCAAGATATCCTTCTTCTTCACCAGGCAATAAGAATATGGTGGCTTCACCTTTGACTTTTTGAGTTGCTGATAATCTGGCTGTTCTACCAACTCTATGGATATGATCTTCAACAGTAAATGGAGGATCGTATTCTATGACTTTGGTGATGTGTGGTAGATCTAAACCTCTAGAAGCAACATCTGTACAGAACATGACCAAGTGTTTCTTGTAACATTTATTGGACCCAACATTTTTACCAACAGCAGCTTTGTTAGAACCGAAATGTTGAAGAGTCTTTGATCTTATGTTTTGATGTAAAGAACCGTGTAGTTTGTAGAAGACGTAGCTGAACTCTTTTAAATTTTGATCATTCAAACTTGGGAAAACACTGGAACCTGTTTTGGTTTCAGCTATGGATTCTTCTATTCTGTTTATGTATTTGTTTCCAGATAAACCAGAGAATATGTTGAAATGGAAGTCTACAGAATCAGAACATGACAAAAATACCATTGTTCTTAAAATCACATTTCCTTCTGAATCTACTTCCTTACTGTGTTCAATAGTGGTATTGTTTATGACACCTGCCAAAGTCGCTAATCTCAATTTAGGTGGAACAATAACACAATCTTGAACCAAAGTTTCAGATATCTTACTGTTGGCTATAGTTAATTCTTGTTCATTACTGCTATTGGCAGTGATCATTTGATAATCCTTCAAATTAATGAATTCACCCAGTTTACCATCTTTACCAGTAGTAGCAGAACATAAAATCTTTTTGACTGATTTATCATTACCGCCACAGAACTCTTCTTTGATTATACTAAACACCTCTTTTAAATCTTTTTGAAAACCCAATTCCATTAATCTATCACCTTCATCCAAAACTAAGTACTTCAGAGAACTTGACTTGATATACTCTTTTACTGATTCTGTGGTCTTGAAATGATCTAATAATCTACCAGGAGTACCTATAAGAATATTGAAACCTTTTCTTAATCTTTTCTTTTCAGATTGTTTTTTTTCACCACCAATTAATACCACAGCTTGCACACTTGGCCCAATGTTTAATGATGTATTAATGATTTTTTCCAATTGCACAGCTAATTCTCTTGTTGGGGTGATGATTATACCAGTACAACCAGATTTTCTGCCCAAATTTTGAGAGTTTCTCAAAATGGTTTCGTAAATTGGTAGTAAATATGTCAAAGTTTTACCAGAACCAGTTCTAGAATGGATGAATATGTTTTTTTGATCATCTTTGATTATCCTTGGGATACCTAAACTTTGAATTCTTGTAGGAGTTTCAATTTTCAACTTGGTATTTAAAGCTCTGACTAGCTTTGGTGATTTTATTCCTAAATCAATAAATGCACTTGTTTCTTGATTATCAAACAATTCACTATTTTTTGTTATGTCTTCTTTTTCAATCTCAGCTGTTTCACTGGCTTCCTCCTTAATTTCTTCTTTAGGTTCTTCTTTGACTTCTTCAACTACAGGTTCTTCATCAACCTTGGTTGTTATTTCCTTATTAGATGAGAATAAAGAAGATACAAAAGTTTGATCTTTGCTATCACCCTTACCTTTATAACCAGGGTTAGGCTTGTTTTGTCCTTTCTTATCGTTTTTATTCTTCTTTTTATCTACTCTTGTATTTCTATTATTGAACAACTCAGCATTCATACTAACCAACCCATTTTTTTCAGTGTTAACTTCACTTGTCTTAGGTTGACTTTTTCTCATTTGCTTCACTTGTTGTCTTCTTTGTTTCCAATTCCCTTTCATGTTGGTAGTATTGGTTTTGGAAGATACACCGGTGGAAGAGGCACCACCTGATGTATCGATATTCAGTAAGAACATATCATCGCTCATTAGAACTTATTGGCAGGTTTATAGTATATTTTTTGTTTGGGTGAGGAAAAAAACTGAAAAAACAAAGGATTTTTCTTGATTTACTTGTATTGATCTTATTGATAAAGCTTATTATCGACTTATTTAAAAAAATATTATAACGGTAGTTTTTCCAGTAATTACCCTTTTTCCTAAAAAGGAAATAATAAGAAAAAGCAACAAAAAAAAAGAAAAAAAGCAAAAGAGGTCACGTGTACGGATCATATTAAATCTCAGAAACCAGAATTTCGTCTTTTCTCCGAAACGCTAAAACGACTGAAGGAATTTCTTTTTTTTCTTCATCTTCTAGCTCTTATTTATTTCATTGAAGAGAGTAATAGAATCACATGATCCACAAGAGATTACTTGAGTCGAAATCCCCCACTATACCACAACAACTGATTATGAGAGCTAAGAAAGTGAAGGCTGAAACAGCTAATGAAGACATTAATGAGATGTATGTCGAAACACATGAGGAAGAATTTGAAGATACTGATCCAATTATCGAAACCATCCCTATGTTTTTGAATCCTTCAAATAACGAAAATATTCAACTATGGCAATTCACAAACAAAAATAAAAAACACGTTGCTTCTCCAAGCAATAACATAGACAATAATTTATACAATGTAAGATACAAAAAGGCTACGGGCTCTTGGGAGGTAGATTTTAACTTAGCTAATGCCAATGCAAATTTGCCTTTCTACAATATTCCTAGACTAGCTAGTAAATACAATGAAGAAGAAACTAATACTTCTTTTAAACAGCAGATTTATGAAGAACCTGGTAACACTGATCCTCAAAATATGACTTTTTTTCAAAACATGACCGGTGTTGAAATAGACAACCAATCGAGTTTCACACAACTTGTAGGTGTTTTAACAGATAAAGAAGATGGCTCAAAAGCTTTGGAACTAGTGAAGATGACTAAAAATGTCCAATTCAGACCTTCTTTCAAGTACATTGATGAAGTAAAAACTAAGTCATCTGCACCAATAGCCAACACACAACAAACTCAGCAACAAGGTGCTACTATGGTTACTTTGTCTGCTGCCAACAAAAACGACCAAAATGGAAATGCTGCAAAGCTCACAGGTTCATTACTTGCATACAAATTAAATGATGAAGAACCATCCATACAATATTTGTATGATAGAGAAAAGCCATACATTAAAGATTATATCAACAGAGACCAGACTATAAAGGGAAACTCAGGTAAACCTATGAGCCACCGTAGCTACATGGACTCTTTACTATACAAGTAGAAGTATGGATGTATTACTGTGCTAAGATAGAACGATGATTATATATGGTACATTTGTGCTTAAATCCGATTACTAGAATACATATATTTTTTCAATAAGTTTTTTTTTTCTTGGCTCTCTGCATTTCACCATTGAAAAAAAATATATATGAAGAGATTCAGCTTAAATGAGTAACTTTAAACAAGCCTCATCTGAACAAAGAGGTAGACATTTAAACAAACAAAAACAACTAGAAACCAGCCTAGAAGTATTGTTTAAATTATACGTAAAATGGAGCATACTAATTCAAATAGCAAATACGATATAAAAGAACTTTATGTTCAATTTTTAATACAAGATGCAGACTTGACCATGCCTATTGCTGCTATTGAATCTTTGATTCAAATTTTGAAAACTCATAATCCTACTACATCAGCAGAAATGATCAATATCATTAACGGATCCATAAAGGAACTTACTGAAGGAATTCCAAACAGTATTTCTTTAAAAGCTGGTTGTGATATCTTTTACAGATTCGTCATAAAACATTTAACAGGAAACAATGACAAGTCGATATCATCAACCTCCTTTGAGTCATTCAAAAATCACTTGTTTGATAATGGTCAATTATTCATTGATAGATCCAAGACTTCAAGATTTAAAATTGCAGAGTACGGTACGCAATTCATTAAAGATGGTGATTTGATCTTAGTTCATGGACACTCCAGATCAGTTATACAATTATTACTGCATGCTAAAAATCAAAACGACAAGAAAAGATTCAAGGTTTTAATTTCAGAAGGTAGACCAACTAATGGAGGGATTCTTACTCTTAAGAAGTTAAGAGAAGAAAACATTTACTGTAATTTAATTCCAGACACCGCCATTAACAGTATCCTACATAAAGTCGACAAGGTCTTTGTAGGTGCTGAAGGTGTGACTGAATCTGGTGGGTGTATAAATCTAATTGGAACTTCAACTATAGGTATTTTAGCCAAGGAAAAGAACATACCATTTTACGTTGTTTCTGAATCTCATAAGTTCGTTAGAATGTTCCCATTGATGCCTAATGATTTACCTATGTTACAAGATCCATTGAACTTTGAAATCAATAAGGATAATAATAAAGTTGACTTTGACTCACAAAACGAATTACTATTGGAAAGCAGAAAAGATTTATTAAATATCAAAAATAAAGAAGACCTGCTTTTGTTGAGTGACAAGCATTTAACTGCTCCGTTATTAGATTTTACAAAGTATGAATACATTACTGCCATCATCACCGATCTGGGTATTAAAACCCCTAGTGCAATTTCAGAAGAATTAATGAACATGTGGTATGATTAAAAAAAAAAACAACGATTTATATATAACAAATGTATAAAACAACAAGATAAAATAAAAACAAAATTGTTACTTGCCTAAGATAGTGCTTTAATTTGGCTTTGATTTCTTTCTGTAGTCAGCAAAACTCATTTTCTTCTTTATTGGCTGTACTTGAATATTTTCACTAGTTTTATTTGTTTCTATTTCCAGACTGGATGATTTCGTCAACTTGGTATCAGACTTGGATTCAATCAATGATCCAACATTAGCATGTTGAAAGGTAGAATTATGTTTGTCTTCACCTGGAGAACTAGATTTATTGACCAAACTCAAGGATGATTCTTTATGCTTTAATTCATTTATTTGCTTCAATTTTTTATTTTGCTCTTCATTAATTGTAATTATGTCTCTTCCTTTAATGACATTACTTATGATTTCAGTTTTGTCTATAGCTTTTTTGCCTGATGTTAATATGATATTCTGCAAAGCTTGTACTTTTGCTGATTTCAATAATAAGCCAGAATTAGCAATTTTGCTATTTTGTATCCAATTAATAAATTTTGGAATACTGTTTTCTAGTGATATTTTTTGCTTTTTTTTTATGGATTCGACCTTGTCCTCTAGAGCATCTTGCAACTTACATTGGGCAATCATCTCAAGTTTGTATTGCTGTGGTGAAAGTGGGGAAGGTAGGTGATGCCCAACAGCTTTTTTCCCCTCTTCTTTGGTACTGATTTCCTTGCCAGAGCCCATTGTACTATCAACGTACAAAGTCTTTTTAGGATCTTTAAGCTCCAAAGACATCTCTTCCAATTTTCTCTTTCTGTCAACAAAACTCTTATAATTGTTAAACCTATTAACATATCTGTTTTCTTCTTTGGTGACCATGTCGTTAATGATTGATGTTTGTTTTGGTTCCTTTGATTTTTGTTTGTTCAACAAATCATAAGTTTTGTATCTCATTTGAGCAACAGACATTGACTTTTTCAATTTCAAAACATTGTTATAGTATTTTTTTACATTTCTTAGTTGACATTTCTTGTGATTTGGACATCCACACTCAGCCATTGTCAAAATCGTATCAACACAGTAAACCAAAAAATAGCTTTCTGGTTCAGATACATCGTCCATACTGAATGGCAAGCTAGGATCAAATTTGTAATCAGGATATTCAGTTTCAAATCTTTTTTTCATTGCACTTTTTTCATATTTCAATTGATGATCACCAGGAACTAATTTCCAAATAGGATGGTTGATGTCCCATTGCCAAGCTAGTGTAAGTTCTTCGTTGCTGGATATATCCTTTAAAGCTCTTAAATAGAAAGAAGGCTGGGTTTCATTAGGTTTCAAAGCAGCAACTACTTCACAATTAGGATGACATGATTTTCTTAAATATCTTACCTCATTTCCTGCATGTCTCATGTCTATGTATATTGGCCATTTTGGATGGAATAAAACCTTTGGTTTGCATACACCAAGCAGCCTATATTGATTTTTCGGGTCTTGAATATAATTCTTTTGATCACCAATTTTCCCTATTATTTCATGAATTAAATCACCTTCTTCAATACTTTCTTTTGATATCACATATAATGAGGGGATTCCAGTAAATTTATCTCCACTCTTAGCATTTGGAGTTTTAACATCAATCTTCACATTTACAAAATTTTCAGGATAATTTTGAAGCATGAATCTTTCATCTGTTTCTTTTTTACACACAGCTTGCAAATATTCATTTATGTAATTTTCAATGTACTGGTTCTTATCCAATGGGTAGTATATGTTTCCGTATAAATCTCTTATGTTTTTTAGTCTTACTCTTTTGATAGTATCGTCAACAGGTTCATCTTCAGGTTCTTTATTTTCAGATTCTTTTTCAGATTTGACTGAATCTTCTTTTCCACCTTTTGGTTTGCTACTAGTTGTTGTTCCTGTGCTCTTTGTTTCTTTTTTTTTGTCATCTTCTGCATTGCCTACAGTAGACTTTTTGACTGAGGGTTTTCTCACAGTTTCTTTTTGTTTAGTTTTTAAATTCTGCTTGTTATTTGCATTAACCTTTGCAAGATTTCTCAACTGTTTAGCAACATTAGATTTAAATTTCTTTATGGCGATAGGATGATCTTGCGGGCTACAAATATGACAGTGGAAGTTCATTGTGTCTATATCTTTATCATCTTTTAATCCATAGCATTTTCCATGTACCCATCTATTACAATGGTCACATTGTAACCAGAAAACGTCATTCACAGAGCTGTCTTCGTCATCATCATCATCTTCTTCTTCAGGTTGCTCTTCTTTTTCATCCTCAGATTCATTTTCTTTTTCTTCATCATCTTCGTCACCAGGGTTGTTTTGATCGCAAATACACGATACTATATTGTCTTCTGAATTTACAATATAATCTTCTATATTCACCTCAATCTTCAGATTTGGCAAGCTTTTATGAATTGTAGGTTCTTCCATGGTGTGTACTTTTTTTAAAGGTAATGGGATTGCTTGATTCGTTTCTAATATTTCAGCTGCTATGATGCCCTTAACAATTTGATTAGGTTGTTGATTGGTATTGATACTAATATCAGATAATGCAGCTACAGCAGGTCCCGGAGATACTTGAAAAGGATATTTCCTCGAGTGTATATTTGGGGTTATTTTTGGCATGTTTTCGTTAAGAATTGAAATAAACAGTACTAGAAAAAAAAAAAAGAAAGATTAATGTTATTTACTGTTTTTTATGCTTTAAACCTCGAGTTGTAGATTTTTAAATCTGTTTATTTGAAAAACGTGACTATATCGGATATAAGCAATTTTTAAATCTGTTTTTACTAGTCTTTTAAACAATCTTCGTATGTAGGAAAACTCTAGAGCTATTTGGACTAGGCGTAGAGCTGTCTTTTATAAGGATTAAATAATAAACTAGAATGCAATTATTGTAGTTCCAGTTATTATGAAAAATTAGTACGATTTTGGGGGTTTTATTTTGTTAATTTTTACTATTGGCTATAACTTCAATGATTGGTATTTACATACATATTGGCTTTATATAAGAACAAAAAATTACCATCAAGTATAATGGTGTACGTGCTGTTAAAGGTTCAAATCCGATATATTTAAATAATAGCTTCAGGTACGAGCAATTCATAAGGTTCTCTTATTAAAAATACTCTATGTAGCGAATTTTTATCCCTATTATTTGCATATACTGCTTTCAAAAAAAAAAAAAAAACATTGAAATGATCAATCTCGTTTGTAAAACAGAGCAACGCATTATATGCAAATAAACTGTTTTCCCTGTTTGAACACTTTTTGCTCCCGTATAGTCACCGTTTATCCCTATATAGCTACTAAATACACACTTATATTTACCGTTCGTAGCTTAAGTTGATACATTGTTTTGTACCGTTGATGCATACTCCCGACGTTGTATATTACATATTAAAAAATATAATAATAATTGTTGATCACTTTAAAGGGCTCTTTTTTTTTTTTAGTCAACAATTATAGTCGTTTAATCAATTAATATCTTTTGGATATCTTTAAGAATTAGTCATAATGAGTTTTAAACTATTTTTTTTTTATAAAATAGAAAAAAATAAGAAGGAAAGCTACGTTTATTATAATCTGATGTTGTTGAAATTGACGTATGTACTTAAATATGAAAAAAGATTGTTTGATACACTTAGCTAGACCTTGTAGGTATCTTGTATGGGGGAAAAAATATGAAATGACCAGCATCTTTATTTTAAAATCATTAAAAATATCTAGCAGTAGAAGGTTTCAAAGTAACAGATAGTTTTTCTGTTATTAAACTTATGATTTGATTATTCATTTTTTTTCATTTACAATGTACTTAGTCTTATTTAAAAAGGCTGAGTTAATCAGTTGCATATCAGAGCCATCTTTAAGAGCTTTGGTAATTTTGTTTTCACCATTACTGCTAACTTTTTTTTTAGTGCTTTTTGTAATACCACCATTAGTTATCAGGCAGCTATTTTTATTGATATTGATTGAAGTCTTTTGTAATACATAGTTTGAATTATTTGGAATGACAGTATTGTAATTTACTGACTTTAATGGTGATTCAACGTTTCTAGTTTCTGTAGACTTATGTTGAAAGGACACTGCTGAATGATCAGTTGTTAATTCAGTGTCATAAATATTAAATAAACTGTTTTCAAAATCTGGCTCTGTTGAGATGTTATGAGCACCATATAAGTATTCGGATGACTGTTCAATGCTTAAGTTAATGTTAGCATTACATTTGGGGTGAGCCATAGAGCTTTCATATAAATTGCTATAAGATGGTTTAAAATCTTCGAACATTTCTTGAAAGTCTAAACCACTAGAGTTCATTGAAGAGAAGTTCAAGGATTTTAAGCCTCTTGAAGGAAATTTTGACTTTGAAGACATTTCAATTGGAGAAACTTTTGTTGAATCATGGGAGCTGGTAGCCTTCATCAACTCTACAATTTTTAACTTTTCTATATTAGTTCTCTTTTTATGGTAGCTATCAACTTCACTGTTAGCAAAATAACTAAGTTGTGACAAACCTTCTGCCGTTGTTCTTGTAGATGGTGACCAGGTTAAGCATCCTTTTAAAACTTCCACAAGTTTTTTTAAGGTTGTATGGTTTTTCGGCTTCTGGTAAATGCTGCTCTGTGAAACTAAACTCCATATCTTGTCTTCTATAGGAACCCCTTGAATATATGGAATATTTAAATTTAAACGGTACGCCAATAGCTCCGCTTCTTGCCAGTTTCCACCAATTGATTGGTAATTCTGAATAAAGTTGTCTTTGGTTTTGTAAGGAGTTCCTAATGTACACAAAATTTTCCAAACTTGATCAATTTCATCTGATCCAGAAAATAAAGGAGTAAAAGTTGCACACTCAAAAGCCACACAGCCAAATGCCCAAATATCAATAGGCTTACAATAAGATCTATCTCTTAACAAAATTTCAGGAGATCTATACCATCTTGTAGAAACATAAGCAGTAAAGTGATTGTTGTCGGAATTTACATACCTTGATAGCCCATAATCAGCAATTTTGACAACATAGTTGTATCTGTGTTCCATGTTATCATAATATTGTTTATCAAAATATTTGAATGTAGTGGATACTAAAATGTTTTCAGGCTTTAAGTCTCTATGAAAAAATCCATTTTCATGAATATGATAAAGACCGTATAAAACTTGAGATAAGATAGATAACAAAGTAGACGTAGAAAACAATCCCGAGTTTTTCTTTAATCTCAATTGTATCAATTCGTATAAATTTTGATCCATCACTTCTAAAGCAATGTGCAATTTATAATTCTGATCATCAATAAAGCACTCAAAAACACGTAACAAATTTTTGTGCGCTTTGACATTAAATATAAACTTTAGTTCTCTTACTCTGGAATAAGAGCTCAACTCATTTAATCTTGAATTCATAATCTTAACTGCAACCAAGTTGTTTTGAGAGTTGTAGAAGTTGTCATGAAGAGTAGCAATACTAGAATCAATCATGGAATTTGGAAAGTCAACTGTTGTTGAGCTTACTTTTTTGCAAAGATTAACTGTTCCAAAAGAACCGCTACCGACACATCCAATAGCTTTGTAGTTGTCTTTATAGCTAATGATTTGCAACTTTGCAGGCAACTTGTCCAAAGTTATAGGGGGTAGCTTTGGGTCTGTAAGCACTTGCGGATGATAAGTCTTACTATCAAGTGTGGAATCATCCAAAGTTTTGTTTTTTAAGGAAATAATAGGATTGTTCATTGTTTTTTCAAGTATTTACGACGTTTTTTGTTTTTTTTTTTTTTATATTGTGCAGTAAAATGTATAGCAAATTTAAGTATATTGTTATAAATCTAGTAAAAATAAATAGCAAAATTTTAGTAAATTGAAATTATATTAAAACCTAAAAACTGCTTAAGTATAATTTATTTCTTTTATGTGCAAAATAGTGCAACACAAGCCTGTTAACAAGTTTTGAATATTATAAAGAAATTGATTTATGTTTAAAAAAAAAATAAAAAAAAAGGTATTATCAATTCAGAAAGCTATCAGCTGCTTTAAAATATTTTTTTTTTTTATAAATAGTGCTTGATAAAACTTTAAAAGTATAAAATCTATATTTGTTTAAAATATATACTAACTTTATCTCCTTTTTTTTTTTTTTTCAACCCACTACCTTTTGGTTTTTAATATTTTGATATTCTTTCTTCAAATTAACTTTTTTTATAAATCAATTCATAATTTTAATACAACTTTAAAAAGAGTAAAAGATTCTACAAAAAAAAAAAAAAACAAAATAAGTTCCAAGTGAGTTTTTGTGGTTCTTTAAATAATGTCAAAAAAATCTGTAATCTATGAAATAAAATCAACTCATTAAAAAATCAAATATGCATCAGCCAAATAGGAAATTCTTTTTTTTTTTATTGCGTGACAAAAGAAAATCACTGATCAGGGTATCATTTAATAGTGGGGTTGAAATAGCTGTTAAGATAAAAATTTGTGTATTATTTAGTGAAGTCTCACCGATTTTTTTTATATATATAGAGTGCCCTCTAAAAAAAAGCTGGGAGTATTTTTTTATATATCATAATTGAACTGCTTTACGCGCATTTTTTTTTCTATTGTATTGTATGCTCAATTTTTGGACACATGTGAATCTAATGACTATTTTTTTTTGTAAAGTGAACGAAGCTTATATGTCTTTTCTACTGTTTAATCAATGTTGAATATTCTATGGGCAACAGAACTAGAGTTTTTGGCCAAAATTTTGAAACAAACACAACTTTTAAGTAGTGCAAAAGAAAATCTTAATAGCCAAATTTTAGTAAAATTAATAATTGAAAATTATGGCGTGTTCAATAAGTGTGCAGAGTTGTTAACTTAATAGAAATGTTAAAAAAAAAGTTTTAATAATGAATTTTGATTTAGCATTAAAAAATATCTAGGTTAGCACTAGACAAAATTTTAGTTGATTTGAGAATGCAAACTATTGAAGAAGTTTGATTCAAGCATTTTGTATTATTATGATTATTAGCAGCTAACACAAAAGCAATCGAAACTATGCAATAATCCTGGCTAAGAAAATGTTTGTTGTCACCTGATTTTCTTATTTTGTTTATCTATGAATCCCTCAACAATTTTTAAAAACAGGTTAAAGAGCGAACCTGCTACATTATATTATAAATTGCGGCTTGAAAAAATCAGTATGACTTTTTTTTTAGTTCGATGATGGACTTATCACCAAAAATAAATAGATATATTATTCTTGATTTTTCTTAACTAATGACCCTTGACCCACACTTTTTCTAACGATCAACCACAGATTCATTTTCAAACTATTTGAAAAACATGCTAATCTAAAGCTTTATAGGATTAAAAAAAAAATGCTTGAATTACAAACTATATCAACATTTGCAAATAATTTGATTATTCGAAATATTGATAATTCAACATACATATTTAGTTTTTATGACTAAAAGGGTTTAAACTAAATTGCCAACAGAAGTTATACTTAATATCAATTATTTGATCTAATTTAACTAATATCAGTTATCAAAGGCGTGGCTCTAAAAATAACCTCACCATTTATGCAACTTCATTTTGCCTCAATTTTTTAATGCTTAATATGCTAGATTAAAAATTTTTTGCCTTGTTTTGCAGTATACTTGGTGTGTTGGTTTTAATGGGGTAACCAAAAATGCATCTAGAACAATATATCGGCTCTTATTTGGGTCAAACAAGTATAATATATTGTTAAAGCAAAAAAAAATTGGCCCCTTTTTTTCTGGAGAAGATTCAAACAACTGTAGCTGCGTGTCATTTCAAACTTAGCGCACTTTGAAAAAAAAGTTATAATGTTACTTTCTAAAGCTTTGCGCACTTTGATAAATTACATAATTTTGCCTTTTAGAGTTTAGCATGTAATTTACGCACGTGGAGAGTAAAGTCATTTATCTTACTTTATTGATTTTCATTAGAAAAATAACTTTTTGTTTTTAGGCGATATAGGTTTTTTAAGTGCAGAAACAAGATGATGTTGAAATTGATAAAGGACTTTTTTTATTCAATTTCCGTCTCATAATTTTTCAGTGCGCCAAAATTTGATCAATAAGTATTGTTTGTTCCCTAATAGGCTATTTAAACACCCCGTAGCAATATTTATGAAACCTGCAACTACAATTGTATAAGTACTCAGACATATGGTCCAAACACATAAGAGTTTTTGAGTTTGCAGAAAGAAAAGATGTTTTTATCGTTTCAGATTGAAAATTTGCCATGCATTATGATCTTGAAAACAAACTGTTAACTAAGAGTTAGTAAGATGCCTCACTTTAATTTAGAATTTAGTGCGATAACAGTAATTAGGAATAATACATTATGGTTCCAAACCTCCTCCCCCCCACCACCAAAAACCTAAGCAACTTAATAATGTATTTAAAAAAAGACTCTTTTTTGATTTTTGTTAAATAAGTATATGGTCTCAATATATGCTAAAAATTGTTTTATTGGATTTTTTCATGTTTGCTGCTTTTTAAGATAGTTGGCAATTGTATTAATCATTTACTGCATTGATAGTATAAAAAAATGGTTATTACTTTTAACTCATCAACATACATAAAGCTTAAAAACGTATCTTAGAGAAAAAAATCTTCAGCGGCATCGGTTATCTTCGAGTACATAATAATCCGCAGGTATCTCAGTTGCGTAATAAACTTTCCCTTAAAAAAACAAAGTATTAATAAAGAACGTTATATAATAATTTTTTTTTATTTTTATGTTGCAGCATAATCTTTTCATCTGTGATGCTACTAGCATAAAGTTATTATTCAAAACATTCATGTTTCATGAAAAAACTTGCGCTTATGATTTTTCAGTTAACAAAAAAAAAAACAAAAAGCTATACCTATTTAGCAACTACACACTAATGTATAACAAAAATTTTTGTTAATATTAAAATTAATGCTCAACATTGTAAATCCATTAACTATATTGCTTTTTTAAAATATAAATAAAATGCAAAAAAAATGAGAAATGCTTTCAACCAGAGTTGAACTGATGACCTCCGCATTACTAGTGCGACGCTCTACCAACTAAGCTATGAAAGCAATTCTTGTTTGGTAAAAAAATAAATTTTGTATATAAGCGCTTAAATAAAGTCACGTGAAAAAATGATTGTTGGATGTAAGCTATAATCAATTTGCAATTTCATTCACCAAAATAACCAATATAAAATTAAACTCGTTTTACAACCGTAAGCATCAAATTGTTAAATTTGTAGCTTTTTACTGCAAAACTTTAACTTTTTTAAAGTTTTTTTTTTTTTTTTCTTTGCTGAGCCTACAATTATCTATATCTAATAGCTATCCCTATCCATTGCCTTTGCAATATACCGCTAACAATGTTTCTAATCTATATTTTCAAATATTTATAGTTCACCTTTAATCAAATACACTTTGAATTACCACAACACGTTATTCTACAGCAAAAAAAACAAAAAAAAACTTCTTCAATCAAGTAGCTGCCCAATACACCTGATTATTAGTGTACTGGTATATGTGTCAACCCCTTCAATTCCGTATATAAAGTTTGAACCCTTTCTTCATTTTATAATCTCCATTGCTTTAAATCCGATGGTCTCGAGATACTCTTTTCCCCCATTATTCAGTACAATAAAAACAGTTAGCAAATCTTTATAATGTCAATATAAACAAAACTAAGAAAAAACATGCCAAGCAATCGTTCAACACCACTTCCTTGCTCAAGGTCGCACTTAACTACGTTGTTGGGAAAATTGCTTGATTCCGTTCTCATCGTATCCTTCGAGAGTGAAAAAAAAAAAACTTCGATAAGTAAAATGAACGCTTCTGCACAAATCTGAAAAAAAAAAACCAGAAGTCTTAAATTTGCTAAACCAAAGCTCACATATATCATGCCAATCAAAGCAAACTATCTGAAAAGAAAGTATGTCCAAATAGAGTTTGATGCTTTACCAAGTTATTACTGTGTAATAATCATCAGGAATCAAAAGTTAGTTGACAATTCAAAAGAAAAGTACCAAGGTAGAAATGAAGAACCTATATCATATAACAAAGTTTCAAGACTCAGACTTAATGATTTTATGATCAGTATTGGAACTGTTTTTGGGAATCTTTCTGGAATTACGGATGGATACATTTATCATAACAAATCCGCAGATTTGAAAAAAGGCAACAAATATTCTTTATATTGTATAGAAGAAGGAGATGGTTCGTTCAGAATCGATTTTCTAGATATTCCTGAAAGTCCTTTTATTGAAAACATCAAGGATACGATTAATAATAAACAAGAAACATCAAACATGAACACTAAGGGTTTTTTAGAATCACAATTGGCTTTCCAAAACTTAGATCATTATCCATTGCAAAAGAAAAACAAAGAAGTGCAGAAAAAACAAAAATGGACAGAATCGAATCAGCAAGAATTATCAAAAACACTACAGCATAGAAATACAGATGTTTTCGATGAAGATTATCAAGTGCCAGTAATGGTTTTTAAGGGCTCAAAGGTCCCGCTTATTAGAGATAGAAACAACTCATTTATTGGGGTTGTTGAGGTTTTATAGCCAAATATATAAAATAACATTAATTTTAAACTAATCTAAATACTTGTCGAAAGGTTCACCTAAGACATTTTCAAATACTTTAACTAAACCAGTTCTGACTTCGGATTCAATTGTTTCGTCGTCGTCTTCCAATAATTCAGCAACAATTGGAACCAATTGAGGCAACAATACTAACCAACTTTCACCAACCTTGGCATAAATTAATTTAATAGATCTGATAGCCCATAACTTTTCATTGGATCTGCATGAAGGTTTCATGTGTTTAATGATTTCCTTTTGCATCATCTTGTTGTGTTCATCAGCCATACTGTTACATTGAGCCAAAGCACCAATAGTTTTAGCTAAGAATTTACCCAATGGTGGCTCAATGTTCTTCAATTGAGAAATAATAGTTGGGCAAACCATTTCAAATCTAGAACTAGATCTCCAGTATTCATCTTTATCATATTTGAAAGATAAACCAAAGCAAACAATAACTAATCTTCTTAAGTTCACATTGGTGACATCGTACTTTTCAGTCATATCCACTAATATTTGATTAGTATCATCTAATATGTAAGTAAAGTAAGAAGTCAAAATAGATCTTAATTGTTCTTGTAACTTATTGAACAACTTGAAGAATTGAACCAATCTTTCGTTTCTAGTCATTTCCTTGTTATTGACATTTTCACCTAAGAAAGCCCACTTAACCAAATAAGCAAACAATGGTCTAAACAATTGGTCATTTATCTTCAAAATGAATGCATGAGCAATGACATGAACCATGGATTCAATCTTATTAATGGTATTATTATCGAATGAACTGTAAGATCTGAATTCAAATAAGTGAGTAAGCAACTTGAAGAAGACAGCGGATTGAATCTTACAAGTCTTCTTATCCATCAAATTAATTGTCTTTTCTAGAGTAGATAAGTAAATGGACAAAGCCATACTTTGAACACCATTTGGTTTTTCATTTCTGACGGTAAAGATACCAGATTGCCAAATTTTGTGTAACTTGTTCAAAACTTCCTTCAAATCACAGTTTTCTAACAACAAATTGATAAT
The DNA here is from genome assembly GCA_037102615.1 of Hanseniaspora uvarum. Lineage (NCBI taxonomy): Eukaryota > Fungi > Ascomycota > Saccharomycetes > Saccharomycodales > Saccharomycodaceae > Hanseniaspora > Hanseniaspora uvarum. The sequence goes on along the minus strand of BTGA01000002.1, from coordinate 624,690 downwards.
GTTCAATCTGATTTCTTCTTTTACATTGAATGCATACATTATAGACAATAAGATATCTTGTAAGTTGGAGCTAGCAAACATTGGAATCTTCTTCAAAACGGTAGCAAACAATAACAATATAGATAATTGTAATTCTTCCTTAACAAGCTTGTTTTTCAAATGCAATTTATCGTTTTGTAAATCATTTGATAAAGCCAAAGCCTTTGGAACAGTCTTAGAGTAATATTGAATAGACTTAATTCCTAATAATTGTATACAAATATTGATAACAGACAATGATGAAATGACAACATTTTCATTGAATTCATCATTTAACTTGTTGACAGAAATTTCTAAAGCCTTTGGTAGCTCATCAGCCAAAGTTTCTTTGTATTTGTTAATAGCATAGCTTAAAGCATTCAATGAAACATATATTATTTCATTGCTGCTAGAATTATCCATCAAATTAGCAAACAATACATCAACAACTTGCTTCATAATGTCAACGGTTTCACCAACTGGTTCATAACTAAATCTCTTGGAAATTTTCAAAGTCATATGGTATCTTATTTGATCATCTTGTTCATTACACATCAATGGAATAACAGCATCGGTGTAATCTTGAATTGTTAGCAAGGCTAAAACATCAGACAAAATTTCAAATTGTAAACCCTTGATATCAGTTAAAATTTCTTGTTTAGTGTATTCATTGTCTTCAGAACCACTCTTACTACTAGAAGTTGAAGAACCTGATTGTCTCTTAGTCTTCAATAACTTTTTGTTAACTCTGGTTGACTTAATATTCTTGAAACTAGTAATATGAGAGTCGATGTCGTTGATCATTTGCAAGATAGTCTTTGTTGTTGTGCTTACAAGTTGTTTAATCTCAGATTTTCCTTCCAAAATACTACTCATGATTCTCAACTTCAAACTACCAGCTGTGTAGTAAGTATCATCAGATTCAGCTATAATTCCACTTAGGAAAACCAACAAAGACTTTCTAAAGTTGATCAATTCGGTTTCATTCATTCTTAGAATATTACTTGAAAATAATGATCTTTGCAGCATAACCTTCTTGGCCTTATTGAATAATTCTCCACTTTCAGCAGTATTATTAATGATCAAAGGTAAAGCATTAATTAAGTTTAAGAAATCATGGATAGCAGATAATTGCTCTTCAGCAGCAAAGTTATTAATGAAGCTTTTAGTAAAGGTAATGATTTCTTTGGTTTCACCAATTTTAAAACTGGTATTGGCATTGTAGAATTGTTCACCAATTAAGAATAAGAAAGAATGCATGGAATTAGCAGTACCTAGAGTAGAAATCAATGTAGTGAATAACTTGACTCTTCTATGCTTAGGAACGTGATTGAATGCAGCAACAAAACTAGATAATAAAACTTCCAATTCAGAATCAATATTTCCACTGTTCTGCAATAAAGCAGGAATAACAGCTTTGATGGTATTTTCAACAACATTATTGGTAAATTCATCATCTTGTCTAATGGAATGAGTACCCATGAAAGTAAATATAGGCATGATGGAATGTAAGATAATTTCTGGACTCAAAGAAGCTAAAGCACTGATAACCATTAATAATTTGTTTTGTACTTGAGGAGATGGAGATGATCTAATAGCAGCAACCAAAATATCTGGTCTCAAAGTATGTAGCTTGGTCTTTGATTTTTGGTTTTGTTGTTGTTCTTTTAGAATGTTAATCGATTTTAATAAACAATTACACAAAATTTCTTGAACATACAAAATTGGTAAACCACCATCATTGTCCAAAGTTTCTAAATCGTTTAAATGATTAAACATGGCAGCCAAAAATTGTTCATTAACATTCTTTAAGTTTCTGCTACCATCAATAGACTCTATAATAATAGTAATTTTTTTCAAGTGATGTTCAGCTAGCTGAGTAACTTCATCTTTTTGTAACACAGACTTAACGCTTGCAGATGATCTTCTTCTTCTTTTCTTTAATAAATGTTGTTGTTGTGCTTCTTCACTTTCTTCCATGATAATATTGCTGCTGTTCAATATAGCAGAGTATACATCACAATCAATATTCAAAGTTTGCAATACTTCCAAAGAGTCATAATTTAACAATTCTGGAGTCTTGGCAGTAGCATCTATAATTCTGTTCAAAATGTTGATCTTGGTATTAAACTTTAAAGTGATGAAAATCTTGTATAATCTCAAAATAACAACTTCAGATAAACTCTTGTATTGTGAATTTAATGAAGATGTTATAAAGTTAATATTGGATTCATTTTTCTCACCTTTGCAAACAATAGAACACATAGTAGTTTCAAATGAACTGAAATTTAGCTTTTCTTCAACACATTGTGCTTTGATATCATCGTAGTTATCAATGAAAGACTTCAAATTAGAAGATAAAAGTTCAGAGTAGTTTGAATTGTAAAGCTTACTTGATGTGATAATATTGATAAAAGTATTCTTACAACTGTATAATTTACTTTTATTGGCTTGATCAGCCCAAAAAATCATATCAATGCTTTCGGATTTCTTATTAATACAGAAGTCATAAAAGCTATCTATATCGACATTGTAATTGTCCAAAAAGTTCTTTAACCATTTATCACATTGTTTTGGTTCAAATAAAGATATTTCAACATCTTTGCCGTAAATAGAATCGATCATAAAGAAGGTATCATTGGTGCATCTCTTCAAAACCTGAGATCTTAAATATCTGATTATAGCTTCTCTAACAGATTTACTTTTATCATTTAAAGCACATATTAAAGTTGGAACCAAAGAAAATAAGTTCATACTTTTAGAAATCGATCCTGTTATTCTTTGCAAATTTTCAGCGATCACTAACTTCAAAGCGGATGGAGCTGAAGAAGCTAAAACCCTTATTAAAAATGTTATTCTAGATTCAAAGTTTGTAAAGAAAAACTCCAAAAATTGCTTTGTAGAATATTTTCTTCCCAATGCTTCAACAAAGAAAGATAATAATTTGTTGAATCTGGCGGTATCAATGGATAAGACCGAAATATTTTCATTGAAAACATGTTGAGAATGTTTGCTTTCCCATTCTTTGTATGGTTCTATTGTGGTCATTGAACCAACAATCTTAGAGTCACTGATTTCCTTCAAGACCTTTTCAGCATTATTGGAATCCATTTCTTCTGATTCTTTAAACAGAGAAGTTGTTAATCTAATTTCAAAAATTTCAGGACTTATGTTCAAAGCGATCAATGATTCAATAACCAATAGTTCATCTGCTTTAACTAGGTAAGTAAATATTGGAGCCAGAATTGATTTATCTTGAACAATTTCAGATAAATTTATTAAATCTGAAATAATCAACTTCTTTTCATATTTAGATAAGAATGAATAGCTTTTTAATACTTCTATAACAGCACTTAATCCGTCTTGATAGTCGTATCTAATGGCAGATCTAATGTATGAGACAACAAACTTATTTACTGATAATTCTTGAATTCCAATGTTGTAAACTAAAGTTTTTCCATATTTTTCATTTAATAATTTGAAAATACGCGGAGATAGTTGCTTAACTTCACCATTCAAAGATTGTAGCAAAGAACAAATAGTTATAAATCCAGTTTTTTGAGTGTTTGAGTTATCTCTTATGTTGGTCAATATAGTTTCAACAGCAGCAAAAATAATGGTTTCATTTAAATCGGTCTTACTCAAAACTAATAACATTGTATGAGCAGCAGTTTGTGCTTCTTTGAAACTTGAGTCCTTGCAAGCCAATAACTTAGCACTAATTTCCAATACACTAGGAATCAAATCAGATAAAATATTAGGATATGTGGCTACCAAGTTGATGGCTAAAACTGATATAAAAGTATAAACACTTTGAGAGCCTAATTTATGCTTTATTAATCTACTCATGAACTTGAAGTAGTTAGATCTTATTTCAAAGTCATGGAATAACTTTAGTAGAGAGGAACTATTTGGTGGCATACTGTCTGGTTTTTGGAATGGACCCAAGGTGACACTGTAGTTGTTTGGTAATTTGGAGATGGTCAAAATCTTACTGAATACAGCAGTTTGATAATGGTGAATAGAGCAGAATAGGAAAAATTCTACATTGTGAATTTGTATTTGGAATCTTCTAACCAACCATTCAACTGCGTATAGAGTAGAGTTCAAGTGCCATTTGCTACTGACCATTAGCAAAAACATGTTAATATTGGTATTTAAATCCTTATTTTCGTCATCATTTAAGGTATTTCTATCAAGAGTAATTGAAGATTCAGCAAACAAAGAATTTTTGAAAGCATCGAATCTAGAGTCTATAGAACAAAGTTCCAAATAATGGTCGTAAATTTGATCATAAATAAACTCGAAATCTTGTGCAGCAGCAACTTTAGTAATATATATTAAAGAAGCTGAATGGATTTTTTGTCTTCTCTTTCTATCAAGAGCGATACCCTGTGTTTGTGTCGCAATTTGAGACAATTGATCTCTTAAAGATGACATATTTGTATGATATCGTGTCCTGTTTGGTCCAACTGAAGTCTCTCTATATTTAAACTATAATCAATATGCTAGAAGAGATACTTCAATATTTGACTTTTAAAAAAAATATCCGTAGAAGTGAATTTTATTAGGTATATAGAATTGATTCCCAAAGAGGGAAAATTTAGGTGAGAGTGAAAAAAAAAAAAGAAATGTGAGCAAAATCAAAAGTTACCCGGCATTCACAGATTTTTCAAAGTTGAAATTGTAAATATGATTTATAAAGTGCAAGTTATATAGTAGTTTATAAGGTAAATAGACCAGTTTTTTGTTTACCAAACGGATAAACAAAGATTGTTGATGAGAATAACCCTACAGTAACACCAATGGCCACTTGGATCATTTGTAAACCAAAAGACAAGGCATTAGTACCGGTTTCCTCTACTTGAGTTTTAGTCCCGTTGACAATTTGATTAGCAACACTAACTCCAGTCAATAAAGATGATTTTGAAGCAATTCCTGAAGGGACTTGAACAAAAATGGCAGGCAACATAGCACTTACAGCTAAACCACTGTAAACTCTACTGTATAAATTACCTAAGATACCAATGACAAAGGCGGCCAAAGCGGAACAAAACTCGGTAGAATTACTGAAATGCTTACCGGAGTAGTAAGTTGTTAAATAACCTAGACAAGAAATAGCGGTCATAACAAATAATTGTGTCCAATGAGCTTGATTGATTAATGCTAGTAATATGGAGAATACTGGAACCCATAACAATTTATACAAATCAGGAACATTCTTCACACATGTGGTTTCATTGGTAGCGTTATTGTAAATCCAAGCAAATAAAGCAGCACCCAATGTAATTCCAAAGGACAAGAATAATGAGTAAATGATAGCATAAATCATTCTTACACTACCAGCCAATAAGTTCTTATTTTGTAATTCCAAAGATCCACATAAAATGATATAGCCGGGTAAAATCAATGCCAGTGAACCTTGGACAAGAGCACCAAAACATATGTTTGAATTAGGAATGGAACCTAAGGCTCTTGCACAGAAGGAAACAACAATAGAAGCAGAGATTTCAAAAACATTTGAGTACAAGGAAGATTTAGGTGCAATTAAATTTTGAAGAACACCTACACCCATACCAATACAGAAAGATATGGCAATGTTGATCCAATCACCACCAAAGGCAAATGGAGTAACCATACTACTGGCAAAGGCATAGAAAAACACATTCCAGTATTTGTTGTACAGATTTGGTTCAACCAAAATAGCATCAATTTCAGTAGAAGCATCTTCCAAGGCAATTTGATCATGGATGACCAATTTATAAATTTTGTAAACCTTGTGAAGTTTCCATAAGTTGACACCTTGGTTACACTTAATTAAATGCAATTCACCACCATCTGAAGCTGTGGAAACACTATCAAAAGATATAATCATGCAACCAGGCAAATACAAAAATTGTCCTAGTATTTCCAAAACAGACGATGTAGTTTTCATGTAGTCTTCCAATCTATGGGTTGGAGCACCATAAAGCATCAAAGCTTTACACAGTCTAATTATAAATCTTTGTTTGTTCAGCAAAGTAGCCAAGTGCACAGTGATGGCAGCAGATCCACCAGCACCTCTCTTCAATCTTATACCTTTTTCTGGCATAATCTTCTTAGGAATATATTTGATAGCTTCTCTAGGTCTATTAGATTGGAATCTTGGCATTCTGTAAGAACCAGTAGTTTGGTTATCACCAGTTTCGGTTTTTTGGTTTTTGAACTTAAACATGAATTTGTTCATCAAACCTGGTGTTCTTGGAGTTGCGCTTTGGGCATCCTTGTTAAAAGTGTTGTCTATCTTGGATGACATAATTTTTTCGCCTGATAATCTGGTTTCAGGCAACTCTTGAGCATCCATGTCATCCAAAACAAAGTCATTGATATCTTCTGTGCTTTCGTTATCATAGATAGCAGTAGGATCGTATCCTTCCTCCAACCCAATGGTCTTTTTCAATACAGATGTTATTTTTCCAGATATGGATTCCGGTTTTGAAGCTGCTGAAGCGTATGACTTCATAGCAGAAGTGTAATGAGATGCATTATCAGGAAGTGTATGTTTTTCATTTAGTTGGCTTTGATTATCTGACTTACCTGACTCATCATCTTCATCAACAGTACCTAGACCAAACTTGTTTAAGACTGAGTTCAGAGAAGTCTTCTTTTTACTTCTTGAAGAATCATCACTGTGCATGGAATGTCTTGAGCTTCTTCTTTCATTTATAGTGTCAAGTTCATCATTATTTTCAAGATCTTCACCTAAAAACGGAACTGGATCAACTGCATTCCAATCTGCTTCTAAATCTTCCCTCATGTCTCTTTTCATCTGTTGAATTTTTTCAAATTCACTTTCTTCATCTGGATTGACATTTTGCAGGATTCTGTTTTGATCGATGGTATGAATTAATTGATCATAAAGCATCGGATTCTTCATCGACAGATTAGCAATGTATGGGGCTATAAGTTCGGCTATTTGTGCATCTTCTTCTATATTAGATTCTTCAACTGGTTCTTCGTTGATGTCGCTATTGGCATCAACAAAATCATCCATTAAAATGTCTTCTTCTTTAGGAGTGTTCTCGAGATCTGAATCTCTCTTGTTGTTTTCAAAACTAGGCGGCATAGAAATTTCAATTAGTGTCTACTGGGTAAAAAAAGCTCAAATGTGAAAAGAACAAAATGTCAATATTGTTTTATATTAAAATAGCAAATATAAATGGCAACTAGCTTCTAATTGTTTTTTCAATTGTTCGATGGATTTTTCTTGGACTTCTTAAGCTCATTAGTAACACTCAATATTAAGATTAATGAATCAAAATGAATTGAAATTAGTAATTAAGAAAAAAAAACATATACCACCTAATTTTAATATCGACATATATGTATATATATATATGTCGTTAACACGTCGCCTGAATTATTCACTATTAAATTAGTGATATAAATAAAGAAAAATTTTAAATTTTTCATAAGATATGATTTCGCAGAGACAGATTTTGTCCATGCGAACACAACATACGTAATTATTTGTTCACGCAGTAAAGTTTCGCAGATCAGCACATTACGCCTTAACAGCCTATTTTATTTAACCGCTTATTTTTCCTTTTGAAAGAATTATATGCGCTACGCTGCTAAGTAGTCTATGGTATTGTTAGTAGTAGGGTTTGTGGTAACACTCTTTGTCTGTTGCAAAATATGCTTTAATGTATGGTTTTAAAATAGGATTTTTTTTTTTTGTTTTTCTTCCTGGTGCGGTTCCTTGGTACTTCTTTTCTATCGGTTTCCTATTTGGGTAATGGTCACGTGTTTGCCCATTATATGGCAGAATGCACATAGATTGCTAAGGGATCAAAACACTGTTTCTGACGTGTTGCAAGAAAGCTATTTAATGATGTACTCCTACACCCATGTTGAAAGAAAAACAGCTGTTCTTTTTTTTGTGCATGCATTCAACTTTTGTGTTTTCCCTATTTCCCATCCACATTATGTCCTCTATCGGAGATAACCCATCTTTACTCCGATCTGGAAAAAATCAAATGTGTCTGGTTTAGGAAATGTTTGTGTAAACAAATATTAAAGTCCCCCCAAAAGGGCGTTTTTGTATGTGCTAACGTCTTCCTTAAGCAGAAAATTTTTCGTTATTTTTTTTTTTCAAATTTACTCTGTAATTATGTTTCAGGACTGATCTAATTGAAATGCTAATTCAAGGGTTTATTAATTTAAAAGACCAAAGTTTTACATTTCAACGTCTATTGAATAACTTACCATATAGACCTTTTTACATCAATTACTTTTTTTCTTTTTTGATCAGCTTTTATTCTATTGTAAATAAAGATTTTGAAATCACAAACAAGTACAACGAAATTAGTAATAACTTTGAAACTTTTTTTTTTGATTAATACCATACTTTAACAATTTTATTACACAAATGTCTACCAGAAAGAGGTTGAATATACCCAATACCATCGAATTTCTTAAAAACAGACTTTATCTAGGGGCTTTTGATTTTGATCCAGTAAATACAGATGAAGCAACTTTTTTCACAATGGATGATGAACTATTCTACAACAACTTTCATTTAGACTTTGGTCCATTCCATGTTGGCCATCTATACAGATTTGCTTTAAGATTACATGAGGAATTAACTGTTTCCACCAATGCTGAGAAGGCTGTTGTTTTTTATAGTTCAACTTCAACCAAAAAAAGAGCCAATGCTGCATGCCTGCTTTGTTGTTATATGATATTGATCCAATCATGGACACCACATCAAGTTTTACAACCTTTGGCTCAAGTTGATCCTCCTTTTATGCCTTTTAGAGATGCTGGTTACTCTGTTGCAGATTTTGAAATATCCATCCAAGATGTTGTTTATGGTTGTTGGAAAGCAAAAGAACACGAGTTGTTGGATCTTCATAAAATTGATTTAGATAGATATGAATACTATGAAAAAGTTGATAATGGTGATTTAAACATTCTTACTCCTAATTTTATTGCATTTGCCTCTCCCAGGGATGATGATCCTCGTGGTTTGTACGCTTTAGGTGAAGATAGCAATCTTAAGATCAACAAAACATTTAGAAAAGTTATAGATATTTTCAAAAAAACCAATACCAAGTTGGTAGTGAGATTAAATTCACATTTATACAATAAAGCCCATTTTGAAAAGAATGGTATTCAACATTTGGATATGATCTTTGAAGATGGTACCTGTCCGGATGAATCATTTGTGCTGAACTTTATAGGTTGCGTTGAAACAATATTGAAGGAAAATGAAGATTTAGGTGATGAGAAACCTAAAATTGCTGTTCATTGTAAAGCTGGTTTAGGAAGAACTGGTTGTTTGATAGGTGCTTATTTGATTTACAAGTATGATTTCACTGCTAATGAAGTTATAGGTTTCTTAAGATTGATCAGACCTGGTATGTTAGTAGGTCCTCAACAACATTGGCTATACATCAACCAACATGCCTTCAGAGATTTAAGATACAATAAAAAAATATCTTTAGAACCTAGTGATATAATAAACGGAATGTACCCATTAGTTGATTTGGAAGAATACAAAATACAGAAAAAAAAGAAACTAAGCAAGGAAAGAGGAAACCAAGCTTACTATGGAGATAACTATGGTAATTTGACCGAAAACTCTGATTACAGTTTAGTTGGAAACAACGAAGACGTTCCTAAGTCACCTGAAACCAATAATAGAAATTCCAATAACCTTACTCATGGTGTACCTTTGAGATCGCCTGGCCAGCCTAGAAAGAACATTACAGGTGTCAACACCGTTGAAAAATACGATGCCAAGCAAGCCCAAAGAGCTAGAGAACAAGAACAAAAGATACTTCAGGGATCTCCGCAAAGATCTCCAAAGCCGAGAAACTTGAGCAACTCTAACAATGCAAAGGAAAACAGAAACATCACTGGTGAAGAAATGAAGATGATCTATAATGCTAAGCAGCAGCAATCTCAAAGAAGAAATATAAGCTCAAATAATGTCAGCGGAGCATCAATGGCTACAAATACCCTCTCTAATAATAACTCTTCAAATGGATACCCATCATCAGTTTCCAATTATAGAAATGTCAGCTCAGGAAGTGTGCGCAAAGTATCAGGAAACACTTATAGAAATAAATAATCATTTGTATGAATATATAGACTAATAGATATACTCTATTAACACTCTCACTTAAAGAACATGTTGGCATTGAATGATGATTAATTTAAAATCAAACTTTTTAAAAACGTGAAAAATCCAAAATTGGTAGCGAAGCCTAATTTTGGTTTCTTTTTTTTTTTTTTTCTTCATAGTAACAAGTCTTTCCCATTTGCAAGAATTAAAAAAGTTTCAGAGATGAAGGCATTGTAGGTGATGATCAACTACTGCTTACAACCAAACATCAATTCTATCTACTGAAAGCATAATCAGCCAATAATTCAATTGGTTTAATAAATCAAATATAAGAAAAAAAAGAAACCCGAGGGCAAAAATAAAAAATAAAAGAAAAATGTTTAACATTTCTCGATTTGTTCCTAGAACTCCATTTTTTTCTAAGCATATAATAACAACGAAAAGATATGCTGCTGTGAGTATTTTGGGGTACGATCTTTATAAGCAATGGTATCTTAGTAATCATGTAGCGAATGAAGCAAATGTTTTGTCAAGAAATACCCTAATTGCAAGAACTTGGAAAGCATTGTCCATAAGTGAAAAAGAAGGATGGGTGCTGAAAGCTAAAATGATGACTGAAAATATGATTGAACAGAAGAAGCAAGTATACGAGTCTAAACAGTTTTCGATTTTTTCAAGAATGTTTTGCTTCTACAACATTCCAGGGATTATACAAGAAATTAAGGCGAGTAACCCAATAAACTCATATGATTCACTTTTTGAAGGTAAATTAAAAATTTTAGAATTTCTTTTGGAGCTAGTGTCTTCAGAAGGTAATAGAGTTGAGAAAGTAAAAATATATGTTCAACTGCTGAATTCTTTGATGAATCCAGACTTTGCCGACTTAGAGTCTCCAGAAATGCAAAAACTTCAATCTTTATTTCCAAAAAGCTCTACTTCGGACATTTATTCAATTTGGGTAGAACTCCTGAGTGATGTTCAGGATATTAGTTTTAAAAATTTTGTAAAGTTTACAAGTGAACACGAAAACTCCAAGATTTTGATTTTGTTCATAAAGTATTTTCAAAGATTAACAGATAAAGTTCCTAATGCACCTAACTTTATAAAGGATTTAGGTAAAATAACTCCTTACATAAATTCTTCTAGTTCTAGATTTGAATTATTCTTTTCTGACCAATTTTCAGTCATTGATAACCCATATGAATTTATGATTAATTTTAAATCAATTTTAAAAGAAACTCACATTAGATATAACGAGCTAACAGATGAAGAACTTGAGACTCTTGATGAAAAATCCCTTCAATTGGAGCGTTACCCAGTTGTACAACAAGGTTTACCAATTTACAAAAAAAATCTTCCTTATCCATTGTATGTGAAGGAATCCTTTTATAAAAGATACTTTGATGCTATTTTGCACTCTGGAGAATGGGTTTCATCACCTAATACAACCAAAGCTTTTAAAAATTATAATTTTGAAGAATCTGAAGTTATTGAAGCTGAAGAAATTGAATCTATAAATGCCAAAGGTGATGATGAATCTAAAGAAAAGTATTTGAAAAAGCCATTAAAGGCTTTTATTGATTTGAATAAGGAATGGCACGATATGTCTAATAATAAAAAAACTCAAGAATACTGGCAAAAAATGATCCAAAGATTTGATGATGGAGTGAAGAAATACACATCACCACATGAAGCTGAAATGAGAAAACTAATGGGTGCTGTTAAGGCTTTTGATAATCCATTAAGATTTAAAGGTTATAATCCGAAATTATTGTATGCTGAATTGAATTTTTCTCAATTCAATAAGTATGTTGAGATCAGTTCAAGAAGAAATAAAAGTTTTTCTTTTTCCAAAAACAGGACCTCTTCAGTTTCAGCTCAGAAAAAGACTATCATAAAATCATTGGATAGCTCTGATCCAACTAATGACGATTTAAATAATGGTAGTGTATTTTACAATTTTTATGAGAGATTGTTTGAAACACAATATGACTGCTTTGAGTTGGAAGATGTGTTTAAAGCATGGGATAATTTATCTAATGAAGAAAAATGTAGATATTACATTCTTTGTAGTGTTTTGAGGTTCCAGAGAGGATGCAACATCTGCTTTAAAATTCCAGTTGTTTTTGGCAAAAAATTGGGAACCAGTGATTTTACCTATGTCTTAAATAAACACATGGACGCTTCATATTTAAAGGAAATATATCCATACAACGAAACGAAAGATCTATCACTTCAACCAGAGTTGTGGCCACAAGTTTATGCCAAAAGAGCAAGAGCCCTGAAAAGATTTGCGGATGAATCATTGAATATTTATAAGTATCTGGAGAACGTCAATGAAAAAACAAAAACCAAATTCAGAAAAGTCATAATTCACAAAAGGAGTGTTGCTAAAAGTATGGCAACATTATTTGAGTCTCGTGTTCCTGACAATTCTGGAAAAACATTAACATATGAAGATTTCTTCCTTTCTAGAAAACACGAAATTTTAAAAGAATGGGGCTTTGATAATATACAAGAATACATAAGTTCATTTGAAAATTCTATAGATTTATTCCACGATTCAATGAAGCTCATACACAGTCAAATTGACAATTATGAAGCTCATTTGGGAGAGTTGATAATTAAAAACGGATTCAGCTCTAAGTTAACTGGCGATATTCAATCAACAATTAAATTTAAAGATTTCAATTCACCACCAAAAATTTACTTCAAGCTTTTTAGCTTTGCAAATAGAAGAAAAAAGACTTTGTTGCAAGCTTGTATAGATGAAAACATTATATTAGGAAAACCATTAACTGAAAAAGATATCTTAGGCGACAAAGAGTTGCCAGATTACGTATATCAAACGTCAAGTAGTCAAAAGTTATACGACTACTTGTGTAGCATTGCATTGCTCTCTTCTATAAAGGCTACCAATAACTGTATAGTCAGCACCCCACATGAAAAGAATCCTGCAAAATTCCATATTATAGAGAAAATGGGGCCAACTTTCTTTTTCAAGAATGTTTTGAAAAAATTCCCATATGAAACCGTTAGTAGTACTCTTTTGAGAGCAGAACATAATGCTTATATGCATGCTTATAGAGATGGTTCTTTGCAAAAAGCTGCTGATGCAGGCAAAAAATCATCATCCCCATCTAAACTTGATTGTTCTTTTTTGGTTGAATTTAGAGAAAGAATGTTTGAGGAACAGGTATCCATCTATAAAAAAATGAAAGAAAACGACCCTTCTTCGAATATTAAGTTCACTGAAGTAGTCGTTTCAAAAGAATACGTTTTAGCATTGTTAGATAAATTAGAATATAAATATAATCAACCTAAACAAAACAAAAATGACAAATGTCATATCAAAAAGGAAGTTGATCAAATGACAATAGCTTGAGGTTATATACTAACAATATAAAGATCCATGTACATAAATTAAATATTAGGTGTTGTTATAAAGTAAATTTTTGTGTTTTTCATTGTAGTCAGTAATACCCCTTCTTAAACAGTTTTAATCAGATGAGAATAAACAAAATCCAGTAAAGAAATCGACTACATTTAAACATGCACTATACATACCTGAAATAACATTATTAAATACTTTTAAAGTTACTAGCTATTACTACACAAACGTTATTTCAATAAATAAACAGTTATTTTAGACAACATCCTCTGTACTAACAACATCCAGCATCACAATGACTATGAATAATAACCCTGTATAATAACTCTCCCCACTACTAATATAGTGTTGTCAACTCTACAAAATAAACATCAAGAAACAAACTGGCAATCTGGCCGAGTGGTTAAGGCGTAAGATTAGAAATCTTTTGGGCTCTGCCCGCATAGGTTCGAATCCTGTGGTTGTCGTTTAATTTCTTTTTTTTGCTTTTTTAAGCGTGGTCACGTGCGCTTTTGGTATCACATATTTTTTTTTCTTTTCCGATTTCACTTTTCTTAGGTGAAGAAATCACCACCGCGTTCGCATGGGTGGCAAATATACACATTTGATTACTGCTTCATTTATTATCAATTTGATGTTGTATAAAAAAACAACAATAATATTGGACCAAAAATATATACACCAGTAACAATTGCAATGACATCTGTAGGTACAGGTTATGATTTATCCAATAGTGTTTTTTCACCAGATGGTAGAAATTTTCAAGTTGAATATGCAGGAAAAGCTGTAGAAAACGGAAGCACAACTGTAGGTTTGAAATTCAAAGATGGTGTAGTTTTTGCTGTTGAAAAGACCATAACCAACAAATTACTGGTTCCAGGAAGAAATAGAAAGATACAAACAATTGATAGACATGTCGGATGTTGTTATTCCGGTTTGATTCCAGATGGTAAGCATTTAGTCAATAGAGGAAGAGAAGAAGCTTCAAGCTTTAAGAAAACATATGGTAAAAATATTCCATTATATGCTTTGTCTGAAAGATTAAGTCAATACGTTCAAGCATACACATTATACAACAGCGTCAGACCATTTGGTATAGCTGCTATATTTGGTGGTGTTCTGAAATCTGAAAATGGTGGCGATAATAAACCACAACTATACATGCTTGAACCAAATGGTTCCTGTTTTGGGTATAAAGGTATAGCATCAGGTAAAGGAAGACAAACAGCTAGAAGTGAAATTGAAAAATTAATAAGTGCTGATGATTTTGATATTGAGACTTTCTCTGCAAAAGATGCTGTTAAAGAAGCTGCTAGAATTATTTATTTGGCTCACGAAGATAACAAAGATAAAGATTTTGAATTGGAATTAAGTTGGTGTTCATTGAGTGAAACTGATGGTCTACACAAATTTGTTCCAAAGGAAATATACGACGAGGCTGTTCAATATGCTAAGGAAGAAACAGGATTAGGTGAGGATGAAGATTCCGAAGATAATGATGAAGACATGGATGAATAATTAGGAACTTTTGATGAAATAAAATAGAATTGCTATCTTATATAAAAACATTGATTGGAATTGAACTTTAAATACTTAATTATGACTATTTTTTTTTTTTTTTTTTATATTTATATTTATAAGAAAAGTTGGTTTGTTATAAATTACAGTTTTTTGGCGTTAATTGACCTTGATGTGCCTCTATCTTCATGACTGAAGTTACTTTCGTTTGTCCATTTCTTTTCCAGTCCCTTCTGGATTTTGTAATTTATTGCTTTATTTTTTATCAAAATGTCGTCATTGAATTTTGATATAAGAACTTGAACACTTTCTTCTATAAATTTGATTAAAGCAAATAAATTACCATGGATAGTGTTTATGTTACTTTCAAAGTCTCTTTGTATTAAATATTTAACTTTCTCTAACTTTCTAATAGGTTTTTTTAAAGAATCATGGTCTCCTGTTTGAATTTCCAAAAACAGCTCTTTCAAGAAGTACTCACAAGAGTCATAAAGCCCAGTAACGACTTTATAGTGTTTGATGGAAAAAAACTCAGCATGATCTTTCAGCTTCATTATCTTTTCATTCTGAATTGCAATGTATTGGTCGTTTTCATGTAAAGTTTTATGTAGCTTCTCTTTAATATCCATTAATCTAGATACTTCTTTGCTTTTCTCATTCAACTCTAATTTCAGATTCTTTAGATTCTCGTTATTTGTTTTTATTAGTTCGTTGTAGATATGAGAAACTCTCGCATCTAATTGATCCAATTTTTCTTTGGGTACATTATCACTCAGCATTGATGATTTGTTTTCGGTTATATTTGTAGTGTTTGTTAGTGACTTTTCGTTTTCTGAATTTTTCAAAGATAAGTTTTCAATTGAATTTTTCAAATTAAAGATCATATCTCTCATTTCTTGATTAGATTCCAATAAAGCCTTATTGTCATTCAAAGATGGTGCATCAGAATCATGCATATCGTGTAGTAGCTCATCTTGAATAAATTGTTTTTCTCTGTTACCATCTACAAACAGCGTGAGCAACGTAGTAATGAAATTGTAAATGTTGATAAAGTTTTCACGAATTTTTTCTTCATTGTATTCTTTTATCTTGTACCTTTCGTTAAGAGTCTGAAATTGATCCCTATTCTTAATACTGGCCACCTCGTGATTCAATACAGCAATAATGTCTTCAGTGTAAGTTGAATAATCATCAACTTTCTTTTCCAAGCTCTCTATGTAGTCCTCGCATTCATATATACGATCTACCAAAGATGCATTTTCAGCGTCATTTTTGCTTAGCATCTCTTCAGCATCCAGAAGTTGATTTTGAAGTTTTTCTATGATATCTTTATTAGCGTTATCAGCATTTGAAGACTCTGTAAAAATAGAATTATGGTTTGATGCTTGTGACAGCTTTTCTTTCAGCAATTGATTCTCCATATGAAGTTGTTTTATGTCATTCTTTAAAGTCCTGATCTCAAAATTTTCTCTTGTTTTTTTCAAGCTTTCAGGACTACCAAATGAGGTAGTATGATTTGACCTAATGCTTTCATTTGCTGAAAACTTATTGTTGTTGACGTTGTTGATAGATCTGCTTTTCTGTCTTGTCTGACGTGGTGTGCTTCTATAGTATTCTTCTATCGATCTTGGGGAATCCAAGCTTCTATCCAGTTTGTGGCTACCATGGTTAAGATAAGATGACCTTTTGATACTTGGTTTAGAATGTGAACTTATTTTTGGACGTTGATTATCAATGTCAGTGTTTTTTGGCCTCAATAGACTGTTTCTGATTGTGGTAAAACCTTTCATTTCATTGCTGCTAAACTTTCTGTCATGGCCTTTCCCTATTTTAAAATCAGTTATCATAAAATTTTGCTGACTTAAATCAATAGAAGATGGCTCATTCATGAATTCATGTTCAGTATCATCTTGTTTGTTTGTTGGTGATTCAGAAGAAAGAATGTTTCCATCGTTGAAATTCGGAATTAATTTAGCTCGGTTTTCTGTGTCATTTGTTAAATTCTGTGTCAGCTGAGCTTCAGTCAATTTTCTATGTTCTTCCTCCATATGGAGATATGTAGTGCTAGGAGATTGTATTGAATGCAACGAAGCATAACTCTTCTTTGTTGGAAATTTGTATTTTATGTCATCTGGTAGATATGACGCATTTTCTATATTTACAATTTCATCATCTGAAGGCTGATCGTTCAAAGCCTGCATTATCTTGTTTCTATAAGTTTTCTTATTTTGCTCGGTTTTTTTTGTATATATATTTTACTTTTTGCTTAGTATATTTATGGCCTATTCAATTTGTTTATATGTAAGATCAGTTTTTTTTGTTTGTTTTTAATTTTTCTCATTTGAAGCTTTGACGAAATGCTCTTATATCCGTTGGGTCATGTGACATCTATCGGATATAAGTCATTTAACTTTTTTTCTTTTTTTGGTATGGCTTTTTAAAAATTTCCTATTTAGGAAATTCTTATAGTAAGCCTTATTCCTGTTTAGGAAAATTTGATACTTTTACAGATATTCCTTTTTTATAGGAGCATATACATTGTATAACATATATCAAGACATTGATGGGGTTTAGAAGAACCAAACACACAAATCTTACACCACAGAAGATATGGCTATTAAGAACAAAATAAGTAAAAACTCCAGAGCTGCAAAAAGAGCAGGAGTTAGCACCAGAAACGAATTGAAAGAACTACAGAATGTTGGAAGAGCAGAAAAGACGGATTTCTCCAGAGTTCATATAAAACAAGCTATATTGGAAAAAAATTCTAACTTACTACAATCAAAGATTGACAGAAAGAGAGAATCCAAGATCAAGAATAACATAACCAAAAGAAAAGAAAAAATCATCGCTCAATACAAATTAAGTCAAAACTCCAAGCTTGAAAACTTAAAAATCGACAACAAAGCTTTGTTAACAAATATAGAAAAGTCCTTAAACATTAACAATCAATTACATAACAAGATTTTGAAGTCTAAACAAAGAGCCAGATACGTCCAATCAGCCAGAAAAGCCGGATGGGAACAAACTAATGCTTTGGCTAAACAAGAAATTGATCAAGTCAACAACATTTATATCAAGGAAGATCCTACAAAACTTCTGAAGGCCACAGAACCTGAAGAAGACAACGATGAAGTTGAAACATTTGCTCAACAAGAAGAAAGACTAAGAAATGAGAGAAACAAGCCAAAGAACTTGTTTGAGCTTTTAGACGTTGAAATTGAAGAATAATCACTGTTTTTTTTTTTTGTTTTATTTTAGTGGAATACTCCTTTATATAGATTAATCGGTTTTGTATTAAAACAACGAAATTACATTAGTTATTAGGATTCTTAATGATTCTATCTTTCCATATCTCTATCAAATCATATTGATCCATCTTGTATAGTCTAGGAAATATCATTCCGGTTCCTATTCTGAATAGTTTGATTTTCTTGGGTTCAGAGAAGTATGCTTGTTCTATATTGAAATTTTCTTTAATATTAAATTCCTTTAAATTTTCAGCATTCAAATTCGTTTTGATAAAATGTAGAAAATTGTTCATTGGAGGTTTCAAATTTGTGTCAGTAATTGTAATGCTTTCCAAATTAGTTAAGTTGTTTCTGATTGAACTGTTATCAAACGAGCCCATATCAAACAGGACATTTGATATTTGTAAACGACTTAAAGATTGATTTAAACATCCAAAAATATCAGTGCTCCATTCAGAGTTTTTAACAAATAAAGTATCAATGTTTGGGAATGTCATGGAGGCAAAGTTATTTTCTCCGTTTATAGTTGAAAATGATATTTTCATATGTTTAATTTTAACATTCATAGTACTAGTGTTGTTTAGTGACTTTAACAAGGAAACATTTGCCTGAGTAATATCTATTTCATCAATTACAAAGTCAGTTTTTTTCTTGGTATTTTTACAAAAGAACTCTATGTTCTTTAAAGACTTTAATCCTATCAATGATAGCTTTTTTATTATCATTACATCTTCATCCGGTACAATAAATTCGATAGATTCCAAATCACTATTACCATTCAAATTCAAATATTCTAGACTTGGAAAAAATTTAGACAGATCTAGTCTTACATGCCCCTTCAACATATTGTGCGATAAATTCAAAGATTTTAATGATATTAATGGATGCAAATTTTGAGGCAAAATAAGAGTCTCTAAATCATTATGACTCAAGTTTAAGTGTTCTAAGTGGAGGAAAGTTCCATTTTTTAAAAAATAGATATCTTTCAAATGCATGTGATACATCAACAACTCCTTCAAGTGGACCAATTTACTTATATCAGAGTCCACATTTTGTAGGTAAGATGCTTCGTTTATGGATAGATCTAACTTTAAAATATATGGATTTAAATCTTGCACAATTTTCAGGTTTTCCAGAACATCGATCATGTCAGTATTTGACAGATTTAATTCAAAAGGATTGACATCTAACAGGGATGTTAGCTTGTCAAAAGATTTGCTTGAAATTTTCGAGATATCCTGAGGATGATTGTTCAAGCTGCTTTCGTTGTTATCATAAGAGTTTTCACTTTCATCTTCAAGATTATGTGTTTCTTCATCGTAGCTATTGGCTGCTGGTATTCCTACAATGTTCAGAGGATGAGTTATGTCACTAACGTAAGCGTCTTCGTCAACATTTGACAAGGAATGAGTCAGGTTATTTGTCTTTGTCAGAATTCTGCTATTTCTAAATGCTGCGTAATTGCCGTTAACTATATTTTCCGTATTTAAAAGATCGTCACTATTATTATTCAAATAACTGGTTGTATTGTTTGGAATATTTTGTAAAGTATCATTGACAAATTGTTTTGTATCTTTGTTATAAGCTACATTGATGTCATCAGAACTAAACAACTTAGAACCATTCTTGTTCTCATTGGAGTTTTTGGTTGTACGTCTCCATCCCCATGCTCCTTTTGGTTCATAGTACTCCATACCTATATCTTCAGGTGTTGTTGTTGATAAATCTTTTTTGTGTTTCCAGTTATGCGCATGTTTAAGGTTTTGCTTGTTCTTTTCGTCAAATATATTAGCTTGATTGTTGTTTGCACTATCTACAGCGGTAGTGGCATTTGAATATCCACTTTTTCCAGTTATATGAACACTTTGAGCTTGAACTCTATTTTTTCCGAAGTCATTTATCTTATTCAGCTCAAATGGACCTAAAACATCGTCCTTCTCCTCCATTTCTCTATCAAATGTTGTATCTGGCTTTGAGTTTTCATTATTTCCAAAACTAGGGGACATATTATCTACATTTACAATTCTTTCAAAAACCTTATTGGCTTCTTGTACAGGGCCGGCTGATATCACCGAGTCATCAACACTTCTTTTATCGCCAAATGCACTCATGCCTTTTAAGCGAGCTTTGTTGTCTATTGAACTTGCATCTGGATCTGAAGAATTGCTGGAAACATCACTAACGACTTGAAAAACATTCTCATGTACTGGCTCCAGAAAATCCATCTTATTCATATCAGAAAATCCATTGACACTTGAATTGTTATCTGGGTTCATGTTATTTTCAAATGAGCTCTCATCCATACCTAAATCATCTGTAGCGGTTTTGTATTGCATTCTACTTTGTATAATCTTGTTTTCTTTCTCCAGCTCAAAGTTCTTTCTGTTCATGTACATCTGGAATTGAGGTATGTCTTTATCGTCTATTTGTTTTTCTAGCTTAACAGCGTTGATATCAAGCATAGGTAAAACATTGTTATTACCCAAGTACTCCAATCCATTTTTTCTAGGGGATTTAGCTACTGTCTGAACCATTGAATCGTTCAATGATGAAGGATTTTTAGAATTCTCAAGGTTACTATCTCTACTATTGTAAATTACAGATTTTAATTCATTTTTGTTTGACATGCTGCTGATGTTTTCGGTATTCAGCTGAGAATTATGTGACATCATTACTCTTGAACTTTCTATATCTGAGTCGTCTGCTGGTATGTTATTGCTGTCATTCGGGTCTATATCATTAGCATAGAAGTTTATATCATTATCTTCATATTTATGTGTCACTTTATTGTCTATCACTAGAACATTCATAGACTCAGATTCATCTTTATCTGAGCTGATATTCTCATCATCCATGTGCATATTTATCCTATTTTCATTAAAAACGTTTTTGTTGTATAAGTAAGATTGTGAAGCCATTTGACAGAAATAAAACTACGAAATCAACACCTAGTATCGTTCTTCACGAAAAAAAAAATTAAAAGTTTCGAATTAATCAAATTTATAGTTAAAATCAAAATCACTTTGTATTAAATGATCTGCTTCGATATTTTTCTGTGTAATGTCTTTTGGTTTATGTTGGTTGCTCTCTTTTTAAATTTTAAAATATGGCATTGGTAAACAAACTCTCCATTCACGAGAAAAACGGGTGAAAAAAAAAAAACAAGAAACCACAATTGTTTACACTCCTCCTTCCTAATCCGGACATGTGCAATATTCGGAGATAACGGCGGTGCACGTGATTTTGTGCTCCACAATTCCAAAGACAGTGGTGGTTAAAAATTATAGAAGTGTGTGTGGATTAAATTAATTAATTTATACTGTTTTTTTTGGAGCAAAACCACCATAGGAGAAAAATACCAATATTTATATAAGCTTATAAAAGCCAGCGTTTTGTTATTTTTACTGACTTTATGGTGATAATGAGATTGCAAAGTAATATATTTTCATCCACTTTTTTACAATTAACTGTTTGGTATTTGTTAATTAATTAAATATGTTATGATAAGTGGAAATATTGTATCCTTTATAAACACAGCATTTACTTGAAAACGTTTTTTTTTAATTATATAATTTTAAAAAATTAAAAAAAAAAAAAAACACAGTATTTATGGCTTATTAAACTACCATTGGTTGTACTTTAAGAAATATTACAACAACCATAATAAACCGTATAAACAGCAAATAACGCTTCTAAAAAGAGTAAGAGAAAAAAAATACAACCCCTTTTAAAACCTTGTTTTTTTTTTTTTAAACTATTAAATTCAACTTTAAGGCAACAAGTAATTTAGAACTTTCAACAGCAAATTATGAGTTTACATTATCTACATACAGATAATTTTGGTGGAATGAAAGTACACGAAAATTATGAAGCAGATTTATATACAACTAATGATTTTGAGTTTTTTGATGAGGTTGAAGAACAAAATGACTTCAACAGCATAAATCCGTTGATAGTGAACCCCGTAGAAGAACAAGAACCTAAATTTAAAGTAAACAGGATTTTGAATGAACCCTTAAATTCGAAAAAATTCACAGATTATGTTAACCATTACCAGCTACTAGATGGCGAAGATAAGGAGGAATTACAAAACTTTTATGACTTGAAAGATTTGGATTTATCGTTCATGTACAATGAAAGTTTCAATAAAATTATTAATATAGCAAACGGAAATCAGTCAGTCATTGAAGAAAATGAATTTGAATTGGATAAAGAATTGGTCGACATAATCGGCTTAGATAACATGGTTTTGAATTCGATATCTAAAAAATACAGAGTTGATCATACACTATTGAGCAGAAAGCAAAAATATGAACTGAAAAAATACAGAAATAGAAAGGCTTCTAAAAAATTCAGATACAAAAAGAAGAACAAAAAAAACGAATTATTGAAACATTTGACTAATTTGAATAGTATTTGCGACAATTTGGAAACCAGAGTTGATGATTTATTGGATGAAAACAAAAAATTGAAAAACGTATTCAAGTCCAAAATCTCCAACAGCAAATAATATATGTAGCTTTTATAATTTTAACAAATTTTTTATTTTCTAACAATTCAAGTTGTGAAAGGCTAAATTGGGTTTGTTATTTAAGATTCTAAGTGCGGCTGGAAAAGAATTGTGTCATTTTGGCCATTTTTGATGTCAATACGTTCATATCCAATGCGCATTTAAGAACGTGACCTATGTATAATTGTTTACGCCTAATCACGTGATTTTAAGCAGTTATTTACAAATGATATGTATAAAAATTAAAAATTTAAATTAAATTTTTTTAAGCTTTATTAACTTTGTAAATAATATGTTTTTAGATATGTTAACATGTTGATGATATTATATTTATTTTTTGAATATTCTAAATGATTCACACAATTTACCGATAACCAAAAACATTATCATGGACAGTAAACACACACAGTTTTCTCACGTAGATTTAGAAGAAATATTAGATCTGTCTTACTTAGAACCGCCCAATGGTTTATTGTATCAATGCATAACAACACCTACTCGTTTTTTGTTGTATAGAGACAATAATTTTGTAGATGCACATTATTTTGAAGCTGAATCCATATATTCACAAGAGATTAAAACACATGTGTATTCTTCGCAAAACTCTATAGTTTTTATAAAAAATGGTACATTTGAAACTTGGAAAGTAAAAGAAGATAAACTGATTTTATCCAACACCCATAAATTTGATGATATTAATAATTTAGAATACGTCTTTCAAGACATTATAGACGCAGATAATAGAAACATCAAGTCAGCTTGTTTGATTGGATATTTAAACGACACACTTCGCATATGGCAAGTCTGCTTTGATAACGAAAATGATGAATCATACATAGTCTTTCAACAAAGCTTGTGGATTGAAGGTTATATTGATGATCTTTGTATGTTTCCAGTTGATAGCACATCTTTGGATTTTTCAGCATGTGCCATAAGAACAGAGGATAATATTAAAATAATCACAATATCAATGCCATATATCTCTAATGCTCAAAGATACTTGGAAGACTTGGATATTATAAAAAAAGTTTCGGATATGAAGTTGCAATACAAGGTTGATGGTGGTGATCCACTAACGTTCAACAAACTTGATAATTTTGGCAACAATAAATTGAAAAACAAGAAAATACTGATTTTAAACTATAGAGAAGTTATCATGGGTTCATATTACCTAAATTTAAACTTACTGTACAGTGGTGAACTTCCAAGACACATTGATGACTTAAAAATCACCAACAGTTTTAGTAAATATAGAAAAACTTATTCTTTATCAAAAGATTTGCAAACTTCATTTATTAAAATGATTGATAATAAGGATGAATTAAAAAATACTGAGTGTTGTTTGGTTCAGCATGCGAACTCCATGATTAGCATAATGTTTTACAATAGTAACCTGATCAACCTCAAAGATCCTTCTTTTGTCAACTTAACCTATGTCAAAGATATAAAAAGCTTAAAGTTTTTTAAGGATTTAATATTTGGCAAGTTCAATCTTTTGTTGTATGTAGGTAACAAAGTGAGGTCAGGTACAATAGATGATATAAACAATGTGATAAAAAAAGGCAATAAATTGAATTCTTCATTATCATTAAAGTATAACGAAGACGACAAGAAAAAGAACATGAAAGTCAAAACATATGCAAACATTAATGAATTAGCTTTATTAATCAAAATTTTACCTTTTGAATGTAGTAATCTATATGTTTTTGAAAAAAAACTGAAAGTTGAAAGTGACTACAAGAAAATGAAAATTTTGAATGACAAAGATACCAAGCATTCAGATGAATATTTGTTTTATGTCAACAATAACTTTAATAACAATTCTATTTTGACTAACATTTTGAGTGGTAATAAATATGATTTGCAACACAAAGGGTTCAAGTTTATAGAGTCCTTACAAGGTTTTTTATACCTGGAGATGATAGCAACGGATCACAAAGTTTTAATGAATCTGAAATTGTTAGTTTATGCAGATAATAAATGGATTAGCAAAGAGCTAGTATCGAAATTTCATAAAAAATTCCCTATCAGGTTTCATGATCTTCATAAAACAAGTGTTAAATTCATGCCTAATATTTATGATTCTAATGAAGTCACAGGATTGCTGACATATGTCGACAAAGAGGATATAATTGAATGTTATTATTTTTCTATTTATGAGGAAAAAGAAGTTGAAGTATCTTATAAATTTGACATTGATAACGGTACATCTAATCATTTTGAAAAAGAAGAATTTAACATTGAAACACACAAAGAAAAAGGAATGATTCAGTCTAAAATTCAAGCTAAATGCCATATTCAGGAAGAAACATCACCAAAAAGTAATGTTATTATATTGGAACCTAAATTTTTCAATGCAGATATTGATATATTTTGGATCGTATCTGATTTAAACTTACAAGTTGTTGTTATCAACAAGGTTGACAACCAAGAATTAAAGTTTTGGTCGTACCAGAAGCATCAAGATGTTAACAAAAAACACTGGCTAGATAGTAGTAACTGGTGTGTTAGCAGTGATGGTAGTAAGTGCATATTTTCAAGTAATAATGAATTAAAAGTGTTTGATATTCTGGAAGAGTATTTCATTGACTTCAACATTGATAACAAGCTCCTTGTGGATAAATTGGAAACTAACAGTATTGATAGTCAAATCATAAAAATGATTGATTTAGATTTCAAAACCAGTCTTATATTCCAATTTTTTGTGGATAATGAAGAGCTGAAAGTAAGAGTACAATCTTTAGACATGATTGTACTTCAATCAACATTAACTCCGATCAGCCATAACTCCACTATCAATAAAGATAACGACAAAATTTTTAGCATAGTAATTGTCAACGACGAAAATGAATTTAATAGATTCAAATTATTGGTTGGTTACAAGAATCTTGTCAACAAAGTTGGGAGAATTAGAGAGTATGATTTGACATTATCGCCTTAATTAATCATCTAGTGCTCCCCCGATACCTAGAAGCTGATGGCCATGTTGGCGGATTTCGGATATAAAGCTTAAAACACGTGATCAACTATTGCTATTTTTGTTACCCCCTTTTTGCCATCGGATTTAAGTGAGGGTAAAAAAAAACATAGGTGCAAAGGGGGGAAAAAAGCGAGTTTAGGAGTTTAATCATCGATAAACACATTCTAAAGAGAGTTGTCAACAACGACCCCTATAAAACAACAACTAAACCGCACATTAAGAAACCCATATTTTGCTATATAAGAAAAGAAAACAAAACAGAACCATATTTTCAAATAATAATATATATATTTGTAGTTCTTTATATTTCCCGATCTGGTTTATACAAGTTTGTTTATTAAAGTGATTATCTAGTTAAGTTATAATATTCATTCATGATGAATGACTCTGGCTTGAACACAACCACAAGCATGAAAATAGATACGAACCAAACATCTATACTTCCCAGCAATGAGATTTTAGACAAAAAAAGAAAAACGTTTCAGCTAAGCCGAAATAATACACCATCTCCTATAGAAATGAAAAAGATGAAATTTGGAAAACTTGTGAATACAGAAGAAGATATTACATTACAAAAATTTGTTGATTTGAATACGTTACCTATAATAAAGTTTGCGGATGCTTATGAACTTTACTTGAAAAATTTGAATTTAGAATTGCCGGAATGTGACAAGGTTTTCCCTTGGTTTCATGAATATGAGAACAACGACAGAGAGGTGAACATAGATGATCTACTAGACTTCAAGCAGAATCACACACTGATTTTGAAATCATTTTATTTGCTGAGTGATCAAAGTTTGAGTGAAAGCTATATTGAGAATAGTGGTGTTTTAAAAGGATCTATCAATTTAAAGATATTATTTCATCAATTGGACAATGATAATTCTTTTGAATTTTTGAAGAAGACTCTAACAGATGAAATTAATTTCTATAATAGAGAAATGTTTAACTTAGGACTTCCCAACAACTTTATTCAAGGCGACATAATTACCGATTGTTTATTCAATATTTGTAAAATTAATAATATCTTACCTATTTTAAAAACTAGAGATATTAATACTAGTGCCTTAAAATTTCATAGTCCAATTATAAAACACATAGATCCCAGCAGCTACAGAAAGTTTGATATTCAAAGCTGCAAGATGTTTTTATTAAGCTCCAGAGTTTTAGTTTATTGTAATCACAACGATGGGATAGATTGTGATATATGTAGAGGTGCAAATCTTTTGGTAAAGTTAGTATATCACAACACGATTTCTAAACTGCGCATATTTGGAGATTTAACAGACATACAGACATTTAAGAACACATACTTGAATGTTTCCATCATTGATGAGTTCTTAAATGGCAATGATCATGATTTTATTGGCATTCCACTACTTTCAACCAATGCACTGAATAAACCTGAACATCAATTAGTATCAAAGTTTGATTCTTACATCATAAACAACTGGGAAAAGGACTTTTTATACAGGGAAAGATTGGAGATGAGTAGAATATCATCAAACACACCTTTTAACCAAAATTTATGGATAGGAAACAGCATAGACTTTGAAATATCGCATATGGGATTAGTATTGAGTAAGCCTGTTGATGAAGTTAATACCTTCCATAGAGATAATACAATATGTTTTTTAGATAAGCTAGATCCATTAGAAGTGAATGATATTCATGTATTTAATTACCCACAATGTTTTTGGGACATATTTGTGCATTGTAAGCCGTTTTTTAGTAACACAGAAGAAATGTTTGAGAGAAAAGCCATCATAGAATCCAAATTAGAAGAAAATCAGAAAATATATTTCAATTTTCCAGCTTCAGGAACTTTAGGTTTAGGCAACCTAACTTTGCATTTAATCAGAAACATATTTCAATGTATTGATTACATACACCAAATGACTACAGTTTTGAACAGAAAAGCATTGATTTTTGCTCAAGATGGGTATTCCGAATCATCATTTTTGATATTAGCCTATACGATTTATTCCAAACAACTGATCTTAAAAGACGCAATACTTTATGTTCACAAAGAGTTGAAAAGACCATTTTTTGTATTTCCAAATGATTTGGAAGTATTAAGTTATTTACAGATTTTGCTACTATCCAAGGCCAAAGAAAGAACTCTTTATGAGCAAAAAAAGACTGCAAAAATTGAAGAAAGATTTGAAATTACTAATGAAGACTTTACTAATATGTTCTTTAATACATCCATAGTGCCAAATTACAAGTCTGATTTGGATTGTATGATGAATTTGAAAGGTCCTTTGCCTTCACAGATATTAGACTATTTGTACTTAGGATCATTAAAACATGCGGAAAGTTTTAATTTGATGAAAGATATGAACATTAATTGCATCATATCTGTTGGAGAAAAATTATCAATACTGAACGGAAAGAGATATGATTTTGTTACTGTTGATGAGAATACAAATAGGAAAATTGTCATTTATAAGTGCCAAGGCATTACCATATACCATATTGATCAATTGCTAGATAATGGGCACGATCCTTTGTTAGGATCATTATTTGATATATTACAGTTTATTGAAGATTTCAGAAAGAATAACAGCCATCCTAAGATATTGGTACACTGCATGGTTGGTGTTTCCAGATCAGCAACTGTAGTAATTGCTGAAGTTATGAAAGAATTAAAGGTATCTCTTGTAAGAGCTTACTTGTATGTGAGAGTAAGAAGATTGAATATAATAATTCAACCAACTTTGCTTTTCATGTATGAACTATTGAAATTTGAAGAAAAGCTACAAGAGATGAGTGATGAACCAATAAAAGGAATACCAAAGGGATGCAAAAGATCTATAGACTGGGCTAGCTTATGCTGTAGCATAGATGAACTCAATGAATATTACTTAAATCCTAGTAATTAATCACTGAAAAGAACTCTTTTATCAAGTCGGAAAAACTTGAGATGTATCAAAAGTTAATGGGATATTATTTCTTTTTAAACTAATTTAAGTAAAATATATAATTCTGTACAAGTTTTAATATTCACAATTTTTCATCACTTTAACACCATGAACTCTGGCTTCCATATTAACTTCACCCAAATGCTCAATTGAATGATTCATGTGTTTTTTCTCTCTTTGAATAATGGCACGATCGTATTCTTGATATTCTTTTTTGATATTTGAATATAATTCTTTGTCTTCACTTTCGACATACTTGAACTCAGGAGCCTTTGATTCTTCTTTGCTTAAACTGTCTTCAACTACATCTTCATTCCCTATCAGGCTTTGTTGTTCGTTAAATTTCTTTGTTTGTATGACCTTTCTAGCTTTTTTCAATTCAACATCGAAAAAGTGTTCCTTTTCTTCTGTAGTGCTGTTTTTCAAATAATCTCTAATTGTAGCAAAAAGCTGACCTTTTGAGTGCTTTGAGTATTGTTGTTCATTGAATAAGCTTTCCAAAGCTAACCAAAGAGTTAAATTACCGTATGTAGGCTTGTCTGTGTCTTCCACGAAAAGAGGTAGGTCTCTTAATTCAATGAATGTAACTGGATGAGCATCATGATGGGCAGGCTCCAACTGAGACAATTTCAAAAATTCAATTTTTTTGATATGTTTACCACCAACTCTATTTTTCCATTTATTTGCCATTAATAAAGCTTTGGAAAATAACTCATCTCTTTTAGTAGAATCGTTTAATCTTCCAGATAGCAGATCTTTAGCTTCAGTTTTATATTTGTTTTGTAGTTCTTGATTGCCTGAAGATTCCTCATACTTCAATACTTTATCAACAAATTTGTAAAAGTGACTATTGATAAACTTGGCTTTGGCAGTGGTGGTTTGAATCATATTGTGGTCTAAAATTTCACTGGCTAATGACTTAGCAATGATTATTTGTTTAGGATTTTTCAGTTCAGTAGCTTTCAGGTTGAACGGACCTCTTCCGAAGAACATAGCTGATCTTTTGAACATTTTTAAAAACTTTCTATGTATGCGATTTGATTATTCAGTGTTGGTGCCGTAATCAATAAGTATTCTATAGTGTCACCCAAAGAACCATTCATTATATTATCATTAAGAACTTAATTACATTTTAAAATAAAAAAATTTTCTCCTTGTAAAAGGCCCAAATCGCCTGTAGTTTCTCAAAAAGGAAAATTTTTCACTCTTTTTTTTTCCCACGCTGTCGGATATAAGCATTTGGTAGCGCATGAGCTTCCTGGAGCTGGAAATTCACATATTGAATGTATTGAAACAAATGTGAACTAAGTGAGCTGAAAGAGGGTCCTACTCTGAATTTCATGTAGATTTCAGCTTTTATGACTAGGAAATGCACATTTAAACGCTCAAAATGCTTTAATAAACCCCGATAACCAGCTGTATTCTGATTTGTTCCTTGAAGTTTGGCGTAAAACAGCGTTGGGTAAGCTTATCTCCGACAAGTTTTCTGAGCTCCTTTTTTTTTGTTGGCCCTATAAGGCGTTTCTTTGGAGAAAAATGGAGACTGAAGCCTTAGAAACTCTCTATTTGGGGTATAAGCCCAGAGACAATATAAGGTACACACACATATATAAAAATGGCCATCTTACCACATCAAAGAAAAGGATACTACAGCAAATCTCAAGGTAGAATGAGTAATGCTCTACTTAGAGCTAGAGAACCATACTTGAAGAAGAACTTAATCTTAGGAGGTTTTCTATTTGGTATTTTCTTTGGTACTTTAGGTTACACCTATAAGAAACTATTGGTATCCGATGAGTTCCAAGAAGTTCCAATACCACCTATCAGTGAAGAAGAATTAAAGCTATTGAAGGCTGAATATGAAGCCAGTAAAAATAACACCAATGCTAGTTCTTTGAAACCTTATGGTAAGTAGTTGATAAATTAGAAGTTTTTGTTGTCATAGGCTCTAACGACTTTTTCACCTGTACATGTATATATATATAAGATTGCTGTTTTTTTTAAAAAGAAGATTAATTAAACCATTTTATAGCGTATGTTTTTGGCGAAAGCAACATATAAGTCGAATAGTTGACTTATTGGTAATACTCCTTCGTCAGCAGTATTCTCAATAGTTCTAATGGTAAGCGGGTAAAAATTATCTCCGATTCAAAAAGACGTTTATAAGAAGATTTATTGAAAAATTCAAAACAATCAAACACGACAATAAGTGCATACCAATACAAAATGGCTGATCAAACCATCATAGTTACAGGGGGATCACAAGGTTTAGGTTTGGAACTAGCCAAATATCACCACAGTAATGATGAAAACGCAGTGATTATCATCTTGAGTAGATCCGAAGCCAAACTTATAAATGCTTGTAAAAAAATATGTAATAACACAGAGTTTTCAAAGCTGGAAGAATTTGATACGAACAAAACTAGGCTATATTATCACCCAATTGATTTATCAAATGCAGGAAAAGTTGAGAATCTATTACCTTTGTTAGCAAAATTACCTACAATTCAAAAAACTTATTTAACCGCTGGCGGAGCCTCTGTGAAATTATTCAGAGATTATTCCATATCTGAATTGCAACAGGGTATAAACATGAATTACTCATCTTCATTGTTTTTATCCCATGTGTTATTAAAAAACGAATTATGCAAGCATTTGATTTACTTTTCTAGTGAAGTGAGTTTCTTCCCATTCATAGGATATTCTTCTTATACACCTTCAAAGACTAGTCTTAAGTCATTGGTCAATATTTTAAGACAAGAATTCCCAGATTGTAGATTGACAAATGTCTTTCCAGGAAACTTTGCTAGTGAGGGATATGCAGAAGAAAACTTAACAAAACCTAAAATAACCAAAGATATCGAAGGTTCCAGTAAACCTATAAGTGTTGAAGCATGCAGAGAAATAATCATTAATGATATTAATAAAGGATACGATGACATTACCACAGATTTTATAGGCTGGGTATTGATGGCTTGTGACATGGGATTGAATAAAAACTGGAATTACTCCAAGTTCTGGTTTTTACAGTTGATTCTCGGTGTCTTTGCCAATTTGATCATTATTCCTATTTATATGGTTATTTTGAAGTACGACATCAATAAGTATTTAAGAAAAGCTCAAGTTTCAGACAAAACAAAGAAACAATGATTTTACAGTATTTGGCGAGATATCTGGCTGTAAACGACATACAAACTTATCTCCTACTAACCAGCTATTTTGTTCAACCAACAAATTCTTGAAGAAATCATTTGAATGTGGTGAACTTATTTTTACTTCAACTATGAGATAAAATAGCTGATCGCATTTATCTTAATCTCCGATTCAGTGTCTTTTATATATTTATCAATCTTATTAACAACATATATGCTGTCTATACAAGGCTTATCCAGTTGTATTACATGCCATATAATACTAGGAAAAAAAAAGAAAAGATTTCACCTATATGAAAATTTCCTTTTTGGGAAATTTTCAACTTATTTTCTTTTCACATTAATATTCGCATTTTTAATTTTCTTCTTTAAGCTCTTCTTGCCAAGATTGCACTATAACTTACATACAGTAGAGATCGAATTAAAACCAAAAAAGAAATAAAAAAAGACTTGAACAAATGAATTACACTTGTAATGCTTGTTGGATTCAATTTACATCCACAAAAGATCAAAGAGGTCATATGCAAACTGAATGGCACAGATACAATTTGAAAAGAAAAGTAGCTGAACTTCCAGCTATTGATGAAAAGACATTCAATGAAAAAGTATCCAAAATCAATGAGCAAAGAAAGGAAGTTGACAATTTTGGAATTAATACAAGCGAAAAGGACACTAAGCTATCGCCAAAAGACCTAAAAAAGCTACAAAAACAAGAGTTATTGAAGAAAAAGCAAGATTTATTGGAACTAGCTAAGAAACAAATTGAATTAAAGTTGAAAAGAATACAAGATGATGGTTCTTTGACTTTGAGTCCTGAAGTTGAAAAATCCTTAAGCGAAAAGATCCAACAATTATCAAGTGATATTGAAAAAATCCAATTCAAGAACAAACCTAAAGAACCTTTGAGTGAAGAAGAAATATATAAAAAGAAGTTAGCAAACCAAAAGGAATTCAAAGAAACTGATTGTTTGTTCTGTCCATTAGGTAGCAACAAAAAGATAACAACATATGAGGAAAACGTTGAACACATGAACCTAACTCATGGGTTCAGTTTCCCTGAAGAAGATTATCTATCCGATCCTAAAGGTTTATTTAAATATCTATCTGAAAAAATTGGTTTGGGTAACATGTGTTTGAGTTGTAACTTTGAAGGTAAATCTACTGAATCTTGTCAACAACATATGATCATGAAACAGCATTGTAAAATTCCATATTTCACTGAAGATGAAAAGTTTGAAATTTCTGAATTTTACGATTTCACTGAATATAATAAGACTCGTCAATTCAACAAGAAATACGGTTCTGAAAGTGTTATTGATGAAGACGATGACGAATGGGATGATGTTGAAGATGATGATACAAATGAAGAGCCTGAAAACCAATTGGTTGTAACAAGAAGAATCGACAAAAATGGTAATTACATATACGAGGATGATGAAGGCATTGATTACACAGATGCCATTTTCAACTCTGGAGAGAAATTATACCTACCAAATGGTTTGGTATTGGGTAATAAAAAAGACTTGCAAGTATATGCTAAGCACACCAAGAAGGAAAGAACTGTTACTGAAGGTCAAGGTACTGTATTGGCTGCTGAAAGTAGACATTTCATCACCTTAGTAGACACAAAGGAGTTAGCTGAGAAAAAGAGAACCTGGCAAAAACAAACCTCTGATGCCAAAAGAGACGAAAAAAGATATGCTAAGAATGCTAATAACCAAATGTTCTACAGAGATCAATTATTGCAATAGGCTCTTATATATCAAAAGTTTCATTCGGATGTTGTTTTGTATAAATACATGCTTTTCAAAGTAGTATGCCATTAAATCCGATTAAATCTCGGACCTACGTTAAATGCATCTTTAATTTTTTAGACTGTGCTAAATTGAAAAAAAAAGGACTCTCAAAGAGGAAATATTTACTAGCCATAAGAAAAAAAACCAAGTCTTATATAAATGCTAA
The DNA here is from genome assembly GCA_037102615.1 of Hanseniaspora uvarum. Lineage (NCBI taxonomy): Eukaryota > Fungi > Ascomycota > Saccharomycetes > Saccharomycodales > Saccharomycodaceae > Hanseniaspora > Hanseniaspora uvarum. Next base: position 590,873 of record BTGA01000002.1, on the reverse strand, counting down.
GGAGTGAAAACCTTAGAAGGGATTTTCATTAATATACATGTTTTGGATTCAATGTTTTTATGGTTAGGAGTTAAGAATAAGACCATATACCATCACTTAATTGAAAACACCGTTTATTTCTAGCTTATTACTTGCTTTTTTTTTTTCTTCTTTTTTTGATATAACAATCGGTACCATTTTATCTCCCCATACGCTCTTAAATACAATCAAATATAAATGTTAAAAGTAATATTATCCTCTACACTCAGCAGCATAGTGCAAAAAAGAAGCGAAGAATGTAAAGGAAGTTCACAAGAATGTGAAAAACCAGCTTCTTCTAGTTATACAAAAGCTATTATTTTGGGTGTTTTAATACCAGTAGCTGTGATAGCGATCATTTTTGGAGGAATATTCATCCATTTGAAAAAGAAATCTAAAAGAGAACAAATGGAAATGCAAGAGGACCCTGATTTTGATGGTAATCTAGACTTTTATGAATACGATACCCCACAAATCGCCAATACTTTCAATCAAGTCAACAACGACAACTTTTTGCTAAGCAAAGAAAATGATCTAGATTATGAGAAAGAAGCCGAATATGAGGCCAATAATAACAGATATAACTCCGCCTCTCGAACACAAGCTGAACATTCCAACCCTTTTGATTAGTTGCTATATATTTTTATTCTTATCCTTATTTCTTAAAAGTCTCTATAACCAGCTGAACGCTTATATTGTCTACTGGGGTTTAATGTTTATATATAAGCACGTGATAACAAGCATGCTGAAACTTTTCACTGGAGAGGTTATGTTTTTCTTCAGAGTTTTTTTTAAAAAATACAATCATAAATGTTGATAAAAGTCATTAGGTTTGTAAAGACCCAATCACTAGTTGACATTGACGATCTCTGTATATTGAAAAATCACTTTTGCAACTTTTTGTTTTGTTTTTAAAAAAAAAGTATGAAAAGTCTTAATCTCATTGTTTTACATGTGCTTCAAGTTCTCACCATAGTTCTGTTTTGTGTAGGGTACTTTCCTAGAAAACCTATTCTTAATGACATAGCATCTTTTTTACCAAATGATACAACAAGATCAAAGCCTGCTGTATTTGATAAGTTGATTGTTGTTATGATCGATGCTCTGAGATCCGATTTTCTGTATGACAAAAACTCAAATTTCAAGAACTTGCACAGTATATACAATCAGGGGCATGCCATGGGATTCACTGCATATGCCAACCCGCCAACAGTTACTTTACCAAGATTGAAGGGAATTCTGACAGGATCTACACCAATATTTTTGGATGCGATTTTAAATGTAGCCGAAGGTGATGATTCTTCTAACTTAAAAGACCATGATTCTATACTGAAACAATTTTATTTATCTGACAAAAAAATTAACTTTTATGGTGATGATACATGGTTGAAATTGTTTGGGACTGATATGTTCAATGACTATGAAGGCACAACTTCTTTTTTTGTGAAGGACTATACTGAAGTTGACAATAATGTCACTAGACATATTGAACCCAATTTCACACACAAAAACAACTGGGACATTCTTATTTTGCATTATTTGGGTTTAGATCATATAGGACATGCCATGGGCAGTTCACCACCTGAAATGGGATTGAAACAAGCCGAATTAGATGGCATTATAAACGATCTGTATAACAAAAGTGACGAGAATACATTGATGTTGGTACTAGGTGACCACGGAATGACTGACTCTGGTAACCATGGTGGTTCTACTGACAGTGAAACCCATGCTGGTATGTGTTTTATTAGTAAGAAGTTTAATTTGCATCAAGAACAAACATTACCTATTGAAAAGAAAGAAAATGATTTTAAGTATTTGAAAATGATACAACAAGTTGATCTTGTTCCTACATTGATGTCTTTATTCAACTTACCTGTGCCAAAAAATAATGTCGGTGTTGTCATCGAAGATATTTTAGATGTTTTCATGAGTGAAACTGATAAAAAACTATTTTTGAACAGAAACCAAAAACAATTATATGAACTTTTAAACAACTCACCAAACGAAGACAAAAATATTTACGGAAATGAAATACAAGTGATGAAACAGCTACAAGGAGAGTTGATGGATTCTTCCACAAATTATAACTATCCTTTAATCTATACTTCTTTGTGCTTGAGTTTTATTTTGATACCTATGGTGTTTTTTTACACAATAGATTTAGACGTGCAATATTTAAGTGTAGTGGCTTTATCCTTGATTTTAGGTATTTCCTCATTTGCTACAAGTTTTATAGAAGAGGAACATAAGGTATGGTACTGGCTATTAGTGTTTGCTTTGGTGTCAACAACATTTTTATTTAACAAATTTGAAATTAAAACCACTGCTATAACCATAGGCTTACTGTGTTGTTCAAGAATAATGAAATCTTGGAATAATAGTGGCCAAAAATACTTTTTTTATGATCTAATAAGTAATCATTTAAGAAACAATGAAAAGCTTTGCTGGTGGTTGATATTGGCAACATTAATTTTAACTGTAGTAACCTTTGATAAAAAGAACTACATTGGAGTTCTTTCAGCTTCATATCTTTCTTGGTTTATATTTGTTTACAAACTAAATTGGGAAAAGAAAAACTCATCATTAGATCTTTCCTGGATGAAATATTATGACTTGTTTGAAGAAAATGATGATTTAATACACACAGCAAAAAAGATCTTTAGCATTTTAGCCACACTGTTGGTTTTGGGAAAACTTCTAAAGAATAAATCTGAGAAATCTTGTAGTCAAATCAAATATGTGACATACTTTTTGATTATTCAATCATCAATAATCAATATTCCTATGTTTTCTATATTTATCATAACAGAATATTTGCTAGATGCTTCAAAATACAGTGAAAAAACTAAAATAGTTATTGAAATGATGTTGGAACATCTAATTTTCTTCTTCTTCGGAAATACAAACTCCATAGCCACTATTGATTTAATTAATGCATACAATGGGGTATCCAAGAATTATAAAATTGAAATAGTAGGGTTTTTAATGTTATGCTCCACCTTTGCTCCATCCATCTACTTTTCTCTACATCAATCAAAAAGAGACTATAACTTAACATTAAAATATAGCTTAGTTTTGAATAGCATATGGTCAGCTTTTTTTCTGCTGTCGTGTTTTATAGGAAGATACCATCTGTTTGTATGGAGTGTTTTCAGCCCAAAGCTATGCTACTACCTAGCCTGGAATGTATTTATGCACTTAATAGTCAAGGTTGCTTTACCTTTGATTATATTTTGAGAGTATATATGAAACTCATACTTAATAACTGAATCTAATTGTATTTACCCGGATCAATGTTTTTATTACTTTTTTAGGAATTGCTCGACTAGTTGAAAATTTTTTTCCCTCTTTTGGTAAAGTGAAAAGTTTGAATTTTGTAAAAGTTGTTTCCCAATCATTCATTTGAAAGAAGATAACGAGGAATTAGCACCAAACCAGATTATATAGCCAAGCCAGCAATAAATCCAGAAAAAAAAAAAAAAATAATATGCTTTCTCTTAAATCTACCAAACTAATTTTAAGATTATCCATCAAACCAACAAACATAAGCAACATCTCTAAAAGATTCAATAGCACAACAGAGACTTCTATTTGTCCTGCCGGAACCTTGCTCAATTTGAAAATAAAAAACAAACAAGATGAACCTGTTGCATTAGAAGATAGTGAATATCCAGAATGGCTATGGACAATCACTGATGAAATAGCTGTTAAACCAGGTATGACAGTTGAGGAAGAATTAACAGCCAGAAAAATTGTAATTAACCATCAAAGAAGAACCCAAATCAGAAAGACTAACGATTTATTGAAGAAGAAATAATGATCGGTTAAATAGTATAAATGCATGTAGATAAATCAATCCTTTGAGCTTGATGAATATAGATCCTTTTTTTTTTTTTTAAACTTTTCATTTTAATAAAAATTTCAATTGAGCTTTTGTTGAAAATAAGCTGTAATCCTGTTTTTTTATCATTATTTCTTAAACTTATAGGACTTAAAAACATGCACGGCTGTTGGATATAAGCCTGGTATTGTCACTACCCCCTTATATCTCATCTGCCTACTTGTATAGTCTTGGACGAATCAATGCTTGTGATGACTTTGTTCCTACAGAGCGTCGGCTTTAACGGTCACGTGATATTAGCCTTTTTTGCTACTTTTTTTCCATTTCTTTTTTTTTTTTATACACTACGTGAAAAAGGTTTTTCAAATTGTAAACACAGCATATGGTTATTTTAATTCAAGTAATAAAGCTTTAAATTGGGAGTAATATGGGCCCATACAACATCTACAGCATCAATATCGAATTATTTTATTGATTGTTTGTATTTTTTATATTTTGACTAAACTATGAACTCAGCATTTGGTCAACCAGCATTTGGCCAAAGTACCTTCGGGCAACCTCAATTTGGGAGCTCAGCAAATAATGCTTTTGCACCAGGAAATAGCGCCAATTCACAGGGTTCAAGTGCATTTGGTACTCCAAGCTTTGGTTTAAACAGCAATACTCAGCAAACACCAGCGTTTGGACAGCCAGCTTTTGGTGCAAACAGTGGATCATCAGGTGCTCCCGTATTTGGCCAACCGTCCTTTGGAAGCAATACAAGTAATCCATTTGGCCAAACAGGTGCTAATGCAAGCCCTTTTGCACAAACTGGATCTCAACCCTCTCCATTTGGAAAAACAGCCTCGAGTAATACATCTTCTCCATTTGGTCAGCAAAGTGGTAATGCATCATCTACAGCAGCTACAACATCTCCATTTGGACAACAAACTGGAAATACATCTTCTATAGCAGCTACAGCATCACCATTTGGACAGGCAGCTTCTAAAAATACTGCTTTGCCTTTTGGCCAAGTAGCAGCTACTGCAAAACCTACGCCATTCAGTCAAACTGACAACAAGAATATTGCCGGCACATCTCCATTCGGACAAGCAGCAGCTAACCAAAATGGAACATCTCCATTTGGACAAGCGGCTACGAGTGCTTCCACAGCCTCGCCATTTGGACAAGCAGCTAGTACCACCAATAAAGCTTCACCATTTGCTCAAGCTGGAACTGTGCCTTCTCCGTTCGGGCAAACAGCCAAAACCGAAACTTCTGGTTCTGCAGCATCTGCTTTGAATTCTAACATTACCAAGCCTTCCATTTTTGGACAAGCTAAAGCAGAAGACGCCAAGCCTTCCATTTTTGGACAAGCTAAAGCAGAAGATGCCAAGCCTTCTATATTTGGACAAGCTAAAGCAGAAGATACCAAGCCTTCTATATTTGGACAAGCTAAAGCAGAAGATACCAAGCCTTCTATATTTGGACAAGCTAAAGCAGAAGATACCAAGCCTTCTATATTTGGACAAGCTAAAGCAGAAGATACCAAGCCTTCTATATTTGGACAAGCTAAAGCAGAAGATACCAAGCCTTCTATATTTGGACAAGCTAAAGCAGAAGATACCAAGCCTTCTATATTTGGACAAGCTAAAGCAGAAGATGCCAAGCCTTCTATATTTGGACAAGCTAAGACAGAAGATGCCAAGCCTTCTATATTTGGTCAAACTGCCACCCCAGGCTCAAAACCATCCATATTTGGACAAACAAATGATAAAACAAGCAACAGTATTCTGTCTGCAGACTCAGCTAAAACTGAAAATAAAACATTATTGTCATCACCTAAGAAGACTGCACCAAGAGGATTGTCCGGGGCTTCACCAACAAAAACAAATATTTCTGAAAGTCCATTAATTTCTAACTTAGAAAAACCTAAAGAACCTAAAAAGCCAGAACTAACTGCAAAATTCTTGGAGACTTTGAAGACATTAAGTATTAAGGAAGAATTGACTGAAAAAGTTGTTGTTAAAGATTTCAAAAAAGATACTAGCTTAATTAAAGATTTCAAGCCAGTTAATTTTGATATTAACAGGAGCTTATTTGCCAATAATATTGTTGAAGAAGCTGTACAAAGTATTTTAAGCAAAGATCATAATCAAGAATTTTTGCAGTATGAGTTAAACAATTTCTTGTTTGATCATGCAGGTAAAAAGGTCATGTGTAAAAATTTTATTCATAGTAATGGAAACACAGTTTACTATAATGCAAACAACGAAGTTTTATTATTTGAGAAAGGAAATATCAAGAAAATTCATGTTAACAAGAATTTGAGATTGGAGAATTTCGAAAACTGGCAAATTTCCTACAACGGAGAAGACTTGCTGCTATTCTACTACAAAGGCGCTGAACAAAGTAAATTCCATATTTTAGATATAAAGATTGATAATGTATCTACATTGAAGACTAAATTCACCAATGGTATCAAAAAGTTATCATGGCACCCATTGGCCAATAATTCTGTGGTTACATTCATGACAAATGATAATGAGTTATATCAGCTGAATGTTTGGACAGGCCAATTGCTACACATTTCAAAACAAATATTGGGTTTTTATGATGAACAAGGCACTAAATCTTTAAGAAGCGTATTTGATACTCTACAATCTGAAAATGACTTTGACTTCTCCAATATTACAAACTTTGAACTATCAGATGATGGCTGGAAGCTTTACTTAATTGATTCAGTTGAAAACAATATCTACGTCATTTATCCATTTGTTCCATTGTCTAACAAAATGTTTACCAAAAAAGATAATCTAGAAGAAATGCGTGAAGAGTGCTATTGGCTGCAAACAGAATACCAGATTGATCATCATGTAGATGAAATAGTACAAAAGGACATTGAAGAATTTTTGTTTGACGAAAAATGGATCAATTCTGAGCAGAATAAGAACGGAGATGAAATGATGAGTTGCGAAGTAGCTGAAGACTGGTATTTGAACATGGGTGTTCAAGGGCCTATGACATTTAGTAATTTCCCTGTCAATCTTTACGAGCATTCTTTAGTTGATATGAAGTGCATAAGTAATACACACAACTTGATTAAGCAAATATTGGTTTTATTGTATAGTAATGGGCAAACTGTTGTTGTCTTTAATACAAATGATCCTGTGATATTTAGAAATAATTGGAAAACATTAGTGCTTGACTTACCCGAGCTTCAACACTTTGAATTCTTTGAAAATAGATTAAAATACGAAATCAAAGAGTTCTTACCTAGTCATATCAATGAGGGTTGTTTAGCTGTTACAAAAAATAATGAGGTTGTTTTATTGAATTTCTTAGATATCTTTTGCAGATTTGAAAGTGTTTACTTCCATGACCATAAAGAAGACATATTTGAAAATCCTTGTGAAACTTCATTGCTATTAACATTAAACAAGAATCTTAGCGAAGTATTATTTTTAAATGATAAAGATGTTTTATACTTTGATGAATCAAAGAACAAGTTATCCACTTTAACATATCCTTCATTTAAATATGTTCAAGGTAGAGAGTATTCCACAAAGAGTAACAAAAACGAATTTTTAAGCAATCTTTTGAGTGATGTTATTCATGAAGATGCTAGCAAGGATGAAGTTAAACCACTGTCAAATGTTAGTACATCATGTTTGATTACTTATTTGAGCTTATTATCACAGTTCCAAGAAGAAATCAACAAATTAAGATCTATTGATACTGTCAGCAACCTGCCTTTATTGAATTTATCCGAAGATAAACCAGAAGAATTATTATCATCTATGGAAAAGGTTGGATATTCCATGTCAAAAGCTTTATCTTTGTCATATTCATTGCAAACTTGGATGCGTATATGTTTAGCTGAATTCAAGAATACATTAGATGACAATTTACATAATAGATTAGTAGATAATAATACTATTGAAGAATTAGTAAATAATATTAAAAACATCAGTGATGACTACGAAGGCACCTTAAAAGAATGGGAAAAAAGATTAGCAAGATTACAATCCATTAAAGAAAAAGTTAATAATGTCGAGAAGTTATCTTTGGAAAATGAAAGAATAGATGCTTCTGTATTGAAAAAGTATAAATCAACTATAGACAGTAAAGTATTAGACACATTGAAGATGATGGAAAAAATGAGAGACTTTGAAAAAGATATCAAATTTTTATTTATGAAGCTGTCTAATGATTTAGATGATTCTACAGAAGACCAAGGCTTGATAACAAAATTGAATAAGATTCAAATAATTGATGAAAACAAAAAACCATTGGTTAAAACTGGAAAGGATTTACTATTTTCATTAGGACCTTAATATATACAAATACTTAAAAATCAGTTACTCTGCCGTTATAAGCCCAATCACCATATTTTAATGGATCTTGCTTAGGACCATTAACTTCACCAGTTTTCGGATTTACATTACCTTCGAATTCTGGAATGGTATTAGTTGAGTATGTTTTGGCAGTGGAAGACTTTTCCTCTTCTAAACCTTTAAAGTTCTTAATTTGTTCTTGTCTTTCAGTGATTATTTGTTCCAGTTCTTTTGTATTTTGCAAAGGTTCGCTGGTATTCAATTTTTCGTTGTATTCTTCAAATATGATTTCAGCATTAGCCTTTTTGATAAGACCTTCAAATTCTAGTTGGTCTTTCAAAGGTAATTTACGTGGTGCTGGTTGTTTTTGGACGCTTCCAGAAGCAAATTTTTTAAACATATCAGTTCCATAACATCTGGGCTTGAGTTTAAATATGAATGTGTTTAGTCTAATCATTGTATGCAATGCGTGGCTGGGAGAGTTGAAGTTGCTGTTGTATGGTATATGTCTTTTGTAAGAGTGAGATGCTTGAAAAAAGAAAGACGAAATCAAGATCAAGCCAGACTGCCTGTCTATCTCCGAATAAGTGCTCTGCCGGATATAAGAAACACAAAAATCCCAAATCCAAAGTACTTGGTAGCGCTAAATTTTAAAAAAGTCACGTGACAATTGCTATGCTTCTCTGCACCCAGGTCACGCCAAGCCTTACTCAGCACTCGCTTATTCCCGTCGTTTATTGTATCCACATATTCCAAAAGTTACACACTTTTTGTTTTCTAGTTATCACCGTGGCGTCACTTCACTAGATTCCCGACTCAATAATATGCGTTTCTATTACATTCCCATACATTACTATATAACTAGCAACCAGAAGTAATCATAAAAAAAAAAAAAAAAAAATTCATGTTGAAATTAAACCAAATTCGCCAAATGTCTAACAATTTAAAACCGATAGTTGCCAATTCTTTATTCACAAACATACCTAAGGATGTTTGGACTACTACAGCAGAAATCACAGCAAAGGCTAAACAAAATCCAAAAAACGCTAATAGAGAAATGATCTCTTTAGGCCAAGGGTTTTTTTCATACTCACCGCCTCAATTTTTATTGGATGCCACTTCTAATGCTTTAAATTCAGATCCTTTGAATAACCAATATGCCCCAACCAGAGGTGATTTAAGATTAATTGAATCTATCAAGAACTACTACAACAAGATTTATCACAATACACTGGAAAACAAACATATTACCATCACTACTGGTGCTAATGAAGCTATTTTATCAATTTTGATTGGTTTATTAAACCCAAACGATGAAGTCATTGTTTTAGAACCTTTTTTCGACCAATACATATCGAATATTCAAATTCCACAAGGTAAAATCAAATATGTTACTATCCATCCTCCAACTGATTTAAGCCAAGGTAAACATTCTGGTAATGATTGGAAAATTAACTACGAGGAATTAGAATCAGCTATTAGTGAAAAAACCAAAATTTTAATTTTGAATACTCCGCACAATCCAATAGGTAAGATATTTACCGAGGAAGAACTAGTTAAGATTGGTGACATTTGCTATAAACACAACATCAAGATCATATCAGATGAAGTTTACGAGCAATTGTACTTTGATGAAAAAATCGGTTTCCCTAGAATTGCCACATTGGACCCAAAGTATGCTGACATTACTTTAACTGTTGGATCCTTTGGCAAGGCCTTTTGTGCCACTGGACACAGAGTCGGTTACATTATTTCTAAAAATGCTGAATTATTAACATATCCTGCTGCTGCTCATACCAGAATTTGTTTTAGTACACCACATCCTCCACAAATTGCTTGTGCTGAGAGTTTAACTTTAGCAAGTGAAAATGGCTACTTTGAAGATATGAGAGTCAATTACAATGACAAATTCCAAAAGTTGATGAAGGTATTTGATTACTTGAACATTTCTTATACCATTCCTCAAGGTACTTATTTCATCGTAGCTGACTTTTCTAAGGTTAATGTGCCTTTTGAAACTTATGATTTCCCATTAGAATTGCAAAACAAACCAAAAGATTTTAAATTATGCTATTGGTTAGCTGTAGAATTAGGAATTGTTACTATTCCAACCACCGAATTTTTCACTGAGGAATATGTCAAAAAGAATCCATCTGTTGAATACTTATTAAGATTTGCTGTTTGTAAAACTGATGATTACATCGACAAGGCCTGTGAGAGATTACAAGAGTTAAAGCCATATATGAAATAGACAGTACTTTAGTTTGAAATTATATATAATTAAATAAACAAGTTGAATTACACTTACAATGAAGTTCCTTCTTATGTGACTCATAATCTTTATTGACTATATTTATATCCGATATGTTGCACGTGATTTTTCACTTTTTTTATGCTTCATTTTTTTATATAGGAAGCTATAAAACATCATATTCATTATTCTCTTTAACACCTTATCTAAAACAAGATAATATAAATTCAAAAAACCCAGTATAAAAAAAAAAAAATACACTACTAACACTTATTCCCAAGATGGATTCATCAACGATTGAGTTAGATAATTTGCTAAATATCGTTAGAACCAAAGATAATGGCATATCATCACAAAAAGAATTGAATCATATTCAAAACAAAGCCTTGAATGAAGTTACTTCGAATTTAAGAAATAGAGACTATCAAACTTATCTAGGATATCTTATTCAATTTTTGTCTATGGAAAGTGAGACTGAATGGAATCTTAACAATCAATTTCATGTAGATGTGATTGAATTTGTTGAAACCATTTTAAAAGTCATGGATACTTCCATGTATTCCAAATTGAGAGAAGATTTGAGAATTAATGATATTATAGATGAAAAAGAATTTGATTTGTTTACCATTCCTACTCTTTCAATTTTTATGAAGACAAGCACTAAAGATAATGAATTAGATAATTTGAATATTTTAAAGTATTACTGTAGTTTAAAAGAAAACTACAATAACGATAGTGATTATTCAAAGAATGTATATTTAAAAAAAGTCAGTCTTTTGGAAAACTATATGAATTCATTAAAAGCTAACAATAAAGATGAAATTTTAAAATTAGTGCCTTTTATAGAAGAAAAGTTTATTAGTATAGCTATTGATGAAAATAGTTCTTCAGAAAAGGAAGAAGAATATTATGACTTTATAGGCAAAAAATGTTACCTAAGCTCTTTAGCTTTATCTGTTATAACAAAAGACTACTATAACAAATTTGACTTAAAACTGCTGTTTTTAGATTATGATCTTGTAACATTGATCAAAGATTACAAAATAATTGAGTTTAACTTAGTTATTCAATTTTACACTCAATTCTTTATAACAACTTCAAAAAGAAAATCATTATACAAATTTGTTAAAGAAATCGGCATGAATAAAAAAATCGCTGATTTATTGGATATTTTAACAAATGCTGATGATTTTTCTTTGATAGAATCATACTCCAAATCTTACATATTCCAAATTATTAGCAAGGTTTCTATACTTGACAATAAGCTCTTATTTGACTTATTCCAAAAGAATCAAATAGACCTTTCCTCAAAATCTGAATATAAGTATCTTTTAGATTTTTACTCATTTTTGGATCCTGGGTTTATTTTGAAGTATTATAAAAAAGACATAAAACTTTTGTTCAAGGTGGATTACTTTGTTGAAAGAGTATACAGCTATGTTTCCGTAATGAGAAATATTTGTTCCAATGAAGAACTTTGGTCATTTGTCATTGAACCTATTGTCTCCATATGTAAAAGAACTCTTCCTTTGTTAGAAATATTGGTTCTTCTTGACAAGTTCAGTCAGTATGAACATTGTTTACTAACATTGCTGAGACAAGAAACTTGGATGTTTCAATATCTGTACGGAGAACTTTTAGACGAAGAGCTTGTAGTGCTTAAGGAAAATATACTTAACAATCTGATCATAAAGCATGGTGAGTTTGTGAGAGAAACAAATCCAGAAATGCATAAAAAATTAAAGGAATATGTCTTTGGTAATGATCGTGAAGCTAAAGTCAGTGTAGCAACAATGACTAAGTAATTTAGGAAATTATATATAAAGAAAAACTTTGTATTTTAGATGTTATATTTGATGAAATATTAAACAGCATAGCTATATTGCTCAAGTATAGTCACTTATGTTTTTCCACTTTTCTTTGTCGTATTCGGATACCAGTACTTTAGGATAGTCAAATGATTTGTCACTAATCTTTCTGTATTCCTCTTGATCTTCAATCAACTCATTGTTCAAAATTATGTTACTCTTATTTGTAGTAGAAACAGTCTTGATACTGTTAAATTCTTCATTGTTGATATTTTTGTAAGGTGTAGTGAAATCAATTTTTCCATTGTCGTCAATATCAAACGAAATATTCGATAAAGAAAGCTTGTGACTAATACTCTTTTTAGCAAATCTATTTCCATTTATAAACATACTTTGACTGTTTTTTTTGTGCTTATATGTATTAGTACTTTGTTGGCGCTTTGGACTTAAAGAACTTAAAGAAGTGGTTTTTTTATGTTTTGGCATCATTAAAGAATTCATTGATTTTGTTGGTGAATAGTTGAAATCATCAGAAAAAGCTGAGTTCATCATATCATCATCAACCATAGCTATCGACTTCGTGTCTAAAGAAAGCTGATTTTTTTTATGTTTATTTATTGTTAGGAAATCATCTAGTATATCTATAACATCTTTCTTTTCATTACTATGTTCATCAGTGAAAATATTTCTAGCGGAACTTTTGTTCTCGCAGTTCTCAGCAATGTTAATATCATTAACCACTCCGTCTATGGTATATTGACGATCCAAGTGACCAGCAACATCCTCTTTTCCAAATAGGGTCTGATCTAAATGAATGTTATCATTTTCGATAAGTAGTTGCAAATTGTTGTGAAACTTGTTAGGAATTTGAGACAAATCCTGCTCATTGGAGCTCGTACTGTTTTCTGAATTTATTCTGCTTCCACTATTATACCCTCTATGTGGATTATTATTAACAATTTTGCCTTTTAACAAGGTCATGGATTTTTTGGATGTCAATCTTGGCGGCAAAAGGCTTGTGTTCATTTTCGTCATTGCATTATGCTCTGCAGCAATTCTTCTTTCAAAAGATTCATTAATGTTAGTTTTGGACAAAAAGTCTCTACTGTTATCGATATCTAGCATTACCGATAAAGTATGGTGCAAGTCATTTTGGGAATTCACATTTATATTAGATGAATTGTTATAAGTTTCCAAGTTCTTGTTTGCAAAAGAGATATTCATTTCCTCATCTTTCACACTTATATTTGAATGACCAGACTTCTTTTTCAAAACTTTCGAAAAAACCCGTTTCCATCTTGCGTTTGTGTTTACATTGTGTATTTTTTGTTTACCATGTTCTTCACTTTCAGAATTGACAGCATCCATAAAATCATAATCACAAGTCAGTGTTTGTTCTGAAGACTTGTTTGCAAGTACTCTTTTATTTTTCGTTGGTATTCTCATTGGCTTCATAATTAAGGATTCTGGATCTTGCATATCATATCTTTGATTATCCGAATTAAAAGAATATAATATTGAAAAAAATGTCAGCTGCTGTAAAATTATAAAAGCTAGATCAATGACTACTAAATGTTTGATAGATTGTGAAGATTCTTCAATTATTTTGTTGCCTTTGGATATTAACTTATCGATAAATACAATACTAGAGCCGAAATTTAAAAAGTTTAAAATTATCAAACATATTAAAGAATTGTTTTTGAAATTCCTTTTATAATAAGAAGAAGAAATATTGTCAAGTCGTAGTAAACTAGAAGTATTTAATTCTGTAAATAAATTCAGTATAGTAATTAAAAGCGAAGATATTGATATTATCATCAATGATATTTGTTTATCGTTTGTTTTTTTGATTATAAAAATAGAGATTATTCCTATAATCAAACTAGAACATGTGTTGATGACATGAACTATGTTTATAATGTCTTTAAGATTAAACAGTGCCATTAACTACAAGTATATGGTGTAATAATCTATATGTTTCTTTTCTTCAATCTATCAATCACTTTGAACATTTTTCATATATATATATATTTTTTTTTTTCTTGTATTTCCTGCATAGTTTTAAATTTTGATCCGTAAACAACAACGCCAAATAAAAGGATACTTCGGTGATCTGTTGATTCTCCCCTTTTTTTTTTTTTGGTACGGATTGAACATGCCATACAAATCACGTTTTTTTTTTTTGGTAGCGCATACTTTATATATCCGCTGAACTTCAATGCTAAACTAATGATATCTTATCTTTAAGTTATTCCCTTGTTCTATACATATCAATCTCAGCTTGTTTGAAGTATCTACGGCCATCTTCGTCATATATAACTAAAGATAAATAGCTTTTAACGGAAAAACTGCCTAGATCTATGCTTGGAAGTAGATTGTACCCACTCAAAAATAATCTTATGGGGATTGTTTCTCCCTTGACGGGAGATCCATCCATGATTTCATATGATATGGGAACAGTCTCGCAGACTTTTGATTTAGTGCTGTTATTAGTAGTTTCTCTGGTGATGAGACACAATTCCATTTTTTTAATTTTTAACCTATTCAATAGGAAATATATTCTACCTAGTATCAAGTCATTAAGAGTATAGAAATTCTTGCCAAACTCAAATTCTATGTGTAAACAATTTTCTATACCGATATCTAACTTGATGGGTTTGGGCTTTAAGTTAGTAACATCATCATACAAATTCACCCAAATTTTCTTGTATTTAGTAATTGGGGCCTTGTTAAGTAGATTAACCTTAACTTTTAGATAATAATTCAAGTCTACGTTGATACCTTTATAACTGTTATACTGTTTTTGACAGTTTTTAAAATTGAAATGTGTTGTTTGTGTGTTTAGAAGATCTCCTGGAGCAAACAAATCTGCTGTAAGTTGCAAAAAGGTGTTGTTATTTGTTGGTGAATCCCTTATATCTATACCTCCAATTAATGATATTGTTATACCTTGATGCTCTACTCTTTTGCCTTCTCCACGTACACGTAATGTGATTGTACCGCTAATACTCTCACCATCTTCGTAAATGGGTATTTTTTCCACTATGCCCTTTTTGTTGTTAACTATTTCATGACATTCCTTATTATCCTCGTTATCTAAGTTGATGTCGATGTCCAAAGAAGGCCTAAAAAACGAACTCATGATAAGGTATATGGTACTGGTAATTAGTGTGTCGTCATTTACATCTTCGTTACACAAAAACAACCTAGAAAAAAAATACATCCGCGAAAGCGTTTAAAAAAAAAAAGCAGGGCAAAGATTTTATTTCCTTATCAGCGGAGATAATACATTAAATGTGAAGCTTCCAGGAGGGTTCCCTTGACACTCATATTCAATATACTAGTAGAGTTTAATAGGCGTAATTATATATATACATGGTTAATTGTTACACTATGATTCTTTTCTTGGTAATCGCGTTTAATGTAGTGATGATGTAGTGATAATGCAGTTATAACTCAATCATATAGACTAGAAACGGAGGATGTATCATACAATTTCAAATCACCAACGATTCTTTGGTCGATTTCAATAGGTTTGACCCATTCACTTCCCTTTTCAACACCTCTTTTGACCCAACTACTTGGCCAGTTATCTTCTTCTATATCTCTTCCTAAAGTATCTAATTCGGTAGAGTTTTGAATACTATTAACTTCTTGTTTGATTAAAGATAGAGTCTTTCTGAAATATTCATCAGCAGCATGTCTTTGATGGAAGAAATTATATATTCTCCAAGGCCAATTTTTTACACCATAAAGCACTCTTTGGGGTATTAATAGTATTGGTTGTTTATAGAATAAGTTGATACCAGTTTCTGGATCTTTGAAGTTGTTTTCAATGAATTCCTTAGGTGGATACTCAAATTGCTTAGTATCATCTAACTTATCTTCAATGAAATTAGCTTTAATGAAATCTGGCATGGACAACTCATCTACAGGCTTATCAGGATACAATTTTTGTTGGTTTGCTCTCCAATCATCCTCTTTTTTCTTTAAATAATTAGCACAATATTCCGTTTTTTCTACAGGCCCTAATAAACCTTCTTGAATCCCATTCAAATATTCTTTGAAAGCACCTCTACCTAAGCATACAACACCACCTACTTTAGAATCATCTTTTACTAAAGCATCTTCGTATATGATGGATTCATCTTTCAGTTCCTTATTTTTATAAAAAACTCCTAATACATTACTGAAATCATAAGTCTTGTTTAGAATATCTTCAACCAATGGGTCTACAAGATCTTCCTCTTGGTTTTGGTTTAAAGCGTCTATTTCATTCACTATTATCGCAGGAGCCACATTCTCGGTGTTCTTCTCTTCAACTGACATGGTCTTCTTGTATCCTCTCAACTCATCCGCTATTTTTTCTCTAATTTTGCCTTGTTCATCACCCAATACAAGATCATAATCCAAACCAGCAGAGTGTATAACTGGTTTCATGTATCTTCTCCAAACTTTCATAGTATTGTCTAAGTAATCATCAGGCAAAGGAGCAATGATAATTTTCAATTTTCTTAACTTAAGATTTGTAGGAACGTCTTTTATATCAAATTTATCGGCATCATTGAATTTTGAATTTTTCTCGATATTGATTTCATCCATTAATCTAGAGACTTCCTTCATGTATTTCAATCTAAGTTTCTTGATTTCATTCTGATCATAAAAATAACTACTTATTCCAGAACCGACTACTCCGAAGAATATTAACCAATTTCTTGATGGCAACTTTTTAGTGAATTTACTAAATGATGGAATCCCTAGTGCTCTAATGGCTGGGTTTTCATTCTTAGGCAATCTCATTTCCCAACTTGTTGTATTGGTTTTACTGTATTTTCATATTCAATTTAACCATTTAAATACCGAAATGATCATATAGAGAAAAAAAGAAACGAAATGAATAAATCTATAGAACTTGCTCCAAGGAGAAGGAAAAATTTTCCACGTTTTTTTTTCCTTCAAAAACAGTATCGAAATCGACATTGAAGAACTCAACCAAGAAAGAAAAAAAAAAAAAAGATGTTAGAATTGAAATGTATATAAGAATCATTCAGGATCGTTGTTAAGGATATTAGCTAAGGTGCTTCTTCTTCTATCATCCTTGGGGGTAGCTTGGTTTATGCTGTAGTTGCTTTTAAATACTCCGTTTTCTTGTTTATTTTGTAATCCCAGAGGGGAACTGAAATTATTTTTCATCACTTGAGGTAATTTTTTTATATTATTCTGTGGATTTGTCTGTACAAACGGCTGTCTGAACGTTATGTTGGATTGCCTGAACTTGTCATTCGTTATATCTGTATTCTGTTGTTGTAAAAAAAATTGGCTTGCTCTTCTTGAAACGGGTAGGATATTGCTAGGCATTGGAGTTTGATTTAATGTGAATATGCTGCTTTCTCTAGTTCTATTTCCTTTAACTTCCTCTTTGTTCAAAATTGGTAAGTTGTTGCTGCCAGATAATGCAGAATGCGTAATCGACACCCTATGTTGTTCATTGGTTGAGTTATTTGAAGCTGGCGAATAGTTTAGGTTATTTGGAACAAAACTATCTATAGATTGCATTCTTCCATTGATAATTTGGGGGATGAATTGCATACTACTGAATTTCGTCAAATCACTGTAGCTATTGCTTGTGGGCAATCCTGATTTCATGAATCCCATCATTCCATCCATTTGAGAAAAATCACTTTGGTTGTTATTGAAAATATTTTGGTTGAAAATACTAGTCTTGTTCGTTACATTGTGGTCATATGGTCTCAAGTTAGGCTGAACATAGTTGTTTGTAGGCATGCCTATCAAGTTGCCCTTGGCAAGCTCATTGGACATCCATTCATATTTAGGATTCATGTTCAGTCCATTTATGTGCATTGCTTGGTTGTTTCTATTATCTATGTTGATTGATGTATCCAAAGGCTGAATACTTTGGGAAGGCAATGAGACATCATTCCTTATGACTTTTTCATCTGGATTATCATTGGCTTTTAACTCTATTAGTTTCTTTTTCTCTAATTTGGCTTTTAATCTTTTCTTTTTGCCTTCTTTTAAATTCCACCAATTTTTAACAGTATTATCAGATCTTCCATTATTCAAAGATCTTGCAATAAATGCCCACTTCTTACCATGTTTTATTACCATGTAATTGATCTTTTCCCCTTCTTCTTCGGTAATTGGATCTTTGTTCAAGTTTGGCTTCAAGTTCTGATGGTACCTTTCTCTGCACTGCTTAGGAGTTCTTGTGAAAGGAACCATTTTTTTCGAAATATCTGTCCAGTTTGTTGTATCCCCTCCTAAATCCTCAACTATGCCCATAAGTTTTTCATCCTCTATCTTAGACCATGTCCCTTTTGTATGAGGTTTGCTATCGTTGCTGCTATCACCAAACCCTGGATTATACTGATTACTTTGATTACTCTCCATGTAATTTTCAGCGTGGTTGTTCATAACTGTTTATAGTATATTAAAATTTTATATAAACTCCGTTTTTTAGGTTTTTAATCTCTCTTTCAAACTCTTCAAATTACTCTTTATTCTATGAATTTAAAGACTGTAATTGTATTTTTTCGACTTTTTTTTCTTTCATAATTTCTCTTAAGTAAACAGAAAAAACAGGGAGCAAAAAAAAAAAGAAATTCAAGAGTTCTAAACCGATACTAAGTAAATCATTTTTTTTCTTAGAATTTAAAATAATGAATAAATGAAAAAATATAGTCATTCAAAGAGATACACTAAATGGGTGTTAATGAAACGATGAAACTTTGATATAGAGCTATATATATAGAATTTAGGATTTCCAGCTCGGTTTTATGTCACGTATTTCTCTACATAAGCTTTTCAAAGAGTCTTTGTCGAAAGTCGTAAACATGTCTTTCCCATTGTGGTTGCAGTAATAGAATAATCTGAATATGGAATCAACATCAGGGTCAATTTTGTTCAAATCTATGGTTCCTTTGCTTCTTTGGAAGTACCATTTGTTAACAACATTGACTTTTCTACTTCTCCAAACTAGACTTTCATCATTGATTCTATTAAACATTTCTATAAACATTAAATCCGATATGCCTAATGAACCTTTCAAGTGCGGCAACACGCCGAGTTTATCCAAGTAGATTATCTCTCCTTCGTTATATTTCTCATATGTTAGTATCCCTATACCTTCGTAATCCCCTATAATTATTATCATGAAGATATTTCCATTTATTCTGTCCAAGTAATGATTCAAGTCCAACTCTCTACCAAAGGATTCTTTAATGATATTTTGCATTTTGTTCAAGTCTAATTTCTTGTCAGCCTCCTTTCCTGCTTCTTTGGTATAATACTTTTGTGGTAAACCAATACTATTATACTGAGTCAGCAATCTATTCTTGAATATCTTGATATCAACACCTTTTTTCAATACAGTTGTCTGAAGATTTTCATCTAATTCTTTTTTATGATTGATCCCCATTTCATACCACTTTTTGTCTTTTGTTGTCTCATAATCTTTCAGCATTGGTAAAGAGCATGATAGCAATGCTCTATCTGTTAAGATATTGTGTATGATTGGATTGTTGTTTTCAATTGCCCTATATGACGTGATCAATCCAGTTGAAGACAATGGCAATATATCCAAACTCTCCTTCATTAAATCCAAATTAAAAATGGCTTGTTTAACCACATCCAAACCATGCTTATCCTTTTCTATCAATTCCATATTCTTTTCTTCAATTTTACTTAACTTATCATTCAGCTCTTTTTTCGATACTTCGTACTCATCCTTCATGTTCATAAAAATATGCGAGTTCCAACTTCTTGCTTCATAAGGAATACCACCATTCTTGTTCAAAATTATGATTTTCTCCAAGGAACCTAAATTTCTGCTTATATTTTTTATAAAATCAACCAGTTGATTCTTGCTATTTTCCTCTCCTAATCTATACATAATCATTCTCTGTCCTATTTTGTTCGTAGACGTAGGTTTGTAATTTGGCGGAACATAGTCTAAATTCGGCATTGTTGTACAATTCAGCAAATCCGAAATCTTATAATAATTCAAAAGTTTCATTTCCTTGTTCTCGTTCATCTCTCTATCCAGCAACAGCATGATCGGAGATACTCCTAAGTTCAATAACTTATTCAAATTTTTCTTAACGGATTGTTCGTGTTGTAAAAGTTCATTCACATCTTCCAAAATAATCAAGGATATGTTGTTTTTGTTACCGTTTAAATCATATTTTTTCAAATAGTCTTTAGCCTCACGTTTTGTTACTGTTGATTGTAGAATCGTTGTGATGAACTCTCTTTTGAACTTCGCATCATTCGTATAACTTCTGGTCAATGTTAATAAACTTTGAATCTTGAACATGTTACTTATTCGAACTGTTGATGTTCTTCAGTAGACGTGTGTTTTATATCTTTATATATTAATTTTGGTGTTTAAACCTTTTAATTTCTTTTAATAATCTTAATCATAATCAAATGATTAACAAATTATGTGTTTAAAGTTGATCTCAAAGTTAATTAGTCACATTGTATGACCATGCGTAAAAAATCGCTATATAATACATATATTGGTATTTTTCACCGATCACCGTTTTTTGAAAACCCCGAAAATTACATATCCGTCGATTTCGCTTGTTATTTTTGTAGAGAGAACTTTATTCACTTTATTCAAATTATTCACTGTAATGTAGGGATGCTTAATGAGCATTGAACACAACTACTTGCGGTTGTCAATTATTCGATCTAGCTCAAATTCTATCTGGCACCGTGTTTTTATTAATGGGATATAATGCCACGTTGATCTTTCACCAACAGACATCCAGTAGTTTATGTTGTCTAGTCTTCCTTCTATAATCCTGAATATAGAGATGTCGGAGATACTGGGGACAATAGTCATGTTATCACAGTAATTACTCGGAATTCGTTCATCTACAGTCAACTTTCTAATCCACTGGTTCAATATACCCAAATCATCCATCACTTCTATTCTATGCTTGAATTCCATAGCCAGTAAGCTTTTGAACTTCCTTTCAAGCTGATATATCCATTTTGTGGAGATAAATGGTTTTTGGTATCTGGTATATGTGTTTATATCAAAGTTTTCGTACAAGTCCTCTTCTTCAACTTGTGAGCTTCTTCTTATATTTTTCAAATAAGATTTAGAATACTGATAGTATTTGGATACATTAATTTCATTTTTTAAATCATTAACTAGCAAACTCGATAAATAAGGTCTCGCCAACGATATGATGAAGTTATTCACGTTGTAAAGTTCTGTTAACTTTTCATAAGCTGTTTTCTTTTCACCAGCAAAGATCTTAGAGTAATTGTTATCTGAATTAGAGTCGTTGTATCTATCTGGAGACAAGTATTCTATCTTAAAATTCTTTGTGATCAAATAATCTTCAATTTCACCTTTGAAGTTTTTACAAAGTAGCTTACAATTGGGCACCATTTCCGACCCCAAAGAACAATCTATGGCTGATGAGATAATAACATTTGGAGTTGTTATATGATTTAATAAAGTTGGACAGGTTATTACATATTCCTTTGGGTAAATCACTATGTTATATTTGTAGCCTGTTAATTCAAAAGCTTCTTGAAATGTCATTTTTTTACATATTCTCAGCTTTACGTACTTGTAAAACAAAAAGATATCTTTAGAATAACCTTTAAAAATAACATTTGTAATCATCTTAGTCATGTTCAAATCAGTATCCACACCATCGTCTAAAAATTTCAAATCTTGTTGTCCATATCCGCATTCTTTCAATAATTCTTGCTCCTCATTGATTAATTTATTTATAACATATTCATCTTCGTTAAGAACTTTATTTACCTCTTCAATTGGTAAACAACATATTATAGCAGCCATGCAAGCACCCATAGAAGATCCGGATATAATCTTGGGTAAATAATTATTGTTGAATAAAGCTTTGAATACACCTAAATGATATAATCCGAACAATGAACCACCATTTAGAATCAATGCTGTGTGGCCTAATGATAAATTACAAGTGGAAAAATAACTTGTTTCAACTAAATTGTGTTTGTCTAAGTCATCCAAAATCATATTACATTTTTTCAATAGCACCTCAATCAATTTTTTAGTTCCAAGTAACGATTTGCTGTATAATGAGACATCCCCGATGTTGGCAAAGTTACGTGTCATAAAAGGTCCATCTGTGATCAGCAAATCTTTAATTTTTGTGATATCATCTTTGTTGTTCATGTCATAGTTGGATAACATCATGTACATGATTAATACAGTTTCATAATCATAGCTAGATGATACGAATGATTCTCTCCATATATTAGCACCTGTAAGATTATCCACACTTTTGGCAAATTTCAAGTACTCGTCATAGGTTTTAAGATTCGGTAATTGATTCACCAACTCAGTGTATGTTCTTTTGGCCTTAAACCTTAGTCGAATTACATTGTTGAATATAGAATAGATTAAAAAAAATATTCTTTTGATTATCCATGGTGTATAAGACAACACAGTCAAACAAAACTCCAAGTATATTTTCATAACTTTTGTCTTGTAATACTGATATACTGAGGGCTTTGTAATCAAATCAGAGTTATAGTAGTAATTCTCTGCATTAAAAGTATTATTGATATCGTTATCATTGTTGTCGTTTAATATACTCCTAGTTTTTATATCATTTATAGATTCCTTTCTTCTTTTCCGTATCTTCACATGTTCCTGCTCTAAATTTATGTATTCATCCAGTTTCCTATTCAACTCCTTTTCTAAAAAATTGCTATCATCATCCTCAGTGCTTATGTTTATTATGGAGTGTTTTCTAGGAGATCCAGATACTGAATCAGTCCTAGAATTGGTCTCATTTGGTATTGTTTTGCTTGCTTTCTTTGGCGTTGAGTTAATATCAAGCTCTTTCAAAAAGTCCATAGTTCAAGTTAGAAGTTTTGAGCCTAAAGAACTTAACTTCTTTTTGATGTTTGGATCGATGCTCTTCATACTAACAGCCATTAAGCAATCTTGCTTTTAAAATAAAAAGGGGATACGTAGGTATATAATATAGACTTTTCATTTAAAAAAAAGTAAAATATCATCCAGTCACGTGTATCCATCACGTGACTGCATTTTATTGATATCTTATAACATGTAAAAACAACTCAATATTTGCAAAAGGCATCATCTCATCATTAATAGTATTATTTCTTATTTGGATCCAGTACATTGGTCGTATTTCCATTGTAAGTTTCTCTATCGTCTTTCTTTTTTGGTTCAGTAATTTCTTTTTCATGTTCATGAGGCAAAGAAACATCCCCATTCCACCAATTTATCAGGGATCTTATGATCCCATTGGAGTTATGTGTTTTGGAATCAAAGTATTTCAATTCTTTCTGTTGATTCCCGCATTTGTACTCCACCAATAAAACAGATCTTGGCAAAAGATCCAGTTCTTCTAAAGTTTTGAATTCATCCATGTCTTTATATGTAACTCTAGGAATGATTCTGTGGAAGAAAAACTCTTTTTTGATGTTTTCTTCTTCCATCAAGTATTTTCTAACATTGTCTAAAGTGTCGTTTTTATCAAATGTACGTATGATATTCTTGTTTTCAGGCGTTTTGATACTCAACTTACACTCACTGTTGTTGTCTTTTGTTTTGATGTTGTCTTTTAGATCTGCAATTATAACTTCATTTATCAATGTATCTGTGTTTTCGTTGTTGTTTAAAGTTTCTTTTTGCTCCAATCTATCTAGTTCAATTAATTTTCTTAATCTTTGTCTCTCTAAGAAATCTTCATTTTTAGCCTTTAAGTACTCATTTCTTTGTACAGTTGATGAATCATTATCATCCTTTTTGTTCTCATTCTCTGTAGAAGAAACAACTTTTGGCTCATCTTTAAAATCAGATATAAAAGCTTGTAAAATCTCATTCTTTTCTTCTTCATCCATATCATCATTAATCACATATTGGGACTCGTTGTTGTGTATTATTACGAGTACATTGTCTTTGGTGCTAAAAACTTCTTCGTACATCTCATTTTCATTATTATTCAAACTTTTCATATAAGTTTTAAAAAACTGATAGTGTGTATTCATCTCATTTATGTGTATCTTAAGCAAAATACAAGCATTTCTCTTGTTTATAAGATCTACTACATCTTCATTGATCCATGAATTTATCCAATTAAGATCATTATTTTTCGATAAATAAACGACCAATGGTTTTTTGTTGATTTTAGATCTGTTTATAGCCTTCACTAAGTATTCCTCTGTTGTTTTTACACTCATTTGTTGGTTGCTAATTTATGGCTGGTTTTCTCACCTATGTATATTTATGATTTTAGCCCACTAGGGAAGTATTTTGCCTAGGGGGGAAATTACTAGTATAAAACGTATTTCAAGAGCGTATTTTTCTCTCCAATATTTTTTTTTTAAAAATTTCATATAATTTAAAAGTAATAATGATTGAATAATTGGTATAGAAGTTCGAATGTTTATATGAGCAAAACCAAACGAAAATTGCTTGAACTGACATTGCTTGCTTTGTTGTTGTTTTTTCTTTTAACTCCACTTTTTGATAGATCTGTTCTCTAACATCTCAACAAGTAGCTTTTCATTAACAAAATCTTCTTGATACAACTAAAGAAGTAATTAAGTGGTAAAGACAAATCACCATACCAATAAAAAAACAATAATGATTAATATTCAAAATAACATCAAAAATGCAAGAAAATAGACACTTTTCACAAATAGATACACTTCCCAGACTGAAAAATGTGGAAATATCGAAGACTTTAGGGCAGGGATCATTTGCCTTTGTAAAAAAGGCAAGACTTTTAACACCACCAAACACAGTTTTTGCCATAAAATTTATTCATCTGAGTACAAGTAAGAAGTTTGGACTTTCAGAAAATGACATAGCCAAAGAAGTTATCATCCATGAAAAGTGCTCCAAGAATGACAACATCATAAAAGTTCTTACTTGTGATTTGAACAAAACTTATATGTGGATATGTCTGGAACTAGCCGAAGGTGGTGATTTGTTTGATAAGATTGAACCGGACGTTGGTATATCAGACAATGAAGTGGTAAGGTTTTACTTTAAGCAACTGATATCTGCTATTTCTTATTTGCACATTGAATGTGGTGTAGCACATAGAGACTTAAAACCTGAAAATATTTTAATTGATTCCAAAGGTAACTTAAAATTGGCAGATTTTGGGTTGGCTACTGTATTTAAGATCAAAAAGAAACAAAAGAATGGAGAAACAAACGTTGTTCTCAAAAGATCATATGAATTGGTAGGTTCACCACCATACATTGCCCCAGATCTTTTAAATAAAATTGATGGATATTATCCTTGGAAGTCAGACTTGTGGTCTTGTGGTATCTTGTTATTTGTATTATTAACAGGAACAACTCCTTGGTTTGAACCAACTAATAATGATATTTGGTATTGCAACTTCATAGCAAAGGACAGCAAACCATTGGATGGAACTTGGAACAAACTTGGAATGAGTGAACTAAATTTATTAAGAAAAATTTTGCAACCTTCACCAGAAGACAGAATAGATTTGATAGGCATAAAACAGCACATGTGGGTCAATAAACCAGTTTCATTTGCGGACGAATATACAGGTTTGTGCACAGATCCTGAACTGCTGTTTTTGAAACTAACAAAGAAATTAAAAGTCAGCTTGTCTGACTATGACTATCAGCAATGCACTCAACAAGTCAAAGACAGCTTTGATGTTGATATACAAAATAATATTAATAATTTCACACAGCCAGCAAAACTTAATAATATAAATGACTTTGCTTTTACTCAAAATAATATTTATAATGATTCATATCTGCCCAAAATTGAAAACAATTTCTTTTCACAAGTTGCCTCTGACGGCTTGGATAGCTTAGAGCTTACAGATTGGTTAAAAAATGATCCTTCCATGATTCAATATACTCAGCAAAACATAGAAGAATATAAGAAACAAAAGAATTTGAAAATATTTAATCATAACGTTAATAATATCTTTACAAGATTTTATAGTAATAGAGATCTTTTGGAAATAGTTGAGACTTTAGAGACGATATTGGTACAAATGAAATTGAATGTAAAGAATAACATCTTATCAGACTTGAAATCACAATTTAGTGGTTGGAATGAAGAAGAAATTCTGCCTGTAACAATAAAAATCAAAACATTTGATACACGAAAGATGCCACTACTAGGAGTAATAAGAATTGAACAAGTTGAAAATATAAAATATATTACATTTTCCAAATCGAAAGGAGATCCTTTAGAATGGAGAAGATTATTTAAAAAAGTAACTGTACTATGCAGACACTTGGTCTTGATTATATAAACCATTAATAACTAAATTACAAATCACCAGGCATTGGGTATTGTTTAACAAACAATCTAACTTCTTCAGCTAATTGTTTGACTTCTTCGGATTCAGCTACTAATTGCTTGAATTGTTTTAATTGACCTCTTGGACCTTTGACCTTTTCAGCGGATTGTTGTTGGTCATTTTGCAACTTCTTGGCTAATAAAACACCTTTTTCAATAAATTCAGCAACCTTGGCAAATTCTTCTTTACCAAAGTTTCTGGTGGTCATAGCTGGAGTACCAACTCTCAAACCCATTGGGAATAAGGCAGATTTATCAGTGAAAACGGTATTCTTGTTAATAGATATGTTGATTTTTTCTAATAAAGATTCAACTCTGGCACCATCAACACCAAAGTTGTTTAAATCAATCAATAACAAATGGTTATCGGTACCACCTGAAACCAATTCAAAGTTTCTCTTTTTTAATTCTTCAGCTAAGAAGGCACAGTTGGCAACAACATCTTGTTGGTACTTCTTGTAAGCTGGAGTCATGACTTGCTTCAAAGCAACAGCTAAAGCAGCAATGGTATGATTAAATGGACCACCTTGATGTTGTGGGAAGGTAGAAAAGTTAATGTCCTTTTCTAAAGTGTAAGGAGTTTCTACACCTTTCTTGTTAGTATATCTAATACCTTTTCTGTAGAAAATCATGGCACCTCTTGGACCTCTTAAAGACTTGTGAGTAGTGGTGGTAACAATATCAGAGTATTCAAATGGAGATGGAAGAACACCAGCAGCAACCAAACCAGAAATGTGAGCCATATCAGTGACTAAATAGCAGTTTTTGTTGACTTTGTTGGTAATTTCCTTCATTCTCTTATAATCAATCAATCTGGAATAAGCAGAAGCACCGGCAACAATTACTTTAGGTTTAAATAATAAAGCGTTTTTTTCCAAAGTGTCATAATCAATTAATCCAGTCTTTGTATCTAATTGATAAGGCATAGTAGAAAAGTACTTGGAAATAGCTGAAATGCTCTTACCTTCCTTTGTACTGTAACCATGGGTTAAATGACCACCATGTGGTAAATCCAAACCCATTAATTTACCACCTACAGGCAAGACTGCTGAAAAGGCAATCAAATTGGCAGCGGAACCAGCCAATGGTTGAACATTGACACCCCATTCATTAGGATCTAAGTTGAATGCTTCTAAGGCTCTCTTTTCACACAATAATTCGACTTGATCAATGTATTCATTACCACCATAGTATCTATCATTAGGTCTGTTTTCTGAGTACTTGTTTTGGAATTCTGATCCTAATAAATCAAAAACAGAGGTAGAAGTAAAATTTTCAGAAGCAATTAAAGTGATTGATTCTCTTTGTCTCTTCTTTTCCAAGTCTAAAAAGTTGTTTAGTTCTGGATCAAGTGCCTTCAAAGACTTGCTAACCAATTGTTGGTTGGTTAAACTAGCTATGTTGCTTTGGAATCTTTGAGCCAAGGCTGGTTTATTGAATTGTTTGATGATAGTTCTAGATAGCATTATGTATTTATTGGTCTTCTATGCCCTTATTCTATAGTAAATTCACACTTGAAACTTCTTACAAATATTAGTCATCTCTGAAAAATTTAAAAAAAAACATAGAATAACGACTCATTGGGACTTCAACAGTCGTTAGGTGAAAAAAAAGAAACAAATTTTAAAATTTTTACGCCCACCACAGTCACAACTATAGGCCCGATTGGGAACTTCTTTTAAAGCACAGAAGTCATTCGGAGGTAAAATGTTGACTTCTTTTGGGGTGGTAAAGGAATATTAAATGCAGTTGGAGGAGATATATAAGAGATATATAGGAGCTATAGAATTACATCATATTTTTGTTTAGGGGTTAGGTACTCGTCAAAGAAGTCTTCTATGGCTTTGCCTATTTTTTCCGCAGCCAATGATAGTTGTTCTTTGCCAGTGGCTTGAGCAACAGTTACTCTTATAAAACCACTTTTTTTGAATGAGTGTTCAACATCTATGCTTAATTTGGGACCAACAATGGCACTTAAATTGTGTTCAAGCAATTTGTAGTCCATGTATTGCATACCCATTTTCATATTTTCCGCAGATTCCAAAACTGATGGCTTCTTCTCCTTTAGATTCAATTGGATACACAAGAACATACCGAACTTTGGCTCAATGCATTCAAACAGGTTTTTTTCTTTGTATGCTTTTGTTTCATATAATTTATTCAGTAATATGTCTTGTCTCAACTTGTATCTGTGAGATAAATTCATACACCATTGGATCCAGCCATCTAGTTCTTTGATGTTGTTTGATTCTTGTACTTGTCTTTCTAGCAGCTTGTCCATGCCATAGCAACATTCGTTGAATATGGTCATACTGGCACCACTGATTTCTCTGGTGCTACACTCAACAATGTTTTTTAATCTACTGATAAAAAACTTATTGGCAATGATGACACCTACTCTCAGACCTGGGGCAAATATTTTGGAAACAGATTCACATCTGAATACAATCCCTTCGGTATCTATAGATAAGTAAGAAGCAGCAGTTTCCAACTTGTTCAGGTAATCATCCTTTTGATTAGAAAAATCTTCATAAGTGGTCACCGTTTTGTTAACGTCTTTTTCAATCTCATCAGTCAACAAGATATTTCCATATGGATCATCTTCAATGATCAAAACATTATGTTTTTTACAGATATTATACACTTCTTGTCTATGTTTTGAACTTTGAACCAAACCGGTTGGATTTTGTACAGGTATGGTGTATAGACAAGTAGGGTATGGCTTGTTTGGATGAATAGACTCCCAGTTACTCAGTAGGTTGTCTAGGTATACAACATCAATTGGATTTTCACCATTTTTCTCAGTAGCATGCATGTTTAAATTAAAAGGAGCATAATGGCCATCTGTCATGGTGACGTTGGCTAGAATAACAGGATAAGTGAACTCTTCAACCAAAATGGTCTTGTTTTGGTCCAATAATAATTGAGTCAAATAAAAGCAAGAGGCAGAAGTACCAGAGGTAATCATCACGTCGTAATTCTTTCTTCTTTCTTTGTTTGCTGGCAAGTCTTCTCTGAAATAGTTAAATTTGGTGATCAACTTGTTGTACAAGTCAACAGTTGAAGTCAATCCGTGAGTTTGATCAGAGTATTCAAATACAGATTCAATTGGTACATTGGAGTTATAGTCACTGGATGATGTGTTTTTGCTAAAGGCTTCATTACCAATGTGAAAAGTATTGGTTAAAACATCATTTCCCGGTGTACCTACATTTTCATGTCCTAAATCCAAAGTATGATTAACGGATATATTCTTTACACTGAATAGTTCCTTATTTGGAACACCTGAGGATAAATATATCTTTTCATTTGGATCAAGTGCGTTTAAATTTTTTTGAAGTTCCTCAGAAAAAGGTCCATGTTCCCAAAAAGCTGGCAAGCGTCTTTTTGAGTCTTTATTGGAGAGAAATTGTTGATATTTATATTGTTTTGGGTTAATTGTCATTGGTCTTATCGGATATTAGATATTTATGTTAATGATACTATCTTTATCAGTAGGATGGGCGATGGTTAAAGCTGCTTTTTTTTTTTTCTCTGTAGTGAAACCAAAATAGTTTATAGAGATTGACAGAGTAACCAGTATCGAAAAAGAGATGATTAAACAAAGTCCCTTATATACAAATTCAAGAACCAACAGGTGAATACGTTTTCTTAAAGATAATGAAAAAATATATATTATGAAAGATAATCAAATAATCAAAAGTTGGAAATATCCAGTTTTATGTCCACTAACGTTAAGAGGTGAGCGTATCTCTTAACGTTAGTGGACTAGTTTATTTGTTTTTGCTGCTTTTTTTTTCGTTGGCTGTAGAACGCTGATAAATCCCATCGGGAAAATAACCTCCGTTTTATAATTCGCTATATTTTTTTTTCTCCATGTAGATAAGAGCAGTGATCTGTTTGTACATAGAAGCGATATCTGTAATAGGAGCGCTAATTTTAATTAGTATATATACCAATATGGGCGTCTCTGTAAAGATGCTGTTCTTAGAGTGATTATTGATTATAAGAGTAGTAAAGTTATTTCCTATGGAGGAATACATGCAGTACGACTGCGCTTATTTATATTATATACATAATAATGAGGCTATATCTGGTAGAAAGCACGCTGAAACTGGCGCTACTCTAAAGTTTGTGTATACAAAAATCAGTTTTATTGCGCTTATTTCCAACATATACACCACTTTCATACTGGTTTATCCCATACTCAAAACATCCTTATATCCGTATTTCAGAGATATCCTTACAAAAAATGCGAGTGTCAAGAACCTCATATGGGCATTTAATAAAAAAAAGCTTAGTTTTGATGCTGGTTTTTTCACTATTTTTGAAGCTAATTTATGAAAAATTAAATTTGTACATGTACTTTAATAGACAGTTGCTTGTGATCCACATATATCAGCATCCCTTTTGTGTTATCTTTATGTCTTGTAATCTTATACCCACTTGTCGGAGATATGTCTTATTTTTTACCATCTTATATCCAAATCTTAAACACACGTGACCACAGCATAGGTATGCATCACGTGCATCATTACTCCTTGTACGGATATAGGCTATAAGCATAAACTGCAGTTTTAAAAAAAAACAACAAAGAAAGGGAGCCATATATGAAAATCTCGTTCAGAGAGGTTATTTCGACTTATTTATTTTTAAAAACTTTTTTTTAATACTATAGACATTTTCATACTGAAAAGTTGTGTTGAATCGACGAAATAACTATTCGTCCTAAAATAAACTTTTCAAGATAAATAAAATCATTGCGATGAAATAACCTAAGAAATCATAATATAGCTTGGTATAATAACCTAATTTTTCTTATTTCGATTTTTTTTTCTTAGCATTTTTTTTCGATAATGGATAATAGAACGGTCCATGGTCATATCCACAACTATAAAGATTTTACCTTGGTTCATGGTCATCTTCACTCAAATCAGCAAAATGAAAAATCCTTTGATGATTCATATAAACACTTTGAATTCATAAATCTGAATAAGAATGTGGGACAAGTTGATCACCAAAGAGCAAACGAACTACCGATTTCCTCACATTCAGATAATACCGATGAATCTAATGAATATCCTAGTCTCAAAATGTTAATGGAGGAGTGTCACTGTGATCCTCAAATCATTGAAATTTGTTGTGAAAACTCTGATCATAATGCGGATGAAAAGTCCTCTCATGAATGTGATATCGAACATCTTGAACCAGTCAAGAAGAAAGTCAAGTCTTCTAAGAAAGACAATTTAATTGAATATACCCCGAAGGATTTACTCTTTTTAGATGACTGTAATACAGAAAACAAACAAACTTCCAAAGATGTTTTGATGAATTTCTTGGATATTAGCAAAATGTACGATATCCCTGTTTTAAACAAAACCCACGGTAAGATAGTTCATCAAGAGAACCTGCTGAATGTAGGATTTACCAAGAAGGAGGAATCTTTAATTGAGAATGGTAACCATAACCATAATCATCACCATCACAAGTTGGAATTGCATACACACAGAATGCATAACCAAGTTAAAAATGAGGAGCTTGAAGTTGACCAAATAAAGAATAAGATTGACCAAGAGAAACACTCCTTGGACTGTCATTTTGTCTGCGAAAGCCCAAATTCCGAAAGTTTTAAAGTCAAATCAGAAGAAGATAAGAGCCACCTGGACTTCAAGTGGAATGATCTTGTTTCTGCAGACAAAACTCATACCACAAAATGTAAATGGGAGAATTGTGACAGAACATTTAATTCTTTGATGGAATTACATTCACATTTAATATTCGATCACTTACATAATTCAAAAAAACATACACATAACAATCAAAATGCTGATGCTAGTGAGGCCTTAAAGACTACCAATGATGATGAAAGATGTTTTTGGGATAACTGTGGGTTTGAATACCAAAACGATTGTGATATAGTTGAACATATAAACGATACACATGGTATTCAATTCAACATTCAAATGAATCCATTGGAAAACTCATTGGAAGCAAGGCCAAATGAAACACATAGACACAACATTCTTATGTTACCACAAACTTTGGAAAATGAATTTGTATGTAAATGGAAGAATTGCGGTGTTACTTGTAAAAATGAAGAAGATCTTGACGAGCACTTAGCCTCGCATATACCCAAGAGACAAGCAGAATACCAGTGTTGTTGGTCCGAGTGTGGCAAATTCTTCAAGCAAAGACAAAAGATATTAAGACATTTGAAATCACATTCTAAATATAAAGGTTGTGTTTGTGATTTATGTAACAAGACATTTAGCACATCAGATGGTTTACTATATCATAAAAAAAAAATGCATAAAATAGATGAAGTCGAAAAGCAAAATACTCACATAGAACGGAACATTGCCAATCAGTAGCAATGAAAATATATCATTCATTTAATTTATTTATTTTCTTTTATAACATTGAAAGACATAGTCTGTCTCACCATAATCATCAAACCCTTCGTCTTTCTGTTCCAAAATTTTTTTAAAATTTTTTTCTTCAAGTAGGTTCCACAAGGTATTTCTTTCTTCTTCATACTTCTCTCTTAAAGGAATTTCAAGGTAAAGTAATCCATTTTCACTCAAAAATTCATTAATTGTATTTGCAACAAGTTTTGGATGTTCAGGAGAGTATAAACAATCACATACGACAACAAAATCAAACTTAACGTTTTGAGTTTCTTTTTTAAAGTCTGAAGGATCTTTCCAATCTAAAGGTCTGACAAATACTTTGTCTTTGATATCAGCTTTGTTTAGTTTAATGTTTTCTTCAAGGTTTTCTACAATCTCTGGTAGATCAGTTAAATGAAGAGTCCAATTATTAACCTCATCTAATAGCATTTTTTTTACTATGCTGACTCCAGCCAATCCTGTACCTGATCCAAGTTCCAAAATTCTGTGTACGTTTTCTGGATGAGATGCAATGTCTTCAAATAGTGTGTTATTACGTATGACTTTTTGTGAAAATGGATATGAAGCTCCCCATGTTTTCCACCCTATATTATCGTTGGCTATTCCAAGTTCTTTAATTTGTATTGGCACTTTTATAGAAGCATCATTGTTTGACAAAAGAAAGTTTCTAAAAGACCCACCTGAAACGGCAGATCCACAATATTTAGCAATAAGATTAGAAATTTTGTCCAAAATTTCGTCGCTTTGTTCGAATGAATGAACATGGGGATGACCTAGCAAACGGGTTAAGTACTCAATCATTTCAGATTCGGAAGTTGATGGAACCATAGAAAACAAAACTTCAGAGTAAAATTCTATTTCGTTTCTATCATGAAATGGAACTCCATTCCAACTATTCATCAGCCATTCGTGCGATGGATGACTTAAAAGATGAAATTCTCGCTCGACTTCTTGAAAATTCACTGTAGGTGCTGGTTCCAAATATTCAAGAATATCAATCACTAGGTATTCAGGAAGTATGTGTATAGGCGGAAGATGTGAAACACAAAACAAATATGAGTCTGCCATAAATATATGCAATTTGGTGATATCGGTTATATTGGTTGTATATAATGCAATATGTCTTTTTTAAATTTTATGAAAAATTAAGACTTCAATTTGTTCAAAACGTTCAAGATTCCCGTTTAGTGAAGACTTGAAAATGTTCAACTTTGGTCACGTGTAATAACTGTTTTTCACTCAGTCGTGAGCAATTCAAATAGCTAAAAATGTTATGACAGGATGATCTATTGTAAGAATGTTGAAAAAAGAGATCAAATAGACGTGGGTAGCTGTGACCAATGCCATCTTACTGCCTCTCTCATAAGTCAAAATGTTTACATATGGGGAGGGTTTTCTTGCTGTAATAGATCCATTTTCAGTATATATTAAGCACGTGATTGACCTCTAAATGACCCGCTGTTTTTCCTAGCCTTAGAAATAGTACCTTCTTTCCTATATAATATAATCCTACAGTAAATCTATGAACCATACGACATAAATCATTTGAATATCAACCCAAAAAAAACAACAAAGAAGACAGATTTTTTTTTAGACATCGAAATTGTGCTAAATAATCAACATTCGATGCCCATACAATAATTTTATAAGATAAGCATAAACAGTTTTATTATAGCCCATGGTAGAAGAAGAGGTGAATTTCACCAGAAGAAATAATAAAACAATACTGGGTTCGTTGTCGGAAGAAATAGTTCCCCAAGTATTGATGATAGATAATACAAATAAAAATTTGTTACCAAATTCAAGACATAGAAGCAATACAGCGGCCAGTGCTTTAAGTACAGTTGGCTTCAAATCAATTGCAACAAGTTTCAATAACTTATCAACAGCAAAGCTTTCATCTATATCTGCAAATGAGTCTACTACACCGCCTAATACAAAGTTTAATAACGAAACGACTATAAAAAACGAAGGTTTTAAGAAAAGAAGCAACACTTTATTGAGTACAAATTTTCAAGTATCGCTATCCAATTCTTCATTTGATTCTTTCAATGATGACCAAGATAATATAAAACATGTTCATAAGAATGATTCTTTAGCATTAAAATTGTCTAATACATCAAACAAAGAAGGTAATCAAAGAAGCAGCAACAGTAGAAATATCAGTGGTGAAAACAAGGCCAAGAAATTTTCTAGATTATTTGGAAGAAATAAAGATTCAGCAGGCTCAAGCGGTGCTGATAAATTTCATGAAAACTGGTTCCTAGACAAAAAATTCAGTTCTAAAAATGCAGTTTCTTTATTGGACAGTAACAAGATATTAAACGAAATGTTATCAGCAAGTGACCCGGAAAATGAGCTAGTTAATGTCTCAAAAATTCTAAACCATAGTGCTGACATAGGTGCTTATGGATCTTCAAATTCTCAATCAGCAAAAAATGTGGGATTTAACACAAATGCAAACTTGGATCATTTAATGAAACAAGATGCAATGCTGTCGGAAAGAGAATACCATTATATGTATGATTTACTGAAAAACTATTCAGGTTTAGAAAGTCAATTTGCATTTCTGAAGCTGAAATCGAGGACCAAAATAATCAACGATTTGATATTGGTCATCAATGATATTAACTATGCAGTTATCAATGAAGATTACATGCTTCCAAAAACAGAAAATCTCCATAAAATCATTTTTCTTTGTATTAAACTAAGTTTTTTGAATACTTCCTTAGAGTATAAAGAAGAAGAATATAATGGTAAAGATCAAAATTTTTATTATAAATCTGAATCTAGTAATAAACAAAATAGTGGAAGCACAGCAAATGGCTTGGATCAAATTAGCTTTCAAGCTCAATCCAGTTATTCATCAGGTAGTAAGTCAGCTGAAGAAAAGCACCCAAAGTTGAAGAAAAAGCACGTTAAGGGAAAAACAAACACAGGCATTGAATCAGACAAGTCTAAAGTGAACAGTAACAAAGATAATTCAAAAGACAAACAATATACAGTGAATAATGGATCTTCATTATCACCATCAGTCATATCCAACAGTTTATTATTTGGGATCATTCATGCAACAACCGTTGAGGAATTGTTTGCAATTAAAATGCCCATAAAAAAATTTGAATACATAACTAAGAAGATCTACACATTTTTGATAAACTTTTACAACAAGATTTTCAAAGACTTAATTTATATGATGGAAAACCAACTAATTTATAGAAATAGTGACGAAAAAATTCTTAATAACCCTATAAAAAGACTCAATTTTATATGGCAAAACTTCAATTCTACACATATTCCAAATATGCTAATTCTGAACAATGATTTTCAAATTTTCACCAAGATGTTTTTGAAGAAATTTGGATATGCAAATGTCAAATCAGACTTAAAAACAATGTTGTTGGAAACTTTTAGAGATTGTGTGATCATGCCCATTTTTGAAAATTATGATGCCATAATCTTTAAAAACTTTTTGGAACAGCAAAAGAGCTTGACCAATAACGATAAGCTGTTGTTTTTACAGTGCTTGGGTGTTTTAGAGCTAAGTATAGTAAAAGACTTTGATGACAAAAATCAACAAATATTGAAAGTTTTGATTAAAACATTAAGAGAGAACATGATTGTTTTTTAGAGAGGAAAAAAAAAAACATGCAGTGATTACGTTTAGAATTAAAGACAAGATTGAGTATATATATATATGTATTGCTCACATTTTTTTAACCACTATTAAGAACTCTTACAATAGTTTCTGCCGTTTGCAACTTGATGTTTACACAAGTTAGGTTCCAATACCAACCCGGTTAAAGCTGCAAAGAGAATACCAAATGAGTCTGAAATCGTCACTACACCCATACAAAATTCTCTTTTATGTGAACTACTATTGCGGTAAATCTCATTTACATTTAAAAAAACATTAACATAAGATGATCCACCCAATAATCCCTCATAGAATGAACAAAATATGACGAAGTATACAGATTCAATAGGGAAGTAAAGAGCCTCTATCAGCAGCATAAACAAATTTATGACCTGCAAAATCGACAAAAACCAAACATTCTTAATTCTCATATAATTTCCGGATGATCTAGAAATCAATACTCCTAGTTGGTAGACTGTGCCATATAAAACATATTGATCTCTGTACTTACGAAAAATAATTGAATGGTCTTTCAGTGGAAATAAAAGGACTGGTGTTATTCCCTGATTGATCAAATACTCCGCGAAATACACAAGCATCAGCGGTAGCATAAAAGGATAAAGAAGTTCTTTAACTAATCCAAGTTTATCTATATGATCATCTTCAAAGTTTTCTTGTGTGGCCATGCTGTTTTGTGTAAGATCAATGTTGTCCATTTGATGGTATTCATTTTGGGGTAAGGTCCAATAAAGAAAAAATCCTAACGGTATTAAACTACTACCCAAGAGGCATGTGGTTATAGAAAATCTAAAAAATGAGGTTATTATCAAAACAAATAAAGATCCACAGATTCCTGCAAATCCTGTACCTACAGACCAACCATTTATTCCATTTTCACCAAACTTTGAGGAAGCTATTTGCAAAAAAGTAAGTTCGCCTAAACCAGACATCAAACTTGCGAGAATAATACCTAGGTATACTTTTTTGAAGGCTATAAGCCACATTGCCAAAGAATTGATAATAATCAAGCAAACAACTCTTTTTACATGAGATACTCTATTGTGGATAAGAATGGGAGCAAGTGACTTTAGAATCAAAGCAGGAAGAATGTTCAATAGCAAAATCAACGATTTTGGTGTGTTCTTAGACGTTAGATCCATAGCCAAAGATAAAATTATTACATATAAGGAGTTGTTGACCAACCCTAGTATAGCAAACTTGCTATATGTCGTTAGATCCATTTGCTTATGGTTGTATAACCGCAGGATGTTTATGGCGTACTGTTTGGCCCTTTTTTTCTTTATTTAGTTCTTTTTCGTTAAATCCGAATCGGTGATTAATCCGCGAGCACGTGACCTCTCAAATAGACAACAAGTTCAAAACCACAAGCCAAATCATAACTATTTGCATAATGATTATTAAAAACAAAGACGTTAGATGTTTTTTTTGGAAGATAGGAATAAGTCATTTTGCCACTGATAAAGACTAATATTCCAAGCTAAAATCGTTTATGAAACAAGCACAGGGTGTATAAAGAACCCCAAAAAAAGAAAAAAAACAAAGAAATACAAAAGATTGATTTTTGTTTTGATCGTATCAACTATGCTTATCAATTGAAATACAGCAAAATCTAGTATCAAGAATGATTTTATTTGTGTCAAGAATCAATCAAATCACATGATTATCAAATTTTCAACGGAGTTCTCATACACCAAATCGCTTACGGCTCCTATTAGTGTTTCCTAAAACAGAAAAGGAAATTCAGAATGCTCATAATCAGCAAGAATTTAAGTTTTTAAAAAAACGGCAACAGTTAATTTTCACTTGTTTATTTTTTAATTGTCGAATTTTTCACGTATTTTTAATCCACCTCTTATGAATTATCCCGTTCCCGAGTGAACAAATAATAGAGTCATATCAGTATTGTAGGCTAGGCCTAATACTAGGCCCTGATTAGATTAAGAGGTGTTATCACTATACGTATCAGTGATTAAGAATGATTAAGTTTAATTAAGCGAGATTTTTCGATGATTTAACACCGAAATGCCAATCTTGAGATTAGTACTTAATGGCATCGTAGACAGTATGGATTTTGTATGAAGTTTTAACAGAGATCCAAACATATTTTGAAATTAATAAAAAAAACAACAAATAAAGTACATAAACCAATAACTTTTATACTGCATATGTCTTCTGTTGAGTCATCTGAGGATATAAAAAACGCCGGTCAGGGCACAACTACCGCCTTCGAATCACACCCCTCTCGTGATTTATCGCATCAATTATCATCTTTTAAGTCCGCCGACGGGCACAGAGTTAATGTTGTCAGATCAATAAATAATCAGCTAGCACTTGAAGAGCTGGGTTATAAGCAAGAACTTGAGAGAAAGTACACATACATTGATCTATTTGGTATCGCATTTTCTGTTATGAGTTTGCTACCTTCTATATGTGCTGTTTTCTACCAATCAACTTCCGCAGGTGCCTCTTCTGCTTGGGGTTGGTTATTTACCTCTTTACTAGGGATTCTTCCTGTTGGTTTAGCTTTATCGGAACTTGGTTCTGCTTTCCCTTCTGCATCAGCTGTTTATCTATCCGCTTGGACCTTTGCTCCTGAAAAATACAAAGACATTTCTGCTTATTGTGTTTGTATTTTAGATTCTATTTCATTGACCGCAGGTGTTTGTTCTATCTTTGCTTCATGTGCAGGTCAAATATTGTCTTGTGCACAAGTATCAAATCCTGATTTTGTTGTTACCAATGGTAAAAAATATGGTGTTTATGTAGCTGTTATTTTACTTGGTGCTGGTGTCGGGACTCTTTCAGGTGGTATTGCCACAAGAATCCAGCAAATTTCTATTTTCTTCAATTGCTTCTTATTGGTTTTAGTTTTTATAGCTTTACCTATTGGAACTAGTAACAAGGGAATCCCATTCAACAAAGGAAAATTCATCTTTGGAAATGTTGAAAACTACTCCAATTGGTCAACTGGTGGGAATTGGATTCTTAATGCTCTAGCTCCAGCAGCTTGGACTATTGCCGGTTTTGATTCCCCAATTCACATGGCTGAAGAAGCTATTTATCAGCCAAGAGACTTAACCAAATCTGTGTTGTTAGATCCAAAAGCTAGTCCTGCTGCCTTTGGTGTCATATTGTCTATTGTCAGTTGTGGTATTTTGGGTTGGTGCATGCTTTTGTGTTTATACGCATGCATGGGTCCATCAGTAGATGATATTATGAACTCTTCATTCTCTTCGGTTGTTACTCAAATCTTTATGAATTCATTAGGGGAAAAATGGACTTTGGCTATAATGGGGTTGGTATCTGTTGGTTGTTTCTTCATGGGTGTTTCCTTGATTTTGGCCACTTCCAGAAACTTTTATGCTATATCCAGAGATAGAGTTTTGCCGCCTTTTGCTGCTGATTGGTTTGCTGTCGTTAACAAAAAAACTAAGACACCTGTAAGAGCCATGTACGGTACCTGTTTGGCTTCGCTACTATTCGGGTTATTGATATTCCAAGAACAAGGTGCTGCATCATTGTTTTCCATTGCTGTTTGTGGTTTCTACATGGCTTTGATAATTCCAATGGCCTTGAAGTTAACTTACGCTAGAAGCACTCATGCTGTTGGACCTTTCTACCTAGGAAAAACATGGTCATTCATCATAAACTTGGTTGCTGTTGGCTACCAAATATTCATGATTATCATAGTTTTGTTCCCAGCTGTAAATAAACCTAATAAACAAGAAATGAACTACTGTATTGTTTGTACCTTTGGTATATTAACATTGGCTTTAATAAGTTATGCATTATTCCAACATAAATACTTCAAAGGTCCAAGATCTAACCTGTCCGACAACGAGTTCTTGGAAGCTGTCGGTGAAAATCACATTGACGACATTGTTTACGACGATAAAAGCTAAATAGCAAAATAAAAATATATATCTTTTCTCCAAATATTAAGCTGGTTTTAATTAAGAGTCAACTACATATGTGTGCACGGCATCACTAATACGTATCTGTTCAATATCCCTTTTGGTAAATACACGTGCTCAAATGCCCTTTTCGGCCTAATGAAAAATCAGCGTAACCTTTAAAAAAATATATGTAGATGTGACAAAAAAGAAAGCTTCCCCTTGAATAAGTTTTAAAATTTTAAACTGAATAAACAAGCCCCAGAGGAACTTTTTAATCATAGTAACACATCGATCTTTAAACCAACATTATCATGGACTTACACAATCCTAAAGATATAATTAAGACCTTGAAAAGTGGTCCAGATCATGAAAATAAAGATTCTAAGGGGAACGAAACTTTAACAAAGGAAAGTAAAATAAACAAATCGAAAGATGTAAACAATGATGATTCTGGAGATGTAATTTCTTTGAATACAATAAGAACACAGGTTTCCGAAACCGATGTGAGAAGATCTTATGAGAATCCAAGCAAAAAGGGGATTTTTAATTTTATATATGGGAAACAAGAGAATGAAGAAGACAAAGTTGCGGATGAAGATAATATGAACTATACTCCTTCTCACAAGGAGCATGGAACCAAAGAAGAAAATGATATAATGACAGGGCACAATGAAGATGAAGAAGCTGGTTATAAAAACTTAACTTTTCATGGTATCACATCGTCACTAAAAGGAAGTCTTATGAAAAATAAGTCCTCATCACAAACTTCGGTTAAGTCTCTTGGTGATGGAAGTGGAAAAAACTTCAGAAATTCTTTAAATTTTAAAAGAAAGCTGAAGAGTACACAAAATAAGTTTTTAAGCTCTGAAAAACTTGGTAAATCACCGAAGACTGCTGAAAAAGAAAATGTTTACAGCGAGCCATTGTCTCAGTCTGAAGTTTTTAGATCAGCCCTACAAGAGGATTTGTTTAATATGATGCTTGCAGGATCACCAGCAGCTTTACTATTCTATTCTTATTTTACATTAGACCATAAAAACAACAGAAGAGCTACTCTTTTATTAGGAGCCTTGAGTGTGCATGTTAACAAGTTAGGACAAGATAAACACATTGAGCATAACGAAGAAGATGAAGATTCTGGTATTGGTTTTAAGTTGAAGCAATTGCAAAAAGAAACTTTCAGAATTGACTTGGAGTACGGTATGTCCAATAGCAAGATGAAGTGGTCAGTTTACAAAAGTTACTTAGACATTGCTCGTTTACACTCTTCTTTAAAAGCATTCACCCTTACAAAAAACTTAAGAAATTCTCAGAATTCAAGCTACATTGTTGGAAAAAAGAGTCTGAAGATACCCAAATTTCCAAGATCAAATAATAAAAAGAACAACAAAAGAAATGTCAAGTACTTATTTGCCAAAACAAAGAATGCAGCAACTGGAGCTTCGTCTAAAATAAACGAAAAAACAAAGCAGCAAATGAGCAAATTTAAAAAGAACACAAACAATAAAACTCTTGTTAATGACAAGGAAGTGGAACCAGATCATGAGGAAGAAGATATTAACGATGTTGTTTCTGAAATTTCTGAAAATAGTGATGAAGCTGATGACTTGTCCAGTATTGGAAGTTTCAATGCTTCTGAATCATCTATAGAAAGTAGAATTTTCAATCCGAATGAACACAGTTTGAAGCAAGTTCAAGACATAATAGGTGACCATACAACTCCACCAACTTCCAAAGAAGGCAATTTTGATGATAATAATGGTCAAGCTGAAATAACTGAGAATTCACTCAATATTGGGTCAGCTAGATTAGAAGATGAAACCTCTGATCATGATAAGAAAATGACTTTGAGTACTCAAGACAATGAAAATGAAAACCTTAATGTTAGATTAGAAAAATACTTAAAGCTTTTAAATGTGGCTGTTGGTTTGAATCCAATTGCCAATAAGATTTTTCACTTTTATGAGCTTTCTCCAATAGGTGTATTGCTATCTTATGAAAAAGGTTATGCCGGTAAACAAGGTTACCTAATCATGTTGTCTAGTGCTAAAGCTAATGGTTGGAGAGTCTCTCATTTTAGATTTAATGATTGGAAAGCTATGGTTCAAAGACACACTAAAAAATGGTTTTTAGTTAGACATTCGTATATCACATTTGTTAGCGATGTACATTCAACTACACCTTTAGATGTCTTCTTAGTTGATAGTGAATTTAAGGTCAGTTACAGTGAGTTGGAAGGTGGAACAGCCAAGACTTTAAACAACTTGCAAATTACACTAAAAAATAGCGAAAGAGAAATGAAATTAATTTGTAAGTCAGAAAGTATCTTAAAAGAATGGGTATCTTCCATCGAAAAAATGGCTGCAAGTACTATTTGGAGTAAGCCAAATAGATTTAACTCATTTGCTCCTGTTAGACAATCATGTTACACCAAATTGTTGGTTGATGGTAGAGATTATTTCTGGGCTTTGAGTGAAGCATTATTAAGTGCTAAAGATTGTATTTTTATTCATGATTGGTGGTTATCTCCTGAACTTTACATGAGAAGACCTGTTGGGGGTAATGAACCTTATAGAATTGATAGAATATTGCAAAAGAAAGCTGAAGAAGGTGTCAAAATATTTATTATAGTTTACAGAAATGTTGGTTCTACTGTTGGTACTGATTCATCTTGGACTAAACATTCCTTGCTATCCCTTCATCCTAACATTCATGTGATCAGATCTCCAAATCAATGGTTGCAAAATACTTATTTCTGGGCTCATCATGAAAAACTAGCCATGGTTGATAACATAATTGCCTTTATTGGGGGTATTGATTTATGCTATGGTAGATATGATACTCCGGA
Organism: Hanseniaspora uvarum; assembly: GCA_037102615.1. NCBI lineage: Eukaryota > Fungi > Ascomycota > Saccharomycetes > Saccharomycodales > Saccharomycodaceae > Hanseniaspora > Hanseniaspora uvarum. The sequence goes on along the minus strand of BTGA01000002.1, from coordinate 547,456 downwards.
GCATGCCTTAAGAGATGAATCAATGGATATTCCTGAACAAAATTTCCCAGGTAAAGATTATTCCAATGCTAGACATAACGATTTCTTTGAATTGGAAAAACCATTTGAGTCCATGCACGATAGAGAGACCATTCCGAGAATGCCATGGCATGATGTTCATATGATGACTGTTGGTGAAGTTGCTAGAGATCTAAGTAGACATTTTGTTCAAAGATGGAATTATTTGTTAAGACAAAAACGTCCATCAAGACCAACACCATTACTAACACCACCAAGTGATATTACAGAAGAAGAATTAAAAAGCTTGCCATACTACGATTTCATCAAGGATAAATCAACTTGTGAGTGTCAATTGTTAAGAAGTTCAGGTCATTGGTCTTTAGGTTTGAAGGAAACTGAAGATTCCATTCAAAAGGCTTACTTGAAATTAATTGAAACTTCTCAACATTACATGTATGTTGAAAACCAGTTTTTTGTTACCAGCTCAACTTGGGACAGTGTTTCGGTTTTGAACAGTATTGGTGATGCTATTGTTGATAGAATTATCAAGGCACACAATGATAAAACTGCTTGGAAAGCTTACATTTTGATTCCTTTAATGCCAGCATTCCCATCCGAAGTTGATAAGTCCGACGGTTCTTCATTAAGATTAATTATGTTAGCTCAATACATGTCTATTTCCACTGGAGAAAACTCCATTTACGGAAAATTGAAGAAAGTAGGAATTGATGCAGGAGAATACATACAATTCTATTCTTTAAGAAAATGGTCTGAATTAGGTGAAGCGAATAGTCTAGTGACAGAACAGTTATATGTTCATGCAAAAATTCTGATTGTGGATGACAGAACTTGTATTATTGGTAGTGCAAATATCAACGAAAGAAGTATGTTAGGTAACAGAGACAGTGAAGTTGCAATTATTGTCAGAGACACTGAATTTGTTAAATCTCGTATGAATGGTAAAGAGTACTTAGCCGGTAAATTTGCTTTTGAAATGAGACAAAGATTGATGAGAGAACATTTAGGTTGTGATGTTGATTTGGTTGAGTTTAATGAAAGAAAGTTTACTAAATTTAAATCATTGGCTCAAAAGCATTATAAAACTTTACACACCATTGAGTTAGGCTCATCTAAGGTTTCTAAAAAAGAAATGGCCATTTCTGCTTATAAAGAATTATGCACAAGAGATGTCTTAGGCATAGATTTCACAAAACAATGGGAAAAGGTTCATGGAAGTTTGAAAGGATTTGGTATTCTTAAAGAAGATAAAGAATCCAATGATACCAATGCTTTTGAAGAGCCTACTGGTGATTCAAACTCTTTGAAGAAAGCTAAGTTACCATCAGTGTCTAACATATTTGTGCATACATTTAATAACAGGGTTGGTGTTTTTAATATGGGTATTAAAGATGATAAGCCTGTCAGTACTGATCCAAGAGTAAAGAAGGAGAACAAAAATATGCTCAACCCAGATACTTTTACTCCAGAAGATGGTTACTCAGGTTCTAGTAAATTTGTAAAAGATACCTCTGAACAGCTAAACAAGTGGTTACATCTAAACACACATAATTATAGAAGATTTAAAGATGATAAAAAGGATGACGCTAATAAAGATGAATTAAACAATTACGCTATGGGATTTTTACCTACAAGAGAAGACATTTTGGAATACTTGAATGCAGATGAAGAACATATATCTGCTTTGGAAAAAGTAGACATGTTGAAGAAAATATCTTACTTGCAATTCTTATCAGCTAAGAAAAAACTGCAATGTACCAAAAAAGATGTAATCTCCAAAACTGTTCAACCGGTAAATTTCCAAGAATCAGAAGAGCACTATATTGAAAAGGTATTTATGGATGATCATAGAGCATTGGATGCCGAACTTGAGCAAATTTTAGCTATGGTAGGTATTCCTGAACAACTATCTGTTAAGAACAACTTCTTGAACATTGATAAAACCAAACTATCCAAAGAAAAGTATAAACAAATGCTGAAGGAGAAAATATTTGCCAATTCTAGTTTTATTGATCCTTATATGTTTGAAGATCCTTTATGTGATGACTTTTTCCAAGATTTATGGTTTACTATAGCTGTTCGAAATACTTTGATATTTAGATTGATTTTCCATTGTCAGCCAGACTCAAGTGTGCAGACATGGTCCGAATATAGAGAATTTAGAGACCTGGAAGCGGCATTTAAAGATTCCCAAAAGGAAATTGAAGGCATTTTAAACGATCAAAATTCAAGCTCAAGTAAAAGCCAAAGTTCTCTTAATGAGAAAGAAGATTCTGTTGACCATAAAGTTAAAAACTTAAGATTGAAATTGGCTAGGGGCATGATACAAGGCTTTGACAAGAAAGTTTATGATAAGTACACTGCTGTTCAAATGTTAAATAGAATCCATGGACATCTTGTCTTGTTCCCATTAACATGGTTGGGAAGAGAAATTGAGGATAATAATTGGTTTTATACTGCAGATAGAATTCCACCTATTGATATATACGATTAATTAAAATAGTTTTGAAAATTCATAATTGTAACATTAAAATCACATAGATCTGAAACGGTTATATTCCTTTCTTTTTTCTTCATCATACAAAACTTCATAGGCTTCATTTATGTTGTGAACAGTCTCTTCCATCTTTACTTTTTCTCCATCTGATAAGTTAGATACTTTATCTGGATGATACTTTTTGATTAGATTCAAGAAGGATTTTCTTATTTCCTTTTCCGATGCCTTAGGAGATATATTTAAAATCTTGTAATAGTCTTTTTCTTTGGAGAACTGTGAATGTTCTGGAGGTGGAGCTTGTTGTCTTTGACCATGATTTCCACCTTGGAAGAAATGATCGTAACCTCCTCCTCCTTGGAATTGTTTGAAGAACTGCTCTTGTTGTTGCTGTTGTTGTCTTTCCCTTAAGATTCTTTCCTTTGCTTGCTTTTCTTCAAACATTTTTTTGACATTTTGAATGGTAACATACGAAAAGTCATCAAGATCATTGTTCCCTTTTTCAAAGATTCTTTCATTATTCAAAAAATTGAAAATGTTCATGATTTTAATAGCACAATTGTCATTTATAAATTGCTCATTTTGTATTAGATAGGCTATGATATCTAAACCAATGTAGGGCGATTTGTCATGCCATATGTTTTTTAAATGTTCCTCAGTAAAGCTTTCTTTCACGTCCCTTATGGATCTAATGTCTTTTAATTTGATTGAGTTCAATAGAGCTTTAAGTTTTTTGCCACTCGCATGGTTTTTAAAATTGCTTTTATTCAAGTCAACAGCAATTGACTTATAAATGACTAGCAATTCATGGTAAGGCATATCTGGAAATATTTTGGTGAACATTGACTTTGTATCGGATTTGTAATACTTTGACAATCTTTCACTTATCTTGGTAAAAGTATTCATACCTTTTTCATCCTTTATCATCTTTGTAAAATCGTCTCTCCATTTTAAGTTTATATTTTTATCAATCACCAAAGGATCAAATTTAGTTCTAGTTTTTAAAGATAGCAGTTTAGCATTTATTTTAATCAAATCTATGCAATGTTTATTTGAGTCATCTAATTCAATGCATTGTTTTGCAAATAATTGTGACTGTTTAAAATTGTTTAACATTAAAAATTCAATATCACTAAGCACTGAGAAAAATGCACTTCTTTCTTCTAAAGAGTACTTTCTTCCATGCTTAGCAAGCAAATTCTTGTAACAAGTTGTTAAATCATTAGCAAAAATAACCAAAAAATCATCTCCTGATGTTTGGATATTGCTATTTGATGTGTAGTCTATAATATCTCCCCATGAATCCTTTATTTTTTCATGTAATAAATGTTCGCTATATGGAGAAAGTTCTAATTGTTCATCAATGTCCAATTCGCTGTAATTTCTCACTTCCTCTAGAAGATCGGTACCTTTAATTTTTGATATAAATCCAAATTCAAGATATAAATCATCTAGCTTCGGTTGAATTCTATTGAGAAGAGTTTTTGAATCAGTGATTCTTTCCCATTGTGAAATCACATCTAATTCCAAGTTGTTGTTATCTAAATATAGCTTCAAACCATGGTAGTAATAAATTTCTTCTAATAACTGCTTATATTCTGTTCTGTGTTCACTAATTTCCATCCAATTAGCTAATTTCTGATATTCTTGAAAAGAAAATTGAGATAATTTGTTATGATTACATGCCACGTCATTGTTTATACTAGCTTGCTGGCATACGTTTTTGATGCTTACATCTGCAGAACTAGCAAAGTTAACAGTCGTGGTGAATATGAAAAACAAGTTGAGCAATGATATTTTCATCTAAAAGCTTCAATAAATGGGTGTCTCTGGTGTTTAAACAAATGTATATAGATTATAGTAGTACTACGTTCTTTTTAAAAGTAATTTAAAAAAAAAAAGTATGAAAAAAAAAAAATTGTTCACATGAAGATACATATACCATGTTTAATCAACTAGCGCGAAGAGGTAAAACTAATGCTCGAATGCTCCAACGAATTGTGAAACGATTACAGAATCTGTTCCTTCTTTTTTTTTTCTGACTATGATAAGCCTACATAGCGTTATTTAGTGTTGATGTTTTAGCTGTATCCATACTTCGTTTGGCACATATTGTGAAAAAAGACACATGTCCGAAATACCGACCCAAAACTTCGATCACGTGCTCCAGCACGGGCCTAGAAGAAGAGAGGAGAGACCATACACCAGGAACAATAGGCGGGATGCCAATACCACACTTTCGGGTGTTAATCTCATTATTGTGGTGTAAAATAATTTACAATCTCTTTGAGGTTCTGCTAATGAGCTTACCTCGAGTTTTCGGTCACTATATAAGAGTTAGGATTGACATGACATTACAACATAAGTTTGTGAGTTTAGTTAAGAGAAATGTATATATAACCATTCTAGATTGAAAACACTTTACAGCGTTTCCACTTGTTTAATATAAGTTTAAGCACTACTACTAAGTTTAACACGGTACCATCAGAGAAAGCACAGCGGTTCGAAACGTAGTCATTATCTCCGACAGATTAAGAGTCTTTAAATTATTACCTTAGCTTACACATACATTAAACTACAAAAAGATATATCTTTATTTATAGCTTTACTGGTTAACAAATTCATTCTTCATTAATTTTAATTAGAGCTCAATTTTTTTTACCCAAGAATTTGTTATAATGTCTTCTGATCATATTTTGCCTCAAGAAGAAGCCACCATTTTAAGAAAAGAAATGGCCAACATGGAAATCTCTATGAAGGAAACTATTCATACAACCATTAACGAAACAATTCAATTATCTATTAAACAATCTCAAGATGAGATGAAACAGTTTATAATGGATATTTTGATCAACCAGTCTATGCAACAACAGACATTGCACAATGGCTCAGAGAAGGTTCCCCAAAGATCAACCTTTGCTGAAGACCACGACATGGAATCTGACGATAACCATGCACAGACAATGCACCAGAGTGTGGGACCCCACTCTAAATCAAGCTCCAGAGAAAAACCTTTATCTTCCCCAGAAGATTACGCTGCAGCCATCTACAATTTCCCAAGAGCAAAACCATATGTTGTTGGTACCACCAATTTTGCAGATGCTGAATCCATGGCGTTACAACAAGAGTTATGCATAACTCCCGCTCCGGACATACAAGTCACCGAAGAAGACTTGGCAATCACCTTTGATAAGCCTCGCTTCATTGCAACAATGAAAGAGGAACTGGAAGGTATCAAAGAACACAACGTCTTAGATTACTGTAAATTATCTAAGGAAATAAACACCTTCCACAGGTTTCCGCCTAAAGAAGCATTGCATGTGGTATTGAACATCATTATCACAGCACCAGCAATTGCTGACAAAATCATTTTCATTCCCTCTGCTTTGAGAACTTTAATGCTTGCTGCCATTGGTGGAATTAATCCTGATAACCCAGATCATTTAGCTACCATCATGAACTGTATGCAATCTTTTGACGAGACATTACATGTTTATCAGTTTTTTGATCTGTTAAAGACAGCTGACCAATTACTGACTAAATTTTTCAAAACCCACTTGGGTTGGAACAACAATCCAGAATTGAACAGTTGTGGTGATATTAAAACAATGTTCCAGTGCTTACATAAATTAGCATATGTTCATCTACACCCTGCTTTTAATGTTCAGTTCAATGATACTAAGAAAGACAATAAGATTCTGTACACAGACTCCATTGACAATTTAGGAGCACACTTGAATGCAGAATGCTTTATGAAGTACTCAGTTCCGCCTGGACCTATTAAGATTAAAGGTATCTATCAAGATCTGAGATCCAAAAACATTTTTCAGGGCACTACAGCTGAAATAAAAGCTAAACTTCAGTCGGTTAATCTAAATTTAGATCCTTTAATGAAAAAGCTTACCATGGAATACAATCATTTAGCTAAAATTGTTGCTCAACTTTATGAGCAAAGAGATTACTTGGCTCTCACTAATGTAACATGGCTTGTTAAGGATTTCGGCAGAGATCCAAAGTTTAGAAAAGAAACCTTGAACGTAATCAAGAAATTCAGTTCTGTTCTAGAAAAAGAGCATCAACTCTTGCCATTAGAAAAATTGAAACAGATCATTCGTGAAGAATTAAAATCTGATGAGTTCAAACCCTCAGTCGATCTTTCTTTGATGAGGCAAACACTTGTTGACAACATGATGAGTTTTGATTCACAAAGCAAAATTTATTTTAATGATAGCCCGCTTACTTCGCAATTGAATAAAGCAACGAAGACTAATCCTCTTTGTAATCATTGTCAATGCTTCCATACAGATATCTCTACCTGTATTCCCAATGATGGTGATTTCGTTGCCTGGAATAACTTCACAATAACGAGGCCCTTTCTGGATGATCGAATGGATCCAAGAAACACAGATGATATTTTGAAAACAGTATTTAGAAAAATAAGGACTTCACAACAGGAAGCCCTTAGTAACATTCAACAACAAAAGAGTAACAAACAGAAGAAGCAACAGAAATTCAAAAAGAAAATCTAATTCAGTTAGCTTACCTAAACTTGCATTTGTTTCAAACATTAAGAACAAAAGAGCTATAATTGATTCAGGCGCTTCCGCTGTTACGGTACCCCCTGACTATGAATTAAGCTTGCCAACGCCAAACGACATGATTTTTTCGCTAGCAGATGGATCTTTAGCAGAATCTAAACACAAAGGTTTTATTAAAATAGGAGATATTGAAGTACCCGCAATGACCATAGAAAATTTGCAAACACCTTTGATATCAGTAAATGTTTTAGCTAAAAACGGATTTACAATTTGTTTCAATGAAGAGTCTGTGTTTGCAATTCCAACTGAGTTCACACCAATTTTTCCAAATTCTTATATGTGGAAGATTGGTGAAATTGCTGAAGACTGTACTTATCGGCTGACAGATGATGCATTTAAAATTTTAGATAAATCTGTAACACAAGAACTAAAAGAGACTTTACCAAAGTTACTAGCTACTAAAGATCAGAAGTTTACAGACTTGCCGTCTAAATATTATACATTGTCTGATTCTGACAAAGCTGTCTTTCAGATTCACATTAAACTAGGTCATATGAGCACATCTCAGATGCTTAAGCAAAAATTAATAACCAGTGCTCAGAAACACATTCTTAAAGATTGTCCACAATGTTTGATTTACAGACACAGAAGAAAACCAGTCATCACAAAATCACACCCTTCGCACAGCCAAAAACCTCACACGAGACTATTTGCAGATGTTTACTACTCCGATCAACTTTTTGCGGGCATACCAAGCTACAACAAAAAATATGTTGTCGTCATGGTCGATGAATTTTCTCATTATGTTCATACCGCAACTTGTACCAATAGAATGGCCAGCGAATGCAGTGGTTTTATTAACAAGGTGTTGGAAAGATATAACATCTATCATGGACATAAAGCTTTGGAACTTCGTTGCGATAGAGGCACAGAATTTACTGGTATTAACAGAGAACTGATTCAAGATGAAAGGCTCACTTTTGCCCCTACAAATGATAAAGAAAGAAATGGTTTAGCCGAACGATTTGTTGGTATTCACAAACAAATGCGCTTGTTGGTAACCGCTCATGTGCCGCAACCACTGGCAGTACTTTTCTTTGACTTAAGTGTGAATCACACAACTTTGCTGATGAACCATACTTTGAGAAAAGAATCGATAAAGCATCCATATGATTTATATCATAACACAGACAAAAGACTACCAGAGAATCTACCCATGTTTCTTGAAGATGTATTAGTCATGGTTACCAAGAACAACAAACAAAAACAAGTTGTGGGTTCCTTTGGCTTTTATGATCCACATTCATCAACTGCTCTGGTTCTCATACCATCTGATCAGAATGACTACACTTTCAGATCACTAAGTGTTGCTCTCTACCATTGCCAACGAGTGGGCATACTTCACACGGCTAAGAAATTTATTTCCCCGGAATTCTGGAAAAGAAATGAATCAGTGTGGGGAAACATGCCTACGAACTGGGAAAGTACATGTATTGATCTAAATACAAACAAATCGTTTTCTATTGAAAAAGAACTCTCTCTTTTGGAAAAACTTAACTTAAACATGGAAACATTAACAACTAAAGAAATAAATGTTTGCGAAGAAGCCGAGAATATTCCTGAGGAAGAAAACAGTAGAAAAAGAAGAAAGATTGCGGTTGACAACACTGTTGCATGTCCAGACTATTCTATTTTCAAGGATTCGTTAGCAATTGTCGAAAACAAACAATTGTTAAGCTTAACTTTCAATGAACTATCAGGCACACACTTCAGAGCCGATACCTTCTCCGGTAATCATTCGCCTACCTCACCTGAGATTGATTTGCAATCGCCCCGTCCAAATTGGTATATGGAATATCTAAATGCTTTACATCATGTTCCGGTATCACAGGTCTGGGAAAATGGGGGTCACATCGAAGAATTTGATCCGGTAACATTGGGACAATTAATGCCGGTTATTCATAACCTAAATCAGGTCTCAACTGAGTCTGTCTTCTCGCTAGATTCAAACCCGGATAAAGGAGATGATCAACTTGACATCATCCAATATGCCACATGTGACTACTATGACGCTCCAAAGAAGCCTAAGATTATTAACAATAACATTAAAGGACCATGGAGAGAGCCTATACAAAAGGAAAAGCAAAAATACATCAACATGAAGGTTTTCAAAGCAGCTAAATCCTTACCAAAAGATGCTGTGCTTCTAAGACCTTTATGGGTTCATACTGTAAAACCTAACAATCTGAAATCCAGAATGGTTTGCTTTAACCCTAAGACTGTTCACCAAAAAGTACTTATGACATCCGCGCCAGTAATCTCGTCCAATGGTATTAACATTCTACTTTCCCTAGCAGCTACTCAAGGACTTGTTGTACAATTCTTTGATATTGATAACGCGTTTCTGTATGCAGACATGCCACCCGGCAAATACTTTATTCGGACGCCACCTCTTTTTCAAGATGTATTTAAATCAGATTATGTGGAATTAGTAAAATCAACATATGGTTTACAAGAGTCTCCGAAAGCGTTCTATGATCATCTTTCAAAACGCTTGACCGATAAACTTGGATTTAAAAAAAACAAAATAGAACCATGTTTGTTCCATAAAGGTTCCAAGTTAATAATATCAATTCATGTCGATGATGGTGCTATTATGGGGACACAAGAAGATATAAATGACTTCTTTAACCAACTATCTGGCGAATTCAGCTTTAAAAAGTCAGAATCTTCTTATCTCGGTGTGGACTTTAACACTCTCCCGGGATACAACACAACAGACCCGGTCCTACTTCCTACCTGGAATAAGATCGATCAAAATAAGTCCGCTATACATTTAAAATCCAGTCCAAACGAAATATTAAGTGATCCCACTGATCCGTTTGTTAGAACACAGTTTGAGGAACTATCCAATCCAGATCCGACACCTCCAAAAACTGCAGGATATGGAAAGTTCAAAATATTACCAGAAGCTTACAAATCGACGTTTAAGGACATTGAAACAGCCTTTTCTGTCCCAGACCTACCTGATCCTGGTACACCCGTCTTTTCAGTTTCTACTAAGACACACATTTCAAAATTTTTGAATAAATTTTATACTGACTATCCAGAATTCAAGGAATTCATGGACTACAAAAATGAAAATTATGATAAGCTACTACATCAATTTGCTATGCCTCCACACCGCGAGCTACAAGACTTTGTCTCTAGCCTAGGTGCTGAATTTGGAATTCCTGACAAATGGAAACATTTGCCATTGGACAAAGTCAAAAGTAGATCTTTAGTAGGCAGTCTTGCTTACTTCATTTATAGAACTATTCCGGCCCTTTGTTTTCCAATAACGGTACTAAGTAGATACAACACTTATCAACATAAAGCAATAAACTATCTGATCTTGTGCGTTATTCGCCAAGTGAAAAATTGTTCGAGTACCTTACAATTTTATAGACCCAAAGAGTCTAGAGATTATGTTGATTTGATTTTGTATAGCGATGCTTCTTATAACCAGTATGGTAAATACTATAAAGGCACTTCTATTACTTTGAATCATTCACCCATCTTGTTCAAAGCATCTACTGGAAGAAATAAAGGACACGCAAATTCCACCACTTCAGTAGAACTGGAAGCCGCGTACGATACATTTAAAATTGGATCTAAAATCAAGAACACCCTTTTGGATATGGATATCAAAGTCAATATGTTCTTACATTGTGACAATTTACCTTTACTACGATTACTTCATCATAATAGTGAAACTGATATAACTGTTGCCAATGGCAAAACGTATGATTTACGAGATGCCATAACATCAGAAAATATCAAAGCTGGATTTGTATCTGGTCGCGAAAATCCGGCAGATATCTTCACTAAACCATTCACAAATTCGGCGATACAAACTTGGTCAACTTTGGATTCAAACCACTTTGTTAACTGGAACTCTTCGTAGTTTTACACTCATGAAGAACCGCCTTAGGTTACAATACTTTCATATTAATGACGCTTATAATACATTACTGATTAAGAATTTGTTACGATAGATAATACTTCAGTTTTTTTAGACATTACAACACCCTTATGTCATAATGGGGGGAGATGTCCGAAATACCGACCCAAAACTTCGATCACGTGCTCCAGCACGGGCCTAGAAGAAGAGAGGAGAGACCATACACCAGGAACAATAGGCGGGATGCCAATACCACACTTTCGGGTGTTAATCTCATTATTGTGGTGTAAAATAATTTACAATCTCTTTGAGGTTCTGCTAATGAGCTTACCTCGAGTTTTCGGTCACTATATAAGAGTTAGGATTGACATGACATTACAACATAAGTTTGTGAGTTTAGTTAAGAGAAATGTATATATAACCATTCTAGATTGAAAACACTTTACAGCGTTTCCACTTGTTTAATATAAGTTTAAGCACTACTACTAAGTTTAACACGGTACCATCAGAGAAAGCACAGCGGTTCGAAACGTAGTCATTATCTCCGACAACACATATGATCACGTGATTCTGGTAAAAGAAATTTAAAAAAAATTAAAATCTCCCGGGGGTGATTCGAACACCCGATCCCAAGATATCTTGTTAAAATTACAGTCTTATGCTTTAAACCAACTAAGCTACCAGGAGTTGTTTTAATTTTATAGTAAAATGTTGTGAAAATTGGAGGATATGTTCGGTGATAAGGAAGGACGTATCTCCGACCGGTGGGAAGCATGCTTCCGTGCCTTGCTCGGAGGTATGCGCTTCTTATCTTTTAAGCTAATCTTCTTATCTTTCATTTTTTTTCTAAGGTTATTTTTAAAGTAATATATATATTTAAATAACCAATGTCTTAATAATCTTTAAAGCAACTAGGATATATGTATGGTGAAAATATAGTCGTAAAAACTGTATTTAAATGTATCACATAAAAGAAGCTCGTTGTTTCTTACTGTATTTCTTATTTCCTTGTTACAACTTAAAGATGTTTCTAGCCTTAGAAACACTTAAGATTTAAATACCTTTCCAGAATCGTACCATCGTGTAATATTCTGTTATCAGAGGTTTTCTCCATCTGTCCATGACTATTACTTATCTTCGTAGTCATCAGTTTTGGAGATATCAGCAATTTATCAATTCCTTTTATCCCTCCTGCTATTCCTACAGCAAAATATTACTGGCTTGGATCCTTATCTTGTTTTTCGCCCCTTTTTATTTCCACTCCTCACAGTTCATGCCATCCCTTTGTTTATAATGCCAAATAACCTACTGTCCGATAACTCCAGAACTCTCTAGGATGCGTGTGACTCATCGTCTTATCAACTTCCGCTTTCAGCGCAGTTCATACACGCTTCCACCTTGTTCTTAAAGCCTCTCCATCTATCCTGCTAGATGTCCAGTAAGTTTTATCCTCTCATGAGCAAGGCTCAGCATTACAAGTCATTATGTATTGTATCCATCAATACATCTTAACAGGATTGCATTCCACTGACTAACAATCTATCCAGAGATACGGTGGAAATCCCAACCTTTCCAATCGTATCCTTTTCGTTGCCGCGGTCCAAGTTTTCCCCATCAGATAGAACGTGCCATGCATCATAACTTATGATTCGAATCATTGCAACGCTAATTAGCTTTCCTTCACGTACTCTATCGATCTTTCGGAACGACGGCGCCTTTCGCCTTCTTGGCCGCTTGCATTCTTGCCTCAAACAATGTAATCATTAGCATCGGCTGATGAGTATACAGGTTTATCCTATTCAGGTGTCTGTGCCAACATACTAAGATGTAATGAGACTAGGATTCAGCATACCACTCAATACTTTGTCCCTATACCAAAGCTTGGTACATTATTATATTCCGTCTACAAGGTGATCACTGATCACTTAATCAACTTGCTAGTTCAATAATAATCATCCAATCCTTCGGGGTGACGTGACACTAACAACTACACTGTTTTATTCCTTTAACATAATGCAAACCTAACTTAATGCATGGATGACCTCCCCTTCTAATGGTAATGACCTAACTTCTGATCCAGAAGTGTCTGCTGTCCTTACAGCTACCAAAACCTTGAGTCATGGGCTAACCCAAAATCCACTACATAAAAAATTATGATTTTCAGTATATATAGAATGGCTATTAATGTTGCACCAAAACTACACGTTTTTTGTAGGTGATTTTTTTCAGATATTATTTAGACACCTTATCTCATTCTTGAATTAACAAAAAAAAAGGTTTACGGCATAATTTCAACCTTAATTTGATTTATCCAGCGTTTTTAATTCAATTTTTGTTTATTTTTGACTATAATGAATGCTGTTACAGCTACATAAATTGTATAACTATGTTAGTTTTTTGCTGTTTTTTTAATGTCAAAACGTGACCAAACCCCATCAAGAAACGCATAATATGCCAAAAAAAAAAAACAAGGGTGTTTGTTTTATACACCTCAAATCAGCATCTTAAAATAAGCATAGACTTGTAAACCCAAACGAAACTACAGCAAAGAAACTAGTCTTTTTTTTTATATAGTTTTTAAAATTTATGTACATATAATTTAATGGCAGTATCTAAGAATAGAACTAACCTTTTTTTATCATATAGAAAGACATACCCAAGAAATGTTAAAAATGACTTTGAAGATAACTTTGATTTAGATCTTGAGGTTGGAAACGAATCTATTGAATCGCTAGCCATAAATTCAAATGATAGGTCACAAAACATTGATTTGATCATTAAAAATATAATTTTGCCAATTGAAAAAAACTTAGAGCATATAGATACTTTATTGAGGCAATTGGATCAACAATACAAAACCGCTATCTTACCAAGTTTTAATGACGATCAACAAGCTGATTTTAAAAAAGTTGAAAAGACATCTTTTGAAATCATGAAACTCATACAGGGAAATTTTAAATACATAAAATTTGTACAAGAACAAATACAAAACGATAAAGCCACTAAACAAAATGAATTCACCATCATCCTTACTAATATGAATACTCTTTATGCATCAAAGATACAAAGCAGATCAAATGAGTACAAAGTTTTACAAAACAAATATTTAAAATTTTTGAATAAAGACGATTTTAAGCCTTTGCCAAGCTTAAATAACAAAGCTAATGACTTTTCTAACACGGATATTTTACTATTGGATGAGGAAGATGAGCAAATGAAGCAATTAATGATTCAAAAACAAGTCCATAGTCAAAAGAAAGATAGATTCCTAGCGGAGAGGGATCAAGAAATTGTGGAACTCTCGCAAAACGTGTTGGAAATCAATACCATTTTTAAAGATCTACAAACTATGATCATTGATCAGTCCAGTATTGTAAATAGCATAGAATCAAACATCTACGAATTCCAAAATGATGTAGTTGAAGCAAAGAGAGAAATCGATATATCAGAAAGATACAACAAAAGAGAGAATAAATGTAAGATAACTTTGTTTTTAGTACTTTTATGTCTATTTGTACTTATGTTGCTATTAACAAAAAAGTAAGCTTTTTGTTTTTGTTTAATAAAACTATTAACTAAATATGTAATTATGGTTATTTTTATGATTTTTTTTTTTTTTAAAAAACACATAACTTATTTATATATAATAAACTATCTGAATCCAGAATATGGTTGTTGACCAGATCCATTAGCATATGGATTTGATAGAGAAGCTGGACCCATCATATTGTTAGCACCCATAGGTTTTTTTTTGTAACCAGGTTTGTATACCGGAGGTTGGAACTTTGATTGCATAGCAGAATTACCTTGGTATTGTTGCTGTTGATAAGAAGATCCAATTGGAGCATTAAAGTCAGCGTTGTTTTGGAATACCATAGGAGCTCTAGTTCTTTGCTGAGGATTCAAAGCTTGATGATTGATTCCAACTCTGTTCATTTGACCACCATTATATTGTTGATATTGTGCAGGTGGTTGACCAGCATATCCACCCATAGGACCGCTTCTTTGCTGTTGTTGATAGTAATTGTTCTGGTTGTATTGTTGTGGGTAAGCTCTCATTTGCTGCTGCTGTGGCATCACTTGTTGTTTCTGGTATGTATTTCCTTGATAGTTGTTCATATTCGAGGTAGGTTGAGCATTGAACTTCTTTTGAATGTATTGTGGATTGCCAGCTCTTTGAGATACACTAGTGAAGTTGGATCCTTGATCATCATGCAAGCCATCATCACTGTCTAAATCAGGTCTTTGAGACTTTGGAATAATATTCTTTCTTACAAAGTCTCTGTCACTATCACTAATGTCACTATAATTGGCAACTTCTTCTTCGGTAGTGGCAGGCAAATTAGATCCTTTGTGGCTCATACCATTAATGTTTTCTAATGGTGATTTCTTATCAAGAAGTAAAATACTTTCTGGCTTAAAGTCATTTGTTTTAAAGGTATTCTCTCTTTCCAGCTTACTACCAGGCAATTTTTGGGCAGCATATGAATTGGCAGTGGCATAGTAAGAAGATGAATCAGATGCATCTCTATAAGGGTTACCAGATAAAGCAGCAGAGTCGTATTTTGCTGGATGTGAGTTAGCATTAGAAAACCCTTCGGATTCATTTTGTTTGTATTCTTGGTACATGTTAAAAGAATCTTTCTTGTTTCCGTAATGAGAAGACAAATTGGAAGTTGATGTGTTTTTAGACCCACCATTGTTCATAACATCTACAAGTCTAGATGGCTGAGCATAACTTTCTGAGTTGTTCAAAGAAGCTTTGTTATCAAAGTCAGAAGATGAGTTCATGTTGTTTGTGTTTAGCTTCTTCAACTCAGTGAAAAAGTTTTTGCTTTTGCTTTCGTCTGAAACATGCCCATCATTATTGCTAAAGTAATCTAGTGATTGTTTATCTTCTTCAAAAACAACATCATCGGATAATAATCTAGTATTACCGTATAAATCATTTTGCTTTTCTTCAATTATGGCACCGGTTTCTAAATTATAGACTTCACCCTTCTTGCTCAAGTATTGGAAGAAAGACAAAGGTAGACAAACCAAAGATAGAACAGCGGCTGGAATCAAGACCCAAGCAGGCCAGTTTATGTGTGGATAGAATAATAAAAATACTACTATGCATGACATTGCAGAGGCGGCAAAAGCCAAAAAACTGATGATGATAGAAACAATGAACTGAACAAAAATAAATCTTTCATTTTCATTGATATCTCTACTTTTAGTAATGATGTTTAAAGAGCTTCCAATAAGGTTCAAAAATACTAAACCAGCAGCAACAGGGACAACTATAAGAAGTTCGGACAATGTCTTTCTTGCATTTAAACCTAGTTTCCAGTCTGATTCATGTTTTTTGTACTTTTGTTGAATTTCATATGCTTTGTAGTTGGCAGAAGGGGTGCTGCACTCTTTCTTCGCGGTTTCACAGTACCCGAAAACACCATATTGAATACCACGATGTTCACTTAATGATAACAAGTTACTTGTGGATGACTTTTTGTTAGATGTGAACTTGAAAAGTGGAACGGTAACAAAGGAAATAACTAAACATGCTATAGTTACAAATTGAAAGATCAAAATGATGGTAGAGATGGAAGATGATTTCTTCATTTTGAGAATTTAAAGACTGTTAATTACTATATCCGAAAAAAAATATATTTTGATACTTGCTGTATAAAGGTATCGAATTTCTTCTATATGAAACAAAAACTGAAAAGGATAATAATTTGAATCAAATTGTTCGAGTTATTTTGTTTCAGTATAGTTTCTTTTCTTGTTTTGATGTTTTTTTTTTTTGCCTATTAATTAAAATAAAAGCTAAAAGTCTGGAATATAAATGGTAAAGTGTGTTGATTGATCTACTCTATTAAACTCGACTTTTTTTTTTGTTGTTGTTTAATGATACTTGAAAATTCCTGTATAGGCTATATGAATAATCGACAACGAATAAAATAAGTTGATGATGTATTTCTCTAGGTTTTTGTAATCCTTACTTTCACTCTCATGAAAAAAAAGCTATTAAAATGTGTATATATTCGTAGTTAATTATAACTCTTAATTAATACAAAAAGCTGTTAATTTCAATTTTTTTTAAAAATATAATATGTCGAAGTACGTGTGCCTTTTAAACAGCAGCATCATTTCGTTCAAAATTACGCTGTATGATCGTTATCAAATCTTTAAATAGATATTTTTTTTTCCCTTCTACACCAAAAAAATTTATATGGAAGATCAAAAGTTCAGCACGAGAGAAAAAAAAATAGGCAAAGGCACCAGTATGGTTGATGCCTAATAAGGAAAAGATTTAATTATGTAGCTTAAATACCACCTTTTGAATTCGTATTATCATTCATGATAATACGAATTAGTAGGTAGATGTGATTTTCAGTGAAATTTTCATCATATACGAAGTATAATCAATGTATACTTGAGATCATTGACATGGGATTATTTCAGAGGATAATATAGAAAAATGAATTATATTTCCTATTTGGGGATTTTTTTTTTTTGGTATTGGCTCTTTTTTTTGGGGGTGTTTTTTCCCACACCGAAACATCCCATGTGCTTAATTTTGGAGATGTACGGGTTGTTCAGCCATTCTTGTTGACCCAAAACGGACATTTGAATTAAAGTGCTAATCACGTGACAATGCATTTTTAAAAGTGATATATCTGTATAAGGGACTACTAAAGACCAGCTTTAGTGAAAGTTATTAAGCATTAAAATACATAAAGGTAATAAATACTCTCAGACTGCTTTTTATTTTTTTTTTCTTTAACAAATTGTATAGTACATTCTCTTGTAGATTGGTTTGGCAGCAATTTCTGCCTTTTCTTGTGCTATGTCAGCAATCAATTGTTCAATGTCAGTTTCTCTTCTACCAGTATCGATATCTAGTTCACTAGCAGGAATCAATAACTTCCAATTTCTTCTATAAATCTTGTGAGAAATATAGATAACTAAGAATAATGGACCAGATAAGTAGGATTCAAAGAAGTCTTCAACATTTGGTGCAGTCTTATATGGCCACAAGGAGGTCCAGAATGTTAATCCAATAATAATTGCTATGATGGTACAAGCGTAATAAGATCCATAGATACCAGTTGGGGAAGCAAAGCATAATTCATTAGTACTTCTGCCTTGTGCTTTTAACCCGTGTCTAAATCTAATATGGGCCAAAGAAATACCGAACCAACAAATCAATGTAGATAAACCAGATAAGGATAGCAACCATGTGAAAACTTCACCTTCCTTTGGAGAAGCAGCAATAAAGGCAATGGCACCAAAGACAGCCATAACACCTAAGGCAACAATTGGTCTACCTCTTCTATCGATGTAGTTGAAGTTTGTCCATTTTGGTAATTGGCCCATTTCAGTCATGGCAACCATGTTTCTAGATGTACCAAAAATACCAGCATTACCAACAGATAAAACAGCAATGCAAATAACAACATTAATTACAGATGGTAAACCTTTGATTCCGTGAGAAACAATAGCAATGACAAATGGAGAAGCAGCAGCATCAGCAGAGGATGTACCAATTAATCTTGGATCCTTGTGAGAAACCAGTAAACCAATTAAGGTCAAAGCAACAATGTAGAAGATAGCAATTCTCCAAAATACTTGTTTAGCAGCTCTTGGTAGAGATTTTCTTGGATTCATTGTTTCAGCAGCAGCCATACCAGTCATTTCAACACCACCATAAGCAAAAGCAGCAGAAACAAAAACAGTAATAACAGTTTTGAATCTTTCAGCACCACTTTCACCTACAAAAGCACCGTATGGTGATTTCCACATGGTACCACCAATGTAGTGACCATTAGGACCACCACCACAGACTAAAATAATACCTAAGAAGATAAAACCAACAACACAAGTAACTTTAATAGCAGAAAAGATAAATTCGGCTTCACCATAACCTTTGACACCAAATAAATTGATGGACATAATAACGACATAGAAAAGAGCAACAAAACCATCTCTATATTTTTTAGGAGTGTTCCAGTAGTTAACTGTAATAGAAGCAGAAACCATTTCTAATGGTAAAGTAGCCCAACCACCAACTAGATTAATTAGATTTGATGCAAACCCATAAGATTCATCAATGAATCTAGTAGTATAAGTAGCATAACCACCAGTGACTGGAAATTCAACAGATAATTCACCTAAACCACAAATCACACATAAGATGAAGGTAGCAGAGATGAAGTAACCGATCAAAACACCTGCTGGACCAGAGTGTCTCAAAGAGGAACCTGAACCAACAAACAGACCAGTACCAATGGCACCACCAATAGCAATCATTTGCAAATGTCTGTTTTTTAATCTTCTTTTCAATGGTGTTCTGGCTGTCTTGATAGCAATTTTTTCAGCAATAGACAAATTAGGATCAATTTCTTCTACATTGACTCTTTTGAAAGAATCTTTGAAGTTTTGCCATCCACTTTTTTCTGG
Organism: Hanseniaspora uvarum; assembly: GCA_037102615.1. Classification (NCBI taxonomy): domain Eukaryota; kingdom Fungi; phylum Ascomycota; class Saccharomycetes; order Saccharomycodales; family Saccharomycodaceae; genus Hanseniaspora; species Hanseniaspora uvarum. Next base: position 528,012 of record BTGA01000002.1, on the reverse strand, counting down.
TGAAGGTTCCCATTCTAATTGAGATCTGACATTCTCAATTCTAGCAGACATCACATCCCCAGAAAGAATAGGATGGACTTGTGATATGACTTGATTTTTTTTTTCTTCTTCTTCGATACTAGACATTTCTGAAAAATGCTATTTTATATATTTTTATGGTTTTTAGTTAACTAATTCTTTATACTGAGTTTGTGATTTAGATATTTAACAAAAAAAATATATATGTTCAACTATCTTTTATATACATTTTAAACCAAATTTCTTCAATGCACATTATGACTATGATAAATCAAATTAGTTTTCTAAGTTCATTTTTACTTTAATCACAGATAAGATGTTATCTAAAACAAAAATAAATGTATCTTATTTTCCTTGTATTTACTACCAATATGAAGTTATTGATAAATCCAAAAGAAATGTCGGAATTATAATTATTTCAGATTTAATCATAAATCCCTTATCTTAAAGGTTGAAAATAAACTTTAATAAACTGTTCTACTTCATCGCAATTTTTTTTTTTTTTAGATAGTCACCTTCAGTATGAAATAGTGCAGCAGATTAAATTTCACAGCGTTGTTAAAACAACAATCTGATTATCTTTTAAGGGCACCATTTAGTGATAGTACAAATTAAAGTTTGTCTCCGTTTTTCAGCAGTGAAAAAAAATATACCATATTTTGACGTTTTAACTTTCCAGTAGTGATGTGAAAATACTATCTTACAAATAGCTGCCTCAAAGCTTATCAATTACGTATGGTGAAAAAAAATAAATTAAAAACTGGATACAACAAAAAACAATGAATATTTTCAACATTTTTTCACCAATTTTTAAAGCAAAATTAGCAGTTAATTCGTTGTTATCTGAGTTTAATGATGCTTTTTTTATTACCTATGTTGTCGGTTAGCATTTCTCTGATAAGGACTACATTTTTCCGACGTTCAAAATTCAAATTTGAAAAAAAAATAATAATAATAAAAATAAAATATGAGATAACAAGGGACAAAAAAGATTGATAATAAAGCACTAGATTACTTGTATGTGGCAAACAAATGTCACCTGCTTATTAATTTTTCACAAATCTTATTCAAATATACCACTTAATTTTACAGATTTAGCTTGTGATACACGAAAATAACCATAGTGATTGTCTTATCCGCATATAACCATAGAAATTGTCTTATCTGCAAATAACTCCGTCTTTTTCCACCGGGAAAAAAATTCTCATTGCTAGGTAATCAATCATCTAGTCGATCTTTTTCTTAAGCTTCTTCTTAATAAGCTGTGATGCGTCGTGTTGATTTCATGATCATTCCCACTCACATGATCTAATCTTGAATTTGCTGTGTTAGACATTTTTTTTTGTCCATAGCTTATTTGAGAAGATTGTCCTTCTGTTCCACCATCAAAAAGATAAGCTAACTTTTCTTTGGTAAGGACTTTTTTAGATGAGTCGGAATTTTGCTCACTCATGGTTCTCAAAGGAGATCTATTAATTTTCTGTTTCTTAAGTTTATGAGGCGATATAGAGCCATGATTTTTGCTTGGACTTTCATACACAGATCCATTATCTTTGATTGGAGAATTTTTATTTGTTCTTTTTGTTGGTGATATATCCATTGCCTCCGGTCTTGCAAAGTTATTACTTAGGAAGATCAATGGATCTTGGGAAATTTTTTCATTTTCAAAAATATCTACAGATTTCTCCTTCGGTTCCATTTGCAACAAGAACTCATATGGTTCAGCTTTTTGGCCGCTTGACTCCTTTGTTTCAAAGTTTTCTTTTTTAGGGCATGTTATGCACCACTCTGTATCGTTTATTTTGACAATGTTGCTTGTAGATTGGTCAAAAGAGCTTAGCTGATCTAATTGACATTTATTAAACTTGTAAAATAGCTGAAAAATTAATCCAGGAGTCACAGATGGAATAGGGTTTTTACTGTTTCTGATAAAATTTAGTTTTTTGATCAAATATGAATTAGAATCAATGTCTATGTTCTTGTTTACTTGACGTTCAGAAAACAATCTTTCTTCTTCAGGTTTAAAACTGTTTAAATATTTATTAGTGGACTCATACAGTGACCCTGTTTTGTTCTTTTGAACACACATAATTTTGGATAGGTTAACTATCAATAGATCCGTTGTAGTGTTTAAAATTTTTGAGTATACAAAATTGGTCTGTTCTTTTAAAGAATCAGTAAGCTTTATTATCTTATTCATGTGAAGTATTTCAACCCCTTCAAACCCAGACATTGTCCAATTAAATATCTCAGAATTATCCTTGTAGGTTAAAAACTTTAGGTTACAGTTAAAAAAAGGCAAAGACCAGCAATCCGGATCCAAATACTTTTTGAAGAATAAACATCTCTCTACATGAAACTCTGTCACTATTAAAGTATTGGTGTAGTTCCAATTTAACTTGTTTTGTTCAAACAAATTTAAAGAAATTAAATATTGTTTAATCAAAAAAGAAGGTAGCGTTTGCAAATCCATATCATGAGGAATAATTATAATACATTTTTTACTTTGATCACCAAAATTCCTTTCATAGTCAGCTTCCATTGATGAAGCATCGTTTTCTTTTGTACCTTCATCAATACAATAAGCTTTGTACGTGGAGCAGTCTAACTTATCAAATGTTTTATTCAAAATCTTGTTATGCTTGTGTGAAAATCCGTATGACAAAATATGGCAGTTACTAAAATAATTCGTTTCTACTACAAATTGTTCTATAGTGCCGTCTCTTTCCAAACTGTTTCTAACTAAAGCTAATTGTGGTAGCTCCTTAGTTACTGAGTCTTCTCGTGGTGCCGGTAAATCATTGGCTTTCATTATTTTATCCCAAACTGTATTGTTCAACTTATTTTTCAGATTCTTTTTTATAATAATTTTATTGTCTATCATTTCAAATTCGTCAAAAACCTGCTTTGCAAGAGCCGTGTCATTGTTCAATGTTTTCAAGTCAGTATTTCTCCAGCATCTATTGGCCATCATCTTGTCATATAAATATTTGTTATCAGTTGAAGTTACTTCATTCAGCATATATGGCTTGTAACTTATCATCAGGTTTCTTTGTATTACATCTATTAGCCATTGTATGTGTACCACTGGAACTCTATCTTTTTTAGCAGCAGCTATTCTAACACCAGAATTTAATTCAGTAATGAATAAACAAGAGTCCCTGGATTCATCCGAAATCTGTGTCACATAGTGCTTTTCATTTATATTTAATCCTATAGCCTTCTTGCCAGACATGTTGTTCTTGATACTTTTTACATAATTTGGAATTTCATTTGAAGAGTTGAATTTACCAAAAAAAATATTGATTTTGTTCTTCAGCAGATCAAATGGTTTTATGCTGTACTTTATCCGCAACAAATTCAACATGATATGCTTCAAAAACTCGTCATTCTTTACACTAATTCCGTTGCCACCACCCAGCAAAATAGGGTGTATTTTGCTCAATTGATTTGTTTTATGCAAGCTGTGTATCATAGATAATATTTCAAAATCTATGATTATGGTATCGAGCTTCTGTGTCAAAGTATATTGGTACTTTTTGGACTTTAAGATTGTGTCATAACTTGGCAATCCTGTAATATCTATAATCAAAACATTGGTTGTTTTTGGAAAATCTACATGGTAGTTACCTCCCATCTCCATTATCATGTTAGAAACTTGATTAGATCGAGATTCGGACATTGTTGAGGTTGTCACCACAATACCTTTGAAAATCTTTAATTTGTCATTAGATGATTTAGAAATATTATTCATTTTTTATTTTTTTTTTTTTCAAATATGATTATTTCAAAATACATGAAATCTAAATTGTTTTCTCCTCCAAAAAAATTACAAAAATATATGTTTATTATTTAATTTTAGTCTCAAAAGCAACAATTTTGAACTATGTTTATGTATTCTTTGGTTACTTTCATTTAAATCGATCTTTAGATCATCTAGTTTTTTTTTAAAAAAAAAACTAGTATAGGATTCTTAGAACCTTTTATTTCAGACGCCAAACAGGCAAATTTGGAAAATATATAGGCTTATAAAAGAATGTTTTCACGTGACTTTGTGCACGTGTTTTGATGAAAATGTATGTGACAAGTGGAAGCATAGAAGTACATCAAACATGACTTGTCAATAGAAAATACTTATTTGTAAGTACGTAATATAGCTGTTACTATAAGACAGAATCTAATTCTAATCTAAAATACGAATTATTTCGGTAGTGCAATGATGTATATAGTAATCACATGAAGTAGTTATTTTTTTGCCTAACACTTTTATGACTAATCCATAGAATTCTAATTATCTAAATCTTTCAGTAAACTCTCTACTTGCTCTTTAAAATTCAGTGTTTCCAGTTGATGGTCAACATTATCAAAAGTTTTGACCAGTGAGTTTATTTGGTTTGAAAAAACTTCCATGTTTTCATTGTTTTTTTTCAGTTCCTCTATTTTTTCTTTTATCAGCTTCTTAACTTGCTCTATTTCTTCATTAGCTTTCAGCTTTGTATTGGAAATTTCTTTATTTTTATAAAAATCTTTCAGCTTTTGTCTGTCTTGCTGAAGTTTTGTTTGGTTTTTGATAGGAGATGTGGGTTGGCTTGACATATCTTTCTTCGTTATAATAATTCCTGATGTTTATTTCAATCAAATTTATACCCAAATTATTGTTATATTTTTTTCAATTTGATTTCAATAAAACTACTTTTGGTACTGTATTGAAGCTATTAAGTATGTTGTATTTATTTACTTGCTGTTGGTGATTTTCAAATCTAAGGTGAAGAAGAAGGAAATAGGGCTATCAGGTTTATATCCGAGATTTTTGCTGTATCGAAAAAATGTTTATAGTATGTCACGTTTTTTTCAAGTTTACATATAAACAAAACTACATTTAAACAATTAATAATTTGAGTTTAATTAAGTAATGTTTGCTGTAAATACTTTAAATTTTTTTATACTAAAAACATTTTTTATAAAATGTAAATAAATAAATATATATATTTTTAGTATTAAATGTTAAAATATGTTTTCCTTTATTCATGAAAAAACCACATTGAAAGTTTTATAAAATATATATTATAAGCAAATTAATAGTAATTACCAATCTTCCATAATCTGACTTTACCTTGATGATTACCAGTGGCAAGAACTTCACTATTGTTACTAAACTTCATGTATGTGACTTTACCCAATGGAGTATTAGCATTTGGCCAATTAGAATAAACCTTACCATGTAGAACATTTACTATCTTCAAACAATCCTTATTAGCTCTTGATGCTATGGCTAAAATTTGACCGTCATGGGAGAATTCCAGTTGGGAAACAGAAGTCAAAACATTATCTATAATTTTGAAGCTATCATGGTTTTCAGGAGTGACGTTTCCGATATTTACTATTTTTTTACTATCTTGTCTGATTTTGTTCATGTCGTATAAAGAAACATGACCTGATTCCAAACCAATGGCCAACCATTTAGAAGATCTCAAGTTGTTAAACATCTTACCGTTTTTGATGTTAAATACAATGTCTTTAACTGGATGCAAATAAGAGTCAGACATATAACCACCACCAATAGCAATTGTGGTTACATTGAATACAGAGGGATCCTTCCAATATCTTTCAACCTTGTTGTTGCAGTTTTTAGAAATATTAAACTCATAAACTCCACCTTGTTTGTTAATAGCAATGATGATGGTATCGATACCGTTAGAAGTAGATGCTTTGTAATCAATAGCTATATCTATTAAATGTCCACTGATCTTCAAGAAAGTGTATAGTTGACCAGTTGTAGCATTTACAATATTAACATAACCATTACTACCTATTAGGGCAACAATACCATGTGACTTCAAACCATCAGTACCTTCTTTTTCAAAAATGTGACCTAACTTGAATTGTTCAAAGGATTTTTGAGAAAACTCTTGTCCTTGTAGTCTACTGATTTTGGAAATACCTATGTTGTTATTGTTGTTTATTTCATTTAAATCCCATTTGTGCATGTAACGTCTTCTACCAGAAGCAAAGACTAAATTGTTATTCTGTGATTGTTTTAATTTACAATTTTTAAAAGCTTCTCTTGATACTTCAGAGTAGAATTGACATGTTTGAATAGGTGTTCCTTTCAAAAACACAGATTGAATAATATTATTTTCAGTGTTGTCTAAATGATACATTCTCATGGACTTGTCATAACCGGCAGTTAAGATCAAATTGTGGTTTTTAGGATGATATGAGATGGATTGGATACCAGATTTTGATATTTGCTTGAAATTGACATCTTTGAGTCTTTGCACAGTTAATTTATCTGTTGGTAGTATTTTGGATGTTTTATCAACACTAGCCATGTACTTGTTAGATTCTTTTAGCAATTTCAATAAGGCATTATAGTCGTTGACTTCATTTTCATTGCTTTCTTCATCAACGTCCACATCAGAACCTTCAGAATCTTCGTCACTAACAGGAGCATCAATCCAGCCTGGTCTAGGATATATTTTCTCAAATTGTGTTCTTAGTCTTTTAGAGTATTCGGTACCTATCATATCGGTTTCTTCATAAGACCTCTTTAATTTTCTCAATCTTTTATTTTGGTATATGTTGATTTTAATGTTTTCGTCATCTGAATCATTCCAAGCATCTTCTTCAGATTCACTGGATTCCTCTTCTTCTACAGCCTCTTCTTCATTTTCGCTATTTTCAATATCAAATAGCTCGTCATCTTGAACATTTTCTTCATCTGAATTATCAATTTCAAAGTCCAATGCACTTTCTTCCTCTTCGTTTTCAGCTGTGAAGACTTCATTTTCATTTCCATTGAAAAAGTCCTCATTGTCTATAAATTCATCAAACATTTTCATAGCATTTTTCAACCCATTAACATCGTTTTCATTTTCGTATAAATATTCTGTATCATTATCGTATCCTAGTACTAATTTCGTCAATAGAAGTTCTTCTTGATCAGGTTTCGCAATAGGTTTGGTTTCAACAACACCTTCCGCAACTTTACTCATTTATGTATGGTAATTTCGTTCGTATTTTTATTTTTTGGGGTTTGATAAACTTGTTTGATTGTATTCAATTTTTTAAAAGAACTTTCTAAATGATTATTCTAAAAGTTTGAAAAATCGTGAATTTTCACTAAAGTCTCCCAATCAAGTAATTTCACCTTAAGGGAAAAAAAATGCTTTAAAAAAAAAAAAAGAAATGTTGTGTATCGGACATAAGCAATTCATGCGGAGCTCAACTCTCGTATTTTTTCTTGGCTCTGAAAATTTTTCATCTAATGCTTCTATTAGGTTAATAATTGGGCAATTGGTTGAGATTTAGTAACAACTTAGTATATTGAAATAATGAGATATAAAACCAAATATACATAAAAACCAATATATAATTGAAAAATGTTGAAGCAAACACAAACACTACTGGCTGGCTACAAGCTAAACTACTCAGGTGAAGTAGTGTGGTCTATTCATAAAAAAGTGCATAAAAATTATAAACTAGCACCAAACTCTACAAAATATTTAAAAAATAGATTCCACAAAGGTACTGGTTCTTCGGGTATAGGTAAAGTTGATCCATACTCAGGTAAATATGTATTCAGTCAAAGCAGAATCAGAACCTATCCACAACCTATAGATTATGATGCCTCATTGAAGCCTTTGGTTGATCCTAATCTAAATAGAGTATATGAAAAATGGGACATGGCAAAGTATCCAAAGGGTCATTTATCAGGATCATACTTCACCAACTTAGTATTAGAAAATGTTGAAAATCCAAGTAAAGATAATACAGTTGAATTAACCACTGTCACCGAAGGTGTTCATGAAGGTAGAAAGATAGTAGAAAAGAAATAATTGCAGATTAAACGGTTAAAATCAAATTAGTTTCTTGATGGACAAAAAAGTAAAGAGAAAATGCTATTGATCTATATATAATTATTATAAATGAATTCCTTGTAAATAAAGAATTATAATATAGTGAGTATGTTTTGTTTTACTTTCTAGCTGTAATAAAAGGTGATGTATTTGTTTGCAAGAAATTGACATTTAGTCTAAACAGTTTTATTTTTCTTTAAATTATATTGTATTCATTATATAAATTATAGTTTCGTTGGTTATGAAATGTCATTAAGTTATTTTTTATAAGTCAAACTTATTCTTTATAATGTGCAAAGCTATTTAATTTGTTATTCAAATTCTTAAGCCCAACCTAGGGATTTGAAAATTAAACTATCTTTACCGTTTTCTTGCATTTCAATTATAACATACTCTAATAAAGTCATTACAGAACCAAAAGCAACGATACCGGAAACAATATCGTTTTGGAATCTGAAACCAAAGATACCAGCAATGGCTACAACAAGACCTAACAACAAAGCGGATGTTTGGGAAGCTTGTTCAGCAGTCTTGGTTAATTCTTGTTGAGAATCTCTCTTTGAGTGAATGATGATATCTTGTTCTTTGAATTGTTCAATAGCAGTCTTAACAGAACCGGTGAAAACAGTCCATTGTTGAGAAATAGATAAGTTTAAGAAGATTAAAACAGCACCTTGGATTAATTTATAAGTTAAAGCTAAAATTGGAGTAGCAAATGGTGGTAATTCAATAGGTACCAAAGATAAAGTGTTAATAACGATGTAATCAACTAAGGTTAAGAAGGCAAAAGAAATCCAAATACCAACAATACCATTGTAGAATAATCTGATTGGGTAGGCTTGTTGAACATTTCTCATTTTGGTACTTTTGATGATCAATTCATATCTGAAGTTGAACCAAAAGACAATACCGGCACCAACAATCAATGAAATCAATTGAGTGGAGAAGTTAGGTAAATCGTTTCTGAAGAAGAATCTTTGGAATAATTCAACCCATGAGTAATCAGTACTGGTGATGGCATTAAATAGGAAGAATAAAACACCAGTCTTTTCAGATTTACCGTTGGCAGCATTAGAAGAAGTAACACCTAATAAGTTTTCAACTAAAACAGAAGCGTAGGAAGATAAAGCTAAAGTCATAATTCCTGATTGAAAACCATAGCCTTGATCCATACATTCGACAATGTGGATGATTATATATTGGGCAATGCTCCATTGAGTTAAAATCAAGGCCTTACCTAATAAGGAAACAACTTCAAAGTTTTTGTCAAAAACAAAGACATTTAAGGAAGTGATTGTTAATGAGATTAAAATGGTGGTTAATTTTTGTAGATTGGAGAAGGCATAGATATCAGCCTTCTTGGAGAAATTGAAGTTTAGATAATTGCAACCAGTCAATAATTGAATGAAACCACCAGAAACAACTAATGGGAACAAACCTAAACCAATTAAAGAACCCTTGTTGTCGATATCAAATCCAGCAAAGTTCAATGGGTTCAATAAGTTGTCGTATTTGTAATCTCTTGGGAAACCTACAACAGGAACAACTTGAAGTAATAAGTAAATGGTTATGAAGGCTAATAAGTAAACAAACTTATCATCTAAGAAAGAAGCATTTTCTAATTCAGATTTATTGGAACTTCTTTCAACTGTGAAAAATAAGTATGAAAGTGGATTTAGCTTTTTACCTAAAGAAGCTTTAGGAGCAGTAGCCTTTTTTAGAATAGGAGAAGCAGCCATGTTATGAACAATAATTCTTGTTAAGATGATATTTATAGTATTAAATCTTAAAGTGGAGTTTTCTATTATTATTCTTTTTGAAAAAAAATATGATTAATAGTTCGCTTAAAGTAAGAGTAATATACAATATACCAGATACAACTGTTTTGTTACTGTTTTTTTTTGGTTATATATATGTATAATATTTCAAATAATCAAAAAAACTCAACTTTTATCAATGATATGAGAATAATCTTGTGTATTACCTGTTAAACTGAGGATTTATGTTTCAATATGTTGTTATTGATTTTTCGTGGCTCCCATAAGCAATGAAAATTTTTTATTATTTTTTATGCTTGGAGTATAATTCCATGAAAAATTTTTGGCTTATTTTTGGGTTTGGCATTGAAAGAATCTTTTTTCGGGGTAGATTTCCCTTTTGGTTAATGGCATGGAATGCGCCGGGTAAAAATAAGGTTTTTCTGGTAGCGCAAAGTACATTATATCCGAAAACTTTAACATGGTAGCGTATGTTGCATTATATCCGAAAATTCAACATGGTAGCGCAAAGTGTATTATATCCGAAAAATACCACACGGTAGCGTTCTTTAGTGTTCATTACCCTGCTGTGCGCATCTTTGGCAATAATTGCCTATTAAAGATACACTATATTCTGTAAGAGAAAATTTTTTTTTTGTGCCCATAGGCCCAAAAGTCACATTAAACACACCTTAACCTTTTTTTTTTTTTGGACATCTTTGAATAAATCATTCAATGAAATATACAAGAAGTAAAGCAGATAACCTAAAAACAAAAACCATATTATCAATTAATTTATACAAGCATTAATTATTATTTTTCTTTATTTATTAAAAAAAAAAAAAACAACAGCAATTTATAAAGCAATAATTAATTAATACCATATACTAAAAATCTTTAGAGTAGAATACAAAAAGAATTCATACGCAAAAGAGGAGGAACCAAAAAAAGAAAAGAATTTAAGCATAGAATCAATATAAATTATAATACAAAATGAGTCAGGAAAATAACGGATGGAAAAATGAAATAAATATCCCAAGCAAAGATGTAAGAGTTCAAACTGATGATATAAATGGGTTTGAAAGACAAGAATTTGATCAATTTCCACTAAACAGAGAACTTTTGATGTCCATATACGAAGCAGGATTTGAAAAAGCATCTCCTATTCAACAACAATCTATTCCTGCTATTATTGAACATTACCACTGTATAGCCAGATCTAAAAATGGTACGGGTAAAACCGCAGCTTTTGTTATTCCACTATTAGAAAACATTTATAAATTACATAAAGAGAATAAGAGCCTTAAAAGTGATGTTAATGCTTTAGTTCTTGTGCCAACTAGAGAATTAGCAATGCAAACTGTTCAAGTAATCAGAACTTTATCGAAACATATGCAATCCATCGGAGTTATGTTGTCATGTGGTGGTAACTCATTGAGGGATGATATATACAGATTGAAGTCAATGGAAATTAATATTGTTGTTGGTACTCCTGGGAGATTATTGGACTTAACCCAAAGAGGTGTTCTAGATTTATCTAATTGTTCTATGTTCATGGTTGATGAAGCTGATAAAATGTTGAACAACGACTTCAGACCAGTATTAGAGAATTTATTACATTTGATGAACCTGCAAAAAACACAAATTTGTTTATTCTCAGCAACTTTCCCTAAAAGTGTTAAATCATTCATTGATAAGTACATGGCTGATAACTTGAAAGAAGTTAATTTGATGGAAGGTAGTGAAGAATTAACCTTGAAGGGTATTACCCAATTTTATTGTTTTGTTGAAGAAAAACAAAAACTGCATTGCTTGAATACTTTATTTTCCAAATTAAACATAAATCAATGTATCATCTTCTGTAACTCCATATCAAGAGTTGAATTACTAACAAAGAAGATTTTAGAACTAGGTGTATCTTGTTTCTATTCTCACTCCAAAATGCCTATTGAAGAAAGAAACAGAGTATTCCACAATTTCAGAAAAGGTGAGATCAGAACATTAGTATGTACTGATTTATTGACCAGAGGTATTGATATTTCCACCGTCAATGTAGTCATCAACTTTGATTTCCCTAAGTCTGCAGAAACTTACTTGCATAGAATTGGTAGATCTGGTAGATTTGGTCACTTAGGTTTAGCCATCAACTTAGTGAACTGGGAAGATAGATTCAATTTGTTCAAGATTGAACAAGTTTTGAATACTGAAATCAAGCCAATTCCAAATAAAATTGAAGATGATTTGTATGTATACAATGAAGAGGTATTGCAAAGCATTCCAAAGCCATTTGAAACCAGAATTGAAGACACCAAAACTTATTTAAACTCAAAGAATCAATTAGTTGACGATGGTTACTCAAAGATTAACAGTTCTGTTACCAATAATGTATTTGTGCCTCCAAAGACACAAAACTAAAATATAGAGCCAGTAAAATTAACACCGATATTTTTTTACCCCCAAAGCCACTATACTAATCATTGATTAAAGTTAGAACTTTCCCGAACGTCATCTTTAACAGTCCAGCAATGAAGATTACATATGTTTTTTCCGTTTATCATAACGGATAATGTATTAGGATGTCTCCGTGTTTATCCATATGTTTGCTTTACGAAATATAAGATATCTTTTCAAAGTATATATTTTTACTTGAATTTTGTTATCTTATCGGTATTTTATCATATTCATTTTTTTTTTTCACGACATGTGTAAAGTTTAATTCACTGATAAGCATTAAAGTTATATTTTTGTTTAAAGATAGCAGCTTGAAAAGATGATTTACAAGGTCGCAATTACAATTTTTAGTAAACAAAGTTTATTTATTTGACTATTATTTTGAGCAGTTATTCAAAACAAAAGGAAGAAGTTACAGTTTTTTTTTTCCGATAAGACAAAGATACAGCCGCTGTATAGTAGTTTGGCAGTTCAAATTTTTATCTCTGTTTATCGTCTACCTCACTTCTTTATCTTGTTTACCGTCTACCTCACTTCTTTATCTCTGTTTACCGTCTACCTCAATAGTATATGTTCATTATCGCAGAAAAAAAAGATTTAGCATGTATGCCACCTGACTTATTCCAGTCTTGATGGCTGTATATAAACGTATAAAGATATTTTACGAGAGTGTTTAATTTTAGGTTTCCGGTTGAAAAGTAGCTAAAGATTGACTGTCTTTCCTTTTTTTTTTTTTTTAATTGATTAAACTACTAAGAAATTCTCAACAACCTGAACGAATGAAATAATCTAAACATTACTTAAAGTCATATATTAGCACTGAACTGACTTTATTTTTCTAATCGATAAAAAGAAAGTAATTTAAGAAAGGCTAGTGGGGTCGATTAAATTATAATTCAAGTTAGTCATTTCATTATGTCAGTTGAAAATACTAGGTAAAAAAAAAAAAAAGGCATTTTTGAACAAAGAAATATGAAGGCATTTAAAAAAACAGAACACACACACCTATTGAAAATACAAAGAAATAGATTTAAGTTAGATTTCACGTTTTGAAGGCAGTAATATATTGAGTTTTATCAATTACGATAGCACTTTTTGATTTTATCTATGTGCCATTTATCACGCTGAAATGGTGTTTCAAAAATCTTCTTTCCGCTTTTGTTACATTTTTTTTAGTAACGGTCTCATGTGATACAAATTCATTTCAACTTTGCCATATCAGCACAACAAAATTGATAAAGAACGAAACTGATGGTGTAAGTTGTTTTAGCAATGCTATCACAAGTGTATAGTGGCATACAGATGTATTTTTTTATTCAAAAAAAAAAGGGCACATACGGTTTATGATTGCCGTAGAATTGTTAAATAGTGTTTTATACATACAAGCCGGATTTAAGACAAACATTTCGTTAAATGCAGATACTTACAGAAGCAGTATTTAATACTGTCAAGATTAACGTCGGAATAGTGATAGCCTGTAATTAACGTTATCTTTAGAGTTTTATGGTAGGTGATTCATGTGTTTAGGTCTTAAAGTCATAGCAATTAAGCGAACAATGAAGCGTCAATTTTTTTAAGAGTAGCCCTTTTGTCGTCTATCTGATAACATTTTTTTCTCTGTTGAAAAGATAACATATTAAGCCCGTAGACATATATTTTTTTTTTTCGACAGCATAACTGCTATTAATCAAATTTGAAAAATTGCCTGCAATAATACAGTTAATACAGCTTATCTAGGTTAATAGCTTGATAACACAAACAAAAATCTTAAATTGATAAAAAAATAAAAGCTTAGAAAATGACGATTAAATTGTTTCTTTTTGATCAGTGTTTAAGTACCTATTTTTTTTTTTACTTTTCAATAGTATATAAAAGAATGAAAAACTTCCAGAAAGTTCTATGTTGAAACTCTTACAATCTTATTAATTATAGAGAAATGATAAGATTGAACCAAAAAAAAAGAAAACCATATCTTAAGTCATATTAAGTATATTGTTTCTTTATAATCAATCAAAAAAAAAATAAATATATAAAAATGTCCGATATTGAAGACAAACATAAAGGTTCATATGAAACTAAAGTTCATCCGATTTTATCTTCAGATGTCATGTCTGCAAGAATAGAAAACGTTAGATCCCAACTGGAATGGGAACCATCAGCTGAAAAATCTGGATGGGAAAACTTTGTGGATTCTTTTAAAAGAGTTCATGTTGACGAAGTTGATCCTAACTTATCTGTTGCTGAAAAAATTGCAGTCAAAACCGCTAGATCTCCTTTAAAGAGAAAACTTAAAAACAGACATTTGCAAATGATTGCTATTGGTGGTGCCATTGGTACTGGTCTGTTTGTTGGTTCAGGTTCCTCTTTGAGACACTCTGGTCCAGCAGGTGTTTTGATCGGTTACTTCATCTCTGCTACTTTCATCTTATGTGTTGTTTGTGGTTTAGGTGAGTTGGCTGTTGAATTCCCTGTTTCTGGTGGATTTACCACCTTTGCTACAAGATTTATTGATGAATCTTTTGGTTTTGCTGCTAATTGGAATTATTTATTAGGTTGTTGTTGTACTTTACCATTAGAAATGGTTTCTGCTTCTATTACAGTTAACTACTGGAATACTCCTAAGAAATATAGAGATGGATTCATTGCTTTGTTTTATGTTGTCATCATGGGTATTAACTTATTTGGTGTCAAAGGTTATGGTGAAGCCGAATTTATCTTTTCTGCTATTAAAGTTACTTGTGTTCTTGGTTTCATTTTATTAGGTATCATTTTAGTCTGTGGTGGTGGTCCTAATGGTCACTACATTGGTGGTACCATGTGGAAGTCTCCAAACGGTGCTTTTGTAGGTGAAAATGGTGGTCAAAGATTCAAGACTGTTATGTCTGTTTTTGTTTCTGCTGCCTTTGCTTACTCCGGTGTTGAAATGACTGGTTTAGCTGCTGCTGAAACTGCAAACCCAAGAAAATCTATTCCTAAGGCTGCTAAACAAGTATTTTGGAGAATTGCTATCTTCTACATTGTTGCTTTGACCTTAGTCGGTTTATTGGTTTCTCACAAGGATCCAAGATTAATTGGTACATCCTCTGCTGATGCTGCTGCTTCTCCATTTGTCATTGCTATTGTTTCTCACGGAATCAAAGGTTTACCATCAGTTATTAATGTTGTTATTTGTATTGCTGTTTTATCTGTTGGTAATGCTGATATCTTTGGTGCTTCCAGAATTATGGTTGCCATGACTGAAATGGGTCACTTACCAAAATGGTGCAACTTAGACTATATTGACAAGAGAGGTAGACCATTAATTGCCTTAGGTGTTATGGCTGTCTTTGGTGCTATTGCCTTCATTGCTGCTTCTCCAAAGGAAGGTGAAGTTTTCACTTGGCTATTGGCTTTATCTGGTTTATCTGCATTGTTTACCTGGTTTGGTATTTCTTTATCTCACATCAGATTCAGACATGCTTTATCAGCTCAAGGCAGAGGTACCGACGAATTATGTTTCGTTTCACCAACTGGTCTATACGGTTCCTACTACTCTTGTATTATTATTTTTGTAGTCGTTTGTTTGACTTTCTGGACTTCCCTATGGCCATACAAAACTGCACCAAATGCCGAAGACTTCTTTGAATCCTACCTATCTGCACCAATATTCTTGGTTATGTACTTAGGTCACAAGATCTACAGAAGAAATTGGAAGATTTTCATTCCATCATCTGAAGTTGATGTTGATACCGGTAGAAGAGATACGGATATTGAACAATTAAAAGCTGATGTTGCACAAGAAAAGGCTGAAATTGCTGCCAAACCATTCTTTAAGAGATTTTACTACAAAGTTTGTTAAACAAAAATTAATTTGTGAGTTTATTTCTCTTCATTCGCTTATGCATTAAAGCTATATGTACTTTGATTTGTATATACAAAGGCTATTTATATTAATGAATTAAATCAAAGCAGCTGGCTTGCTTTTTAAAACAATTTCACTTTGATTGATATCTTTTTTCATCTATTAACTTTCACAGTAAAGACCGTTGTCGGTTGCTTGATTGAAGTACATTGTAGGCGATTCACGGAGATAAGTACATGTAACCTAAAAAAGAATACAACAAATGTACTATAAATGAATGTATTTATGTATATAAATTGTACATTTAACTGTCTGCGATTGTATCTCGCCGCAAATTTTTTACTTGTTAAAACAACAAACCAGCAATACCATAATGCCCTAACAAACCCCTGTAAATTTATTTTAAGTCCGTCAATACAAAGTCACGTGGTTTGCTCAACAAAAACTGTGGGGAGTAAAAAAAATTACACAAAATGTGGTGGAGTTTTTATTAATAACGCGACTTTGCCCAAAAATAGCTCAGCTTTGATGCTCTCCATTAATCTAAAGATATGTAAGGATAAGCTATTAAACAACGTTGAAAATGAAATTCAACGTTTCTTTCTAATTTTTTTTTGAAAAAAGCTTTTAAGTTAATAGTTTATTCAAATAATAATAATAAAAATGATTTATCTTTGCAATACTAAGCATGCTATTTGTTGATTAAATGTACTGCCAGGTTGATTTTATCTACATGGAAAAAAAAACCTGGTAACACCACAACACAGAATAACGACTGTTGAACTGAGGTATAAAAGTAATACAAATAATTAAATCTCTATGAAAAATCAACGGTTGTTAAAATAATTTTATTATCTGATCAAGTGCAAAATGCCCATTTATGACTAATAGGTTCCATCAGATACATTATAAGTACCTGCTAATACATTTCTAACACCATTAACAGTTCAACGGTCCCCATAATGATGTAAATTGACACCTTAAACTATAGAGAATAATCGATTTTACAGTGTGTACTTAGTTTTTTGGCGTATTTTTTATCAGCCCCTGAAACGATAATTTCTTTTTTTTTTTTAAATTTATAATTTCCTATTTAAGAAATACCACAGTTTTGGGACCCTTGAACAATACATTTACAGAGCCTAGCATTATTTCACCACAGTTTTTAACAATAGCACAGGCTAAATTGCCTTAAAAGATTTCTATTTCTTACAAGTTAATTTACTCATCTCTCCATAATTAAAGGCAATTTAATTTTTCAATTAAATATTTAAAAATTTTGAGGCTCATCCTTAGATTCTTCACATTTTCTCTGTGTTTATATAAAAGGTGTAGGTCTTTTTTTTTAAAAAAAAATAAATATTAATTTGTTGAATAGACTTTTATAATTTCAATGAATTAAAGGTAATTTATATAAAGAATGAATTGAGAATCCCAAATATAAAAGAAATAACAACATTTTTAATAAAAAAAAATTAAAAATGTCATCTTCTGTTATAGACAAAGCCACTGAGTTAGAAGCTGGTATAACCAACATTTCAAGCTCAGAATCATCTGAAAACAAAATAGAAAGAGTCAGATCCCAACTGGAATGGACACCTGCTGAAGATAAAACTACTTTACAAAATTTCTTCGAATCTTTCAAAAGAATTGAATTAGAAGAAATCGATCCTTCTTTAACAGTTGCTGAAAAGATTGCCATCAAAACTGCCAGATCTCCTTTGAAGAGAAAACTTAAAAACAGACATTTGCAAATGATCGCCATTGGTGGTGCCATTGGTACTGGTTTGTTTGTTGGTGCTGGTTCTTCTTTGAGTACTGCTGGTCCAGCAGGTGTTTTGATCGGTTACTTCATCTCTGCCTCTTTCATCTTATGTGTTGTTTGTGGTTTAGGTGAGTTGGCTGTTGAATTCCCTGTTTCTGGTAGTTTCACCACATACGCAAATAGATTCATTGATGAATCTTTCGGTTTTGCTGCTAATTGGAACTATGTTTGGGGTTGTTCTGTTTCTTTACCATTAGAATTAGTTTCTGCTTCCATAACTGTTGATTACTGGGGAACTCCTAAGAAATATAGAGATGCCTTTGTAGCCTTATTCTTACTGGTTTTAATCGTTATCAACTTATTTGGTGTTAAAGGTTATGGTGAAGCTGAAATTGCCTTTTCAGCTGTCAAAGTCATTACAATTCTAGGTTTCATTATTCTAGGTATTGTATTAGTTTGTGGTGGTGGTCCAGATAAAAAATATGTCGGTGGTACTATGTGGAAGGCTCCAAACGGTGCTTTTGTTGGTAAAAATGGTGGTCAAAGATTCAAGACCATTGTATCTGTCTTCGTTTCTGCTGCCTTTGCTTACTCCGGTGTTGAAATGACCGGTATGGCTGCTGCTGAAACCAAAAACCCAAGAAAGTCTATTCCTTCTGCTGCCAAGCAAGTATTCTGGAGAATTTTATTATTCTACATTATTTCTTTGACTTTGGTTGGGTTATTAGTATCTCACACAGATCCAAGATTAATTGGTAATTCTTATGTTGATGCTGCTTCTTCTCCATTCGTCATTGCTATGGAAAACCATGGTGTTAAAGGTTTACCTTCCTTATTTAATGTTGTTATTTGTATTTCTGTTTTGTCTGTTGGTAACTCATCTATTTACGGTGCTTCCAGAATTATGGTTTCCATGTGTGAAAGTGGTCACATCCCTAAGTGGACCAAATTAGACTATATTGACAAGAAGGGTAGACCACTAATGGCTTTATTAGTCTTATTAGGTTTCGGTATCTTCTCTTTCATTGCTGCATCAAACAAGCAAGACGATGTTTTCACTTGGTTGTTATCTTTGACCGGTTTATCTGCTATGTTCACGTGGTTTGGTATTTCTTTAGCCCATATAAGGTTTAGACATGCTCTAAAGGCTCATAACAGAGGCCCTGATGAATTATGGTTCAGTGCTCCAACCGGTTTATGGGGTTCTTATTACTCATGTGGTATGATTGGATTAATCATTGTCTTAGATTTCTGGACATCCTTGTGGCCTTATGACTCATCTCCAAATGCTGAATACTTCTTTGAAGATTATTTATCCGCTCCTGTCTTCATTTTGATGTACTTAGGTCATAAATTATTCACTAAGAATTGGAAGCTATTCATTCCATCTAAAAATGTTGATATTGTAACCGGAAGAAGAGTCACTGATGTTGAAGCATTGAAGGCTGAAGTTGCTGAAGAAAAAGCTTATTTGGCATCAAAACCTAGATATTTCAGAATCTACAAGTTCTTCTGTTAAATCAACATTAGCGAAAGTATAAATAAATTACGTTAAATATCAAGGCTGGTAACCATTGATTAAACGAGATGTAACACTTAAGAAAGAAAAAAAAAAAAATAAAATTCACCAATAATTGGGAGCTATATATATAAATTATGCTTAATCTTTAATACAATTTTTTTGATTGAAACTTTCTGAGCACATTTATAGCTTTTCATAGAGTTCCTTGATGGGTTATTAGCAGCGTTTTAGACTTTTTAAAAATCATAAGAAAATACGCCTACGTGAAAAAAAATCATAAACAAATATATGAACAGACATATTGAATTTTAAAAAAAGGTCTAAAAGTTAAGGTTATAGACGATTATACTGTACCAAATAGCATTAATCAATAAGACAACCCTCCAAAAAACAAGTCCAATAGATTAATCATATTACTCTAGGTTTTTTCTTCTTCTTCTTTTGAATTTGGTTTTATAACAAGACTTATATCGAACACGTTTTAGTAACTGATTAAGCATGAAAATTATAACATGGTCTGTGTTTGCATATCTGATTAGCATTTCATGCCTTGTGAAATCATTGGATTCAGATAATGGTTTGGAAGAAAAGGCTGATCTTAAGAATACAAAAAAAATATTTGACTTTTTTGAAACAGATGTTCTGGAACTTCCAATCACACCCTTTGGTTCATTGGACAAGAACTTGGTGAGATCTTTGTTCATAGATTATCCGAAATACGAGGAGTTAGATGAAAATTCAGGTTTTGATTTAAATGATTTTTCCAATATGTATGAAGGTTATGACAATACCTACATCAGAAAGTTGTTGCGTGCAGAAAATGGGAACACAGATGATAGAAAGAATTATCATATAAATGATACATTTTATTGTGAAGAATCACAAGATAGATGTGCCTATCGTCAGGCACAGTACTTATTAAATAAGGTAAACTCAACACAAAAAGATAAACATCTAGCTTTGAATATTCTGGAGAGTGTTGAATCTACTGTTCCAGACGCGTTGTTTCTTTTAGGTGTTTTGTATGAAAACTATGACATATTTTTTGATGATAAATCATCTGAACATGAGAAGCTTGAAAGAAATTTGAAAAGCTTGGTATATTATAAACAAGGAGCTGAGCAAGGTGACTCTAACTGCCAATTAGTTATGGCACACAAATACCTTATGGGCCAGGATGTAAGTAAAGACATCACAAAAGCTAATATTATACAATACAGTGTTTTAAAAAAAGAAATTAAGGAAGCTGCAAACAATTCCAGATTTTTATGGTTTATGAATCATCAAGAACATAACCTTTGGAATCACAACTACTATAAGTTTTTACATGATCCTGATTACAAAGAATTCAATTATGTTGCTCAGGACAGCAAACATAGTGCTATAAGTAAAGATTCAAAGATTTCTTTAGCAAACGTTAACTCTAAAGAAATGTTGGCTGATCATGACTTGATCGCTACAATGGTTACGTTAAAAAACTTTCATCTTATAAAAGTTATGGACAATAAGCTAACTGAAAAAGTTGAAAATCAACTTAAGTTGAGTACCTTTTCTAGTCTAGAAAAACAAGTTTTATTAAATGTTTATCGTATGGATGAAATAGAATATTTGTCCGAAGAAATAATAAGATTTTTATATTCTGATTTGTTCAATTCTTATAAAGGCAACATGTTCTCATCTTTTAAAGACTATCAATATGTTTTTGAGTTTAGTAAAAAATTGATAATATACTTAATTGACAATCAAGAATTTGTCGAAAAGAACGTATCAAAGGTAGGAAAGTACTATTTGAAAGAAATGTTGATTATGTTTGCAAACATTTATAAGGAATATGGAATTTACGATAAAAATGATTTGAAGAAAATTGATTTGGTGCTTTCGGTATACAAGGAAGCACAAACTGACTTCCCCAAAAGTACTGCCCCTTGGGAGAGTTTTAAGTTTTTATCATATCTAAGACCAAATATGAACCTTACTGAAGTTTTTTATACATATTTGGCTTTGAATGTACCTGATGGCTATTGTAGGCTTGCTTCCACTGCGTATGTTTTTAACGAGGAGATTGAGAAAATCTACAAGAGCAAAAATTTTGATGAAGCTGTGAGAACTAATGCCGAGCTTTATAGTGTTTTGCAGTCAAAGTCTTCATTTATACCTTTGCTGTATGAAGACGTAAATCTAAGTTTTATGATTTCAACAAAACATCAAGCAATTGATCAATCTAATGCTTCTAATAAATTGAGAAGACTTTTGAACCAAATGCAAATGAACTGTAACATTGACATATTCAAGCAGAACTTTGTGAATGTGATGAATTATTTATTAAAAAATGACCAAGAATTGAATTTGTTTGCCATGGCACAATTAGCATCAATGGGATTTGTCCCAGCTATTAGCAACTTGGCTAATGAATTAATACAGCCTATCAAAATATTTAATGATACGAATTCAAACTTGAGTAGAGAGAAACTAAATATAGGGGTATCGAAGTACATGGCATCTTATAAATTTGGAGACTTGAATCAAGGTCTGTGTTTATCTGACATATTTGAGGAGTTTGGGATGTACTCTGAAATGCTTTCTTTGAACCATTTGATAGCAGAAACAGATGGAACTTTTTATAGTTATTATAATTTAGCCAGGATATACGAATATGGATACGGAGTGAAGCAAAATTATGATGTTGCTGCTGAGTACTACAAAAAAGCATTTGACGTAAAATCCATACAGTTTTTCCACAACGCATACAAATGCATTGAAGGTCTCGAGATAAGCATCCAGATATTGCTTTGGAAATTGAAGTGTAAGAAGATCATCGACCGCATAGGGCTGTCTATGCTAGGGAACAAAGTGTTGAATTCCACTTTGAGCTTCTTTTCCGTGATAAACAACAAGTTTTTGAATTTCAATATCCTTAAACTTCATCCTGTCAGCATAACCATGTCATTGAACAGATGCTACGGCGAAACCCCGTTATTATACCCGATCTTAATATCTCTTGCTGTCGGGTCTATAGGGTACTTCTTCCCTGCAATAATCCGGTACCTAGCCAGAACACTCAATTGGACAATTGAAATTAATGGTGTCCAATTTGTAGATGGTGCCATAGTTGAAAGAGAAGACACTCAATAAGTATATATACAAGCAAGATTAACCCTCTATAGCCACGTGACTTACTTGGTCACGTTTATTATCATCCCCATTTACCACTATATTACTAGTGTGAAAAAATTGAAAAAAAAATTTTCAAAAACACGGCAAAAACGAGTAATTGAAAAACAACAGCTAGTAGGGGCAAAAAAACAAACAAAAATATACATACCTTTATAGAATATTTGATTAATTAAACACGAACAAGTAAAGACCAAAAAAACCACCCACGAACACCCAATTATTACCATGTCTACTGCTATTCAAAACGGACAAGATCATTACGCTGATCAAACAAGCACCAAAAACGGAGAAACACAAGTAACATTCACAAACGCCCATGCAGATTCTATTCATGATGCTGTTTTAGACTACTATGGTAAGAGACTAGCCACCTGCTCAAGCGACAAAACCATAAAAGTATTTGAAGTTTCCCAAGGAAGCGAAGAAAGTGCAGGAGCCAACAACGGCTACCAATTGCTGGACACCCTATCTGAACACACAGGACCAGTTTGGCAAGTTGATTGGGCACACCCTAAATTTGGTACCTGTTTGGCTTCTTGTGGGTACGACGGTAAAGTATGTATTTGGAAGGAAAACTCTTACAAGAAGTTTGAATTGATATCTGTTTTGAAATGCCACACAGCCTCTGTCAACTCTGTTCAATGGGCCCCTCACGAATACGGTCCCTTACTACTGTGTGGATCTTCTGATGGATCCTGTTCTATTTTTGAATTCAAAGACAACGGTGTTGTGAATGAACCTATAATCATTGATGCTCATCAAATAGGTGTCAATGCTGCTTGTTGGGCTCCAATAACATTCAATGGAGGAAACAATAACGAAAAGAGATTTGTTACTGGTGGATGTGACAATTTAGTTAAAATCTGGAAATCAGATGTCACCGATCCTAAAAAGTTTGTTTTGGAACATACATTAAAAGCACACTCAGACTGGGTCAGAGATGTTGCTTGGTCTCCTAGTGTTTTGAACAAGTCTTACATAGCTTCTGTTGGACAAGATAGTCAGTGTGTTATTTGGACCAAAGACCAAGAATCTAAAGATAATGAATGGAAACAAACTGTTTTGAAAGAAAATAAATTTGACGAAGTTCTTTGGAGAGCTTCTTGGTCACTTTCAGGTGATGTATTAGCCTTGAGTGGCGGTGATAACAGAATAACTCTATGGAGAGAAAACCTACAAGGAAAATGGGAAAGTGCTGGAGAAATCAACGAATAAGGTTTTATTAATGTTATATAAAAGAAAGAATAGATGAGTTTTTTTTTTTTTAAAAAGCAACTTTTTTTTTGATTTTAATGAATTTCAAGTATATAAAGCTTTTCTTGTTAAACTAGAGAGGCTTTCTTTATAAGAAAGCTGCAATTTCTTCGACAATAACTTCAAGGTCTTTGGCAGCAGCTAAACCAATTTGTAGCACTTCTTCATGATCGGCTTTACCTGCATCTAAGCTAATTTCCTTTTCACCATTGGCTATGTCACTTGCCTTTTGAGGTAGATCCAGTACAACGTTGTTGGTGATGACAGATAAAGCCAAGACTTTCCAACCACAATGTCTAGCAACAGTCACTTCTGGAACAGTGGACATACCAACAGCATCACTACCAATTTGTTTCAAAAATCTAGCTTCAGATCTACTTTCAAAGGTAGGGCCACTGACAAAAGCATATGTACCTTCATGCAAGGTTCTTGAAGAAGTAATTTTTTTGGCATTCTGTAATTCTGTGTATTTTTGCAAAAAGACCTTTCTAGCAGTCAAGTCGTAAGCATCAGAAACAGCTAAGAATCTGTCTCCATCCTCATCCCAGTTAGGACCAACCAGTGGATGTTTACCAGCTAAACCAGGGAAGTTGATGTGATCAAAAATCAACATGATATCACCCATTTTGTAATCAAGATTCAAACCACCTGCAGCATTAGTGACAATCAAACTACTTAAGCTTCCATTACAGAACTTTTCTGAGTAGTTGTTCAATAATCTGATCGGATAAACGGTGTCTCTTATGTCATATCCTTCATAAGCATGCAATCTACCTTTCATGATGATAACAGGGGTATCTTTCAAATGTCCAACCCACAATTCCCCAGAATGTCCTTGGACAGTGGATTGCTGAAAACCTGGTAAATCTGCGTATGGGATAATCAAGTGGGATTTCAACTTCAACTTGTTTGTCAAGTTACCCAAACCAGAACCACAAATGATCAAGATCTTAGGTTCGAATTTGGTTATTGGGGCAAAATGACTCGTGATTTTTTGGTTCAAAATTGGTGCAGCTTTGGCTATGTTTTCTCTTTGTAGAGCTATAGTTTCTTTAGCAGATAACATGATGTTTATTAGGCGCTTTTAGTCTCTATTTTGGTGTATCCTTAAGCTTTCCTTCTACGACTCTGATTCAGACAACAGTAAACAAATTATCAATATTTTAAAAATTTACCCCTAGGACTGAATTTTTTTTTTCGTTCAAAATCTACGGCTAATGAAATCTCGATAAGTATGCTATGATATCAGCAATACGATATTAGCAATACGATATAAAAGCAAAGGATTATTACTTAGATATATATAGATACATAGTTGTACGTTCTACAGTAGAATGCAAGATATATGGGTTACGAGCAGAAAAAACACACTCTTTTGTTTCATGTTATAGCCTTATATATAGCTTATTGAATAACAAATTACTTTTTTTATAGGTCTATCAAACTTTGATCGTTATTTCCTTGGCTAGTATTCATTGATGGAGCATTACCGAACCCAAAACCAGTTTTTTGTTCTTTTATGGTACTAAACAATCCTGTATATTGGTCTTTCAAGAAAGGATTGGCTGTAGAGTTATTTCCAGAAGGCGGGTTTTTAGTAGCAGTGCTTTGCTGTTGGTAATAACCTGTACCTTGAGAATTTATAAAAGTTCCTGTCTTTGTGTGATGGGCTGGAATTCTGGAGGCACCCGTGTTACCAAATGTATCTATCCCTGGTCCAGACATCAATAAGTTATTTAAATCAGAGTATTTTGCTGAAATTGCAGCATCACCAGTTCTAGTTCTTTTAATTGGTTGCTCAGGTTGAGGTACAACAACAGGCTCTGGCTTAGGCACTTCTGGTTCTTTCTTAAACGGATTGCTACTAGTAGCATATTGTTGTAGAATGTTTTGTTTATTAGCTTCTTCTTGTTCTTTCAGTTGTTGCTGATACATCTCATATTGCTGTTGTTGAAGTAGCATTTGTTGCTGTTGTTGTAATTGTTGCAAGTATTGTTGATATTGCAGCTGTTGTTGTTGTTGCTGTTGTTGCAAAAATTGTTGATATTCTTCAGGGGAAATAGGGTTACCATTTATATCATACATCATATTTTGCTGTTGCATTTGCTGTTGTTGTAATTGCAATTGTCTCAATCTTTGTAATTCTTGCAATCTTCTTAGTTCTTCTTCTTCTTTGGACAATTGTAAAGCAACATCCATATCTTCTTGATCCTGTTTCATGTTTCTGCGTCTTTCTTCTTCCTCCCTGGCAGTTCTCATAGATTCGTCCAAAGCCTTTTGTAAATCATCATCAAAGTTATTTCTTTTATTTGGTTTGTTTTTATTTCTGTCATTATTACCTGCTGCCATATCTCTTTCTCTTTTTAATCTAGCATCGTCTAATAATAAAGAGGTTAATTCTTTTGACTTCAATCTAATCTGACTTCCGTGATCAACATCAGTAATTGGATTTCTCCACATGAATTCTCTCAAAGTCTTTATCAAATAAATGTTCTCTTTACACCAAGTAACACACATTTCAGATCCGTTTATCACTAAAAACTTTAATACAATCAAAGCTTTCAAAATATGCTTCCAATATTTACCTTTATCATTCAATCTTTTGTCAAGCATCTCAAACATAGGAACTATTTCATAGTGGTTGTATGAATATTCAACAAGTTGTCTCAGTTCCATGATAGGAACATCTTCTGTGTCGTTATTTCTTGTACAGTCTCTAACAAGAACTTGAGATTGTGTGTATCCATTAACTTTATTTTTAGCAGCTCTAAGCATCTTCTTCTTATATTGTTAGAGCAATTCTTATTTGGTGTATGTTTATATATATAGTGTTTATTAATAGTTGAATTGAAATTCTTAAGTATATGTTTTTTTGAAGGGGGGTCAAGTGAAAAAAAATACCCAATTTTGAAAAGACGCAACACGAATAAACTATGTCTTAAAGAAGTAATAAATGTTTGTGGTGGGGTAATAAAACAGATTATAAAAATCTTATCGCTACCATTTTTGTGTTATGTCCGATAAAAACACATACATTTACAAAACAAGACCTAGATGAATAGCAGTCCTTTGGATACAGCGCTGAAATCATGCATAAACTCTAAAAACAAACAACAGTGGGGTTTCTGCTGGCCTGTTTCTGCACCAAACCCCTACAGGGCATATAGATCTTCTGTTTGCCGGCAAAACAGAAAAGCGGAGTTAACTCCGATCACGTGACTTCTTCATACATCCACTTGCATGTTCAGTCTGGCTTTCTACGGCATCAATTCATTCATAGAAGCTGCTCATAGTCACGAATCTATAGCAATGCTGAGTGGACACCAGGTATGAAGTAAAATTACGTGTAGTTTGTTCGTGTTTTTTTGGGGGGTTTTTCGCGTTATATAGCGTTATTTCAATACTGATGTTATTGACAGTTGGGGGAAAAAATAATTTCAGCTTTTTCTTACTGTAAAGAAGATCGTTTAATACTGTTACAAATACGAACCAGAACGAGATGAATAAGCAAAGAACTTTAGACTTTTTTTCGAAGAAAAGGTCAACACCAAGTATAGATGATTCGGTAACAGATGATTCATCAGAAACAAAGACGAATTTAATGTCTATTTTGAAAAAACCTAAACTTGATGTTGCTAGCAAACCTACAGTAACCAGTAAGTTACCTATGAAAACGTATGATATTAAGATTAATTTTCAAGATTTAGCTGAAATATGTGAAGTTTTAGAAAACACACCATCAAGATTGGCGAAATTAGATAAATTAGAGGAATTTTTTGATCATATTATTGAAAAAGATACTTCACAACTAGATGTAGTAACAAACTTCTTATTGAATCAATTGGGTCCAGAATACATTCAAGATTTGGAACTAGGTTTTGGTGAGCATCTTATCATAAAGATTTTACAAGAAACCTTTGGATACAAGATTGCCAGTTTGAAAATGAAACTCAAAGAAGTTGGTGATCTAGGTCAACTTACATATAAGCTAAGGGGAGAGATGAAGACTGTGTTTGCATTCAAAAGTAAAAACGATGACATAAAGATATCCATAGATGAGGCATGGAAGGCTCTTAATGAGATTGCCAAAACTAACACGCATAAAGAAAAGATTGGTAAAATCAGACCTCTTTTGTCGAGAATGAGTCCAGTTGAAACCAAATTTTTTATCAGGTTTTTGGAAGGCAAGTTAAGAATAGGTTGTTCAAACCAAACTATAGGTGTATCAATGTCTAGATGCATGATGAAATATGATCAAGTTAGAGGTCGGTCTATGGAGTTAGATGCAATAGAAGCTGATAGAATTTTAAGAAAGGTATACTCTCAAGTTCCTAATTATTCCATAATCATTGATAAATTTTTGGAAATTGGGCTGAAGGAATTAGAAGAGAAGCTAACCTTAAAACCAGGTATTCCATTGAAGCCAATGCTTGCCAAGCCTTGTAAATCTGCATTGGATGCTTTAGCTGAATTCAATGATGTTAAGACTGGTGAGAATGATAAGTTTATTTGTGAATATAAATATGATGGTGAAAGAATTCAATTTCATCAATTGAATGATGGTACAATCAAAATTTTCTCAAGAAATTCGGAAGACATGACAGCTAAGTATCCTGAATTGGTTGATTTTTCCAAATTTTACAAAAATAAAGACGAAGTCCAGAGTTTGATCATTGATGGTGAAATTGTTGCTTATGACGTTGTTGAAGATAAGATTTTACCATTCCAAATTTTAACAACAAGAAAAAGAAAAAATGTAGAAATTGAAGACATCAAAGTTAAAGTTTGTATCTACGTCTTTGATATTCTTTCTTTGAATGGAAAATCATTATTGGAAGAAACTTTGGAAGAAAGAAGAAGAATTTATATGGACGTATTTGAATCAAAAAAAGGAGAATTGCAATTTGCAAACAACTTATTAAGTGACGATGAAGCTGAAATAAGTGCATTTTTAGATCAATCTGTTCAAGATAAATGTGAAGGTTTGATGGTCAAAGCCCTAACAGGAAGAAAGTCCATTTACCAACCAGCATCAAGATCAAAGTTCTGGATGAAATTAAAAAAAGATTACTTGCAAGGTGTTGGTGACTCTTTAGATTTGATAATCATGGGTGCATACTATGGTAAGGGTAAAAGAACTGGGTTTTATGGTGGATTTTTGTTAGGCTCTTACAATCCTGACAACGATGAAATTGAAACATGCTGTAAAATTGGTACTGGATTTTCCGATGAGCATTTGGAGTTGTTGCACAAAACCATGAAAGAGTATGAAAGTGAAATATCTCCCTCAAATTACATGTACGATTCCCAAACCAAACCTGACATTTGGTTTTCTCAACCAAAGTTGCTATTGGAAGTTTTGTGTGCTGATCTGTCATTATCCCCTGTTTATAAATCTGCGATAGATTTGACTGGTAACAACAGAGGTATATCTTTGAGATTTCCAAGAATGTTAAGAATAAGAGATGATAAAGACTACACTATGGCCACCTCATCTGAACAAGTATTAGAGATGTATCAGTCTCAATCTAACTTACAGTAGTCTTGCTATATAGGCTTATTTAACTATTAATGAATTGAACTTTTCACGTGACTCATGCAAATTCCTAAGCAAGAAAATTTTTTTCTAGGTGAACAAAAAAATTTTTCATTTTCAAACTTATTGCTTCATGTCATTGAGCAAATTGAAAAGTAAACGCTAATTAATCGATAATTTTGGGTATCTAATAGAAGAAATAAGGGACTATTCACCAAACAAATTATCGTTGATAATGCTGAAATTTATATCCTCTGTATCTCCAAATACTTTTTTGAAAAAAGCTATTTTTTCTAACTCTATAACCAAGAGAACTTTATTTGCTGGGGTTCCAAAGATTAATAAGCCTTTAGATGAAGTCTATAACAAATACACACACATACCAGAAATTAATGAATCATATAACAAGCTAGTCCAAACATTGGTTGATGAAAATAAACAAAAACTAATAGATTTAGGCATCAAACCAGTCAATAATGATACTACTCTTCAGCTTGATAGTGTATGGAGAAAGAAAACAGGTATGATGACCAGACACAAACATAAGAAAAGAAGAAAAGCCAACCAAATTTTAATTGTGCAAAAGAAAGCTTTGAAGAAACAAAAGCGTGCTAATGCTGAAGCCAAAGAGAATTATTTGTTAGCCAATGGTATTGAGTTTTACAAACATTAAACAAGAAATGATAATTGAATACTTTTTTTTTTTTGAAATTTTATATTGCTGCTGCTGGAAATGCATTGATGGCGAGGATATTCTTGTACATAATTATTTAAAATGAATGAAATACTCATTGTGATATCCATGTAACGTTATTATATACGTGTATGATAGAAGAAAATAAAAGCTAGATTAATCAAATTTTTTTAAATAAAAAAAAACATTATTTACAGTAGTCTATATAACAAAATTGTTTATATATGAAGTAAAATGATACTGCGAACGAAGTTGTATGATAGATTGCGTCCTTCTATGTTCATTTTAAAGAACAAAAGTTTTGGTAAAAAAACAACAACAACTAACCTGTACTTAATTCTCATTTGAATTATTCATCTACAGGAACAGCTTGGTATCTCTTACCTCTAATACCACCAATGATCATATTGGTTTGGAAAGCATATGTTGGCATGTATGGGTTGATTTGCCATTTGGTTGAACCGAAGGCATTTTCTGTTGGTTCCATTAGAACATCAAGTTCATCTTCATATTTTTCCATAACGCTTTCCCAATCACTACTGAATCCATCCAATGAGTGACCAGAAATGAAGATTGGACATTTGGTTTCTAATAATCCCTTCATGGTTTCATACATCCAACTCTTGGTTGATTCAGGGTCAGTGGATATATTAGGATGGAATAAATAGAATGAATCCAAATAAGGATCATATGGGAAGAAATCACCTTGTAAGTGGTTGACGTGGAATAGATTGGTGTGGTAGAATACCTTTAATTCAGGAGAAATTTGTACACCCTTGTGGTTTTCTTCATATGAAATGTATTCATTGGTCTTGCTATCGAATAAGGCTTCTGGACCAATGAAATGAATTTCAATGTTGACATCTGGCATACAGTAGTTTAGTTGTTTCCAAACGGAAATAGGCATCAAAGATTCAAACTTGGAACCAACAATGAAAATTCTTATGGCTCTGTCTTGTAATTCAGCTATGTCATCTTCCTTAAAACCTAAATCAGCTCTTTGTCTTGGGAATATGGAGTATCTTAAGGCAGACAAGGATTTCAAACCTTCATGGGTAACTGGACCACCTTGACTGGTTAGTTTGTATGGAGACTGGTTAGATAACAAGGCAGCAATGGTAACTGGATATGTTAGGTATTTGGATGCTTGAGCAACATGAAATTGAGTTTCCATGGAGTTAAACTCTCTTGTATAAAACCAACTTTCCCAATTCAAGTAGGATATAGCTTGGTTAGATGATTGTTCTTCAGAAAAGTCGTATTCTGGAAAATCTCTTTTAGAAATAGAATCATTTTCATAGGCAACAGCTAATTTCATTAGTTCCGGTTTATTGGATTGAGTGTATTCAACATCTTTCAAGTAGGCTTCTTCGGAAGAATGGGTTGGTAAACCTGAGATAGGGTCGAAGTATTCGATTTTACCACCTGTTATTGGACAAACAGAAAAAGTCTTAATTTGGTTTACAGCAGCATTGACATAGTCATTTGTATGCATCAAATCTTTCCAAGGAATAAATCTATTTTCTAAGGTAGGGTAAGAGGATTCTAGACCTTGGTTTGTATCCTTATAATCAAATTCTTGAGACAAGGCAGGCTTATGTCTTTTAAGTTTCAATTCAATAACATCTGCTTTATTCATCTTGTTGTAAGAAGGTCTACCGAACTTCTTAATAATATCAACATCATCTGAGTCTGTGTGACTGTTTATATCTTTTAAATTTTTGGTAGTATCAAATAAAGCTGCATCCATTGACTTGTCTATTTCTGGAAGTTTGTTACTTTTGAATCTATCAAACAATCCATAGAATTGCTTTGAGTTGACATTCTTGATCAAATGATTCTTTTTGACTAAATTAGATCTAATCATATTCGTTAATTATTGAACTATTTTTGCTATATTAATATGATACAGAGTTTCAATAATCAAATAAAAAAAACAAAAAACAAACAAAAACAGGGTTGAATTTAGGAAATGTTTTTCTTTAAATAATATTAGCTTCTATGGTCTCTTCATACTCTCTTTAGATAAGATTAATTAGATAGAGTTTTTAATTCAACTAAATTTCAGTACCCAAGAATCATACCCAAAAAGGGAAAAATGCAGGAAAAAGAAAATTTTTCTTCAGCATTTCGTGATATCTTTGTTCAGTATCCTAAATAGGAAATATATAAATATAGGCAGGGTAAAGAATATATTTGTCATATCTCCGACAAAAATTCTACAAATTGCAGAATTCACCCAGCAGTAAAAATTTTCGTTTTGGTTACTTGGGGGGATTATATGTCTTGGAGCCTTTCTTCAATTAATATTTAAACTGTGATTATAGCGAATAGTCTCTTTATATTTGAGCAAACCCAAAAAAAAACGAATAGTAATTAGAAAGATATTAACATCTGAAATGTCATCTGATAGCAAAGATTCATCTCTTTATACACTTGAAAGTCTTTTACAAGAATACAGCATTAATAAAGCTAACGAAAAAGATTCAGCCATTGGGATAGATTTGTCTACCCTAATCTCCTGCACAAACAACAGTTTCACAGAAAAATACAGCAACGGGTCAGATGACAGCTTTAAAACTAATAGACATCAATTAGACATTCTCCAGTCCCCTTGGTTGGAAACATCTACCAATGATGTTGAGCCAAGGTACTTTATTCCAATGTCATTTAAGAATATAAACGTTAAATATACAAACAAACACAAGAATGGGGTGAATGATAATAAGTTTAACGAGATAACTGAGGAAAGTTCAAAATTGGTTGAATCCTACAATGATGAGACACTTTTCTACTTGTTTTATAAACATCCAGGCACAGTTATACAGGAATTATCATACCTACAGCTAAGAGCAAGAAATTGGAGATATCACAAGACTTTGAAACTTTGGCTTACAAAATTGCCTGATATAGATCCGGTTATGTTCCCTGACAATTCAGGTGAAAGAGGTTTCTATTACTTCTGGGATTATATCAATTGGTGCAAGAAGAAAAAAGAGTTTGAGTTACTCTACAGTGCCATTATGTAATTGAGATATATGAAATTCACACCATTATTTATGCTGGTTATTAGTCAAAATTTGTCTTAATGTATGACCGTTTTATAGGCCAATGTTACTTGAAACGAAAACCACGATAAACTTTTATGTCCATCGATATTTATAACCATTGTTATTGTCAGTTTTTTTTATGTTTTTTTTTTTTTTTTTTCACAAGTAAGTTTTGTCAAAAGGTGTTAAGTCACTGGTTGATTATGGTACCATTTTGACTAGCTGCCAGTACCTAAAGTATACTCTCCAATTATAAAGTAAGTATACGCTTGTTTGTTAAATAATTTTGCAATAGTTAAAACAACGGATTTACTTTTATTCTTTTTTTCTTACCATAAGAAAAATTCAATGATACGAATTTTCAAGAAAAAAGTTAATTAATTATGTCAGAGGCACAAATGCGACTCAACTATGATACGTTAATCACAACAAGCACAAGAGCCGATAATACAAGACAACTCTGTTATATGTCATTTTAAAATTTCAAATAATTATTTTCCCGACAGAAATGCGCGGAATTCAAATTCCCGATTTAAACTCGCTAAATTTTAACGTCAATACTGAAAAGTAGAATTTCAGTTTTTTTTAAAATAAAGGGATCACTCGGGCTGAGAATTACGTAAGATTAATTGGATTATATATAAGCAGATGTAAATATCAATTTTTTTTTTTTTTTGAATAGTAATGATCTGTTTAGAAAATAACCAGATTATTCCTTATTAGCCCGAATACAGTATAATAACACACTAATATCATGTCTAGCGAATCCACCACTGTTAACTACCCAGAAGAATTCAAAGGTTTTGCCGTTTCTGATCCAGAGGAATGGAGCAACCCAAAGTTAATCTCCTTTACACCAAAGAAGTTTGATGACGAAAAAGACTCCTACGTCCACATTGAAGTTGAAACCAACGGTATTTGTGGTTCTGATTTATTTGTTATCAAGAACGAATGGTCTCACAATGAAATGACCTACAAGAAGGGAACCTATTCTCCAAAAGGTCAAATTGTAGGCCATGAAATTGTTGGTAGAGTCAAATATGCTTCTCCATTAGCTCAAAAGAATGGTTACAATGTCGGTGATAGAGTTGGTGTTGGTGCTCAATGTAATGCTTGTTTGGACTGTTACGAATGTAAAAACAACAAGGAACAATACTGTAGCAAGTCCAATGGTACTTATAACAGTATTTACCCAGACGGTTATGTTTCTCAAGGTGGTTACGCTTCTCACGTTTCTTGTACCACTCACATGTGTTTCAAGTTAAACGACATTAAATTAGAAAGTAAGTATGTCTCTCCATTGTTATGTGCTGGTTTAACCGTCTTTTCCCCAATCATTAGAGGTATCAAGAATGCTTTAGAAGAAAAGAGAACCCCTAAAGTTGCCATTATTGGTATTGGTGGTTTAGGTCACTTAGCCGTTTTGTTAGCCAAGGCTAAGGGTTGTGACGTTACTGCCATCTCCAGAGGTTACTCCAAGAAGGAAGATGCTACCAAGATGGGTGCTGATGACTTCATTGCCATGTCTGATGAAAAGGTTGATTGGTCTAAGTACAGCAGAAAGTTCGATTTAATTTTGAATTGTGCTGCTTCTACTACCAGTTTGGATTTCTCTAAGTTGTTACCAAGTTTAAACATCTACTCAAACTTTGTTTCTGTTGGTATTCCAGAAAAGACTGAAGTTTTAAAACTACATCCAGTTCAATTTTTGAGAAACGGTTGTGGTATCTCCGCTTCTTTGTTAGGTAGTAAAGATGAAGCTTACGAATTATTGAAATTAGCTGATGAAAACGATATTAAGCCATGGATCGAAGAAATTCCTATTTGTTCCGAAGGTGTCCACCAAGGTGTTCAAAGATTGAGCGATGGTGATGTTAGATATAGATTTGTTTTAACTGACTACCACAAGTTCTTTGGTACCGGTAACTAAACAGAATTTTTTTTGGTGATGAGATGATAGAAAAAGAGATGTTTATATATATGTTTCTAAGAGAAAAAAAATAAAAGAAAGAAAAACAAATTAATTAACATATCATTGGTTACTTCTTATTCAATTTGCTTTAAACCTACATTTCAATATAATGAAATCAAAAAAAAATAATTTAATCGAATGATTTCGCCCAGGATCGAACTGGGGACGTTCTGCGTGTTAAGCAGATGCCATAACCTACTAGACCACGAAACCGAAGGTTAAAATTATTTTGGTGATTTCGCCCAGGATCGAACTGGGGACGTTCTGCGTGTTAAGCAGATGCCATAACCTACTAGACCACGAAACCAAATTGTAAAGAAACAAAGAATAATGGTGATTTCGCCCAGGATCGAACTGGGGACGTTCTGCGTGTTAAGCAGATGCCATAACCTACTAGACCACGAAACCATGTTTTTCTTTGATGAATGAATTGTTTACCGAAAGTGAAGGGACTATTTTGGTTAGTACCACTAGTTATGTAATGATTTTCTATATTTGATGTGCTGCATAGGTAAAAAGAAGAGAAAGATTTGTTATTCAAAACAATCATGAATGCTCGGATTAATTATAAAAATTAAAATGTTGTTTTATTCATATAAGAAGGTTTTAATGTAGTTAGCTGTATTTCTTTTTTTGAAAAGCCCTTTTGAAAGAAATAATAATAAAAAAAGCCGATACTTAGATGTTTTGCCAGTTCGCATGAAGAAGATAGAGTATAGTCAGCAACTCAGTTAAAAAAATGCGTTCATTCATTCTATTTTTTTAAGAAAAAAAACAACTTTAATTCCAGCTTTTATATATTATTGAATTACATATTTATGGGTACTAAGATTGAAGTATACAAATAACTCAGCTTACTGTCTTCCCATGTACATTGAATCAATCATTCTATAAATTATTAAAGAAAAAAAAAAATCATAAATTTGAGACCGATAATAAACTTAATGATTTATAAACTAGCATTTTTTTTCTCGCCAACCTTGTGTGAACTATTAGCTTGTAAATACTTTTGATTAGTTCTTAGAAAATGATTTATTGATTAAATCGATTTCTCTTACTTAACGCTGCAATATGTACGTTTTTTTTTTTTTGGAGCTTTAAATTTTCAATCTTTTCTTTTTTTTGTTTATTTGATTTTTGAAGTGTCAAAACCTCATTCTATAACATTTGATATAACACCAAACACCAAAATAAAAGGAAATAAAAATCTAGTTCAAAATGGCTGATAACAAAATTTCTAAAGAGAAGAAAGTCAAGTCAAAAGTAACAGCCGATACAGTTGAAAAAGCTCTAAATGCCAACACCAAAAAAACAGAAGCTAAAAAAACAAGATTCAGACCAAATATAATCATTACAGGTACACCAGGGTGTGGTAAATCAACTTTGTCGAACACTTTAGAAAAAATCCCAGAATTGAAAATTAATTTATTCAATATTTCCGAATATGCTAAAGATAACAAGATTTTCGAATCATATGACGAAAGTAGAGACTCTCATGTTATTGATGAAGATGAATTATTGGATAGATTAGAGACTCCTTTAAGAGAGGGTGGTTGCATAATTGATTGGCATTGTAATGACATATTTCCTGAGAGATTGATTGACCTTGTGGTTGTTTTGAAGTGTGGAACTTCTGAATTATATGATAGATTGAAAGCAAGAAACTATAAAGATAGTAAAATTCAAGAAAATATTGATGCCGAAATAATGTCTGTTGTCTTGGATGATGCTTTAGAAAGTTACGATGAAAGAATAGTTATTGAATTACAAAATGACCAAAAATCACACACTCAAGAAAATGTTGACAAGATAAAGGCTTGGTATAAGCAGTGGTTGTTGGATAACGAACATGGTGTCACCAATGAAATCGATGAGTTTTACAAAGACAGAGAAATGCCTAAAGACTGGGATAGTGATGAAGAATAAACGGCTATATATATTTTTATTTCATCTCTCTAACTGATATTTCTTTTTTTTTTTTGAACATATCAAAGCTTTGTACATTCTTATTCAAATATATATGATTATGCTCTCTGATAACTACGTCTAGGTTACCCAAATCCAGTGTAGTCACATGTTCCAAGTATTTCATACACGTCGAAAATTTTTTTATTTTTTTTTTTTAAAATATTGATGTTATACTGTGAAAAAAGCAATTTTTCAGATATTTAGAAGTTGAAAAGGCTTTAGATTCTTTGAGATGAGCTTCAAGAGAAAGCTAAACCAAAAGCAAATATTCATTTTGTAATACCATTTATTATTAATGAAATATCTAGTTTTAGAAACTATTACATCTATTGCAAATAACAACAATGGGGACAACCAACCTTTAAGACAGAACATGAATATATCCAAGATTTTTTGGAAAATTATTGATCCAACCGAAATCTTGGAAACCAATCCAAAGAAACTTTTGCCACATATGCTGGGATCAGATAAGGAACTTAGCAACTTATGCAACAAACCTATTTTTTCGAATCCTATGGCATTGATTCCTTATAACAGAATAGAAATTAACTCAAATATGTCATTAAGCCAAGCTGTGAAGACCCTGGAGAATGGAGCACTAAAGGAATTAGGATATTCCAAAGAAAACATCGAAGAAAAAAAGAATTTGGAAATTAACATAGTCTCATTGCATTCTACCTGGGATATTCGAGTACTTTTATCATATAAAGCACAGCAATTGAATTTCAAGATGCCTGACTGGCTACAAAACCCTGTGATATTTGATCTTTGTAAAGAATATGAAAGATGGTGCATGCAAGATGCAACAAAAATTAGCTTTTTTAATGCTGCCGCTTTAAACATAAATAAGAGAAGAAAATTGCATTCAAACAAAATTTACTTGTTCACTATGTTGCAACTGCTAGGTTTAACAATGGATATGTATGAGATGGATGAATTTGGCTGTATTATAAGAATATTCCTAGCCTTATTTTGGCAGAATGGTGCCTATGCTTTAGAAAAGAAAATGGCTGAGAATCCAGACACCATTTTTACGGAAGAGATGGAAGAAGTAAAGAATTGTGGATTTACAAAACCATATGATTTAGGTTTAGATTTCAGTAATTTCACCAACGATGCTTCAACAGTGTTGTATATGAATAATTTGCCATCTATTGTCACACAAAGTGAATTGACTAGATGGTTTAATAGCCAAGATATAATGCCATTGGGATTCTGGACCATCAAACCGGCTATAAACTCCCCTTTAAATTACTCAACTGATAAAATATCATTCACATATGTTCCTGATAGTGATACCATATCAGGATTTGCCGTCTTTCCAAGTCATGAAGAGGCAATGAAGGGGCTTCAAATGAACGGTAGATCTTTAGTTTTGAAGTTGGGAAGTCTGCCATCAACAAATCAAAACTACTACCAATCTCAGCAAAAACCACGTTTTAAATTAATTGATAGAGTTATAGAGGTTCAGCCATCTAGCAATACTGTACTGGATCAAGTAAGTTCATATTTGGTACCATTTCCACAAGCAAGAAGTAAGCCGAGACCAGGTGATTGGAACTGTAAGTACTGTGGATTCAGTAATTTCCAAAAACGTTCAACTTGTTTTAGATGTCAAATGAGTAACATTAAGCAAAATTCAAATGAAAACAATACAAAAGCCCAACAAAAACCTGCTTTAAATCCTATAGCCTACCCATATGGTAATAATGCTGATGCTGACACATCAACTACAAAAATACCATTTTTAAGCGACTGATAATTTTTTTTGTAAAGTTAAAATGCTTTCAGCATAGGTAAGTCATTTGATTAAAGTTTTTCTTTTTTTTTTTTGAATTTCACACAGAGAATGGTTTCCAAATTATAGATATGGTTTATTAGATTTAGAACTTAGAATCAGTGAGTTAAATACTGACAACCCAAGACGTAATAATCACACTAAGGGTGAAAAAAAAAATGCAATAAAAGTCATTTTGAAGACTTAAATACGAGTTTAAAGTTGTATCAAGTGTAGATATATGAAGATAGATAAACAAGGTAGACGGATAAAGTACGAACAAAATACGACAAAATCCTAATTTTTTCCTTCTTACTCCTTCACTGTCATTCAAATTGGTGATGCCACTGTATCGGCTTCCTTTATATTTACTATATATTTTTTTTCACAATTCAATACAATACAATTTCAAATTAAAGGCTGTCCCTTTCAATAAGCCTCATCTTATTTATTACTACCCAATCTCATCGCCTAAAATCAGGTAATCAATATTTCAGTCATTTCAAAAAAAAATTCCTAATTTAAAATTAGCGAGAAGAAGTGAACTTTCCAGAATGGCACTTCTCACCGTATAAGCGTAATCAAAAAAAAAGCAAAGAGTATACTGCGCTTAGAAGAGTTGTTCGCCTAGGTGTGTATTTTTTGATTAGCTCATAGTTGGGGATTATTAGCGGATTGAAAACGGTATATTTATGTGGTTTATATGCGATTTATATATTTTCATATAAGATTCATATGTATTATAAATAATTACATATAGGAGATATACATTTTTGAATTAGTCCATTAAGGATTTAAGTAACCCTCCCATACCAAAGTCTTTTATATATATATATAAAATAACCGCTCTAATTTTTTAGACATGACCCAAGGTAAAATCATCGAATGTAATGCCGCCGTTGCTTACTCCCCTGCCAAACCATTAACCATCGAAAAAATCACCGTTGAAGCTCCAAAAACGGATGAAATCAGAGTAAAAATCGTCAAGTCTGCTTTATGTCACACTGATGCTTTTACTTTATCTGGTGACGACAATGAATGGCCAGCTTCAGACTTCAAGCCAGTCATTTTGGGTCACGAAGCAGCAGGTGTTATTGAATCTGTTGGTCCAAATGTCACTGATTTAGCTGAAGGTGACCATGTTATTTTATTATACACTGCTGAATGTGGAGAATGTAAGTTCTGTATTGACGACAGAACTAACTTATGTGTTAAGGTCAGATCCACCCAAGGTAAGGGGTTAATGCCAGACGGAACTACAAGATTTAAGAACTCTAAGGGAGAACCTATCTACCACTTCATGGGTTGTTCTTCTTTTTCTGAATACACCGTTGTTTCCAAGCACAGTGCTGTAAAGGTTGCCAAAGACTTTGACTTAGAAAAGGCTGCCTTGCTAGGTTGTGGTGTTGCCACTGGTTTCGGTGCTGCCGGTTACGAAGGTATTGGTGCTGCCAAAAAGAACAACCAAATAACCAAGGGCTCATCTGTTGCTGTCTTTGGTTTAGGTGCAGTTGGTTGTTCCGTTTTGGAAGGTGCTAGAGCTGCTGGTGCTAAGAAAATCATAGCCGTTGATGTCAATGATAAGAAGGAAGAATGGGCCAGATCCTTTGGTGCCACTGATTTCGTCAACCCTACCAAGTTAGCTGAAGGTGAAACCATTGTTTCCAAGCTAACCTCTATGTCTGATGATGGATACGGTATTGACTTTACCTATGATTGTACCGGTAACGTCAATGTCATGAATGATGCTTTGATGGCTTCCGCTAGAGGTACCGGTATAAGTACTGTTATCGGTGTTGCTCCATCTGGTGCTCAAATATCCGTTAGACCATTTTACCTAATTGTTGGTAGAACTTGGACTGGTATTGCTTATGGTAACATCAAGGGTA
Source organism: Hanseniaspora uvarum (assembly GCA_037102615.1). Lineage (NCBI taxonomy): Eukaryota > Fungi > Ascomycota > Saccharomycetes > Saccharomycodales > Saccharomycodaceae > Hanseniaspora > Hanseniaspora uvarum. Next base: position 487,485 of record BTGA01000002.1, on the reverse strand, counting down.
AGACTGAAATGAATAGATTAATTGAAGCTTCCGATAAAGGTGACTTGTCCTTGGACAAATACATTACCCACAGAAGAAAGTTCAGTGAAATTAATACAGCCTTTGAGGACTTACACTCAGGTGATTGTTTAAGAACTGTTTTTGAATATTAATAAATTTCATGGCATATTCCACAACAAGTTTAGTTGTATTCGACTTTATTTTATGTAAAAATAGGCAATATATATTAACAGAAAACAAAAAAAAACGTTTAAACATATGACAATTTCTCATATTCTACTTAACTGATATTCAAATATATAACAAAAAAAAAAACACTTCTATAAATCTATTTCTTAACTTGTTGTTGCATTTTTTGGATCAAGTTCATTTGTTCTTGTCTGGCTTTTTGAATCTTTTTTTGTATTTCCTTCATTTTCTCTTCTTCAAGCTTCATAGATTTTTCACAGTTTTTGATTTCATTATTAATATATCCAAGTCTTTTGTCTACATTTCCCATAGCTTCATCGTATTCGACAGGAAGAAGAACTCCTCCTGTAAGCTTGAATACTTTCCTTTCACTTGGTTTTTTATCTTTTAATTGTTGTAGTTCTGACTTTACAATGTTGTTTTCTTGTAATTGGTTTTCTAGTTTTTCTCTGGCTTGAACAAAGTTACCTAAGGCATCTTGTGCTTTTTGTAATTCTTCCATTCTATTAATTAAGCTTATATAAGTTCTGTTACAGGGTTATCATTACCTTCTCTCACTATATATCTCTGCCTAGATTTGAAATTTTCAAGCAAAAAAAAAACAAGAAGAATTTAACAGAGCATACTTTTCATAACTCACTAAGTGTAATTTTTTTTTATAGATGAAGCGCTACCATAGGTGTTATCAAGGACTGCGCCAAAATTTTAAAGAAGGTATTAAATGTATCGTTGTGATTAAAAGTGGATACCATACAACCACAGAACAATAAGTATAGTGAAAGATGTCTATATTTAAAGAATCAGCAGATGAAAATTTAATTCAGGGCAGACATATTTTAGATTCTAAGGTTCCAGCTGTGGAAACACTAGTGGTAAACCCTTTGGAAGAAGACATTGAGCTACCGAAAGTAACATTCATTAAAGACGTTTCTGGAGATGAAACATTCAAAAAGATGATTATAATTCCAGGAAGACTTTCAAAAATTTTTTTGAGAATCATACCAGCATACAAAGTAAATGAAGAAATTGAAGGGATCGATGATTTGGTAACAGTTGAATATCAAGGTAAACTACATAAAGTCCAATCATACTCTAAAAGAAATTGTAAAGTTCCTATCAAAAATAAAACAAGAGTGATCATGATTGATGAAGCTATGCCAGCGATTGTAGTGAACTACATAACCAAAAATCTTTTAAAAATTATTGGGAAAGAGCAAAATGGAATCATAAAGACATTGGTGATAGGAACCAGTAATGATGTTTCTGAAGGCTTATACTGGAAATCAAGTACTGCCAAAAATTTCAAAAATGGTGAATTTGTTTCAACCTGCTTAGCAAATTTCTTGTCATATAACAACAATTCTAAAATTGAGTACCTAATAGTTCCGAGCGAAGGTCCTTTAAGTTTACCCAAGGTTTCAGCATACGAAATATCAGAAATGTGTGATCAAATCATCAAAACATTCAAATTAGACGAAGATAAGTCTGTCAAATGGAAGGAAGATGCTTTGAAGATGTGGAATATCATGGGTGGTGAAGTAGTAAGAAGTTTATATATTTGAGCATAAACCTCATTAAAACAAACAGATAAAGAATAATGAGTGTTTCTTAAAAAAAATACATCTTAAGTTCTATTATATTTTTAACAATTATACATAACAGATTTATTTAAATTCTTTTTTATCCTATTAAAAAAAGTAGCAAAATGAGATAATATGGTCAGCTATTTGATAATACAAATATTTTCCAATCATTTTATAAGTTGGTTAAAAGAAAAACAATCATTCCAAAAAGAAAATAAAATCGTTCTTCGTATTATTATTTTGTATTTTTGAGGGGTTCAAAGAGTGATGAAAGTAATTGTTTATAATTATTTCCAGATGAATTTATTCTTGATTTGATGAAATCATTTCAATTATTTCTTATCCTTCTTTTCCTTCTTTTCCTTCTTTTCCTTTTTATCTTTCTTTTCTTTTTTATCCTTCTTTTCTTTCTTGTCCTTCTTTTCTTTCTTTTCCTTCTTAGCCTTTGGCTTTTCTTCTTCGTCATCGTCATCTAACTTTCTCTTTGGAGCATCGACTTTTTGTTCGACAACTTCTTCGGAGTCACCAGCTAGAGACATGGCTTCCTTAATAGCATCTTCGTTCTTCAAGGTGGCCTTACCAGTGCTGTAGAATTCCAATCTTTGTTCAACTTGTCTTCTTAAAACAGTACCGAAAACATTGTTTGGTTGATCACTATAATTATCAATTCTGGAAGCAATAGAACACTTGTTAGCTAAGTATCTAGCAATTCTACCTTTATTCTTACTGGCAGCTTTACCAATGAAACCGGAGTGGTAGATTAAACCATACTTTGGAGTGTTACCTTTGGTCTTTAGAGCTCTGAATAAAGCCTTTTCAGCACCTAAGATTTGAACGGTAGAAGCAGCTTGTTTAGACAAGTTGGTTAAAGAACCAGCATGGGAAATTAATCTGGCACCAATATGTTCACCAATCAATTCACTCAAGTTAGGAGCAACAGTGTGCATCTTTTCAATCAAGTAAGAAGTTAATTGTTGTTTATATTCGTATAAAGATTTGACTCTTTCAGCCCAAACCATGATGTTTTGCATATCAATTTCAGATAAATCTTGACCCATGGAGATTCTGGCAGCATCAATGATTTGTTCAGCAATGGTGGAGTCAGTGGTGTTTAAAACAGCAACTAATTCATTTAAAGAATCAGCATTGATGGTAGCCTTGTCTCTGATGAATAAAATGGCCTTAGCAAAAGAGTAGTTATCAACTAAAATCTTAGCTAATTCTGGGAAATGCCATCCGTACCATTCCTTAGCTCTCATAGCGAAGGTGTTGATATCCTTGTCTAAAGAATCTAATAAAGCAATAGCTTGGATAATATGGTTATCGTTTTTGGAAACGTTGAATTTAACTTTGGTTCTGGAGTAAGCGTGACCTAAACCTAATTGGGCCTTTTCAATGAAAGTAGCATCGTCACTGTTGAAAGATTTTAATAACTTATTACTGTGTAATCTGACACCTCTGATTAAATCTTGAACAAAATCATTGGAGATACAGGTCAAATTTGGGAAAACTTCTTTGATAGATGGACCTAACTTGTTATCGGAAATACCAATGACAACACCGTTCTTAGACTTCTTAGAGCTTGGAACGTTTAATTCCAAAAAGTTCTTTAAAAAGTCGTTCATGATACCTTCAGAGATATCGTTGATGTTTAATAAGGCTTCAACGGCATTCTTGAATGGGGTGAAAGATTGTAATTCAACAACCTTGGTGAAAGAAGAGAAATCGTTGATTTGCTTTTGAACTTCTTGTGATGAAGAGTTGACAATATCTTGCAAGTTCTTGATCTTGAAGATAGCGTAACCGGTTGGTTCTTCATATAAAATATACTCTAAATCAGAAGAAGACATTTTTTATTAAATATTGTTATTCTGTTGTTAAGTTGTGATATAGGGTATAATAATATTAATTCTATATTGGTTTCGATTCTATATTTTTCAAATTAATAGTTTTCAAACATTATTGAAATTTCAATTTTTTTCTTTCTTTTTTTTACTAGTACATATTAAGCTGTGAATTACAAGTCTCTGTAAAAAGAAAATGTAGAAAGAGGAAAATTTTTTAGTTCTTTTTGGTAACTTTTGGCTGAGGGTCTTTCCTATTTAGGAAACACATTTTTTTTTACCAAAAAAAGAAACGTTCACCTGAAGTTGGCATTTAAAAAAAAAAAAAGAAATTTTTGAAATGACAGGAGAAGATTGTTAAGTCCGATAAGAGTTATATCTACACTATACGGATTTGGCTATTATACAGTTTGTTATATTCACACTCTACGGATTTAATCAATATACACTTAATTATATAGATATTGATAAAATGTTAAAAAGTCAAATTTATCTTTTGAAAAGGCGTATATATTTGATCCAATAATTCATATTTATTCTTCCAATTCTTCTTCTTTATCAGAGTCTTCTTCATCAATTTCTTCAGCATTTGTACTCACAAATATTTCATTATTGCTAGCATTGCTATGAGTATATTTATAAATGAAATTTGGATATGTTTCTTGAACTTCCTTTCTTTTTAGCAAAGCTGTGAATTCTTCAGCCATTTGTCTTTTGAAGACCTTGTTATTGAATAAATCCCAAACAATCAAACCTCCAGAAACACCACCAACGTTAACGTAACCGGATACTTCAAAGTCTTTGGCAAAGTTACATGTTAAAATGTTACCAACACCAAAATCTCTTGTAGTTACTAATTTTGGATTTTTGAAAGTGGTAGCATCAATTTTCCATACTTTAATGGCCTTTTCGGCTATAGCGGATGTGACAAATAAGTTTGGAATTACAGCATTAGAAGTTACAGAGGAAATACCACCGTTGTGAGCATCTAAGGCCCACAAAGGCTTAGAGCCAGATTCACTCTCTAAGTCGAAACAGTAAACAGTACCACTATCAGTACCAATTAGTACTAATTTTTCATCAGCACCTATCAATTCTATACTTTCAATTTCTTCGTTATTTGGAACTTTCCATGATTTATCAGCTTTTGGTTTGTCAGCACTAACATCACATACAACAATTCTGGAATCATAACCAGCAGATAGTATGTGCATACCGCTCTTTAACCATTTAACACTGGAGATCTTACTCTTACCATGCAGTTTCAACTTTAATTTTTCTCCTTTTGATAGGGCTTGGTCTTCATTGGCAGTAGAATCAGCTTCATTCAAATCCCAAACTCTGATAGTACCATCTGAACCACCAGAAACTAAAACATTTCTGAACATTGGATTATGACTCAAACTTAAAACGGCACCTTTATGACCCTTTAACATAAATGTAGGAATTGTCTTTGATGGAACATCCAAATCCCAAACTTCAATTGTTGGTTCGAATGTAGCAACGGCAGCAAAATTACCTATTCTGTCTTCGTCCAAGTTTTTTCTGTAGTTTATGGAGGTTGGTGTATAATTGATCCATTCAACTGCCAATGGGAAGGCTGGTAACATGACATCATGATGAACATATAAAGAACCTTCTCTATCAAAATCTTTAGTGGTTTCACCTTCATCAAATAAGTATACTTCTAAGAAAGATAAATCACCTTCCACATCAGTTCTAGATGCTAAAATCAAGTTATCAGTAGGTAGGATAATCATATCATCTTTTTCATCATCGTCATCACCAGATAAGTTTTCAAATTCTTCATCATATTCGTCACCTTCGTTGTCACCAGTACCGCTGACTTTTGGCAATTCAACAAAAGTTTCACCATTTTCATCAACATAGGTATTAGCTCCTTTCAAAAAGGATTTATCAAATTCTCTAGATCCAAATAATTGAGCAGCAGATGTTTGTGGCTCGTCATCATAATCATCCATATTAAACTTCTTTAAATCTTCATCATCAGCATATTTGTAATCGTCTTTACTTGGTTTTTCAGATTCTTCTAAGTCTTCATCTTGAGAAATTCCAGACAACTTCATCATTTCATTGATTTTGTTCATTTCATTGTCGTTGACTTCATAGTCCATGACTGGTTCCTGTTGAGGAAAACCTTTAGATACCCAAGATGTTGATGAGATCATTATATGTCTAGTATTATATTAGTATATATAGGGGGTTTTTTTGGTTATTAATATATTTCTTTCTTATTGAACAATCATTATAAATATCAAATTTAAAAAAAAAAAAAATAGTTATATAGATTTTCTTAGATAGCTTCATTTTCTATATTAGGATGTTGGAAAAAACACATACCCAAAAAAAAAAAAGAAATGTTTTTTTTTTCATGTGGAAGGAAAAGGCAATATTGGTAGCGTTTTTGTATTTTCTTATTTCCGACAAAATTATTTACACGTGATTAACACGTGACTAATCGGAAATAAGAAAATTTTTATAATTTTTTTTTCAAGCTGCTTTTTTTTTCCCCTCCCCAATATGAAAAGCTCCACCTATCTCACACAGAGGGATCAATACACTACAAGGCAAAAAAAAAATATAACAACTTCATCATCTAGGAATACAAATTAAGCCAACACATCAATAAACATATAAACCAAAAAAAACAAACATAGATCATATAGCAACAATGGTTGACAAGAAGGATGAAAGCAATGGAGATGAAAAATTCGATCATTTCAAAAAGCTACAAGAATTACTAGCCCAATTAACAACAGAACAATATGAATCTATAAAAAAGAAACATGAAGAATACATGAACAAGAAAGATCCAGATGAACCTGCAAAATCCATGGAAGAATTTTTATTCTGGAAAACCCAACCTGTCCCTCGTTTTGATGAAAAGAAATCTGATTCTGAAAAACCAGCTTATGGTGCTATAGAACACAAGAAATTATCTGAGGTGTCCACATCTCCAATAAATTTATCTCAAAACATTGAAGGGTTTGAGTGGTGTGATATGAACATCAACAATGAATCTGAATTAGACGAGGTTCATGCGTTATTGAATGAAAATTACATAGAAGATTTGTCTTCTACCATGAGATTTGCTTATTCCAAAGAATTTTTGAAGTGGGCAATGTCTTTGCCTGGAACAGATCCTTCTTGGTTAGTTGGTATTCGTGTGAAGGCTTCCAATAAATTAGTTGCTTTTATATCTGCTGTACCTATCCAATTAGGTATTAAAAATCCAGGCATGGATGAAAATACCGTTGATGAAGTAAAATCAGTTGAAATCAATTTTCTGTGTGTTCATAAAAAGTTAAGATCCAAGAGATTAGCTCCTGTTTTGATTAAGGAAATAACTAGAAGAGTCAACTTGAAGAACATTTGGCAAGCATTGTACACTGCAGGTTTAGTTTTACCAAGACCAATATCCACCTGTAGATACACACATAGGCCATTGAATTGGAATAAATTGTATGATGTTGGGTTTGTTGATGTTCCTGAAGGCATTAAAGAAACTGCCATGCAAGAAAAGTATAAAGTTGAAAATAAGAACTTGCAATTAATAGAATTTGAAGAAAAGTATTACGAAGAAGTCAGCGTTTTGTTCAAAGCACAACAGAAGAGATATAAGTTGCAACATGTTTTCCAAAGTAAAGAAGAATTCCTTCATCAATTTTTACCAAGAAAAGATGTTTTGAAGTCTTTTGTATACTTAAACGATGAAGGTAAAGTGACTGATTTCATTTCTTACTATATTCTTCCATTTAACATTTTGGGTGAATCTGAAGTTGACATTGTTGAAACTTTAAAAGTTGCTTATCTATACCATTACTGTTCTGATTGTGCTGATACATTAGACAATGATCGTTCATTGACCTTAAGATTGAATGAAATCATTCAAGATATGTTGAGCAATGCTTTATACGAGGAAAAATGTGACTTGTTCAACTGTTTAACATCCCAAGATAACAACTTATTTATAGAAAAACAAAACTTTGGAATGGGTTCTGGTTTCTTGAACTTCTATTTGTTCAATTATTACTCAGAAAAGATGAATGGTGGTATTGAGAAGGTATCCAAGGATAATTGGAAGCTACAAGATAAAAGTGACATAGGTGTAGTAATGATTTAATCTTTTTTATTTTATATATTCTCTTTACGTTTTCTTTCAGCCTATATTCTCTACATTACGACCAAAAGCCGTTACATAAACAAATACTAATATCTCTATATAAATCAGTCTCATTAATTAAACTAGGTTATACGGATATTCAAAAAGGGTTAAAATTAAGAGTAGCTCGTTTTTTTTTTTCACACTCTAACCGTGAATTATATGAATATTGAATATTTCCTTTTTTGGGTTTTTTCTGTTGAAAATTCACTTTGAGTGAACAGAATATTTTTAATATGTGATTTCTGGGGCGTCTACCTCATCAGATTTGAACTTTAATATGAACCAAACATATCTTAAACAAACTATTAGAACCATTTTATATTGATTTTCAATAAGATCATAGATTGTTTTAATAGTTTTTTTTTTTTTTTGAAAGAGGTATATACAAAAAAAGAGTATTAAAGTTATTATAAGAAGGAAAAAAAAAATGGGTTTAACATACGAAGATGAACACATCTATGCCAATACAACATTCAATGATTTTGCATTCAGTGTGATTAATAGATATCCAAATCCACATGCGTTGCATATCAAGTCTATAGACATTTTGTCGAGGACATTGATACCGATTTCCGAAACTAACAACGAACAACACAAATTGAAATTCACAAGATTGATAAGAAAGTTAGGATCGTTACCTAGATGGACACCATCTGTATTGAGAATAAGTGATTCTTTTATATTAGAAACAATAATCATCAATCCCGTAGAAAAAGTAATAGATAGCAGACAACAAAATATAGATCATTTGAATTTTTTGAAGGTGATTGAAGTAAACAATTATAAGTACATAGCCAATAAGAATGAAATCCAACAACAAACAAAAGTGGAGTTTATTAGCAATATAGAACATAATGAAAAGAAAAACACTATGTGGGAAAGATTGTCGTCACGCGTGCATCTGGGAAATAAGATAGAAAAGTTTTGTGTGAATAGCTACCACAAGAGAATATTTAAGTCAAGGGAAGGAATAAAATGGAAGATTGAGTTTTATAAACTTAAGAACGGAATAACAGCTTTGTAGGATGGATGTTTTATATGGCCATATAACTAGCTTATATATACATATGCATGTAAATAACCCAAATGAATATATATATAGGTAGCTCATATATTTCCGTATGGGTATTGCTAGCTCATAGATAGAGACTGAAAATTCACTTTTGAACAAATACACCTCCGTATGGGCACTACCAGCATATGCACAGACACCAAGAAATCACTTTTGAACAAATACACCTCCGTATGGGTATTACTAGCTCATAAATAGAGACTGAAACCCACTTTTGAACAAATACACCTCCGTATGGGTACTACCAGCACATGCACAGACACCAAAAATTCACCCTCAAACAATCAAATACCCTGTCATTAATGGATTTAACCATACACTTATATATTCATAAGTCGGATATAAAAGCCTACAAATAAAACGAACTATACACCCGAACTATATACCCGGAGTTACTCCACCCGCGACCACCTGCGAGAAGTTACAAAGATTACAATCGGATATTATCTCTTTCAAGAATGACTTTTCTCATAGCCGACAACGGGAACACGGGATGATTGATGATTTTATAATCGGCAAACTGCGCATAATTCAATCTAAGAGGGTGAAAAAAAAAATGGCAATCTCCTTTCTCCAGTATTTAAACTCCATTAAAATGAATCACTGTAATTGACAAAAAAATATTGAAAAATTATTCGATTTTAAGAATTTTCAAGCCTCTCAAATACCCTAGAAACCTCACAGTTTATTATCAATACTTTCCTTTATTATATTTATTGTAAAAGTGCATTATCAAGCATAATTATACATTTTACACTAACAGATTTAATACTATAAAAAAAAATAAAACCAAACTTTTCAAATTTTTTTTATCTATTAATCATCTTATCTTCTTAACAAATTTTTTTTTTTAAAAAAAAAGCAAGTTTTTAAATTATAAAATTTTAAATATTAGAAGTTAATAATCGTTTTTTATTTATTTTCTCAAACGAACTACTACTACAAATAAATACTTTTTGATCATTTCACATTTGCCTTTATTATTCACCCTACTACACTTTTGAATAACTTTGAATCATCTGTCGAAGAAAATAAAAAAGATAATCGATACTAATAAACCGTTGTTATTAAAAAAAAAAAAAAAGAAAATTTTTCTCAAATAAATCTTTAAAAATGTCTACTGAATTAACTAACAAAAAAATCATATCATCTGATCCATACGATCCTTCTACAGCCAGAGATACTTACTCTGGTGGTAAACCATTCACCCAAGATGATATCGAAAACTTAAAAGATAACGAAAACATCTCTTGGGCCAACACTATGCCAAAGAGAGTTGGTTTATACAACCCAGACTCCGAATTGGATTCCTGTGGTACTGGGTTTGTTGCCAACATCAAAGGTCACCCATCTCACAAGATTGTCTCTGATGCCAGACCTTTGCTATGTAACATGTCCCACAGAGGTGCTACTTCCACTGATGGTAATGGTGACGGTGCCGGTATTTTAGTCGGTATCCCTCACAAATTCATGACCAGAGAATTCAAATTAGATTGTAATTTGGATTTACCAGCTGCCAAACAATATGCTGTAGGTAACGTTTTTTTCAAAAAAGACTCTGATTTGAAATCATCTATCAAGGCTTTTGAAGACTTAGCTGCTGAAACTGGATTGAATGTTTTGGGTTGGAGAGAAGTTCCAAGAGATTCTTCTATTTTGGGTTCTGCTGCCTTGGGAAGAGAACCACACATCATGCAACCTGTTTTGGTCTTTGCCAAATTAGAAGGCCAAACAATCAGTGAAGCTGATTTTATTGATCAATATGAAAGAGAATTCCAATGTAGACTATACATCTTGAGAAAATTGATCTCTAAACAAATTGGATTACAACAATGGTTTTATGTCTGTTCTTTATCTAACAGAACCATAGTTTACAAGGGTCAATTAACCCCAGCTCAAGTCTACAACTACTACTACGACTTAACCAATGCTTACTTTGAATCTCACTTGGCTTTGGTTCACTCAAGATTCTCCACCAATACTTTCCCATCTTGGGACAGAGCTCAACCTTTGAGATTATTAGCCCACAATGGTGAAATCAATACTTTGAGAGGTAACAAGAATTGGATGAGAGCCAGAGAAGGTGTCATGGCTTCTAAGACATTTGACAAGATTGAACAAGATGTTTTAGCCAAGATCTATCCTATCATTGAAGAAGGTGGTTCTGATTCTGCTGCTTTGGATAACGTTTTAGAATTATTGATTTTGAACGGTGAATTATCCTTGCCTGAAGCCATCATGTTATTGGTTCCTGAAGCCAGTCATGGCCACATGGACTCTAACTTAAAAGCTTGGTATGATTGGGCTGCTTGTTTAATGGAACCTTGGGATGGTCCTGCTGCCTTAAACTTCACTGATGGTAGATACATCGGTGCCATGTTAGACAGAAATGGTTTGAGACCATGTAGATACTACATCACCTCCGATGATAGAGTCATTTGTGGTTCCGAAGTTGGTGTTATTCAAGTCAAGAACGATGTTGTAATCAAAAAAGGTAAGTTAATTCCTGGTGATATTTTATTAATTGATACTGATGCTGGTAAATTGGTTGATACTAAAAAACTAAAAGCCGGCTTTGCTAAGAGAAATGATTTCAAGTCTTGGTTATCAAAGGTCATCAAATTTGAAGATTTATGTGAAAAGACTTCCAAGTACATTCCTTCTCAACTTCCTTTGAATACCGAATTCAACAGCAGTAACTTACACCAAGACCCTAGACTATTGGCCAATGGTTACACAATGGAACAAATCTCTTTACTAATGGTTCCAATGGCCATCAACGGTAAAGAAGCTTTAGGTTCTATGGGTAACGATGCAGTTTTAGCTTGCTTAAATCAAGATCCTGTTTTGGTTTATGAATATTTTAGAGAATTATTTGCTCAAGTCACCAACCCTGCCATCGATTCTAATATGGAATCTACATTCATGTCCATGGAATGTTACATTGGTCCTCAAGGTAACTTATTAGAAATGTCTCCATCTCAATGTGACAGACTATTTTTGAAATCTCCAATTTTATCATGGCAACAATTTGAATCTTTGAAGAACATTGAAAAGGTTTATCCATCTTGGACTACTGCTGAATTAGATTACACCTTTGAAAAATCCGAAGGCTTATTAGGTTACGCTGCCACCATCGATAGAATTTGTAAAGAAGCTTCTGAAGCTGTTGAAGCTGGTCACAAGATCTTATTCTTAAGCGACAAAGCCTTTGGTGAAAACAGAATTTCAATTTCTGCTTTAATTGCCTCTGGTGCTATCCACCATCATTTAGTCAGAAACAAACAAAGATCTCAAGTTGCTATTATTGTTGAAAGTGCTGAAGCCAGAGAAGTTCATCATTTCTCTTGTTTATTAGGTTACGGTGCTGATGCTGTATTCCCATACTTGATGATGGAAACCTTAGTCAAGATGAACAATCAAGAATTAGTCAGAAATGCTAACAATGATGACATGGTCTTAGATAACGATACTCTATTGGACAACTACATCCACGCCATTGACAAGGGTATTATGAAGAACATGGCCAGAATGGGTATTTCTACTTTAACTTCCTATAAGGGTGCCCAAATCTTTGAAGCTTTAGGTTTGGATAATTCTGTTGTTGATGTTTGTTTTGCTGGTACTGCCTCCAGAATTAAAGGTGCTACTTTTGAATACTTAGCCCAAGATGCCTTCTCTTTACACTACAAAGGATTTGGAGGTAGATCTCCATACGGCTACGAATGTATTTCAAGATCTTTGAACTTACCTGAATCAGGTGAATATCACTGGAGAGACGGTGGTGTCAAGCATGTTAATGATCCAACTGCTATTGCTTCTTTACAAGATTCTGTAAGAAACAAAAATGAACACGCTTGGGACATGTATGTTAAGAAAGAAATGGAAGCCATTAGAAGTTGTACCTTAAGAGGTTTATTGGACTTAGATTACGATAACTCCAATGAAATTCCTTTGGACCAAGTTGAACCATGGACTGAAATTGTCAGAAGATTCTGTACTGGTGCTATGTCCTACGGTTCCATTTCTTGGGAAGCCCACACTACTTTAGCTGTTGCCATGAACAGATTAGGTGCCAAATCCAATTGTGGTGAAGGTGGTGAAGATCCGGAAAGATCTTTTGTTCATGCCAATGGTGATACCATGAGATCCTCTATCAAACAAGTCGCTTCTGGTAGATTCGGTGTTACCTCTTACTACTTATCTGATGCTGATGAATTGCAAATCAAGGTTTCTCAAGGTGCTAAAGCTGGTTCAGGTGGTTATTTACCTGGCCACAAGGTTGACAAACACATTGCCAAGACTAGACATTCTACTCCTAATGTTGGTTTGATTTCTCCACCTCCTCATCACGATATCTACTCCATTGAAGATTTGAAACAATTAATTTATGATTTGAAGTGTTCTAACCCAAGAGCTGAAATTTCCGTTAAGTTAGCTTCTGAAGTTGGTGTTGGTATTGTTGGTGCTGGTGTTGCTAAGGCTGCTGCTGGTGATGTTACCATTTTAGTTTCAGGTCACGATGGTGGTACTGGTGCTGCCAATTGGTCTGAAATTAAATACACAACTCTACCTTGGGAATTAGGTTTAGCTGAAACTCACCAAACTTTGGTTTTGAATGATTTAAGAGGTCACTGTACTTTACAAACTGATGGTAACTTAAGAACCGGTTTCGATATTGCTGTTGCTGTTTTATTAGGTGCTGAATCTTTCACTTTAGCTACTGCTCCTTTGATTTCCATGGGTTGTATCATGTTGAGAAAGTGTCACTTGAACGCTTGTGCTGTTGGTGTTGCCACTCAAGATCCTGATTTGAGAGCTAAATTCAAGGGTATGCCAGAACATGTTATCAACTTCTTCTACTACTTGGTCAATGACTTCAGAAAGATCATGGCTAAGTTAGGTTTCAGAACTGTTGATGAAATGGTTGGTCATTCTGAAAAATTAAAGAGATACTCCAAGACTACCACCAAAAATATTAACATTGACTTAGATCCTATTTTAACTCCTGCTCATACTATCAGACCTGGTGTTGCTACTAGATACACCAAGAAGTTAGAAGACAAGATGTTTGCTAGATTGGATAACAAATTAGTTGATGAAGCTGAAATCACCTTAGATAAGGGTTTACCAGTCAGTATTGATGCTTCCATTATTAACACTGACAGAGCTTTGGGTGCCACTTTGTCATACAGAGTTTCTAAGAGATTTGGACCTCAAGGGTTACCTCAAGATACTATTGTTGTAAACATTAAGGGTTCTGCCGGTCAATCATTTGGTGCCTTCTTGGCTCCTGGTATTACTTTCAAGTTAGATGGTGATGCTAATGATTATGTTGGTAAAGGTTTGTCTGGTGGTCATATTGTCATCAAGCCTCCTCAAGGCTCCAAATTCAAGTCTGATGAAAATGTTATTGCCGGTAACACTTGTTTCTACGGTGCTACTGCTGGTAAGGCCTTTTTGTCTGGTTGTGCCGGTGAAAGATTTGCCGTCAGAAATTCAGGTGCTACTATTGTTGTTGAAAAAATTGTTGGTAACAATGCTTTCGAATATATGACTGGTGGTAGAGCTGTTGTCTTATCTCAATTAGACTCTTTGAATGCCTTCTCTGGTTGTACTGGTGGTATTATTTACTGTTTGACTTCTGACCAAGATTCCTTCAAATCCAAGATTAACTCAGATTCCGTTGAATTACACTCTTTGGACGATCCTGTTGAAATTGCCTTTGTTAAGAACTTGATTCAAGAACATTATCACTTGACCCAATCTGAATTAGCCAACAGAATATTAAACAACTTTAACCATTACTTATCTTCATTCATTAAGGTCTTCCCAACTGATTACAGATTGGTTTTAGAAAAGGAAGCTAAAGAAGCCGCCGCTGCTGCTTTAAGAACAAAGAACGCTTACTTGAAGAAGTTAGAAAGAACCGAAAAAGTTGCTGATGCCACTAATGGTGAAGTTGATGTTGCTGCTATCAAGAGACAAAAACTAGCTAAGGCTGTTGTTTCTTCTCACAAGAACACCTTGCACGAAGCTAAGGTTGCTGATCTAGAAGACTCTATTCAAGATGCTGATCAATTAGAAAAGCAAGTTGAAAAGTTGGATAAGATTAAAGGTTTCAAGAAATACAAATTAAGACACGAAGCTTACAGAGAAGCATCTGCTAGAACTGATGATTGGAATGAAATTTCTGATGCCATCACCAAGAAGGATGCTAAATACCAAACCGCCAGATGTATGGATTGTGGTGTCCCATTCTGTACTTCTGATACTGGTTGTCCAGTTTCCAATGTTATTCCTAAATTCAATGAATTAGTTTTCAAGAACCAATGGAAATTAGCTTTAGATAAGTTATTGGAAACCAACAACTTCCCTGAATTCACAGGTAGAGTATGTCCTGCTCCATGTCAAGGTGCTTGTACTTTAGGTATTAATAACGATCCAGTTGGTATCAAGTCTGTTGAAAGAGTAATTATTGATAACGCTTTCAAGGAAGGTTGGATCAAACCACAACCACCTGTTCACAGAACTGGAAAGACAGTTGCCATCATTGGTTCTGGTCCATCTGGTTTAGCATCTGCTGATCAATTGAACAGAGCTGGTCATTCTGTTACTGTTTATGAAAGAAACGACAGATGTGGTGGTTTACTAATGTATGGTATTCCAAACATGAAGTTAGACAAGAAGATTGTTCAAAGAAGAGTTGATTTATTAGCCGCTGAAGGTATCAAGTTTGTTGTCAACTGTGAGATTGGTAAAGATGTTACTATTGCTGAATTAAAATCAAAGCATGATGCTGTCATCTATGCCATTGGCTCCACCATTCCAAGAGACTTAAGAATTCCAGGTAGAGACTTGAAGAACATTGACTTTGCCATGACTTTATTGTCCAAAAACACCAAGGCTCTATTAGAAAAAGACTTGGAAACTGTTCAAAAGGCTATCAAGGGTAAGAAGGTTGTTGTTATTGGTGGTGGTGATACTGGTAATGATTGTTTAGGTACTGCTGTCAGACATGGTGCTGCCTCTGTTGTTAACTTTGAATTATTGCCTCAACCAGCCAAGGAAAGAACTAATGACAACCCATGGCCACAATGGCCAAGAATCATGAGAGTTGATTACGGTCATGCTGAAGTCAAACATCATTACGGTAGAGATCCAAGAGAATATTGTATTCTATCGAAGGAATTCATCGGTAATGAAGAAGGTGAAGTTTCCGCCATCAAGACTGTCAGAGTTGAATGGAAGAAATCACAATCAGGTGTTTGGCAAATGGTTGAAGTACCAGGCTCTGAAGAAATATTTGAAGCTGATGTTGTTCTATTATCTATGGGTTTCGTTGGTCCAGAATTAGTCGAAGACCCAGATGTCAAGAAGACCAACAGAGGTACCATTGGAACTGTATCCGATGCTTCATACTCTGTTGATGGCTCCAATATCTTTGCTTGTGGTGATTGTAGAAGAGGTCAATCTTTGATTGTTTGGGCTATTCAAGAAGGTAGAAAGTGTGCTAGAGAAGTTGATTCCTATTTGGTCGGTAACACATTCTTACCAGGAAACGGTGGTATCATCAAGAGAGACTACAAGTTACTTGAAGAACTAGCAGCTCAAGCTTAAATGAGCAAATAATGAATTCAAAAAAAAAAAACAAGAAATAAATTTTCAGGAAAAGAAACAAAAACAAACCTATTTATTAAAAAATAACAGAAATCAATTACATGAAGTAACCTACAAAATAAAGGAAACATTATAAAATTAAAACAGAAAAAGGAAAGAACACTGGTGTACTATAGAATATGACTAGAGGTAAAACACTGAAGGGTAGTAGCTTCTTTTACATTCTATTATCATTTTTCTATATGCCCAAAAAATCTATTTATTTATTCAATTTGGTATATATTCAGAAATTTTAATTGAGTTATTTTATTTTCACAACTGTCTCAGCTTTCATTTAATTTTTGATTCAATTGATTAAATATGAATAAAAAGGTGTTTGGTAGCGTTAAGCTAAAAGCAAGAAAATAAAAAAATTTTATTTTGCCGCTTTTTCTCTTTTGGGATATTTCGTCTGGTGTAAACTCTGTTTTGGGAAATTTTTTTTTTTTTCTTGGAGAAGTCTTCGTCAATATGAAGATGGTCAGTTGTTCTTATTGCCAAAATCTAATAAACTCTCCAAAGAAAAACAAGATTAAAATAATAAATATAACAATTAGATAAAAATGTCTTGGGATGATGAAGATTTTGAAGTTTCCGTTAACACCGCTGAACCTATTTTAGAGTCTTGGGATGACGATTTCGCAGATGATGTTGATATTTTAGCTTCCAAGGCCAACACTCCAGAACCAAAGAAAACTGCTCCAAACACTGATAAAGCCAAAGGAGGTAAGAAGAAATCTGATAAGAAGGATGAAGAAGTTCTATTGGAAATTGATACTCTAGACCCAAAGACCAGAGCCGATATGATGAAGAAGGCTGAATTAGCTGCTGATTTAAACAATGCTGCTGACTTATTTGAAGGCTTAGGTGTCTCACACGACCATCCAAGGGCTAAGTTCACTGAAAAGGACTTTGAAAGCTCTTTAATGAAAAAGGCTTCTTTCACCAAAGATACTCCTATTGAAACACATCCATTGTTCACTCAATGTGAAACCAAGAAGGATTGGGAAAATTTGAGAAAGGCTTTGTCCCAAGCTGTTACCTCCATGAGTGAAGTATCTGCCTTAAACTACAGTTCTTTGTTAGCCATTGATTTAATAAGAGATGTTGCCAAGCCATTACCTATTGAACAAATTAGACAAACCATAGCTACATTGACTGTTTTCATGAAGGAAAAGGAAAGAAAAGAAAGACAAGCTAGATTAGCCAGAGTTAAAGGTGGTACTGCTTCCGGTGGTGCTGGTAAAAAGAAAGCTAAAGGTGGTAATGCCAATATGGGTGCTATGAAGAAGAGTTCTGAATTTGATATGTCTTCTATTGATGATACCTTTGAAGATTTCGGTGATGATGACTTTATGTAAATTGCAGGAAGTTAATAGATATTAGTGTTATATAGCTTTTAAATTAATACATTTTTAGCTGAAGACTATTATAGTTAGCATTATTAGAAATACCAGGTCTCTGTGTAGTTGATTGTCAAGCATTATGCGCAAGTACTATTGATGGTGATAATTAACCTCCTTGAAACTTTCTTTAATCAATAACGTATTTGTTCACTGATCAAAATTACGTTTTCAAGTTTTTTGTTCACAACCCTCCTAACTAAATATTACGTCTGAAAAATTGTGTATTACCCTTTTCATTCCTTGATAAGATGTATGATTGTATGGGCGGATTTTTCTCCCTCCTAACAGTTCCTTCAACGGACCAATTTATTTTTTTAAGGGGAGAATATTCTATGTAGAATACTGCCACAATTAATAGTGACTGAGAGTGTAGTCTGACTTTGGTTTTAATGATGACATCAATGGGATGGATATTATTTTCTTAGTTTAGGGGAGAACAGAATTGTATGGTGTATATAAGAGAGGAATGATTGGGTTTCAGTATTAATAGTTTTGATATATTCTTAAGTGTATTATTTAAACAATTAAGAGAAAAAAACAGCCCCATAACAAAACTAACTAATCTCCGATAACAATGTACAGAGCCAATCAACTATTAATCAAATCCTCCTTTAAGCAAGCTTCTTTAAAGCTTGCTAGATCCCAAGCTAGACCAGCTTTGTGTTTTACCAGAGAATACAGCATCAAAAGTAAAATTAATGACACTTTACATGATTTAAATGAATCCACTAAAGGTGCTAGTAAAATTATTGAAAAGACTGAAGACTTGACACATAAGGCTAAAACTACTATTACTAATGCAAAGGAAGCTATAAGTGATTCTACTGATGACTTAAAATCCAAGGCTCACGAAGCTAAAGGCCAAGTAAAGACTGAAGCTAAGCACGCAAAAAAGACTGCTGCCAAGAAGGCTGATGAAGCTGCCGACAAAGTTCAAGACAAAGCCGATGAAATTAAGAAAAACTTGAATTAAAATGTTTTTATATACGCCATAAAGATATTGTCAATTAATGTTATATGATGAATTAAGAATATCCTAGAAATGAAATTTCTGTAAACACAGTATATTTCATTATTTATTTTTTTTTTTTTATAATTTGGTTTGTGAAGAAATCATTTCTTATCAAAAACCTCTACATAATTAGAGGGTATATATCCAACTTCTCCTGCTTTGTTTCTTGCTTTCCACCAGAGACTTTCTGAACCTGTTAGTGAAGTATTTGAAAGGATAGCTATTATTTGGTTCTTTACAATCTTTAATTCACCTTTTTTAGCATCCTGCGGTGTGTAGCTGTATAGGACTTTGGCAAACTTTGCTTCTTCTGGATTTATGTTGATATTTCTGTCTATTAAAGAACTCTGTTCATTAAGAATACCTGACATTACAACTTTCTTGCAAATATATGGAACACCCAATAGCAGGCATATCACCATAATTATCCTTTTGATACTGCTTCTTTCTTTTGCGTTTAATTTCCGGTTTTCCCTAGAAATCATCAAAGCCCTTTTAATAAACATTATTGCAGTTCTAATGGTGCTTTTAAAATCTTCCTTAATATTTCTGGCTTGATGGTTGATTTCCCGGAATGTGTGCATTATCCCTTTAGCTGCCAAGTATGATGACTCTATTAATTGGGTTGTGCTACCTATAGTAACTAATACTGTTTCTAACAGACCAATTGACTGTTGTAATCCAGAAGGTAAATGTCCGGTGCCTCCACCCATAAGCATACCTGGTCCACCCATATAAGGATTTCCCATTCCTCCTCCGTACATCGGGTATGAATTCATTCCAAAGTTTGCTCCTCCTAGCATTGAGCCGTATGGATTAAGACTTGTTGATGGAGATAAGGATCTCGGTAGTTCAGGTGTTTGTGTATTTTCGTCACTCATTCTAACTCAATACTAATTCTTTAAAAATTAACTTTTATTTTTATTTTTATAATGTTAATAAACTTTTTACTTGGGTTGTTTAAGGGATGGCTTTCTTAAGTATTAAACTATAAACAGCATAATAACAGCTTTTTTGTTTTTTCTCATTCGGACATAAACATATTTCACTCTAATTTTTTTATTAAAAAAATAGTAATATAACAGCAAATTATAACTAGCAGATGTTATAACAGCATGAAAAATATCAATTATGATGTTAAGATTAGGTATATACATAAGTTTGGTTAGTTTTTAATTTTTTTTTTGAAAAAAGAGAAATGCTTAAATTCCATTAAAGGTTGTCACCACTGTCAATTCTTATAGGTAGATTCAAGTTGACACCTTTCTTTTTTACGTAGGAACTATTGCCTCCGTTAGTTGAAGAGCTAGTAGATGAGATAGTTGACATTCTTTTATGACTGGCTTGGTTAACAGAAGTAGAATGCTCAATTCTAGAAGTATTTCTAGATTTTGTCATTTCTTCCAATTGATGCGGATCTATCTTTGATAATCTGTTCTTTTTGACGTATAAAGAACCAGATCTTCCTAGTGCTGGTGCACTCTTTGGAGTCAAGGATCTGCATTCAGAGCTCATATCAGAAAGTTGATCTTCATCTTGAATGATCTTTTCGTTCAAATTTTCATTTTGATCCGTTAGTTTAGAAATCATTGCTTTGTATTCATTAATTTTACTTTCTAAATTATCCACTTTTCTGTTCATTTGCGTTTCTAATGATTCTTTGGTTCTAATGGTATCATGCAATGTTTCATAAATCATCTTGTCTTGAATTTGTCTTTGATCGTTCATAGCATAACGAAGTTTATCATTTGTTAGTTTCAATTCTTGTATCTGCAGTTCCATTTGTTTCATTTTTAATTCAACTTGTTGTTGCTTTAATAAGTTTAATTGCATTTCCGCATTGATGTATTCTTGATCATCTTCTTCATCCTGTTCAACAAGTGCTCTACTTGATTTAGCTTTTCTTAATGATTTTCTGTTATTAGCATGTCTGTTTGTCGATCCATTTTCTGAGCTGAATTTCGTGGTTTGAGGACTTTCATTTGATGTTAATCTTTTGTGAGCATCCCTGACCGGCAATGGAACTTCTTCCCATGAAAGATTAGAGAAATTAGAAATATGTGACATTCTATTGTCTACTACATCCGCATAAGTGTATCCAATAATACCCATTCCGTTCAATTCTTCGTCGTGGTAATTGTATTCTGAGTTGCCTCCATATGAGGGTTGTAAATCATTAACAGATTGAACCAATCTTAAAGATCTTTGTCTTTGATGTTTTTTTTGCTGTGATTCATATTGATGTAGGTCATTTTGTAAGTCTTGAGAAGTCATTGATAATTGTTTATTATGCTTAGAGTAAAAGTTTTTCTTTTTCTCATCCTTCTCATATCTAATTATGTTTATATTTTCATTTTTGTTTTCTTCTGAATCAGAAGAAATTTCAGAAATTATGCCTGAATTTTCACATAATTGTTCAAATTCACTTGGTACAGGGTTTTGTAAGTTAGGAGTACCTATACTTTCACATTGATCTTCATCAGGTAATGAGCCAGCAACATAATCAATATCAAACTTCTGCGATAGTACTCTTGGCGTAGGTAGGTCAACTTTAGTAGATGTTGTAGAGCTTATGTAAGATTTATCAGTATTTGAATAATCTACAGATTGGTTTGGTATTGAAGATTCTTTTGCAGGTATCAAAACTTTTTGAGGTTTTAATACTTTTGGTTGTGCTGGCTTTTTTTGTTCAGTTACATGCATTTTGTTGAATGTTAGTGCATTGGATAATAAGTCTGACAATTTTGGTTGTTTACCTGTTTTAGAATTTTGACTTGTGTACAGCTTACTTGTATCGTTATTATTTTTGTTGTTATTCATATTTTTAAAATTTAAGAATCCTAATGCAGAAACGTTATTGTTAACTGTTGATGTTGGACCTGTGGTGGTGAAACTATCACTTAATCTTCTGTGGTTCAAAATGTTATTGTCTCTTGAGGCTGATAAACTGTTAGATCTTTTTTGTTGAGAAGCACCTAAAAAAAAAGTATTTAATAAATTTCCATTGGCATTTTTCACATTATTCTTTGGAACAAATAGTTGATCGGTCAAGTCGTTTTCAGAAATTGATCTGGATCTCCCTCTTCCTCTTGACATTTGTTCATGTTCTGTGTCTAGTAAATAGTTGTCGAGTTTACTTAAGGAAGTTGTAATGTTGTTGTCTGTATTTGAAGCTTTTCGAGGAATAAACACGTTGTTAGCAAGCCATCCAGACTTGTTGTCCTCCGATTTGTTCATTTTGTGGGGAGAGGTTATTTCTTATTCCTTGGTTTATTACTGCTGTAATGTTTGTTTACTTGTTTATGTTCTTGTTTTTTCTCTTCATTCACCAATGTATAATTTGTTGTGAAGTTTTTTTTTTTTGGGCGTGTTACAAAACAAATGGTTGATGCTAGATGAAAGACGGGATAGCTGTTTACACATACATTTCCTAATTGGGACATATGGTGTAAACAAGATTTAGAACTGTTTGGTAGCGGCATTGAATCAAAATGTTTGGTAGTGGCTGTGTATAACCATTTGGTAGCGCCAGCAATCAAAAATCTTCTTTTTTCTCCGAAAAAACGGCCTGAATCGGGGTTATATATCCATCATTCGTATGACTCACATGTATCTTTCTTTAGGGCTACACATTGAATTATCACGTTATTCTCTTTTTAACAACGCTCGGTAGAATAAGTGCAAGCGAAATATATATATATATATTGGAAAAAAAAGCGGGAACTGTATATTTTAAAAGAATGCCTTTATAAATGTGAAAAATACATACATATATATATATATATGTAATTAATATATGAGGATGAAAAATATAAAGATTAAAGAAATAAAAACACCAAAAATTTTAAAAGGATTAGTTGTTTGATATGCTGGCATTAAAAAATAATCAATTAAAATGCTTTAATAACGTTTTGAGATTTTATTCTTCTCATGTTGCAAGCACTGTTCCAGTGACTTCGAAACAAAAAGCTCTGTTCAGTGAATTGGACAAAGATGAACTAGATCCTGTGACACAAACACCTGATTATGTAAGATTGACTTTGAGATCACATGTCTACGATGCAATTGATGAAACCCCTATCACTAAAGGTGTCAATTTATCTCAGAAATACAATACAAATGTCTTTTTGAAAAGAGAAGATTTACAACCGGTATTTTCCTTCAAAGTTAGAGGTGCTTACAATATGATCTCCAAATTGAATGAGAAATACAAGGGTGACATTTCAGGTGTTATTGCTTGTTCTGCAGGTAATCACGCACAAGGTGTTGCTTTGTCTTCTAAATTATTGAATATTCCTGCCACTATTGTCATGCCTGTTAATACCCCATCTATCAAACACAGTAATGTTTCCAGATTAGGTGGAAGAGTTGTTTTATTTGGTCAAGATTTTGATGAATGTAAAAAAGAGTGTTCAAAGATGGCTGAAGAACTGAAATTGATCAACATTCCTCCGTTTGATCATCCTTACATCATTGCTGGTCAAGCTACTATCGCAATGGAAATTTTGAGACAAGTCAAGAGATCTAACAATATTGAAGCTGTGTTTGTTCCTGTTGGTGGTGGTGGTCTTGTTGCTGGTGTTGGTGCTTACTTAAAAAGAATTGCCCCTCACATCAAGATTATTGCTGTTGAAACTTATGACTCTCCTACTTTATACAATTCTTTGAAAGCCAAGAAAGTTGTTGATTTGAATACTGTTGGTACTTTTGCTGATGGTACTGCTGTTAAAAGAATAGGTACTGAGACTTTTAGAATATGTCAAGAAGTTGTGGATGAAGTTGTTAGAGTTGATACTGATGAATTATGTGCTGCCATGAAAGATATTTTTGATGATACCAGAACTATAGTTGAACCTTCAGGTGCTTTGTCTGTAGCTGGTATGAAGAAATACATATCTCAAAGAAGCGATGAAAGCCATGCCTCCAAAACTTATGTTCCTATTTTGTCTGGTGCCAATATGAACTTTGATAGACTAAGATTTGTTTCTGAAAGAGCCGTATTAGGCGAAGGCAAAGAGGTCTTTATGTTAGTTACTATTCCAGATATTCCAGGATCTTTCAAAAAGTTGCAAAATGTTCTGCATCCAAGACATGTTACTGAATTTTCATACAGATACAATGAACATCAACAACATCATTTAAAGGGATCCACCGCTTTACCAAAAGCTTGTATTTACACCAGCTTTAGCTGTGTTAAAAGGGACGAAGACTTAAAGAGAGTTATTCAAGATTTGAACAAATTGGGTTTCCAAGCTATTGATATCTCTGACAACGAAATGGCAAAGTCTCATGGTAGATATCTAGTTGGTGGTGCTGCCAAAATACCTAATGAAAGAATCATAAGCTTTAATTTCCCAGAAAGACCTGGTGCTTTGACAAAATTCTTAAACGGTATGAACACAAATTGGAATTTGACTTTATTCCACTACCGAAACCATGGTTCCGATACTGGCAAGGTCTTGGTTGGTGTTTCTGTTCCTCCTAAAGAAAACATGGCTTTCCAAAAATTCTTGGATGATTTAGGCTATGTATATGAAGATGTTAGTGACAACATTGTCTTCCAAAAGTTCTTAAGATATTGATTATTGCACTGGACTTTTAATATATTTATAGATGAATTCTTTTTACTAATGCAAATATGCACGTGATACTTATTTTAAAATTTTCACTTTTCAATTTATTCATATATTTTTTTTTTAAATTTCATGCAGAAGGTTTTCTCTGCCAAATCTTCAATTTTCATTAGTGAAACTAGTCTTCAAGCTGTGATTTTTTATTTTAAAACCAAGAGACCTTGAATACATTCTGAGTTGTAAGAAAGTTCATCACAACTAGTTTAATTAAAAAAAAAAAACTGATGCAGAAGGTAAGTTCTTTTAAAGGCTGTCTTTCTCAAAAATGCAGTTATCATATGTTTACGAAGAATGCTGTGGGACCAAAGCTGAATTCTAAAAAGATTGATGAAGTTCAATTGCTACAGAACACAGGATATATAGCACTTCAAAATACGGGATATTACCACTATTTGCCTTTAGGATTGAAAACTTTGAATAAAATATCAGCAATCATTGACAAAGAGTTTAGCATTAAAGAAGATTTCAAGTATGATATAGAAAAACTAGAGTTGACTCAAAGTTCTCCTGCTAGTTTATGGGAAAAAACACATAGATATCCAGCTAATAAAGAAGAAGTATTTACTTATGAAGAAAGCGATAAAAACTTGAGGTTATTGAATCCTACTTGTGAAGAATCAATAACAGCTTTATTTAAAGATAACTATATGAAAGGTAATTCTCAACTACCTAAAGTATTTTATCAAACTTCAAAGAAAATAAGAAACGAAAAAAGACCAAGATTTGGGTTGGTAAGAACCAGAGAGTTTATAATGAATGACTGCTACTCTTTCCATGATACAACAGATGATGCTTCCAATTTTTTTAAAATTATGGAAAATAAGTATAAAAACATCTTTAAGAAGTTACAAATTCCTGTCATAGCAGCTAAGGCAGATTCCGGTGATATTGGTGGAGATGAATCAATTGAATTTCAATACCAAGATACCAGAGGGGAAGATACTTTACTAACTTGTAATTCCTGTAATACCGGGTTCAACATTGAACAATTTAGCGGTGATTTGAATAAATCTTTACACGAAAAGGTAACCAAAAATTTAACTTTTAAACTATGCTGGAGTGGCGATAAATCAACACTTATAGCTATTTATTATCCTGAAGGGGAAGAATTGTCTATTAGTAAAATTGAAGAAGAACTAGGAGACAACATCGATGCCGTTAGTTTTTTTGCTGAAAAAGAAGCCGGTAATAATAAGATAGTTGATGAGATTAACGCCAAGGAAGATTTGCAAAACTTCTTATTTGAACTACCTATTGTGAGAATGATTGATTTACGTATCAATAAGAGAGGAGATTTACCTGATTGGCCATTCAAAATATTCTCAAAATATCAGTTCATGAACTTTGACAAGGTTGATTTGTGTAAACCAGTTAGTGATGTGTATGATTGTCCGGAATGCAAAAGTGAAAAGTCTATAGAAGTTACCCGATCTATAGAGATAGGACACATTTTTAATCTGGGTGACAGATATACAAATAAGGACAACTTAAAGGTAATGAATGTAGATGATGTGACCAAACCTATTTATATGGGGTGTTACGGGATTGGTGTGAGTAGATTACTACAAATCTTAGCAATTGAAAACCAAGATTCATTTGGGTTGAACTTACCAAAGAACGTTGCTCCATACAAAGTCAACTTTATAGTTGATAACTACAAAAAAGACATTACCAAGATTTGCGAAGAAGACCCAAACATGAAGGCCTTCTTGAGTGATATTAATAAAAAAGAATTAAGTGA
Organism: Hanseniaspora uvarum; assembly: GCA_037102615.1. Classification (NCBI taxonomy): domain Eukaryota; kingdom Fungi; phylum Ascomycota; class Saccharomycetes; order Saccharomycodales; family Saccharomycodaceae; genus Hanseniaspora; species Hanseniaspora uvarum. Next base: position 461,160 of record BTGA01000002.1, on the reverse strand, counting down.
AGACTATCATTTGGATTTAGCTTGCGATATCAAGCAGTTTGAAAAAGCCAAAGTGAGTGCAGCTGTGGGAATTCCAATAAATGTTTACTTCAACGGTAAGTACACTAAACTTCCTTATAATGAAATTGAAATAAGGGGAGATATAGTTGAAGAAAATTGGATTGCTAAAATAGAAGCTGTTGTTGAAGATAAAGACTCTTTTAAGGTTTTGAAAGACAAGAAGACTGATACTAGATTACCTTTGATCAAAACCAATTATAAGGATACATTTAGAGTCTGTGATGAATTGCTAAAAATGATTAGATAACCATAAATCATAAAGTGTTCTGTTAAATACAAATAAAATAATTAAAAAAAAAAATATCGAAAATCTTGTATATATGTAAAAGAAGTGAACAAAGCTTACTTTCAAAGCAATCATAAATAGTAATTATTCTTTTTCTTGTCAATACATTTGAAACAACTGTATTCATTAAAAATCTAAGAAATTGATGCTTTTGTTTTTTTTTATATTTTCTGCAAAAAATAAAATAGTATATAAGAAACATGAGTAATTAAAGTTTTATAAAAAATGATTGGCAGTATTCCTTAGTATCCATTTAGAAGTAAGAAATAACAAATTTGTTCAACAAATGTAAACCAACAACAGTTAAAATGAAAGCTAAAGCTAAAACAATAATGGCAACTGGTTGAACTTTGAATCCATCACCTTCGTTTTTGATATTAACACTGTTTTTCAAACTACCTGTAGAGAAAAGCTTTAAAATGTTGTTGGTAGAACCATCTAGCTCGGCACTGGTTAAAGATTTATTTTGTTGTTTTTTAGAATTTTCAGCAGAGTTTTTCAAGGCTTTTTGTTTAGCAGCTCTTTTGTGTAGGGTTCTGGCACCACCTGGAGGAACAACGGAAGACATATTATTTATAGGATTATTATAGTGTATTTGATATACAGGTAGTTTTGTTAAATCTTTGTTGTATATCCAAAGGAATAATATTATACTGTTTTCAAAACCAGATTTTCATAATATAAAGTATAATTAACACGTAGAAGGCGTTCCAACGTGAAAAAAAAAACAGTAAACACGGCCGAACAAAAAATTTTCTGGAGCATAATATAATGATAGTTCCCAAAAAGGAATATTTGTGTATAGCAGGGTAAACTGTATGGGAACGCGCAAAAAAAAAAACATACGCACAAAAATCGGCTATATATGAATTCATCTCTAATGTAGAGTTTATTTAAAAGGACGATTTAAAAACAGATGAAATACGTTATGGAGCACCAAATCTGAAAAGGATAGATATAGGATAAAACAAGTGGATTTTTATAGTATTTATACTAAGAAGTGAAAAGATTGTTATATTTTTTAAAGCATTTTCATTGAAGAACATAGGTTGATTTGTACTATTACTTTGCTGAACGAAAAATGAATATGGATTTCTCATCGCAGTGGACAGATTACATCCTTGTACCCAAAGATGCCCCGTTATATGTTGAATATGATTCAAAGCAGCATGGGACTGATTTTCCACATTTTAAACTACTTGATGATTTGGAAAAACAGATAACCTCTAATATTGAAATGAGCAATGGTTATAATGTGCAGCATTACAGTGAGTATCTATACACGAGATTAATAGAAAACATGTTACTCAAAAACCCACTTTCAATATCAGAGTTAGAATGGTCTTTTTACGATAGAGTTTTCTGTATCTACATCATCAGTTTGTTTCACCTAAAGAAATATTCCCAAATACTTACAAAGGCATTGCCAGATTACATACGTTTTTTTTCAGGATCCAATTCAAACAACATTGATATTACCTCCAGCATGTATACATCAACAGTATTGCACTATTGTACATTATCATTAAAGTCTGTTGATCAATTGAAAACACCACTGGCTACTTCCAATGAATTTGGACATCTCTATGAGATTTTGTATTCTTGTAACGCACCTATTTTTGAAGAATCAATCTCACGTAGTTGTCTTCATATTCCTTATGAGAGATTGAATGCTTTGAGTGAGGAAGAGCTAAACCAGTTGAATAGGAAAATAAAAAACGATACGAAACTATTTGGTGCCCCTGATATTTCTTCTTTTTTGCTCTCTTTAGCAGATTATAGTAGCCAACTTAAACAAAAAACTATGCTTGGACAAGATGTGGTTGATAGTGAAGCTTTAAATGCTGAGTTTTTGTTGAATTTGTCATTAACTTTGAATCCTTACAACCTTGAAGCTATAGAAACACTTAACAGAGTTAAGCTGGATAAATCTGTTGAAATCAGTGGACAATTTCACTCTACTTACTCCACTACATTAGAGAAGTATGGCAATTTGCTATCAGCAAAGGATATTGATCTCGGATCTGCAAGATGGGATATAAAGTTTTTGGTTTATAACGTGAATCAGATATACTTAAATTTTTACAATAATAACTACTATGCATGTAAGGAAATAATGGAATCAGAAGCATTTAAGCCTTTCTATTATAGCGAAAAATTACATGAAATTAGTGGCGGATTCAAAAGAGATTTCTGGCACAATAATTACAATATGATATACTATTACTTGAAGTCACTTGTTGAGGTATATGAATTTGAAGCAGCTTTTAGCTTTATAAAAGACGTTTTTGACTTTTCAAAAAATGAAATACCTTTGGTTGATTGTGAACACACTACATCAACAATTGACTATATTACAGAAATTTATAATTTGATAAGCGTATTAGTCTGGCAATGCTATAAAACTACTGGAGATATGAAATTTTTATTATATTTAAAAGATCTAATTTTATTTTTCTCAGTAAGAAAAGAAAATGGCAAAATTCATTGTATGGTTGCTTTGGCTTTGATGTATTCTTGTTTAGATCAAACGGATAAATCTATAGAGATACTCGAAAAGGCAATATTAAAACATCCTAGGTATGCTTACACATATTATTTACTAGGAAATGAGTTTATGGTCAAAGAGGAGTTTGGAGATGCCATAAAGGTCTTTGATATTGCCAAATGTAAAGGATATTTATCTTATAAGGTTCACTATTCTTTGGGTGTAGTATATTTGATGTTAGGGGAATATCACAAGTCTATCTTACATTTAAGCAAAGGACTTCAAACCAACCAAGTGAACATAATACTTTTGAATACTTATGGAATTGTTTTAGAAAAAGTTGGTAATGATGAAGATGCACAAAAATATTTTGAACTTGTACTAGAATTGTATGATGACCATGGTGAAACAAGCACTTTTAGTAGAGGTAATGTGTTCAGAGAAAATTACATCAATATTGCTTTGTTTAAAGTTGCAAACTATAAATTTTATCATCAACATGATGCAAAGGGAGCATTGGATGTGTTAAGTAGATTTGACAGCTTGAACATTTCGTCTGGGGCAGGAAAGTATGACTCAACCTTGGTTAATATCTATTCTTTACTACAAGACATACACGAAAATCTTGGAGACATGAAATCTTCAATAGCCTTCAAAAACAAAGTGATTGCATTAGATCCACTAAGCCAAGGATTAAATATATAACGATGGTCCAGATTTATTATTGGCCGTATCAAGAGATAGCAATGATAATAATAATAAAAAGAAAAAGAAAAAAAGAAAAATGCTCAAAAATGACAAATTATTGGATTATTTAATTGTGTTTATAATATAATTAGGTAGTACTACTGCCTTTACAGCATTACCTTTCACAAAGACTTCTCTATTGGTATTCTCATCAAGGAGTATTATATTCATGGCTCTATCTAAATTTACAAATCTACCTCTTATGACTTTATCGCTTGCTGCGCAACCTTGTTTTAATTCAATTTCAATAGTGTGATCTTTGCAAAAAGCTAGTAGTTTTAATGGAATCATTTGCTTGATATTCTTTTATATATGTTATTCTTTGGGTCTAACTTTTTCTTTTAAATTGAAATTTTAAAAAAAAAATGCAGGGGGTGTTGTGATTTTATTAGTATTTTTTAATAATCTTTTTGTATTTCAACAACGTAAACTTTACAATCAGTAAGTTTAATATATACAAACAATTAGATATCTAAGTAGAATGGAGTTATTTTTTTTTGGTTTTTATTAGTAAAAATTCAGTTGTTTGCTCTTACGATATTTTACATGAGTAGAATTCCATTTCTGACAGTTAAAGAAAGTAGGATTATGGAGGTATTTTTCAGAGAAAAAAATATTTAAAAAAAAAAATATGACATACGTCCCAAAAGAGCAAAAATTTAGAGTATTAGTTTTACCCGAAGATTGCACGACATGTTTAACGAAAATGTAATATATAAAGCAATATAATAATCAAGTAACTAAGCTCAGCTATATCAAGACAGGTCCAGCCATGCACTAAATACGTCATCTTGATTTCCATTTGTATTTTGATTGTGGTTTTCTTCTGCATTTGTTAGTGCGGATGCAGAAGAAAGTCCACTGACTTTATCGGAGTTGACATAAGTCATCATGTTTTTGAACACGTCGTCATATCCAACATCGTTTAAGTTCAACATGCTGTCAAAAGTTTGATTGTTTGATTTATTGATGTCATTGTTCAGCACATTGCTGAAATCTAATCCATTGTTGGTGTTCTCGAGCTTTAAAGCTGGGTGTTGGCCTGTACTATCTGAATTTCCTAATGATTGCAACAATTCAGCAAACTCATCTTTCTTCTCTTCTATATTTCCATCAAATGTTTCGTCAAATTTAAATCTTCTTACACCTTTTTCAGCAGTAGCTTCATCTGCTCTGGGCATGTGTGAACTACTGTTTGTTAATCTATCTTTCAGTCTATTTATCAAAACACTGTACATATCGGACTTTTTGTTAACTCCATCGACAACTTCTCTTAGCAAATTAATGTATATTACACTTCCACACAATACATCTCTTTTTCTATACTTGATTTTCCTTACATCAATAGTATCCGGAGTATAAACCTTTGAAGTGGGAGAATCCAAGCCTTCATTCAGCGCGTTGGCTGCTACTCGTTTCATTACAGATATTGGGATAATTTCACTCAATTCTTTAATTTTTTTTTTAATCAACTCTCTACGATTCTTTTCTACATTGTTGTGTATTTGTTTCTTTCTTTCCTTTGCCATTTGGTCATCTATAGATTCTGCTGTGTATGACCTATAGGACTTAACACTTCCTGCAACCCCTGGATTAATTCCTTTGCTATATTTCCGTCTTCCATTGGCCGTTTTGTTACTGGTGTATGTGTTATTAGTAGTATAAGACATCAATGAACCTGAGTCATCAAAATCAATATTATTTTGCTTGTAATCATCGTTGTTGGAAAATACCATTGGGAAGGGTATATCCAAATACTCACTATTGCCAACAGTGTTTGTTAACAGCTTGTTCAAGTCATTGAAGTTCTCGTTGGTATTGTACTGCTGGGTAGGTATTGCGTTATCATTGTTGTTAGTCAGATATGACAAATAGTCTAGCTTGTGATTGTTAATTGGCTTATCAGCAGATTTTTCTTCAGTATCATTTTGTGTGGTGCTAAAGTCAAAAATGTTCAAAAAATCTTCTTCTTTGACCTTGTTTACGTTTTCCTTTTTCAAAGTATTCTGTGATGCATTACTAGAGTTGCTCAAGACGTTGTTATGACTCATTTCCTGATTATAATTCATCTTGTTTTGATATATCCTTTACAATTTGGGTATTAGCCTAACCTTCAAACTTAATATTTTCTTTATTAGTCCTTAGGGCTTAAACTTTGTTATATTTGTTTTTATTGACTTCTTTTTGAAAACCTTGGCTCTAACCAGGATATTAATGTCCAAAATTTCCAAAATGCCGAATTTAGTTGTAAAAAAAAAAAATTCATAAGTTTAAAAGCATAGCCTTCTGTTGCCCTTCCCCTTTTCTGCTCGGTGTATGGCACCGCTAGGAAACCTTGTATCTAACAAGCTGATTAGCACGTGATTTTTGTTACGCTACCAAACAAGGAGATGTGCTGTCCCTTTTGAGAAGGGTTCTAATCAAAGCAGGGTTAAGTGCACACAGTGAATTGCCTACTAAGTATTCGTGGCAAATAATAGCAGCATTGATTGACTCTTTTTTTTTTTTACCTCACAATGTGTGTATCCTCAAGTATATACATGCTTTATTGAATTTGTTTGTATATATGGGGGAAAAAATACTTACCAAGGGATATATACATTAGTGATTATATAGAACTAAGCTTTGAATGGATCTAATGAAAGTTCTTTGGATCCACTTTTACTTTTGAATATTTCTGAGTCTTCACTTTCTTGAAATACCTTGTGATTTTCTTCAATAATTTCTCCTTCGTCAAGTATATCCAAAGATTGCGCACTACTAATATGTGATTCACTCAATGATACATCTCTTCTAGCCTTTTCAAGCATGTTTTGGGCCTCTTCTAAACTTATAGTTGGTATGTCACAAGATGAAATAATAGGAATGGAAGTATCAATGTCAATGGTGGCTTTTAACATAGCATTCATCCACATTTTCACTTCGTCAACAGTTTCAACAGAAAAGTAATATGTTTTTTGTTGAGTAAAGTTTGCATTTTTCTTTGAGCCAGGTTTAGGTGGAACTATCTTAAAGAAATAGTTGCTTTTAGTTGACATAGTAGAAGAAATGAAAGTCAAGAATCTCTCATTTTTGTTGCTATCAGCAGAAACATTGACTGGTATAACGCTGTATCCTGTAATATCAATAATTCCCTTTTCTTTGATGTCATTATCAGGATCAACATAATATGACAATCTCGTACCTGTTAAGACAAAATATCTTCTTTTCCAAGTATTCAATCCACGGACACCACTCTTGGAATTTCTTTTCCCCATCCATCCATGAACATTTGCAGTCTTTATAGCATCTTTGCATGTTCTTGAATAATTCATAACCTTCTTGGCTCTGTTAGCCTTAAAGTGTTTTAATTTTTCAGCAGCAGTCATGCCGACATTACCCAAGTTTTGACCGGAATTCAACTTCCTGTTAATTTCATGAAGAGGTTTATGAGTTGGAATTTTTTCCTTATCGTTCAAAGTAGAATCAATGTCATCTTTACTGAAATCTACAAAGCTATCATCTTTAGAAGTTTCATCAGATTCATTAAATTTGGGCAAAGAGCTGTTATCAACAGGTAGAAAATCATTACCTGATGCTGAGCTGACACTGTTTTTCAAAAAATCATTCACATTTGCTTGGTTGTTCGATGGAACTCCTATAGTATTGTTTCTACTATGTACATACACGCTTGATGTATCTCTTGTATGACCAAACTTCATTCCTGGAGCATCATAAACAGAGCTTCTGTTGTCATACACTGAAGTAGCCGCACTGTCTGCAGTTCCAGGCTGGTTTAAAGAATTCTTAGTTGGCTGCAAAAATCTATGATTCGAGGCCATGGTTGGCGTGTTAACAGCAGAGTTGACATTCATGCTTTCTAGTTTGCTGAACAAATCTAAAAAGGATCCACCTGACTCATTTTTTTTGTGCTTGTTTGGCAGTATGAAATCGTTTGGAATATGTGGTGATCTGTCAGCCCCATTATTACTGTCTTTGTAGTTACCATTAGGTGGTTGATAAATAGGTTGAGAAATTTCATTTGGTGTGTTTAAAAATTGAGGTTGAATATCTTCAGAAGCATAGCCAGCAGCTTTTGGTGTCAATTGCAAGTTAAAATCGTGATCAGCTTTTTGTGGAGTTTGATAACTATTCATATTATTTGGAAACTTTGGTTGAGATAATGAATTAGCTTCATTGGTGGCACCTGATGGAGTTATATTTCTACTTCTTGAAGGTGTGCCTCTAAAACTCAAGTTTCTTTGTAAGAAACTGGTAGACTTCTTCAACATGTTCGAAGAACTATTGTTCAAACTACCGTTTTTATATAGCTTGTCACTACTTTGATTGTTGTTATTGTTTTCGTATAGTTTGTTTTTGCTGCTATTGGAAAAATGAGTATCTGGTGAGCTAGCTAAAGCTTGACTTATGGGAGAAGGAGCTATTGGTGGTACTGGTGCCTTTCTTGGAGATTCAAAATTTAAATTTAAGCCAAAACCAGCTTTAACTGGTGTTGAATCTACGTTGTTTCTTTTACTAACAGAAAGAGTAGGGACCACGTTTCCTGATGTTGATCTATAGTTCTGGGTACCGTTTCTGGTTATACTTGCATCAGTGTAGCCAGTATTCTTGTTTGAAGGAGTTCTTTCAACATTATTGTAAAAATTCTTGTTTAGGTTGTTTAAAGTATCCATGTTTGTGTTATTTAATATTACAGAATCATTTGTTGATTGGGAAGAAGATCTATTTCTTACTGATGCAGCTGGCAACAATAAAGAAGATCTTCTAGATGAGCGCATCGATGGACTGGCACTTATTTGATCATATTCATTCATTTTACTTGATGATGACTTTTTATTGGTAACACCTTTTCCAGAAAAGCCTTGATCAACTAGAGTTTTTAGGTAATCTATTTCTTTGACTATACTGAATCTAGATCCAAATGACAAAATCTCTAACTCGTTCTTAAGATCTTGCTGAGTTAAAGAAAACAGAATCTTAGCATCAATTTTGTGATCATAAAACTTCAAACAAGAATCTAAATCAATGTTCTTGTTATAAAAGAAAACTGTAACATCTTGTGGCTCCCAAGAGTCAATATTTCTACATTCCAGAACATCATCCATGTTACAAAGTTTCATTAATTGCTGAATAAGCATTTCATCTTGTTGTTCTTGATCTACAGATACAGAAGATAAGTTCTTGCTATTTAATCTTGATAAACTTCTGTTTACAGAATTACTACTTGTTGTTCTTACTTGAGGCGCAGTTTGACTAGTATTGATAAACGAAGAATGAGATCTGTTCAAAGTACCATATGGAGAAAACAGTCTTTTTTCAGTAGATCTATAAAGTGAATGGTTGCTGTTGTTGGATTCCTTTCTAACATTGTTTTCAGAGTGTTTTTCCGAGTGAGAGGCAATTCTTTGAGAATTATTGGATTCTTTGACATCATTGACTTCAATAGAATCGGTAAAACATTTTGGAAACAGTCCAATAAGATTTGATCTCAAATTTTTACCATAAAACCATCCATCATTGTACTCTTCGTCATCTAAGATGATTTGAATGTGATCGCCCACTTGTAAGTCGATTTCATCTTCCAGACTTTTGAAATAAGGATTAATTACCCTGACAACAGACCCTATTGTTGGGTTAATATTAGAGTTGTTCATTTAAGTAAAGGCTATAGTCGAAGAAAAAGTAAAAAAAAAATCAATCTGTTAAGTTCGTTTAATAAAACAATTTATACTTTATTTTTGGTTTTTATAGTTGTGTTTGAAGGTAATTTTACAGTTGGAAAAAAAGTATAATAAACAATTTGAATACAAAATCTGTTTATTGAGAAATAAAATGGTAAGCTTTGGTTATTGGAGTTTTCACCTTTTTTTTTTCAAATGTTTAACTCCTATTTTAAATTCATGAATTAACTTTATTTCATGATGCTTTGTCCTTATGCCGCTTCCCTTAACAACAAGGAAAAAAAAAAGAAACTCTAAATTCAACAAAGCGCTGTTGTTGTGATTTCCGAAAAGGACAAAATGGTCTAGAACGATTTTATGTGGGATTTCCTAAAACGGATATTGTTTAAAGTTACCCGGTAATTTATATTTTTATTCTTTAAATCCGAATTTGGATTTTTTTTGAAATTCGGAGCTAGGATAGGTTATCGTACCCCTGAATAATATATATATATATTTTTTAAAATAATACGCTATATACGGCTAAGCAATATTTAAAATAAACCCAGAAACCACTACTAGTAATGCATTTTCATGAACCCTTCCATGAAAACGGAACAGCTTTGAAAAAAGAAAAGTCTGCCGAGCTTTTATCGTACAGTCCGATTTCAGATAAAAATATAAGCCAGCCAAACAAAAAAATCAAATTTATTAAACCTGCTAGTGCAGTATATTTAGAGCCTTTGAGAGGCAAACAGAAGAGGCCTAAATTTTTACTAGATTTTAAAATACATGGGTTGAGCAATATACCATTGTTTGATGAAAAATCTCTTGGAGAAAGCTCTAAAAAGGGGGTTTGCTATTTGAAATGGCAAATCACCAATAAAAAACCGGAAGAAGATGGAACTGTAAATAATCACAATATCTTTAACAAGAGCAAGACTTCTAAGAATAATGTTGTTTATATGAGAGATTTGGAAGCATTGAAGTTTTTTACGAGTTCTTCAGAAAACAAACCTTCGAAGAATTTGAATTTTGACAACATGTCAAGAGAGGAAATTGAGGAGAGCACATTGTCTATGTTACCAAAAAACGATCATATGCATCCTAGTGGAACTAATCCTGGAATGTATAAAATCATTGCTCAAAATGAAAACAAAGCGTCTTCGAAAAGAAAGGTTATAGCCAATAACACATGTCTTTTTGACTACCAACCAGATGCACCAACAATTTTAAAGTTCAGTATTGACGAAACGATAACAAACAATTCATCACTAAGGACAAGAAGCAAAATCACAAGACACTTAAATCCGGAATACTTGGTTATTGAATGCTTCTCAGAAATACTGCAACTTAAAGAAAAAGTAAGTGCTAACAAAGGCAATTATAGAAAAAGCACATTAGGCACTGTCAATGCTGATCCTTTCACACTCAAGCAGTCGGAAACCCAAATATCTCACGGGGATACTATTTCAGTTTCAAGTTTAGATAGTAGTTTGATAAGTTCAGAAGTGCAAGCAACTAATGCCAATAGCGTGCCTTCTACATCAAATAAGCATAAAGTTGTGTCAAGAGAAAAGCTAGGAACTGTCAGTATAAATTTAACTGACTACATTTCTGAAGATGAAGCTTGGCAAACACATAATTTTCTACTTAAAGATTCAAAAATTAATTCAGTTTTAAAATTTTCCTGCCATTTGAAATTAATCAGAGGCATGTATAACGATTTTGATATTCCTCATGAGTTATCTTCAAGCCAAATGCCAGCAACGCTTCCTAAATTATATCAAAACAAGAATCAAATTTCACAAAAATTTAAAGAGAGACAGGACGTCAGTAAACAACGTCGCAACAGTACAGTATCCTCACAGAGCTCAAAGCTTGTCGGTGAACTCACTGAAGATCTTAGTAAGATATCAACCAATTATGAAACAACAGATACTGTAAAACAAGATGTAGCAATTGATTCTACTGCAAACGTGAGTCAGAAGCAAAAAGAAAAAGAAAAACAATTACAATCTGCTAAGATTTTAAATTCTCCCCTTTTAAGTACAATGAAATATAAAAATTATGCTACAAACTACTTAAGAAATCCTTATGAATATGTAGATCCTAAAGATTGTATCAAAGATATACTTGATGGAAAGTCTGGATGGAATATTGATGCGATATTCACACAGCCCTTAAAACAAGCGGTTCAAATAATTGATCATGATAAAAAACAAAGAATCGATGAAGATTTCTTAGAATTAGAAAAGATGTTGGATAAATACGGATCAAATAGATCTGCAGACTCAACATTGAAGGATAAAAGGAACAAGAGTTTGGTAGATAGTTATAAAACTAAGTATAAGACAACTGGAGGCTGGTTATTTAGTTCTATAGTCCAAAAGAAATTGTCAGATAACAGCGAGGTTGAAGAATATCCAATAAAAGAAATATGGGACGGTTATGATGACAAATTAGTATAGAAATTTTATCAAAACAACTATCAATATGGTCAACTTTTTTTTTCTTTGTTATATAAAAATGTGAATAGAATGCTACTTTAAAGGACTTTTTATTATAGTAAAGTGCTCACAAATGCATCTTTTTTGTAAGTTTGGAGGTATGTTTTTTCTAGGAAAAACGGTTCTCCCTTGGTTTAAATGTGTCGAATACCTAACTGACTTATAAGGACATTTCATTGGTCTTGTATCTGGAAAGTTTTTGTGTAGTCCATACAACATTATTTTGCCTTTGTAGTTGCTGCAGTTCTTAAAGTAGTCTGTATCGAATGAGACAATGGTTGAATTAAGACCCACGTGTAAAGTCATCAGCATTGGCTTATTCAATATGGTAGTGTCTGGAATTACTTGCTCTGTTCTAAGCCAAGATTTGTAGCTTTGATTTATAAGTCTTTTTATAATTTTTTTATTTACAGCAAGGTTATCTTTAATTTTATAAGATATCACTGACTTTTTTTTAGGTTCTGCATGGTAAAAAGTTGGTTGTTTGTTCACCTTTTCTGTGACATATTCTATTTTACTGTTTTTATGGTTTAAAACCCAACTATTTAGTTTCCTAGTAGTGGGTTCTTCATCAAAATTTTCAGACTTTGATGAGTCTTCCATAATCATTTGGTTTAATGTTTTATGAATGTTCTTCCCATACAGGAATTTCTTACGAGAACTGAAGTTTTTAATATTATACATTTCTTCATTGAAATCTGCAACTGTGGCTTCATGGCTCAAAAACATTATATTTCTATATATTGAAGTTTAAATTTTTTTTTTTTTATTATGAAAATAATGAGATTTTTAATTGTTTCTATATTAGAATAATAACGATATATTGATGTACGGTTTCTATATAGTTAATTATAGTCTGGTATCCAATTTCATTCCTTCAACATATAGTAACATAAAAAAGATACTCACTTCTCATAAAAACGCTATCAAATCAAAAAAAATTAAAAATAAAAGTAATTCAATTAATTTATCTTCTTCTTCTTCTTTTTGTTTTTGTTGCTTTTGGATTATTAAATGAGTTTTTAATTTTGGCAATTGTTTTAATTAAACTTTTGTACGTGAACTTTTTATCTCCGAAAATATTCAAATCCTTTATTATTTCAGCCGCACCATTCATGTATAAAATCTGGTTGTCTTTCTAGAAAACAAACCATTTGACGTTCCAATTGCAATACTAAATATGCAGATGATACAATTCCGATTGTAAATTCAAATGTATTCAAGTATTGATATCAATCTACAGGCACTAATCTATACTTCATCTTCAGCAATCGATTAAGTTTAAGTGCCAGTTTTTGTCTACAAACAGCACACTCTACGTAACCTTTATTAATATATTCATGTAGACATTTAAAGCAATATACATGTCCACATTTGGTTACTGTTGCATTTTCAACCTCTCCATAGCAGATGATGCACACCACTTCATCATCTCCATTTTGTGTTTTTGCCCAATCATCTTTACTGATGGCAACATCGGGTTTTTCTATAATTTCGACATCTGAATCTTCAATTATTTGTTCATCGAGATCATCATCATCGATTTCTAAGCTTTGGTCAGGTATTAGTATTAAATTTTCTGGTCCATTTTTTACTTCCTCTCCTGTAGAATTAGGTTTTTGTCGTTTTGATGAGCTTGTAATAATAGGTGATGCTGATCTTTTGTTTGTATGCTTCTCTTCTACAATAATTATATCGTTATCACCGAAGCTCTCTTGTGATACATCTATTACGTCCATAGTTTCAAAGTTTAATTCAGAAGGTTTTTGTATCTTTTTTAAAGTTAAATTTTTAAAAAAATGTATATATATTCAGTGTTTTTGGTATTTCAAAAATTATTAATCATCTTTTAGATAAACGTTTTATACAAGATACACACCAAAAATCAATGAGAAGCATGTGACACAATTTTAAGTCCGATAATTATAATTTACGGATATATCTTATTTTAACAAGAACCACATATTTGCGAACAACTTTTTTTTCCAAAAAAAACTTGTAACAAAAAAAAATTAAATTTAAAATTTGTATTTTTATAATTTTTTTTTTTAACTCATTTTTCCAAAAAAAGTAATCATCCTCAATGTTTTGCCTAAAACAGTAATTACCATCATGGTAAAAATTTCAACACATAAAAAAAAAAATACAACATTCATATATTTAGCAAGTGAAAAAATCTAACAAAAAAACAGCAAAAAATACGAATGGTGAAAATTTCTAGTAGAGTAATATTCCTTAGCAATTTTCCCCTTTTCAATACTGTGCTGTTTTCTTACGCAGCTGATGTCTTTAACACTAGTATTAATTTCTTTTTTCTTTCCTTTTGGTACAGAGTATGGTACTAGGTTTTTTCTTAGTGAGGAATTTCTTTCTTTTTTGAAATTGTCGTATTTGCTTATATTGACATTAAGAATTAATATTTAGCAATAGGAATAAAGTAAGTTTAACAAAACCATCCAAATAACTACTTAGAAAAAATGTCAGGTAACGGTGCTCAAGGTACTAAATTCAGAATTTCTGTATGTACAGAAGATAACAGGAACAAATGGAACAATATTGAAAACCAACATAATATTCATCAAACTATAGACAAATACAAATCAAAAAACAGTGTAGAGAACAGAGTAGGGAAGCATTATACCAAATTGAATCGAATAAGCTTATCGAGAAACAGCAAATTTACAAATAGAATATCAATCAAAGATGCTCTATCAAGCGAAGATAACAAGGTCGCCATAATAAAGAAACAAAATCAAAGAATAAATTTATTATCGCAGCTGAGGTATTTGAAGCTAATGAAGAGCAGTACAGGAAAGAAATCATATAAACCTAAAAAAATGAATCGATTATTGAAACTGTGTGAAATAACCAACGAAGAAGATCTTCAGGAAGACGAATGTTTTGGAAAAGGTATAACTAAGTTCAACAACAGAGTAAAGAAAAATTCAGGAAAAGATATTATACTTAATGCTTTGATTCAGGAAAGGGTAATGAAAACTGAAGAGGGAATCTCTCAGAGCACCAGTAAAAAGCGATACGATTTTGATGGAACGAGTAAATTGTTTAACACGATTAAGTTTGTTCATTAAATAGGCATAACGCGGATTTGTTTTGTTTGGACATGTTTACTTGAAGATTTAGTTATTTCAAGTATGAATTCAATCAATTTATGTTTTTATTTTGATAGTATCAAAATAGATATATTAGCATAAACAATTGAATGATATAAATGATCCAAATCAAAGTTGAAAACAGTGAGTGTTCTTATATTTGTTTTTTGAAAAAGTGGAAACAGTCAATAGATGATGAATAGCGTAGGATTTCAGTAAATGTGATTTTTTGGTAACAAACTTGTGATAAAAAGTAATATTTAAATATTGCATTTTTACCATTCAGGTTCGAATACACAATTTAAACTCAATTCAATGTTTTTAACTTTAAGACATATCGAATAATAATAATAAAACAACAACAATTACTAACAAGTGAAACTTTATAATTTTTTAAACAATATACAATTAACAAATAGTTAGGTTTACCAGTCGGTGCTATCATCAATTGTGCTGATAACTCTGGTGCTAGAAACTTATACATCATGGCCGTTAAGGGTTCTGGTTCTAGATTAAACAGATTACCAGCTGCTTCTTTAGGTGATATGGTTATGGCTACCGTCAAGAAGGGTAAGCCAGAATTAAGAAAGAAAGTTTTACAAGCTATTGTTGTTAGACAATCTAAGGCTTGGAGAAGAAAGGACGGTGTTTTCTTATACTTTGAAGACAATGCCGGTGTCATTGCCAACCCAAAGGGTGAAATGAAGGGTTCCGCCATTACCGGTCCAGTCGGTAAGGAATGTGCTGATTTATGGCCAAGAATTGCTTCTAACTCTGGTGTCGTTGTTTAAATTCGCTTAATATTTCAAAAAAAACACGTTATTTTTATAAATATATTACATAGAATTCAAAACAAATATATACGATATATATAGATTTGTAGAAGTTATTATCATTAAGATACTAAAGAATAAAATACATTTTATTTAATTTAATATTACAATAACGATATTGAATTATTACTTTTGTTCGATTAGTTAGTAATCAGTAAGCTCGAATACTGATCATCACTCTCAAAAGTTATTTTTAAAATGCTCAAATGTTTACATTTTCTTGTTTGTATATTCAATTAATTAAAAAAGTTTAATTAAAAATAATATAAGTTAAATAGTAGATTTATAGTTTATTAATGTAAACTTATTTAAAATAATAATTTATTGCCTTTTTTCACGCTACCAATATTTTTTTAAAAATGTGAATGTTCAGACATTGATTCCTACAGTGGATTACGCGTTCGATGTAGAATACCTTAGATCAATTAGTCTTTTAACTTGTACTGAAACACCATAAAGAACTAGGAAAAAAAACGACTATATATTTGTAACTTACAGTTTTGAATAATTTTAGATGAGTGATCAAAACGCATCAAATCTGTCGGATGACTCAAATTTTGAAGAATGGTTGAATGAAGAGAGTCTTGTTGAAGAAAACGTTTCTAAAGAAGCTTCAGCTATAGAAAAGACTCTCATTGGTATCAAAGATAGAGTACTGAATAGAAATATATCAACAATCAAGGAAAAAAAAACTATTATGAACTTGTTTACATCAGCAATAAATACATCAGCATCCCCAGCCTTGTATAAAAAGGTGAAAAAAGAAGTTGTAATGGAAACTTGGAAGGTATTGATTAATTTTTTCAACAACCTAAATAAGAAGAACATATCCGATTTGATAAAGATAAAGAGCCAATACATCACTGAGAATGGCTTAGATGAATATTTAGTAAATAAAGATTCAATTATTGATAAATCTATAACAGTTAGAATGACTGAATTATTAGATTTTTTAAATGCATTAGCCAAACTACTTGATGTGGCAAAACATAACTTTATTGATGGGGAGGGATTCAAAGATCTTATTTCTTGGATCATTGACCAAGTCATTGGCGAAGATTTTACTGTGTTTGGTGACTATGTGGAAAATTTTTATGACTTAAATGGAAAATATTCTGAATTATACAGATATCATTATCAAAATATGTTGAACGTAGTTCTTATAAATCCGCAAGCTCTTGATAGAAATTTATATGACAAGCTTTTAGAGTCACAATATTTAATCTTTACAGAAGAAAATACATCAAGGTTTTCTAGTTGTTACAACTTGAGTATAAAAATATTAAGCAACGTTATGAAACACAGACTTTTAGGGAAGGTCCATGGAACTTGGGAAAAATTACTGGTTAATGCTTTTAGAAAGTTCTTAATGGATACTTATACAGTCAAAAAAGTTAATGAAGACTTTATTGTTATTACTCAGTACATGCTTGAATGGTCTTTTGTATTTGATAATGAAAATTATGGGATTACTTCTAGAGTTTTGATTGACAATTTAATTAAAGCTAAAAAGTTTGATGACACAGTATTCAACTTTTTGAAAAATTATTTAGATTTTTTACCGTATGATGTTGAATATCAAGTCACTTTTAATAAAAATAACTTTTTTCTAGATGATATGTTAAGATTACTTAAATTTTTATTGTTGAATGTTATTGAAGTGCACAATAACGATACTGATTTGATTCCAGAGACGTATACTTTTAAAGAGTTTCCAAAAGAAGGTTCTGATTTGAGAATTTATGAATATGAATATGTCAATTCTACAGATGGACTGAACATAATTGCTGAGTATATTGGGATTTATTTTTACTTAAAAGAAAAAATTAAGCTGTTTGATGATACTTCTGAAAAAGATATTTTTGTTGAAGATAAAAGCAATATTGTAGAACCTTTAGAAAATAGCAGAGTCAAAAAAGATGTCATGAACTACGTTATGCCATTATTAAGGCACAGTATTTCTTTATGTGAATTTATAGGTAGCCTTAAAAAAGCTTGTGAAGAGTCAATTAACTTTGAAAAAATAGTACCTGTTATAACTGCTGTACTTTTAAAGTACCAGTTAAATTGTCCTATTGATTACAATTTTGTCAAACACGTGAATACCAACAGGAACCTAGGACTTCATCATAAATATATGTTAAACTCGAGTCTTTTGTTTAATCTTATGCAATGCAAATCGGATAATTGTATTTCTGCAGTAAAAAAAGACATAGCTGAAGTTTTGTTTCTGCCATATATTGAAGCTCTTTCCAGACTAAACGAAAACATACCATCAATGTCATACTTTGTTGGTTTATTTACTGGATGGATAAATAGAGAAAAAACAGCTCTGAATCATGAACAATTGGTTAAAGTAAGGATTAAAGTTATTGACATCTTGAAAAATATCAAAACCCAAAGTCCAATTGGTGATTCATTAGAAATATTCAAAGTTTGGAAAAACTTTTGTTTGCTGATTCCATACGTGGATAATAATATTCTGCAAAATGATTTAGCTGAAAGAGAATCACTAATCTTTGAAGGATTTGATTTTACAACAAAGAACGACTCTTGGCTTGATAAAAATACCGAATCACAAAACAAGGATTTGAATTCTCTAAAGAATTATAAAATTTCTAATGGATTGACTACATTTGAACTTATATTGAAAGATTGGCTGCCAAAAGCTTTAATTTGTGAAGACGCTTTGTCTTTTTCAAACTTTTTTTATTGGGGTTACAGTCAAGATACAGATACTTATATTCAAGACGCTTTTTATGCTCAACAGAAAACCATGGATTTATGCTATTCTTATTCCAATTCGTATAAGCAAAAATGTAATGTTTGCAAAGAAGAAACGACTGATGACTTCAGAAATGGGTTAGTAAATAATAATAAAGGCTCGACAACTTTACCATTTATCAAGTCAAAAATACTGTTTAAGAATAATGATAACATGTTTTTACAGAATTTCTTGATTAACATTAGCCTAAAGAGAAAATCTAAACTGATGGGCGTAAACCCCAAAGTTTACTTGGCTGAGAACAGTTGTTCAAATAAGAGCTGTCCACAATACACTGCATCGTATAACTCAGATGTGTATGAAGGGCGAGGAATGTTTAGAAGTTACAAAAGTCTTTTCTACTTAATTAAATATACTGAAAAGATGTATGTTGATAATAAAAATAACAATGGTCTAGGGTGGATGAGGTTGCTCATATACTTATCTGAAGATACTGAAAAAATGTCTGGAAAAATACATAGTCAGTTGCTGAGTCTAATAGATAGACTTGTCTTACCTAAAAAGAAATACACGGCAGATTATATGGCCACTATTATTTCTAATTACGACATTTACAGTATTGAATATTTAAATCCTAAATACTTTTCCATTTTTGAATGTTTGGGAATGGGATCTGAAAAAGCAGCTTTTTATAATGTTATGGATAATGAGAATGATTTGATGTACTTCTGCCAATTGTTTCAAAACATATCGTTGCAACCATTTCATCAATTAACAGACAGGTTTACCTGGGTTTCTTTCAAAAAGAGATTTTTAGAGTCTTCAACATTTTGGAAAAGTGCAAATCAATTTGATCTTTTCTTGGAAACCTTTTTTAATAAAGTATCTAGTTTAAACTCGCAAGAAAAATCTGCAATAGTAAATGTTTTGATTACTAATATCAAAGATGACATTAACTCTGAGAAGTGTCATGATATTCATATGCTAAAAATGTTTTTGTTAATTGTTGGAAAAATTCTTGCTTCTTCAATCTTGATGGAAGGACAAAGTAAGAATAAAACCTTAAAGCTATGGATTTCTATACATGACATGTCATACTCAGGTATTTATCAGTCTGGGACAATTGAATCTCTTGAAAGTCTTTTTAAAAGATTGGATTATAAATCACAGAATTCTGTTTTAGTAAACATTCAACAATCTTTAATTGAAAAACAAGATGTTCAAATTCAATTTGAAATGTTGACAAGTCTTTCCAAAATATCAAAAAGTTTGATGGTATTTTGCTTTAAAAAAGTTTTAACTTTACTCAACAAAAAAACTTATACTTTGTTTGAATTAATGCTATCAGAATTGTGCAAGTGGTATAACTTTAAAAGTAAAAGAAAGCTATTTGCTGCATTAAATTACGACATTATGGTTGTACTTATGTCTGACTTATTGGAGACTGATTTGACAATTGTGCCCGATCATGTTATTTTGTCATTAAATGCATTGTTTGATGAGCCAACCTTATTAAATGTTTACGAAATTTGTGAAAAACTTCTGAAAAACGAGAATTTGGGACATATATTTGTATGTTCATGCTTGATTTTAACAACAAATATTGATAAGTTGAAGGCTTTGGGCATATTAGAGTTCCAATCAAATGATGTCATTAAAGCAGATGTGCTATATTCTTCCTTCAAAAAAGAAAGTAGCATATGCGTGGTTGATCAACTGCGATTAACCAAAGTTGAAACACTCATTCCGAAGGAATGTTATTATCACACAAAATTTAAAGAACAATTAAAGCTTTTGGATACTAGTAGTTTAGCTAATATTGCCTCCGGAATTTTGGCAGTATGTCCGCATTTTGATAGGTCTGTTTTGCAAGATGCTCTTTATGAAAGTAAGCCTATTTCGTTTCTAAAACTTTCTTCGTTATCAGTTCCTGAATTGCTATTAGCTGATCCCGTCTTGAATAAAAATACTAATTTTTATTCAAGTCTAATGATCGAACTACCAATACTGAAAACTTTAACAGAACTCGGAGGTTGTTTTTCAGTTTATGAAGTTGGAATATCAGCTATGAGAAAATTGAAAATAGTTTATTTGTTAATTTTAGGCTTGTGTCAAGATCAAAGCGTTTTAGATAGGGTTACTTTGAATTTTTTGGAATATATTTTCAAAATTGATAATTTTGAATCTTTATTTGACAGTTTCAAATCTTTCTTGTTTATTTTGATGTTCAAAGTCAAATCTAAAAAATTAAGCTTTGAAATAAAAATTAAAATAATGTCAAAACTATATTCTGTAAAAAATAAATTAGATTTAAACCACAAGAAGGCAATCTATCAATTTGTTGAAGGAAAAGGATTGCCACATCCACTATTTTATCAAATGTACCAATTCATTTTTGATGATCCAGAAGATATAGATGTGACTATGCAACACACTTCTTTGAAACCAGTCTTTTTGAAAGTGACTTCAGCTGCAAACTGTTTGGAAGATTTAAATGTGTTCATGACAGATTTAATACTTAAAACAAGAATGTCTTTAGATACAGCTGCTTTTTTAATGCTGGATTTTCCACAAGAAACCTTTTCAATGGTAAACTGGGAAAATATCTCTTCACTGTTTGCTGCTAGATTACTAGAAGATTTTAAAATGAAGAAAACAGCAGAAGTAACACAGATGGAAAAAAATCATTTATCATTAATTAGTGAATCCCTACTAGAATTAAAAGCAAGTACAAAAAATATTAATGATCTATTAGAACTAACTTTGTTAAGTCTGTCTTTTCATTTATCCGAAGAATACCAAGATGCAGATGAGGATTTAGAAGAAGACTTCTTTTGCTCACTCTCAAAATTGAATTTAGAATTCAATTTTGAAGAAACTGTTAATATGGCTGATTTTACAGACCTAATAGATTATGAAACAGAAACAAGCAATATCAACTTTGGTGGCATTGATGGAGTTGATAATGATTCATATCTTGATTGGTTGCATAATTTATGGAAACATTTGACTTTGCATTTTTCTGAAAATTCAATTTTTAACTTCATATGGGTAGTGGATAGAAAGTTCAATTCAAATCATTTGAAACACAAGTTCTTATATTCTGTAATTGTTTTCCTTTCTACAGTCATGGATAAAAGTGTCATATCTGAGTGGGGAAAGTTTTTTAATTTTGCTTTGACTTCCAACTTTAATAATATTCACGAGTTTAGACCAAAAGCTTCAGCATTGTTAAAGATATTTATACTTATTAGATCATTAGGATATGATGAAGATAAAGTAATACAACAAAGTTTCAAATCAAAATATAAACATCTTTATGACATATTTGTTTTGGAAGACATGGTTAATTTATGTCTTGCTTTAAACGATCATGAACTTGCCTTCATGCTTGCTGAAGAAGACATCAAACTATGGAAAAAGACTTCTATTTGGAAAAATATATTTAAAGGATTGAATTCTGAATATGATATGTTCTTAAAAACTAGTATACCTATGGAACTTGAGTTGACTGAATATTTGAATAATTCCAAGGAATACTCCAAAGATATCAGATTTAGTCAATCAGTATTAGGATTTAACTTGGCATCGCTTGAGACAAACTATCAGCAAAATATTTGTTTAAAAAACATTCAATACAGCCTAGAAAACCAAGGTGAACACTATTTGGCTAAAAGTTTAATTTCACAAGAAAAAGAAGATTATATTAATTTTAACCAAAAATTTGAAAGTTATTATACAGAGTTACAGAATTGGGATATACCTTTATCTGATTCTTGTAATGAAGAAGCTTACCTGTTTAATTACAACAAATCTAAATTGCTTTTTGACAAAGAATACAACCATGAGGTTGATACATATGGTTATGGATTAATAAAAAATTTGATGCTAAAAAACAAAAAAAATATAGAAGAAAAAGTTCTTGGATTGAATGATATAAGACTGAATATTCTATCTGATATTTCATTGGAAAAAACAAATATGTTATCAAATTCTTTTAAAGCATCATGTGTTCCAACATCAGAGTTTTTCAAAAAGAGAAACAAATCTGATTTGTTCTCTACAATTTCATCAGGTTTAGTTGCATTCAAAGATATTTTGTCCTATCTGGATAACCAAGATCAATACAAAGTTTTGAAATATTATAATGAAAACTTGAAAATACTGGTTTATTCTAACGTGTTTGCTGATAACCTCAAAAGTGCATTTAAGGTTGATCAACATAGTCCCGGTTATGACGAAATGCAAATACCTAGTAAACAAATGTTGAAAGAACTAGGTTTGTTGCATTTATTAAGTTTGAGTTATATGATGGAAAGAGCTGAAAACGAATATTTTGAAAATTTTAACTGGCCAATTAAAGAACTAATAAGATGTCAAAAATTTATAGAATTGTTAAATACTTATTATTTTGATGAGCATAGAGAATGGGAGGATCATGTTAACTTGATGAATTTAATTTGCAGATGGCATAGTGGTGATAAAATATCTTCATTTTATCATTTGAACAATATGCTTGAAAGAGATGATAATGTTGGAAATTATGATTTTAAGAATATTTTGAAGATAAATAAAATTAAATGGACATTGGAATCAAAAAGTGAAACATTGAAAACAACATGGACTGCTTATCATCAACTAGTGAATGACATCAAAACAACTCATAAATATGAAGACAATCTGTTTTCATATCATTCAAAGGATATTTATACAATAAATGCTTATTACTTTGGTATACTGAATGCAAAAATGGATAACTACAATCCAGACTACAAAGAAATGGATACTTTATTAAGGAAACATGCGGAAATTAGAGAACAACAGATATCATGTAAGAAATATTTGACCTTGTTCCAAAACAATGCTGAAAAAAAGAAGAAGATGTCAGAAACTTTGAAGGTTATATCCACTAACGAAAAGTTTGTGGCTGAAAGATATAATGAGATCCAAAGATCGATGAAAAATAATAAAAATGAAATAATCAACATGACTGTTTGTTTAATTTCAATTTTAAGTGATCAGATCTGTACACTCGGAAATCATGCATACAAGGAAACAGAAAACACTGATATGTTCTTTTCTTTATGGTTTGAATTAATTAATTTCTTTAACAAAGATTATTTTGATATTGATAAAATTGGTAACAAAGAGGTAGAAAAGCTGCAAATGGAAAATATCAAGGTGAATTTTAAACAAATCTTGGAATTTCAAACTATAGCTGATATGCCTATGAATAAGGAGAATAAAGAAGCAAACTGGATAAAAAACAGATGCACCATAATTGGATGGAAAGACATTTTAAAAAAATGGGTGGATTCTATTGAAAATATTTTATCCAGCAATAGAGCTGCTTGCCTACCATGGCTGGGAACTATATTTGCTAAAATCTCTACAGGTCATATTGAAGTAAATGAGAATTGTAATATTTTTTCTGTTTTACTTGAATGCTATTTAAACAAAATCATCATAAGCTGTATTGAGGAATATCCAGACTATAGCATACATTTAGCAAACAGTTATATGAATTACTCAAGTGATAACAATGATAAAGCAAGATTGAGAAGCTCATTGATTTCGCAGTTGATGACAAGTTTGGTAGTGAAGGATTCTAAATTGATGAGAATGGCTGATGATTACAAAAGTTTTAGCAATATTATCAAAGATTTGTCTTTAACTCCTAGACTGAAAAAAGTTGCCAGAATATCGTTAACTGAAAAACAAAACTGTAAAGTAATATTTAAGAAGACACCTGATGAAATTTTTGAAGTATTCAGTGAAAAAAGAAATATTATAAATCCATTAGTTGACTATGTAAAACTAGTGAAATCAAACAGCGATTTAAAGCAATATCATATTGTGAATATTGGCGATATGATAAATATGTCAACTTCTGGGTTATCAAGACCAAGAATATTTAATTTCCAGTTAAAAAACGGTACTCAGTTCAAAGTATTAGCCAAAGGTAACGATGATTTGAAATCTGATGAAATTATGTTAAAGGTAATGAGGAAGATTGATAATTTGATATTTAAGGAAAAAGAAGGAACAGATTTAAAGTACAAGCTATTAACATACCAAGTATTCCCTATGGGTCACAATTTTGGTATGATGGAATTCATCAAAGATGTGAGTTCATTAAATGATATTTTGAAACCCATGCACAAAGACGATGAGATTTCACAGGAAGAGTTAAGAAAAAAAATGGATGCTTCTTACAAAGCTAAGGATACATCACAAGCCAGAGTTAAGGTATTCACTGATATGTGTGAATTAGTTACTCCAAGATTTAATCAATTTTTCCGTATAAATTTTCTATCCCCAGAAAGCTGGTATAAAGCCAAGAAAACTTATGCGATGTCTTTGGCTATCACATCATTGATAGGATATGTCTTAGGAATCGGTGACAGGCATATGTCTAATGTAATGATGAACTGTCAGACTGGTGATTTGGTGCACATCGATTTTGGGATCACCTTTGATAGCGGTAAAAAATTAGCTATACCTGAAAGAATACCCTTTAGATATACTGCAGATATGAGAGATGCCTTAGGTATTTATGGTCATTATGGAGCTATAAATAGATTCTTTGAGGACGTTTACAGTACTTTGAGAAAAAATCATATAGTGGTTTTGCTGTCTTTGATGAATTTGAAGCTAGACCCTTTGTACAAGTGGTCTTTGGAAGTTAGTACCAAGAAATTGGAAGCAATGTTTGATTTATCGGATGACGATTTAGATGATCGGAACAGTTCTTATGAATTACAAGATAAAATTTATGATGAAAACTATGAAGATTGGAAGCACAAAGCAAAGAAAGTTGCAATAAAGCCAATGAAGAATGGCAAAACAACTGAGTTGTTTGATGTTGTAGTAAAACCCACGGAATCTTTAAATGTTAAGACTGCATTACTTGTTTTGAGAAAATCAAAAATAGCATATAGTATTTCAGAAGAGTACAGTAAGAAATGTTTGGATACTGTTTCGGATAAGATATTAGGAGGAAAAGATCGACAAAGTGTTGAAAGTTGTGTACAACGTTTATTAAATGAAGCACAATCAAATGACAATTTAGGTCTCATATTTTGCGGATGGTGTCCTTTCTATTAATTTAAATAATAATTTTTATATAATGATAAAAAACAAAAGTATATATAGAGTTAAAAGCAGATAGTTTTACATGTTAAAAGCAAGGACTTGTTTAAGTTTTTTGATGAAATTATTATTAAAAAACATATTAAAAAATCAATCAAATTTGGGTATTACCATTTATTATCTTAATCTAGTAGTTTAACATAATTTGAGGGAATAATACCTCTTTCCCCATTTGTCTTCAAACATGACCACCATCTTCCTTCTATATCTGTGACTCTCATAACTTCACCTTCATCAAATGAGATTTCATAAGGATCGGATGCATCAGCTACATACTCAAATATAGCAACAGCCTTGTAAGGATAAATGGCTTCTTCTTCCGAAGGATCCGCATAACTAATAATAGATGTTCTGGCATTAGACAGTGATTGAGATGGTTGCGTGGTGTGGTTTCTGTTATGTCTGGAGTTAGATTGACCATTAGTAAATTTAGAAGTAGAAGGAGCAGCAACGTTTATAGGGTTGTGGAATTCATCTGAAATTGAGCCAGTGTTTTCCTCTTCAGGTATTAAATTGTCATCTTGTTGTTGGGATCTAGAAGGTGGAACACTTGTTTCGTTCAAATTAGAAACATACTGCGTGCTATTTGCGTATCCGGAGCTCATACCTTTTTGTAATTCTTGATATCTAGACATTTGTTGTTTTTGCTGTTGTAGTCTCTTCATATTAGCTAATCTTCTATCTTGTAGATATTCAGAAACAATATTACTTGGTCTTTGACCATCTAAACTAAAGGAATCTATAAATCTGTTTAAAGGAGAACTGTTGTCACTTCCAAAGTATAATAACCATGTGAAGTTGATCACACTTAATATAATACAACCAGAAGCAGAAGCAGCTTTTGTTTTACCAGAAGAATAGATCAAATTTGTAGTGCTATTTGTGTTATAAACAAAACTGATGGCTGTTGTGCATGTAATGAACACTCTATAATGATCAAGCAAATCAAAACAGTAAAGTATCATGTATATGAAAATCAAAAAGATTTGGAATCCTAACCCCCACCAAGTAAATTTGGGGAATCCTATATCTTCTGAAGTTAATGAGTTATGAGGAAGATAAATAAAACAAATACCAGAAACAACAGCGACTAACCACCCTATGATGGCTAGTGAGATGGTTGTTATACCAAAAGGATCACCAAGAAGTCTGGATACATCAAAGTAGTGTCTTTTTCTGGCATAAACTTGCTGGTTAGTATTTTTGCCCATTTTGCTCGATTTGTTCAGTTTGTATGAAAACACACCCATTTTGTTTTTTTGTTATTTGTATTATAATATTATGCTAGATAGTTTGGAGCTTTTTAGATTTATGATATATATGCAAAGCCCAAAAAAAAAAAAGAAGAAGAGAGAAGCAGAATTCAAAAAAGTTCGGTACCTTTGTTGAAATTACTTGAATATTAAAATACTGTTAAAATTGCTATTTTGCCAAAGCAGCTTATCAGGGATTTTATGTACTTTCTCTTCCAGATTGAATTAAATAGTATATATTAACATTTTTTCAAATATTGTATTTTTTAGTAAATCAACTTTTTTTTTTTTTTTTTTGAGATTTTAAAACAATGTCTCAAACATCATAAAGCGCAAAAATAACGAGGAAATACGAATCCGAGGTTTTTTTTTATAAAAAAAAAAGCTTAGCAGTTTTTGCTCTAGATCGTTTTATGGATGTCTTATATCCGCTAGGACACGTTTCATAAATTAAGATGAAGAGCAAGGCTACAATTTGATATGGTAATAATGTGTTGGCCTTGGCGTTTTTATTTTATTTTTGCTCTAAGTATAATGTATGATAACACAATACTGAAAATATTTTCATATAGAATCCTCATTCAAGCTTATCTACAGATGTCAATTTTTTGAACATTTATCGATATTACTGTTGTAATACACGTATTTGGTATCTACTTATCCTCGAAAACGGGAGATATTTTATGACAATACAAGATTTTTTTTTTTGCATTCAAAAATATACTTTTAAAGCACAATATGCGTTTAAAGTGTTTTTCTGACAAAAACATCTGTGTTGCCTATTTGGGAAGCTATTAATTAAACCTCAAACCGATTTTTTTTTTTTTTTTTTTTTTTTAAAAAAAAAAAGCCATGGCACTACGTAAAGTCTAACAAAAGAACTCTTAGGACATAAGAGAACTGACAATTAGGGTAACCTGTGCTATTCTCTTCATTTGTTTTTTTTTCTTCTTTTCAAACGTAAAATTTAATTAAAGAACGTTCATTAGGCTTAATTTCAAGCAAATGGAAGAAGAAATGTTTTTGGTAAATCAATTTATTATTTTCTTTTTTTTTCTGATAAAAGATATTTTTCACATTGCTTTAGTAAGAAAATACTTTTTATTATATATATAAAATACAACCAATAATTATCTGCTAATAATCATTGTAAATACATAGCTGCTAACTGCTCTTTAATTTGAAATTTATTCAAGAATCAAAAAAAAAAAAAGTACTTTAACAATACATAATAGCAACTTAATTTGAAAGTGAGCATGCAACAACAAATATACAGTAATGATACTTCCATGTTAAGTTCAAATAATAATTTCACTAAACAATCGAATACAAAAGTGTTACAGCTGAAATATAAAATAAACTACCTGAAGCTTAAAAGAATAACTGAATTAAACCAAAAGTTAAAACAGGAGCTTCTTAGAGACAGAATCACTTCAAGTAATGCATCTTTACAAATAATTAACTATACAAATGACTTATTTAAAGAAGAAGACTACACTGTGCCTTCTGTTAGTGGATATATTCCAAAAGGTAAAAATCCTTTGATGCAAACAGTAAATAATAAAAGTGGATATTCACAACCTGGTGGATATAACAATGGATCCAATGCTGGTTGCTGTACCATTATGTAATACCTATATATTTGATAAATACAAAAATAAACTAGAAACTAAAAATTATATCTTTTTTTGACTACTAATGATAACAACTTTATAGACATAAGATAAAATTTTAACCCAATTGCTTATCTTCCTTTTCAATAGTTATCTTATCTCCTTTATTGAACTCATCATAATCACCACAACCACAATCATAATCTTCTAAAATATTTGAACAATCATAAGTAGGCTTTTTTAAATGCGTATTAACTAAATTATGGATATGACATCCCCATAGAGCAGCTGTTTGTCTAGACTTGTATTGTATGGGATTTTTCTTAATAAGTTCTTGGAAATGATAAGAACATTCACCACATGGATAAAACTCTGCAAACAGGTTGATATATTGTTGCAGTTTTTCCTGTTGATCTGAAGATGGTTCATCTGGATATCTAGACAATACTGTATGGAACAAATACCATGCGTGTCTGCCTAACTCTTGTTTCTTCTCTAAATCCGGCATCAATGGCATAATCACATCTTTGTAAATTGTTTCATCTTTATTAACAACTGTTTCCTTGTTGGTAGATGTACTTGCTTTTTTGTTACTAGACTCTAAGTTATTTGTCAGGATTGTATACTTAAACACAAGTATTATGACTATACTATAAACGACATAAAGAAAATGTTTTTTTCTTAATTTATTACTAATCGCAAATTTCATTTCAATGAATTAACCAGATAAAGCTTTTTCTTTGGTTGTATTTGGGTTTTAATCAACTTCAACATATAAACAAATATTTCATGTTGATATCGTAAAAACGATTTATCCTTCATTTTTTTTTTTCCTGTTTTTTTTTTTGGTTATCCCCTGAAGTTTAATCGAAGAAAAATTATATAAAAACTTATTAAAATATGTAACGTTTTAGCTTTGAAAAAAGTATACAAAATGGACCCTAGAATACTACCAGATCATGTCCTATTTTAAAGGCTCTTCTTACAATGACGCTCAAAAGTACAAAGACATGACGCAGATGGCCAGAGAATCTTTCGAAAAAAATGTTTTAAACAAGAGGTTTCATCAGTATAATAAGGATAATGTGATTAAACCCAAAGTGAAGAACAAGAAGATGGAAACTATAGTGAACTCTATTAATAAAACTAGTTTTGAAATTGTTATTAAGAATCATACACCTATTTTATCGTATAGAGAAATTGACAGCATAGAAGATGAATTAAAAATGAAGCTTCCGGAAATGACTTTTGTAAATAATAGCATAGCCATAAAGTATAATGATACATACGAGTATAGGATTGATTCAATGAGTCTTATGGATTCTGTGAAAAGAGAAGTTGACGAGACCATTAAAGTCTCTAACAGTAAGCATTGGGATAAACACAAAGAGAAACATGGATCTCAAAAGAATGGAATGACTACATCAAATGATAATACCGAAGAAGATGGATTGAATTTTGATTGGACATATACTCCAGTAGAGTACATAGGTAAAATTCAACCTCTTAACAAAAATTTTGACATAAATCAGGTTGAAGTGATGAAAGAAGATAAGTCAAAAATTCCATTTTTGAAACTTGCACAGCAGTTAGACATCAAAAAGTTTGATACAATTTTACATTTTGAAGACGAGTTGAATGATAATGGGATTTCTCTAAGTTATTCAAAAATAAGAGTTGTTGATACAAAAGTTCCGGATCATAATAAGATAGATAAAAAAAAGAAAATGAAGTACACCTACATTTTGACAAGATTCTTTTTACGAGTGGATAATGTGATGGTTAGAGTGATAGATTTAAGAACATATTTCAATTTAAAGAAACCCAACAAAATAATAATACAGCAAGATGTGTTTGAAAAGCGCTTCGAAGAGAATGCCAATGATTTGTCTGAAATAAACAAATTGAAGTCATTTGAATCAGTTTTGGATCATGAACATCAGATTTTGAAGGATTTAGATAAGGTAGATGAAAAAACTCAATATCTAACGATCAACCTGAATATATAAAAATAAAATATACAAAATTTTTGCATTTTAAACATATCTCTTTGCTATAGTTTTAATTTTTTCGTTTTCACTATTTTTAGCTAAATAAACCCATGAATCTTTATTGTATTTGGTGTATTTGATAACTTGCAAATGACAATTGTATAAGTCAACCTTATCTTCGATAATCTTAGACAGCTCTATCCAAGCTAAGTAATTATCTGGTCTTATCAAAATTATATCTTCTACAACAGCTTTCATGTAGCCAGTATACAATGCTTTATTTTTACTAGCCAGGCTTTTGTAGCACTTGAACAAAAGCCATTTACATTCCAAATCCAGTGGAAATTTATCAATCAAAGATTGCACCAAAATGATTATAGAATTGATGCTGACAGAATTGAAATTCATCTTGAAGTTGATAAACAACTTGTTCATTTTCAAATATTGAATACTATTTGTTGATTTTTCTAATTTTCCACTCAATAAATTTTCAATATTTTTCTCAAATTGGTTAATAACATCACCAGTGACTTTTTCTTTACTAACTGTTAACTTGAAAGCCTGATTCAAATAGTTGTAGTACTGATAAATTGTGGAATCTAAACTTAGAAATTGCTTTGATTTAAGCAATTCAAGGTATCTACTATTTTCAGCCAATATGGTTTTATCGTCAGAATGGCTAGAGTATCTTAGAAAATTTATGGTTAAGTATAATTCAATAAGTGTGATATACTTTAGATTTATAGATTGATAATCAAATACTTTCAGTAAGGATTGTATCTCACCTGCATATTTGTCTAAGACACTTGTATCACTGACTTGATTATAATAACCAGTATTGAAGATGTAAATGTATTTGTCAAGAAGAAGATAGTACTCGTTAATCATAATAAGGAAGGTGTCTGGGGAGGTGTTTATTAAAAATCCAAACAGCACTATACAAAAAAATACAATCTACGTTTAAAGGTGGCATTTGCGTCACATGACCTGTTCAATTGCTTTTTTTTTTCTTCTCCCCGCAATCTCACTAAGAGCGCGTAGCGCTCACGCTTTTATAAATGAGTGAAAATTTCACTAGGCGCTTTTTACCAGAATAGGAAATTTTTCCTAGCACCATATTTGTGGGTGGGAAACTGTAGGTTACATGAAAAAAAAACACATTAGAAAAATTTTCCACTTGGGCAAATTTCTTGTTTCTTTTTTTTTCCTTGTATTAACTCATAGAGATTTTAAATTATTTATGGGAGGATTATTGGTAACAACAGACCCCCAAAGAAGCAAGAAGAACTAAACAAAGCAAAAAAGCACAAGCATTTAGCAACCAAGATATTACATAACACGCAAGATGTCCTTTAATATTAACAGAGCTAACAAAGATCCTTTCTACAGATATAAGATGCCTGCCATCACAGCTAAGACTGAAGGTAAAGGTAACGGTATTAAAACCAATGTTACCAACTTACTAGACGTCAGTAGAGCTATCAACAGACCAAACGAACATGTTTTGAAGTTTTTTGGTTTTGAATTAGGTGCTCAAACTAAGCTAGATTACAAGACAGATAAATTTTTAGTCAACGGTGTTCATGATCCAGCCAAATTACAAAATGTCTTGGATATCTATATTAAGAAATATGTTTTATGTGATAGTTGTATGAATCCAGAAACCACTTTCCAATTCTATGGTAAAGCTAACTCTAAGAAAGTCGGTGAAATCATGAAGGATTGTAAAGCTTGTGGTAAATTAACTCCAGTAACCATGGGTGATAAATTATCTGCTTACATTTGGAAAAACCAAGATGAATACTTAAACTTATTAGCCAGTAACAATACCACAGATAACGATGATTCAAAAGGTAAACATAGAAGAGCCGCCGCTACTGCCTCTGAAAACATCCAAGGTGGTGGTGTTTCTATTAGTGATTTAGCCAAGCAACAACAAGCCAATCAAGAAGCCGAACAAGAGGAAGAAGAAGGTATCGTAGCCGATGAAAAATTACAAAAAGATTTGGAAGACTTGGAAGAAGAAGACTCTGACTTAGAATTTGCCAACAATGACGACTGGGCTTTAGATTTATCCGAAGATGCTGTACAAAAGAGACAACTATTAGCACAATCACAACCATTATCTGCAAACTTACAAATACTTCATAGACTAGGTGAATGGATTGAAAGCGAAGATCCATCCGATGTTGAAATTTATAAAAAAATCATAAGTTTGAACTTGTTAGCCGATGCCAAGATTATGTCTGTCATTATCCAAGCATTGGTTGAATCTGAAGAAGTTGCAAGTTTAACTGAATTCATGACATCATTCATTGAAGAACATAAAGCTATCTTGATAAAATTAATAAACGAAAGAGAATCATTTGAAGTTCAATTATTAGGTGGTTTAGAAAGATTAGTTGCTGGTAAATTTTATGAAGAAAAACAACTACTTCCTAAAGCCATTATTCAATTATACAATTTAGATATAGTTTCTGAAGAAACCATATTGTCCTTCTATACTAAATGCTCTGGTAGATTCATTGAAAAAAAGAAATCCAAAGAATTGAGAAGATTAGCTAAGCCTGTTATTGAATGGTTACAACAAGCTGAAGAAGATTCCGATGAAGAATAAGTAGGTTTGAATATTAAATATCCCTTATATATGAATCAAATTTTTATAATGTTTTTTTGGTCACTATTCAGATCATGTGACTTGATGTTAAACGCGTAAAAAAGTAAATTTAACGCACATTTAGCTAGCTAACAAAATTATAGCTTTCTGCTTTTTTTTTTTTCTGGATTTTTGTTTTAAATAATTTAATAATTAATATATACTCAGCAGCTGAAATATTACTTATGATATGAAGTAAAACAGTTATATGTTGACCAGAATAGCATTACCCCCCTTAAGCAGTTTATGCTTCTTTTAAATAAAAATAATTATATATTTTTGTTTTTCCAGTTACTTCCTTTTTAATTATGGATAATGACAGTAATGACAAGTCCTTGTCACAAGAAATCAATCGTAAATCCCAGAGGCTCCCTATATACACTAACGAGTTGAGAGTACTAAACGCTCTTGGGCAAATCCAAGCTACAGATGAAAAAAACAACAGATATGTACATAATTTGAGGTGTTCAAGCTGTATGGATACCAACTGTGATTTTATTTATAAATTTGAAAAATTTAACAACATTACATCAAAACTTTCAAAAAATAAAAAACTTGAGATCTTTACCAGTACGCTTCAATCGTACTTTCAGAGTCACCATCAAGACTGTAAAACGAAAAAGAACGTTTTGGCATTTCTCGAGCATTATAAAGTCAGAAATGATATGTCAACAGCTTTCACCCCTATAGATGAAGCCACAGCCAGATATTTGTTTCAATTAACAGAGAACATTCATGTTTTTGATAAGATACGGAGGTACAGTAAAAAATTAGTTTGCTTGAATATATTAGAACTGGAGAAAAGCTACAAAATTAAAATATTCTGTTGTAACTGTAGATTCGAAGCTACTGTAAATACACTTCGCATAAACTTACCAACAATAATTCCGCAATCATTAGCTGTACACAATTGTGAAACCGGATCACAAATGATACCCAAAAAAAGAAATATATCTGATGTTGTACCTATTAATAAAGAAAATGAATTAAATAAACCAAATGCTATGATTCAAAAACTAAAGAAACAAAGAATCAATCCTAACAAAAAACAAATCAATATAATGGATATTTTAAAGAAAAAGAAAATAAAAGATTATGACAAAACAATTAAAAAGAATAATGCCGAAAACGAAGTTATCCCTATAAATGAACAAGAATCAAGACTACAAAGATTAAGTCCTTCTGATTTTGGTGGCAAAAGAAAAGATGAAAACCTGTTATTGGGGACCAAAAATAAGAATGCTATAATAAACAATAGATCTGTCTCTGCTGGTGGAGCTTTGACATTAAAAAAATCTACTAACCCATCTGCGCAATCAAGATCAGTCTCAGAAAATAAATTTGGTATTGATTTAAGTCTTTTATTTGATTCTGAGGAAGAGGACGTAGTTGAAACCAAACTTGACAAGTTTCCTGCTGAACTTGACTTTGAATCGAGTTCTTCCGAAAACAATCCTACAAAGCAAGGAGATTTGTTAGGGCAATTAGATCTGGATTTCTTGGATGAGTCAGATATTGAACCTGAAGAACAAGTCAACCAAAATGAGCCTTTAAATATCAACAATCATGATGGAAGCACATATGCTCCTAAGATTAAGGAAGAAAATAATTTGATGCAGCCATTAAAAAAACTTCAAAAATCAATTCCCCTTTCTTCAGCTACTTTAAAACATGTTCAAGATGTCTCTAGAATTACCAATGATAGCGATTCATTACCAAATAGCAGTAAGTACACACACAAGGAAATAATACAAAGTCGTGTTATTTCTGATATTCCTGTTGACTTTGGCAAGATTCAAGATTTCAGAAATTCACCACTAAATGCCAAAAAACATGAACAAGAAATACCTGAACCCACAGTTGCACAGAGACAAGTCAGTGTTCTGGAAAATATTAAATCACCAATATTAAAAAAGACTAGACAGCAATTCAAAAGTGCAACCAAACAACATTCTAAGAGAAAAAAATATAATGGATATTTGCCTCAAGCAAATAATATTATGGATAGCTTTGAAGACTTTGAAGATCAAAGAAACGTCTCTCTTAGAGATGCTTCAATTCATTCACCAAAGCGACTAAAGAAGTTAGTTTTATCTGAAGATATAAAAAGTGTTGATGAGAATACTATTAGAAAGTTATCTCAAAAAGATGACATTTTACCAGCCAGTAAGAGAGAAAATAGTGACATTTCAAAAGTTGAAAGTAATGCATCTCAAAGCCCATCAGTAATCATTAATAGACCAGATGACAATATAGAATTAGGCGATGATGGAAATGTATCATTCAATATTGAAGAATTGAGGCCATCAACGCCTCAGAAAGCGCAGCAAGATCAAAATACATCCGTTCAAAGTGATCACAAAGTTAGAACTGATAGTCCGATTAAAAGACCTATTATCATGGAATCTCCAGTTCACTCAGAAATTAAAAAGTTCAATAACTTAAAATCCTCACCTATTAGAAACTCTATTGAACTTCCAAAAGAGCCCGTTAGTGAGAATAGAGAAGAGTCTGATTCCGAGCTGCTGCTATCATTCAATAACAACAAATCGGTTTTGGGTGATCCGAAACAAAACGTTTTACTAGATCTAAAAAATAAAGCTAATGAAAACTTTGTTGAAATTCTGGATTCACTTGATAATCAAGAAGAAATCGCATATGCTGGTACTACTTTCAAAGAAATCAATGATTTTAACATCAAAGAATTGTCTCTCTACATGGCGAGAAGAACTTTGCATATCAATAAAATACAAAGCGTAGTTGATTTATCTTTAAAAAACGAAGATACGTTGGACTTTGTAGAAGTTTTGGCTAAACGGAAGAGTGTATTTGAAGATGAAGATAATTTCAACAAGTCATTGCTTCTTAAACACTATCAACTTCAAAAGGAGTTCGTTAATGACAATCACAATGCAATGATGCAACGAATTGACGATTGCCAAGACATGGATATTCTCATAAATTTATATAACAAACTTAAATGATTTTCAATATATATCTAATCCCATATGGAAGCTTTAGAATTATTTACATGGCCTCTTTGAGATGTAGAGTACCCTCTATTCTTTCTTGCAGTTCCATTGTTAGTGTTTGAATTGCTATTGGTGCTTCCTGTTGAGTTATTTCTAGCATGAACACCACTTGCATTGTTAGCAAATGATCCATCGTTGGTACTGTCATTGAAAACATGTGAAAGAGCTCTGTTTCTTTTTGCACCAGTGTTCAATATTGTTCCTGTAGTATCATCAAAAAAAATGGTTGATGTTGTTCCCAAACTCAATTCCTCTACCATTTTTTTATCTTTCTTCATCATGTCAACTGCTTCTTTGTACTCAGGTTCTGCACTTGTCAAAATATCGTGTAATCTTGCTATGGCTTTTTGTTTATATTTGACATCAATAAGGCTTAAAGATAAAACCCTGAGTATAAATTGGGTACCGTTTCCGTTGGATTCCTTCAAAATCTTTATCAAATTGGAATTAGCAATACTATTTTTCAAACTGTCAAATTGAGCATTCAAGTCACCGAATATGCTGTTTAAAATAAAAGCTTTACTGTTTCCGTCATCTTTTCTATGATTCAACAATTTTAATAAAGTCAAACTGGCCAACTTATGAGTTGCCAATGGAACAATGTTTTTTGATAATTGTTTAGATAAAATCTCCAATCTGTTTGGTATGGTACACGTGTCTAGGTACCAAGTCAGTAATAATGTACCATTTGAATTTGTAGCTAAGTATTCACTATAAACAACAACTAATGATGTGATAGAGTACAACTGTCTTTTTGTAATGACTTTACATCTTTCTAACTCATCTTTATCGTGCTTTTCCAACATCTTGTCATCTTCTAGATTACTAGTTTCTAAAACAGCTCTTACAGCTCTAGAACCAAACCTAGATTGAACAATTTCCCAAAAGTTCTTTATGATATTATCATAAATAAAATTGTTATAAGGCGGTCCATACTTCAAGCAACATTGAATAACATAATTACCAAATTGATCAGTAAATAAAGGCAAGCAGTACTTTTCAATTCCTTTAACAATACTAATCTTGTTATTAATAATATCTGTAGATCCAGTAATTAATTTTTGTGCAGCCCAGGTACCATTTTTATGAACACTTATAGAAGTCAAGTATTGAGCACAGTTTTCTATAATTAAGTTTTTAAGTAAAGGAGAAGAGATCTCATAAATTCTTTGAATAATTGTATTACCCAAATAATCAGAGCACAATTCAGCAATTTCATCTAACATACAAACACAAATTTGCTCAACTTCCAAGTTAGTAATTTGTTTGTTGTCCAATGCCTTTCTCAAATCTCTTAAAGTAGGAGAGTCAAATATTTTTCTATTTCCGTTGGCTAAAGTAGTAGAGTTTCCATTTGCATTTGGTTGTGGCCCATAATTAATTGGATCAGTGCTTAGTTTTTCATTGGATAAAACCTCCAATACTTTATCAAATGCTTCTTTGATAGACTTATTATCACCTTTATTAGAAGAATTGTGAGTTTGGAAGTATTTAAACACATTGTCAATATTTCTTTGGTTTTGACTTAGATCCGGGGGAGGAAGAGCAAATGGACATGATTCTTGCTCAATGACAATTTCATTAGAATTGTTTCCACCTGCACTATTTCCATTAGAATGAGCAGTGTTATTTTTCAAATCAGTCAAGATTGAATCTTTTTGAGCAGGAATATAACCATTCAAAACGGGTATGGTCCATTGGCCATGTTCTACAAATCTCAAATTACCATTGTGTAGTTGTTCGTTTAACAAATATTTAGCATTTCCTTGTGTATCTGCTTCCATAGATACAGGAAGTGGTATGATTTGAGCATAGAAAATTTCAGATGGAATGCTTGTAGAGATAGTTTGACCCTGCATAACATCGTGTGCCGTTTTCGCCGAATCAATTGATTTAAACTCAATCAAAGCTATATTCAATCCGTACAAAGTCCTTATAGATAAGATTTGTCCAAATTGATGAAATACACCATGCAATGCATATGATGTCAAATTTAGACATGTAGGAAAGCTCTGTGTTTTTTGTAAAGAGAAAATATTACTCACACAGATAGTATCAGTTGGTTGTGTAATATTAGGAAGAAGATTTATCTTTGGGGCATAAGAATAATTGGTAACCCAATTGAAAGATGAATGATCTACATCATCTTGTAAAATAGGTGCAATTTTCATAGATTCTCCGTGCTCCAGCTGTGGGAGAATATTTTTAACAGATATCTGATGGTTTTTTTGGTAACTCAAGGTATCTGCAGGATTATTGTAGCCATTAGGATAGACTTGATATCCAATATAATCATTCATCATTGTCATTGAAACATTAGATTTTGATCTTGGTCTCCAACTACTACTTGTCGTATTGTTACCATACCCGCTCATGCTGTAAGCCATTTGTTGTTGCTGGATCATATTATTAGACATAATAGAACCAGCATCATATTGATATGAGTTAACATCTTGTAGGTTTGTCCCCATATTGGACCATACACTATAACTTGGAACATTACTCAAAGATGTTATTTGAGAAGAAACGGTTTCAGTACGCGGTCTATTTGTGTATAAGCTATTGTTTATATTGGTATTATCTTGGCTCATACCCATTTGATGATAGCTGCTTTGATTTGTAGGTATACTATGCAACATTGAGTTTTCATTGGGAAAGGGTATTGGTTGGTGTTGAGATGTATTTGTAATAAATTCCGCTTTTATCATATTTGGTGATGTTTTGGTGCCACGAGCCGTACTGGTTTCATATATCTTTCCAGGAAGTATTTGATTTTGTTTTTTAGAAGATCCCATCATTGATAAAATCTTGAACTTAGTTGAAACAGTTTGGGCATTAACTGCCTTATTGTCTAATATCTGTTGCTGAATAGGAGCTGTATATGAATCTAGGTTGTTTGTTGGTTTCAGTTTACTTGGACTAGTGCTGGAGACGGTTTCCAACTTATCAGCTGAAAATTTAATATTATCTGCTGTTGGTGTTGGTGGCTGTGATGAGCCTCCTTCACCTTGAGCTTTATTCTTATTGTGGTGCAATTTGGCACTGATATTCGGTAACAAATTGGTTATAGTGCTGGAAAATTTACCAGATCTATATTTTGATGGCAACTTTTGATTTGAGTTCTTTTTCAAATTAGCATCAAGTTCTTCATTCATATTAGTACTCAGAGCAGGTGAAGACAGTTCGCCTTTTTCGTCCAGTCCGTTCAATAAATAATTATTAGCATCCGAAAGAGTTGTATCAAAATTTGAGCCAGAATTGTTAGCATTGATTGATGGATTACTTGCAGTTGCACTATGGTTTAAGTCTTGAGTATTGATGTGTAACCCATCAGACAATTCATCATCTTCAAATATATTTTGCTCATAAACATTTGACTTATTTCGACTGTCATTGTTGTTAGTTGTACCAGTGTCTGTTAAGACTGCATCAGATGAAACATTGCTTTTCTTGGTATTAGATCTATCTCTGAACATTTGTATTTTGGAAAATGTTGAAGATGATGATCTCTTTTTGTTGTTTTTCTTTTGTTGAGTATCATTAAATCCATCTTTATTGCTACGTAAACTCAAAGTTGATTGATTACTTGTATTACTGTTTTTTCTAACATTTTGCAGTGATTTTTTATTATTTAAAATGGATTTATTATTGCTGCTATTTTCGGCTTGAGATGCTGCGCTGTCTTTTTTAATTTTGGTTTCATTAATTGAAGACTCATTATTAGTATCTATAACATTTAGCTTGAAACTCGAATTGGCCTCGAAAAATTCGTCATTTGAGTCGTCCGAGCTTGTAGGAATAAGATTATTATCTTTAGATTGAACAGCCATTGCACTATCAAGTAAAATGATTAATTATTCTCAAGAAAAATATGGTATTATCCGATGATTTCAAAAGATCAAATGATGTAGAATGTTCTTGGTTTAGATAAATATATATTTTATTAGACTAATGTAGCTAATATGACTCACCAACTGTACTCTGATCTTCACCTTTAAGACTTTTTTTTTCTTTTTTGAGATTTTAAAACATATGAGTGATTTTAAATTAAATGTTTAAAATTTTTCACCCACAAAAAAACAACACCATATGATACCCCTTGTTTTTGGTTTTTGGGGGGTATAATATAAATATATATATTTATTTACTCTAAAAATAAACGGTGTTATCTCCGATAGGAGAACATCATTAACCTATCAAACGTAAGGGATTGAATTTTCCAAAGGTGACAGATATAAACATGGATTATGGGCAATCAG
This sequence comes from Hanseniaspora uvarum, assembly GCA_037102615.1. Classification (NCBI taxonomy): domain Eukaryota; kingdom Fungi; phylum Ascomycota; class Saccharomycetes; order Saccharomycodales; family Saccharomycodaceae; genus Hanseniaspora; species Hanseniaspora uvarum. The sequence goes on along the minus strand of BTGA01000002.1, from coordinate 420,785 downwards.
TGCATTCCCAATCAGTTGGTTGGTAAGCCTTAGGATGAGATATTGCTTTGATATCGTCTCTGGACAGTTCAAAGTCAAATACATCGAGATTCCCAGCTAATCTTTCAACCGTTCCTGTTTTAGGCAATGGTATGTGACCGGTTTGAATGGACCATTTGATTAATATTTGAGCATTTGTCTTCTCGTACTTGTAAGCTATTTGGGTTATAACGGGATTGTTTAGGTTTTCACCGTGAGTTAATGGTGAAAAGGCTTCAACCTCTATGCTGTTTTTGATGCACATATCCGTTAATTCTTTTCTCATTAGCCATGGAGATATTTCCAATTGATTCACTACTGGTTTAATTTTTAGTCCATCCCAAGAAAGTAATTCTTGAATGTGTTTTGCACCAAAATTAGAAACACCAATATTTTTTAACTTGTCTTCACCGTAATCTTGCATAGCCTTCCATGTTTCCAATCTGTGTTTTGGACCCATAAGTGGTGAGTGAATTAGTAGCAAGTCAATGTATTTTAGTTTTCCCACAGATTCGATACATCCATCAATGGCCCTAATTACCTTTTCATATGACCCATCACATTGACTGTTCCACAATTTTGTGGTGTAAAAAAAAGTCTTTCTTATTTCATCAAATGATTTACCAGTTTTTACACTTTCCTCTTCAATAAAGCGGATAATACCTGCTGCCACTTCCTCTTCATTTTGGTACAAAACAGCGGTATCAAAATGTCTGTATCCTTTCAAACAAGCTTCATATACAAGATTGCTGGCATTGTGTCCTTTTATAAGATATGTGCCTAAACCTATGACAGGTATGTTATTGCCGTTGTTTAATTGTTTCAAAGGGGTGTTTATTTTTGACATATTTGGTAAAGGATTTTGTTTTGGTTTTTATTTGAGTGTTAGTAAATATCCCTATACTTAAGAAATTAAGAATTAGGTAGATCTCCCTTTAATGTAATATTTTAGATAGAAACGTATTTATACTGTTTTTTTTATTATTATTAAATTAGTAAGGTTTAATAATTGCGTGATAAAATAATCATATAGTAGAGTTTATTTATTACTTTTTTTTGAAGGTATTTTCTTCTCTTTGCGATAAGAAATGATTATCAATCAATTGGCACGTGCAGTTGTTGAAATTAATCAAATTCAGCCAATACACGGAGATAAAAGGATAAGACATGGATATAACACGAAAAAATGATGTGCCTGTATAACCAGGCATCGGCGATTAAAGTATGTGTAATAGTATATTATCATATGTATTAGGGTAAGGCATTGATTATATACAAATACTTTAAGACCCTAACAAAATCAAGCATTTCTTTATTAATATTTATGTATGTACCAATTTATTGAGCAATTTATTATATGCTATAACAACTAAATTTTCGGTAAATTGAGCTTTGTTTTAGCATATATAAAATTATTAATCTCAACTATGGAAGAGAAATAATAACAATGATAAGAAAGTTATTTTATGTAATATATCTACTTCAAATATATTAAAATTTTGTCTTTATTAGTGGTGTACTTCTCAACATGCTGATGATAACAATTGAATAATCTAGGTTTCCCATCACATTTATCAATCAACCCGACCTTTGATAGTTAACTGAAAAGCAAAGTAAAAGAAACAACAGGTTCATGAAGCAAATAATAAATCCATTTTTTTTCCTTTTTAAGAAACTTTATGCTACATCAAAGTACTGTAAATTAAAGCTTGAAAAAACTTTTTGGATTAATTTTCTAACCTTAAAAACAAAAAATTTCATTAATTTTTTGATAAAATATAACGGTTTTTAATAACAATGAGCGACTTTTTAACCTTTTTTTTTTTTTTTCATTAATTACATATCCCTTAAGAGTATTAAAAAAAATTCATCATATATAAGTTGTGTGACTTCAAAATTTAAAAATTAATTAAAAGTGAAGTTAATATGAAAAGACCATCGAAAGAAAAAAATCTCTCTTAGTTATGGATAATATAAATACAATTTGTAGAAATTTTTCTGTTAAAGTTAGCAACTTTTTGGACTCGAATGACTTTAAGCACATCACTGCTGAACAAGTTGACAAGATGGTTGAAACTATACAACCAAAATTTAACTTAAGCCAAAAACAAAATAAGTACAATGACATTTGTTTTCTTCGTAAACAAGTTGTTGTAGACGACTTTGGATACATACATGGACCTTATGAGTCAGATAATTTGCTAGTTGAGTCTGTTCATTCTGATGTGGAATGTGAAAGCGACGACTATGATGATATTGCTGATCTCTATAAAGATGATGATCATTCTTCTTTGGAGTCACTTTTTTCCCATCAGAACAGAAAAATGTCAGACTTTTCAAAACCCCCAGTCCCTTTGGTACATGCCACCACTAATTCAACTTTAAAAACTTTGAGTAAAGAAGAAACAGAAAAGTCTTTTTACAAAACAGAAGTTGAACTGCATAAGTATGAGACTATTTTAGAAAAAAATTTCTTAACAAGATTTGACGAAAAAATGTATAGAGACGACATTTTGTTGGATAATTCAGAAGATAGTGCAGATGCGAATATTTTCATCAAATTTGAGTATTTGAAAAACATTATGGAGTGGAATGAAGCTTATATCAAATGCAAAAGTGACTATAATAAAGATGCTTTAATTAATCATGAAAATAAAAATTCTGGTTATCCAAATATTGATAAAAAAGATTATTCTTCAGTTTCTTCAAGTATTTTTATTAATAAAAAAATTAAAGATATGAATTCAATGAGAAAACAAAACAAAAAATCTAATTTAACAAGATTTAAATCTAAAAAAGATAAATCTGATCCGGATGATTATATCATCAACAATAAAAGCATTTTATCTGAAGTGCATTCAGTTACAAGGAAAGCTCCTAGAAGAAAAAAACTTGTCAAGCCCAATAAACCTAAATTTAGTAGTAAAAATTTAAAAAAGCAAAAACTTGAAAGTGAAATAAAAAGAAGCATTTCAATAACTCACAACACTTCAGCAAAAAGAAGTGAAACGTCCATAATTTTAAGGCAAAAAAGTTTTAAAAGGGCTTTTGAATCCAATGTTACAAATAGCACAAGTAAAGATTTAGAGAATAAAAAGATTACACATTACAAAAACTCTGACAGTAGTGTTTCCTTGCTAGATTTGTACTGTAGTGATAATGAAAATGAAAATCTGTCTTTATCAATAAATAATGATACCTTCGGTGGGCTAAATTCTCCTAGACTTTTAAGAGACGATTTTTTTTACAATCCAACAACAAAGCCTATGTCCAGTGAAAGTTTCAATTGGCGACACTTTAAATATTCCAGTAATTCTGGTGCTGATGTTGACGAAAACCAAAATACTGAATCTATAAGATTGTCTTCACTACCTGATATTGATACTGAAAAAAGTACACAATTTGGTAACAATACAGACTCCAGTGTGATCAAAACATCTAAATCAAACTCTAGCTTAAACACAGCATTCTTCAGACGATGGAAATCACCATCCAAAGCTTCAACAAATCAGTTGAATTTGGGAGAATTCCCAGTTTTATACGCAAAGTCAAAAAATGAAAAGAATGCAAATAAACCACTAATAAAGAAGTTGACAGAAAAGCTTATAATGAACAAAAAAGAAAGTGAAATCGAAGAAGATCAATTGAATGCAAATTTACCTTTTAAATCTTACAAAAATGAAGTTGGAAAAAAATTTAGGTTTTTCTCTGAACCAACAACTTCAGATGCCGATAATGAATTTAATACAAACAGTTCCGAAATAAAACAACAATATAAAGTTCATATGGCAAAGTCGAGAAATGAAACCTCATCGTACTATGAACTGTCTACGGGCTCTTCGGCATTGAGCTCGATCGGCTTTAAAGAATATCTACAGCATTACAATCATGCTGGGGTAGATTCCAACAAAAGAAGCAATCATAATATTAATACCTTAAAAACTTCAGTACCAAAAGAGCTCCTAAGAAGTCGTGGTCAACACACGGATTTGTATTATCAACCTAAATCTTTAAAGGAAGCAACTACAAAAACTTCTACTTTCCGTTATAATGACCCGTACTTAAATTCACGATACGACCAAGAGGGGCGTAGAAAGCCGTCTGAAAATCCTTTCTGTAACATATAATACCTTTTATATATTAAGTAATCAACCTATCTATTTTGACTAGATAAAGGATAATAAATATGAAATAAAACTATTAATATAAAGAAAGTGAAGGTTTTTTTTTTTTATATTTTTTTTTTTTTCAAGTTTTGTTTTGCGTTTAAGCTAATGATATATAATAAAGAAGTTAATTTTTATAATTCTATTTATGTAATGCATTTAAGCTTCAACCATGTCTCTTAATCTTCTGATAGTAGATCTGACGGTGGCGGCAGCAGCAGTGGAAACAGTGTAAGCACCACCAGCGACGGTCTTCTTACAAGAACCACAGTTCCAGATACCAGTAGCACCTCTCTTAACAGATTTCTTACCACAGAAAGAACAGTCGTATCTAGAGTGTTGTTGGACTTCAAGTTTCTTAACTTGTCTTCTTAAAGAAGAACCGTATCTAACACCATATTTACCGGTAATACCTACTTTTTTTGTTCTTTTAGCCCTATTTGGAATGTTATAATGTATTATGATTTTATTTTTGTATAAAATATTTTGTATAATTGTTAGTAAAATTAATTCCTTTAGTTAATTTGAATGATTTTTGTATAAGAAAATCTTAGGTCCACAAACATAATATTCAATAGGATTCTTATAATAAATTCTAAAACACCTACTTCCTGAACCAAATCTAAGTGCTATCTGTTCTTCTGCTATTATTCGTCTCTCTAGAGACTGTCTCTTTTTCGCACTACCTTTTGATAATTCCAGTCTTTTTCAGGCAAAAATTAACTATAGAAACTTCATTAATGGTAGGGCTCAATTGAATTTGAAGTTAACTAGTAATGAAATTAAAATATAGCTTTCTTTTAGTGCTTTAAAATTACTGGTCTTTTCAAAAGTATGTGTACATGAATATTTTTTCTTTGTTCTTAAGAAATTTTTCCACTGTTTCTCACACAGGTGTTAATTTACTTATAACTTCATTTCACCTAACAACAGTTAGCTGATTCTGGTTATTTTATCAAACATCTTACTTTTTAGTTACCTGTTCTAATGGTATCCATTCATTATTTATCGAGCAGCTGTCCGTTCAGTATCCGTATGTGTGTATGTTTCGAAGTAATTATAATCCCAACAAATCGCTTGTTTAACTTGTTTTCTTTTCCATTTATTATCTATATTACATACATTTTTGTATATTGGTTTGTTTTGGTGGTATTCTATAACTAATAATAATCTCTTTTCTTTTAAAATACATATAATTTAACTACATTCGTAACCACTGAAACTTTCTTCCGCTAACAATTTTTAACTTAAAGAAAAGAACTAGTAAAAAAAAAATTTTGAATTAAGGAAAGTGGATAGAAAAAAGAAAATAATTTACGATTCAGAGTAGAATTCCCACCTAAGTTTTACACGCTTCAGTAAAAATTTCCTAAAAAGGGAATTATCAAAAATTCATTAAAAAAAATTACTGTATACAGAATTCAGTGGCAAAAACGCTAACTAAAACAAAATTCACTTTTTTTTTCAACTTTAAAAAAGTAGTTACTTATTTCAGATTGTTTAATTTTGCTTCTTTTTCTTTTCCTATATTTTGAATTACCTTAAAAATAAAGCGCATTTACCCATATTTTTTCTAAAACAAATATTTTTACCTAAATAGGAAATTGTTTAATTTAAAAAAAAAAAAAATTACAAGATTGCTCCAAGAAGTTAGAAAAAATAATTTAAAAAAATATTGTAACAAAAAAAAAACTTCAATATTTAGTTCACTCAAGTTTTTTTTTGTCGTCACATGTATGGTTTTTCTTATCTATAGAGAATTATATTCCTATTTGGCAGTTTTTCTACAGAGTCTTTTTTTTTTTTTTTTTGTTCATTTCGTATTTTTTCTATAGGGAGTTGTAACAAGCAACGTTTTTTAATTAATCTTACTCATGGATTTCTAATTTCTAGTATGCCATCATGGGTAATAAATAAAGCAGTGAATTGATATTGACTGGACTACTATAATCAAGGTGCATTGATTATTCAACCACTTTTTAATAAAAATCCACTAGTTTCTTTTCAAAATTTCTGAAACAATCACCCTAGTAAACTTTTAATTAATAAAACACCTCCATATAATGTTATCTCATCCTATTAATTAAATAAGAACAGCGAAATAGGAAAGACGCTTAGAAAACCCTCTACAAACTTTTATCTTCTAATTTTTATGTTTCGGTTTTTTTTGCTTCCGAAAACCACACCTAAAAAAAAAAGTCTCAACACTGTTTTCCGTAAAATTATTGTTTTCGCCCTTAAAAACAATAAAAACGCTGCAATTCCAACCCCATTTTCCTTATCTATCTTTTTTTTTTTTTTTTTTCGTGGGTTTAATCAAATTGGTGTTAATTTTAATATTTAAAAAAACAAAATGCTTGAGTATTTAAACGGTGTGTTAAACCCTTAACAAAAATCAAATTCAAAGTTGATGCTGGTCATTCAAAATATGAATATATGAGTGTTTTTGTTATACAATGTTAACACTCAATGATTGCTTGTAGAAGTAATGAAAATCATAGCGTTATGTGCATTATTATTTTAAGCAGGGATTGCATATAGGGGATTACTTAATTTTTTTTTTTTTTTACACGTATATATTTAAATATATAAACGTTATTATTAAACGAAGATGTTAACAAGAAAATTTAAAAAACCCCCAGAATCATAAAAGCTATTTAAATAACTCAAACACACACGTACTTGCATTTTTTCTTTTCAAAATCCCCGCATCCTGAAATCTTTAGGTAATTTACATATATTATATTTTAAAAAGAGTTAACACTAATTTTTAACTAAGAACAGCACATTAAAAACAATTAAACCAGATTTTATTTTGTCTTTTTAGCAGCACGCCCACAAGATTACATATGGCATACAACTATAGCACACCACCAGACCAAGTCATCCAACAAGATGATATTGAGATTGAAGATCTTCAAAAAGATTTAATAAAAAAGAGACTTGATTGTCAAAATTTGAGTAAAAACACAGTCAAAGCAGATTGCTTAAATTCTATAGATGAATATTTTAAGTTAGAATTTAACAAAGAAAGTCTCAAATTGATTGTTGTACCAGGAAATAACGAAGATACCACGGCTACCCCAGTGGAAAACGAGTATTTATCCAACATGGATCACAATCAACTTTTCTACTCAGATCTCAGTTCTGAAGAAAGCGACCTTGATACACATCTAGATTTCTCTGAGAAATACAAACGTTGTATTCACAGTACACCTACGCCACAAGTGTCCTACAAGAGTGATAGCCGGAAATGCAGTATTTCTTCTGACTTGTCTGTTGATACTTTAATATCTAAACAGAATTATAACGAAAACTTTCTTTCGAGTCTCCAGAGTTACAAAACCACAAACAATTTGAAAAGCTTCCAAAGCTTTTGGCAAAACTGCGGATACAATGATAATTTTATCAAACCAGCTTCAAATATTAAAAAAAGAAGAAAACTTCGTAATGACAATTCCGAATCCTTGGAGAATTTACCTCGTTTACAATCACCTATATTATTTTCCAAAAAAGATTGAATAAATTTACGAATAATCATACTTGTTATGTAACTACTACGGAGATCACTATGTTTTTTTTTATATATATATTTACTTCCTCAAAATATTTAAATGAATTAGTGATCATAGAAGCATAAAAATAACTATGAATTAAAAAAAAAAAAAATGAAATATAAAAAGAGCATATCAATTAAGTAAATCATTCTATCAAAGTTTACATTGTTTGGCTCAAAATTAATACACTTTTATTTAAAAATTTTGAAATGTAATCAACTATAGTGTTTTGAAAGAAAAGGATATTTTACACTGTATATAATTTATATTGGTAGCGTTATATATTATATGACTGTTCAATTTTTTTACAGCCAGCAAAACTCCTACCATTATTTTTACACCACAGTTATCTCGTATCCCTATTTAAGACTTTTCATGATGATTAAATGAAATTAAAGAAAATTTGAAAACCAAAAAGCAAATAAAATAAAATAAATAAATGGCACGAATACTTAGTGATGATAGCAATCTTCTTCATAGTTGGTCGTTCTTCAAGAATTTTAAAGAAAATATACTAAGCAGCATACTTATAGAAAAATTGAATCTTTTGATTCTAGGAACTTCTGATACCAACAAGTTGATACTTGTTGACACTTCAGACAACTACAAAATAATAGCAGATTATAGAATAACAAATGTTGAAGATACAACAGACAGCTTTGCGTCTGTTTTATGCATGGAGTCTTATGCAGACAAGTATTTATTTGTAGGGTGTTCAGACTCCTTAATTAGAATTTATAAAGTCACAAACACTTCTTTACAGCTTTTAAATACCGTATATTCTACAATGGATGTTGGTGATATTTTATCTTTGAAGTATCTTGAACAATATGATACTTTAGTCATTGGTACTCAAAGATGTTGTTTGTTATATGTTACTGATATACTGGAGAGCAAGAAAATAAATAATACTTTGAAGGATATAAATTCCGGAGAATCAGCTATTGCTGATGAAAATGACCATATAAGTAGATTACCAAGCAAAAGATACGACAAGTTTTTTGACTCTTTTGGACCAACCGGTAATAAATCTACAGTCTCTACAAGATCATTAAGTAATGCCACACAAGATGATGTTACCTTCCAATCAATGAACATAATACAGGTACCACAAGAAAACATCATCAATTTTGCGCATAACGGATTCATATACTGTATGGATACATACACTGACACTACAGATTTCAATTCTCCAAAGCAATATTTGATCACATCTGCAGGTGATGGATTAACAAAGAGATGGATCATGGATATTGACACTAAAGTTCTTCATTTAAAGAACGTTATAGACATAAACGATGACATAACGGGATATGGATTTTCTGATGATGAAGAGGAAAAAGAAAATGATGCTGTCATTTCCCAATTTATCAAGTATCCATTATTATTTCAAGGTATTAGCGAAATGAGAATAAATGTTATATCATTGTTGACTGATCGTTTGATTGAAACTATAGACTTGAACGAGGTAAACGATTCTAATGAAATTGTTGCTAACGGAGAAAGCTTGTTGCATGCTATCAAGGCATCTTCCATCAACGATTCTATTTTGTTTATTGCAGCTAATGATAACGTTTATCAATACAACTTAGAAGGCTTTGGTTCATCTAAGGGCGATGAAAATGCAGAATTATTAGATCATAAAGTTGTAAAAAGAAGAGGAAGTTTGGTTCCGGATGTGAAAATAAAGCATTTTATTAGATTCATAAGATCTCAAATAAAAAATCAAATTTTGAACATATGCGTGGATGGTAACAAATTAGCAGTATTTGAAAGTGATGGTACTGTATATTTATTCGATCTTTCAGATGTTTTGATCCCTGAAAGCGAAAGTCCTGCTTTGAATGAAGCTGAACTGGTAGCAATTTCTAAAGAGAACAATGTATTGACAGATAATGATCTGTATCACAAAAGTGAAATTCTTATTAAAGATTTATCAAAGCTTATATCTTTCAAGACAACAGCAGAAAACAAGCAGCAAATTCATGCGTGTGCTAGTTATTTACAATCTTTGTTAAACAGATTGCATGCAAACGTTGAAGTTTTTCCAAACTCAATCAATGGAACACCCATAATTAAAGCAACGTTTGCAGCCAATAGCAAATCAATTCAAAACACTAGAAATAAAAAAAATGTGTTAATATATGCACATTATGATGTTGTTCCTAGTTCAGAAAGTGACAATGAGTTCCAGTTATTTGTTAAAGACGGCTTTTTACAAGGAAGAGGTGTTTCAGACAATAAAGGTCCTATAATCAGTATGATTCACGGTATTAGTGAATTAGCCGAGGCCCAAAATTTGAAGAATAATGTAGTCTTTATATTTGAAGGTTGTGAAGAATCTGGATCTGTTGGATTTGAAGAGACTTTAAAAAGTAATCCAAAATTAACCCAAAGTGTTGATTACATAATTATGGCAAATTCGTATTGGATTGGTAACAAATACCCATGTTTAAATTATGGTATGAGAGGTGTTTTGAATTTAGAAATTTCAGTTGAGGGTATACGTGATTTACACTCAGGTACCGATGGTGGTATATTTTCTGAAACAACTAAGGACTTGATGTTTTTAATAAGCAATTTGATTGACTACAGAAAAAATACTTTGAATGTTCCTGGATTTGTTGAAGATTTGAACAATCAAGAACTTTGTAAAAACGAAATAAACTTCTTTAATGATATTATTGCGACAGGCGAGGGAGGTGTTTCTTTGGAAACTTTGATCAATAAATGGACAAAACCATCTTTTTCTATTACTTCAATGAATGGAAGTTCTGAAAAGTCGATTGTTCCTAAAGAAGCAAATATTACATTGTCCATAAGAACCGTTCCTACCCAAAAGTCAGTTTCTATTTTGAAAAACCTGATAATTGAAAAAATCAAAAAAGATTTTGATTCCTTAAACAGTAGCAATAAGTTGAAGTTTGAAGTTTTAAATGAAGCTGAACCTTGGCTAGGTGATTTCAATGATAGAATTTACAAGATAGCCTCGGAAGAATTGAAATCCATATGGAAAAATAAGGTTTTACTTATAAGGGAAGGTGGTTCTATTCCAACCTTAAAGATTCTTGAAAGAATGCATCCAACAGCTAAAATAATGATTCTTCCTAATGGACAAGCTTCTGATAATGCACATTTACAAGGTGAGAAATTCAGGTTGGAAAACTTTTTTAATTTGAAAACATCAGTCAAAAATATTGTTAACCGATTATGAGTAATATTATATATATATGTATGGAAATACTTAAGTTTAAATCAATCCTAACTTTTGGGCATGGAATTCACAGTGTTGTGGAACAAAAGTGCTTACGAAAAAGTATGAATGATCGAATCCCTTTTCAATGTTAATGGTAACATTTTGAACATTATTTTCTTCAACTGCTTTGATGAAGTTTTCGGTTCTCAATTGATTTTTGAAAAAAGGATCACTATCACCTGTAGTAATTAAAATATCTAAGCTTTTTCCTTTAAAAGCTTCTGAGCCAATAATTAAAGTAGGATCTATGGCTTCACCTGCTTTTATACCCTTTTCGAAGTAGAACTCAAAAGCATCAACACCCCAAGGACAATCAGTAGGGTTTGCTACTGGAGCAAAGGCAGAACAAGAGACATATGGAGAAATTTCATTTAACTTACCTTTCAAATAAAAGTTCAAAGCACCCATACCACCCATGGAATGGCCCATAATGGATCTCTTTTCAATAAAATCAATAGTCTTACCAAATTCACTTTCATTTAAAGAAACCGGCAATTCTTTGCATATGTAGTCAAACATTTTAAAGTTTTCAAATTTATCAGAGTTCAAATAAAATCCAGCACCTTCTCCTAGAGCCCAGTTGCTAGTATCAATATTCACATCTTTAGGCCAAGTAACGTTTCTTGGGGAAGTATCTGGATAAACTACAGCAAAACCATACTTGTCAGCTTGGAATTGGACAAATCCTTTTTCGGTACAGTTATCTGGAGAACAAGTTAAACCAGAAAGATAATATATAGTTGGAATCTTAGTACTTGAAGTTTTAGAAGGAACATACAGATTTAAATTCATGTTCCCTTTAACAGTGCTAGATTCATGTGTTAGCTTATATAGCTTACCCTTACAAACAGCAATTTCCTTGACTATACTAAAAGACATATTGTATATAATAACGGTTTATTTTTTTGGTTTCTGCATATATTTGTTAGCCAAATTATACCATATAACCAAGATAACTCTTTAAAGAACACATATTTATATGTTAATAATATTTATATGTTAATAATGCCTATATTCTTAATGTAAGCAGATAAAAAAAAATTTGACAAAAATAAAAACGTGACTTCGGCGATTAGAAGTGAAAATTTTAAAAACAAAAAAAACATGAATAATATGGCGTTCACGTGATACATGAATTAAATGGTATATTTACATCTTAGGGAACTCAATAGGATCATATACAGCTCTAATGTTATCATGTTCCATTTGTTCTTCCTCAGTTGGGACATTGTATGATACTTCCAGCTTATCAAAGTTGTTCTCCTTAATTATATCTTTCAACAAATCATTATGTCTTCTTTTATTCAATACCAATTGTTTCTTTATGATTTTATAAGAAGCAACATTTTCTTCTTTGTTAAATTGTATAAATACTTCGGGATCGTGATTTTCGTTTGTAGTATCTTCCTTGATGTTAAAATCTCTTATTCTATTAAACATGTATACTTTCGGAGTGTGTTCAGCAGGTATATTTTTTAGATCATCTTTGGAAATTTCTTGTTCATTTAATAATTCATTATTCAATTTTTTGTCTTTTAAAGAATACAAGGACATCCACTCATCCTCTTCTACTTGAACTGATCTGAAAATAGCAGTATTTAACTTGACTTTTTCAGCTTCTTCTTTGGTTGTTATGGCAGCTGATCCGTTTAGCTTTAATGATATAAAATTTTCATCCATTGTATTAGCATCTGGTAAAAGTTTCCAAATTCTCTTTGGCTTTAAATTTTTCTTTACTGGATGTCTAAAATTTTTTAATGATACGTCTTCCAAAGTCTCTAAACTTTGGAAAGATTTTTGAATTCTTTCAACAAATTCTGAGCCATTTAATCTTTGTAGCTTCTTTTGAGTCTTTTGTTGCTTTAAGAATAATTTGTTTCTTAAATCAGTGGTGGCTGACTTATTAGAATCATTGGCATTGGCTTTTGAACGAGTACTGTATTCTGTTCTCATTAAGAAAGTAGCTTTAGATGCATCAATCTTAGCTTTTTGGAAAACAGATGAATCCAAGTTATCGACATTAACACCTTTATTGTCCTCAGCCTTACTTGACTTTTCTTGTGTATGTAAATCATCTTGTAACTCTTTAAGTCTGATTTTTGGATCTCTCAATAAAGTTTTATCTTTAGCTTCTATCTTGACTTCACCTGCCAAAGGATATAAAAGTGCCGGATTTTGCTCGTTTAAAACACCAGGCAATTTAGTCAAATCAACATTCATTGCCAAATTTTGGTTCAAATTAATTAAAGGTGAAACATCCCCTGTTTTCATAAAAAGAGTGGTTAAATGTTTTTGATTGGTTATTTCCTTTGATAATATTTGTTTTAAGTTCAAATGAGTATGTGTTTTTTCATTGTCGTCATCAGCAGCTTCAACATTTTTCGCACTGGTTGAGATGGTATTAACCAACTTTGGGGCCAAATCAGTCAAAGGCAAATCATTTTCATAATACTCTCTGTATCTATAGGTGTTTGTCAAATCCATGTTGGTTCTATGGTTATTGGTTTAATGGTTTGTTAGACGTTTTGGTTCTAAACCAAATTTCAAAAGCAAAAAAAAACAAAAACAACACTTATAAACAGAAGAAAGCCTGTGTAGGAAAATTTTTTCTTAAAGAGCTTAATTCATTATTGCCTTTTTGGAAAAGTGTTTTTTGGGCGGGTAATAAGAACTTAATATCCGACTATAGTAAACAACTTCATCCATACAGTAAGAGCTTTAAGTTAAATTACAAGACAATAATGCTATTGCTTAAAGGTCATTTTTATATAAAGTCAGATAAGTAACCAAAACTCTCGGATCTTATATCAAATTTTTTGGTTTTAGGCTTGATGACAGGATCTTTTGATCGATCATTTTGGACGTTAGTTTCATATGGAGATTGATTGAAAACAGCCATCAATGGAGAGCTAGGTTTTAAGGAATCTTGTTGAGAGAGATTGTCATTTCCCAAGCCTATGTTACTGAAATCAATTTTCAAATCACTCACAATTCTATTTCCAGGTTTTGTGGTCTCTAAAGCTTCATTATTTGTTTTAACGGGAGATACAAAGTCCAAATTGACACCATCCAAGGTCATTGTTTTAATGTCATCAGTAATATCGTCATTATTATTTTTCATCAAAGGAGTTTTTGAAGGTGATTTCAAATAGTCTGATTTTTGAGGAGATGGATTGGTCGCATTTTCATATCTAACAACCTTAAACTTGTTGCCATACTTTTCATTTTGAGCCCATTTACCTTTGCTCTTAGAACTTGTTGCTGAAGTAGGGAAATGAGCTTCTAGTGGAGAATGCTTGGGAATTTCCGTTACATGATCTACTTTAGTATTGATAACCAATGATTTTTTCAATTGGTCATTGTTTTCTTCATCAAAGCTTGAATTATCCTTGATTTCATCTTCTTCATCCTCTTCAATGACGGTTTCATAAATACTTCCTAAATAAGCTTTCGAACCTGGCTTTGTATCTTTTTCATTTGTCAGGCCACTTGCATTCAAGCTAGTTGATGACCAGTAGTTCGGTGAAGATCTTATATTCAATGGCTTGATGTCGGTTTCTAGTTTTAAAAATAGCTCTCTAAAAGACGGAGATTGAGATATTCTAACACGTTTAGTGTTTCCATCTTGTTCAATGATTATATCATCAATATCTTCTAGTTTGTCATTGTTGTTAGGTGTGTGGAATTCATTAACATCAAAAATGCTTGGCTTCTTTTCAAAAACTTCAACTTTCTCAGGTGTAATCATTCTAAATTTACTTTCATGACTGTTTGATATAGGTGACATATAGGCCTGTCCAATTTCTGTATCTAAACCACTACTGTCTGTAGTATCAGAATATAATTCTTCGTCATTTACAAAAGGTGACTTTGTATCTATAGTCAGTCCCTCTTTCTTTGTAGTTACAGTTGCTGATGTTAATACGGATCCCTTACTGTTATTGAACAGTTTGGTGTCCAAATTACTGTTTAGTTTTGGTAAATCATCCTCCTTATATGATTCTCTTTGTATTTTTACTGGAGAAGATATACTCTTTTTAGATGGTGAGGAAACATACTCTTTTTTATTAACTGAAGACAAGCTTTTTATATTTAGCTCGTTTGGTTTATTCAGTACATTACTCTTGGTAGCTACAGGTTTATGTTTATAATTTGGCTCCAGTATTTTATGATTGCTGTTTGAAGTTTTTGGACCACTGCTTTTTTTGCTTTCCATTTTTGATTTACTACTTCCACCAAAGATATTACTGAAGAACCCACTGAGTCTGTTTTTCTTTCTATTCTGTTTGTCTTTACTCTTATTGGTTTCAGCTGCTTTTGGTGCAACTTTTTGATTAATTACTGTTTTTTCTTCTTTAGAAGTAGTTAATTTTTTTGTTTGTAAATTCGTTACAGGAACCATTGTTACAGCTTCTTTCTTTTCCAAATTACCCTCTGGTTTTAACGTATCAAATATTTGGCTAATGGTTTTCTTTTCTTCAATACTTTCTTTATTAATATCCTCTGTTTCTACGTTTTTTGTTGGAAGTTGCACGTTACGATAAGACTGAGGAGAAGCAAAATCCAATAAGGGAGATTGAGGATTCATTAATGTTGAAAATCTTTTTAAGTCTCCACTACTCAACACCACGGATTCTTTTAATTTGATTAGTGGCTTCTCTATTTGATCAACAATGTTAGCATTAATTGATAAAATTTTATCAAGTAAAGGAGAGTTCAATGAGTAGTAGTAGTCAATAAAAATACTATCAGTCATTTTCTTCATAATAACATGATTA
Organism: Hanseniaspora uvarum; assembly: GCA_037102615.1. Classification (NCBI taxonomy): domain Eukaryota; kingdom Fungi; phylum Ascomycota; class Saccharomycetes; order Saccharomycodales; family Saccharomycodaceae; genus Hanseniaspora; species Hanseniaspora uvarum. The sequence goes on along the minus strand of BTGA01000002.1, from coordinate 405,010 downwards.
TACTCAGAAATTTTGGAAACAACAATTTCTGTTTTAAATGTTTTGGACAAAGAAAGTATAGTTATTTCAACATCTGTGGAGTTTAAGTTATTAACAAAAAACCCATAAAAAATACTATTATCTTTTAACAACTCCAGAGTTGGTTTTATGTTTAAGAAAATAGTAAAAGGAGATTTAATTTTTTCTTTTTCATAATTCAGTAAATCATGAGCAGTAACATAACAATTGAATTTTGTATGTTCGTTCTTTTTCTCAATTTCATAAGATTCCTTAAACAAATGAAATGCACTAGATTTACACAAAATACAGGCTTTTGTTAGTAATTCACAGATATACTCAACAGAGTCGGTTGGGTTTACTAGTTGCATATACAAGGCTTGATCATCGTTTAGTATATCAATTCTTAGTTGTCCCTTACCACCATATGCAGTTATTAAAGTTTTTGAAACAGCCGAATAATTGGTTACTTTTAAACTTGGTATGCTACTAGGAAGAGGTTTTTCATTGATCAACGAATGCATTAAAACGTCTGATATCAAAGGATTATTAAGAGTTTGATTATCTTCCAAAACTTCCAAGCATACAATATAGTCAGAAAATATAACAACGCAATTCTTTAACCCAGTATATTGGTTTATACAATCAAATGTTCCAACAACTTTTCTTTTCAACCATTTGTACTGCAATTCAACAGGCCAATTAGTAGCAATTTCTGTAAGAAGCTTTCCTGATGGTGTCAAAATTCTCTGTTGATAGTTTTTTTCTGTATTGTTGTGTTGGAGATCTTCTGATGTTCCAAATTGATTTATAACATCGACTATATGATCATATTGAGCTTTTACATCTTCATCAATGTTGCCAGAAGAATTCTTTGTATTTTCTTTTACTAACCTATCCAAAATTAGTTTAATTTTAAACAGTTTTTCTTGAGGTGCATTAATTACAGTATCTATCTTCAAAACAGTATATTTATCTAAATCGACATACTTCTGAATACCTGGATATTGCTTGAAAAATAATTCAACTTTTTTAAAGCAATTCTTCGTAGCAGCTTCGTGTCTTGTGTATGCTTTATAAAAATACGATATTGTTTGGTTCATGGACTTCATACATTCTTTCAACCCATATTCAGAAGAGATTTTCAAGGCATCTAAAAATATACAGTTAACACGTGTAACCTCATCAATAGTAGGTGGAAATACCTCGTTGAATTTAGCATTTGTTAATCCTGGAATCTGTTGTTTAGTAATAGCTATTCTTATAGGAATTATAAACTTTGTCAGAAATCTGACTAAATCTATTGTCAAATATGTTTGAACAGATATAAACTCTTTGATTATGGTTTGTATTATTGGTGCTTCCTCAACTTTCACAGTATCAGAAGTAGGCTTATATGTTTGTTCCATTTCTTCAGGAGAATATTCTGTTAATGGGTTAAACAGCTGCTCTAGCTGCTCTCCCCAAAAAAATACCAAATGGTTATTTTGTTCCATTTTCTCTAGTCCAAGATTTGTATTATAAACAACATCAATAAAGTTGCTGAATAATTGCCTGTCATTTAATAGCGAAAATTGTTGAATTTTCAAACAAACTTGCAAAGGTGTGACAACCTCATTGGTTTCAATAAGCTCAGAGTTTATCAAAGTGTTTGCTGCTGTTATTGGATTTAAAAGTTCTTGATTTTCAACAAATTCTGGATGATGCTTCAAGATGAATGCATATTTTTGCAAAACAGCAGCAGCAACGCTCTTGCTGACGTTCAAATTTTGATGTTCAATTGGTAGATTTTGTATAGCCTCAAAATATTTACTATTTTTACTTATATCTATATTTTTATGAAAGGTGCAACCAAATTTATCAATTAAAAAACAACAAAATGAGTCAGCTTTCTTTTCAATATTATAAACTATAGCTATAAATTTCTGAAGAATTATTTCATCATTTAATTTTATTATACAGGACTCTGAAAAGATGTCATGAAACTCTTTAGATTCCTTAAGAGTTTGTGAATTTGGTTGTAGAAAATTGAAAATATTTGTAGGCAGAGATATCTTATCGATGTTAAAGCTAGGTTTAGAATTTGTGTTTGTTTTTTCAATTATATTTTGATTTTGCATCGGTATTTCAGAAACATTTTCATAATCGTCATTTTTAGTGTTGTCAATATAGACAGACGACAGGTCATTTGCATTAGCTGTAAAATCATTATTGTTCACAACATCACTATCTGAATGATCTGAATCCGATTCGTTATCAAATTGCTTCACAACTGAATTGACTATGAATGTATTTGTAGATCCAAGACTACTTTTGTTTCTTCTATGTTCCTTATTTACGACCATATACTATAGATGTTTGGTTCTTATACAAATCAGTCGTTAGAGTCTTTAAATTGACAGCTTTCATACATAATAACTAATAAACAAGATGAAGCGAACTTATATGGTATTTTTTTTTTTTAAAATATATAAATTTCCTAAAAAGGAAGTTCACGTGTAAATAAGCCGCTACCATGTGTAAATATGATGTTATGTCCGATTTTCTTCAAAGTCCCTAGATTGACGCGTTTTGTTCACGCAAGAAGTTAAATTTTAAATCGGTTCAAGTGTTTTTGAATAGCATTTGCATGATGATGGTAGCCCCAAACAACAGCAGCACTTTGAATTATGGACTTGAATTTGAAGTTTGATTTAGAATCGGTTAAAATTGAGTATTTGAATGGCAGCGAAAATGGCAGTGTGAACGATAGTGGTTTACCTAAAGACGGAATTAAATACCGTTTGATAAATATTCCAGATGAAATGCTTTCCGATTTACAGGCACAAGAACTGAAATTAAAAGGGGACAACGAAAACTTGTACTTCACTACAAACAGCAAAGTATTTACCGTTAAAGAAAATTTTCACTCGAATACCGTTATGCTTATGACCCATAGTCAAGATACCAGAGATCCACCGAATTTTGTTGCATACACTATGCAGCAAAGTGAACTTGAATTACTACAGGTTAAGTTGAAGTTAACCACAGACCACATTCCCTTGTACACAATTGAAGATTATAATGGTACTTGTGGAAATTCTGATGAAAAAAAACAGTACACATTTATTAAGAAAAGAGATCTGATAGATTCCTTGCCTCTTTCTTATAAAGACTTTGATGAGCAATGGAACGGATCATTGCTAATTGAGCTTCCTGACATGTCAGTCAAGAAAATTTCTCCAATGGTGGAAAATGAAGTGCTTGAATTGATTCTCTTATCGATCATTGCTTTAAAAATGGATTACAACAATGTTCAGTTTGATAAAATTTTAGAAAAGCTAAAAGAAATAAATTTTGATGCAAACGAACAGATAGATTTGCTAGTGAAGGCTGTTTTTTATAAATACACTTTTAATAACTCAGAGCTAAATATGAAAGAGATTGCTAAATTTTACGGTCTTAAGACATTGAAAAAAGTTTGTCCAGCTTCAAGAAGGAAATATATTGGCTTGAACGATTTCTATGTTTATTGGAAAGACTCATTTCCTGATTATTTTAATTGTGAAATAGATGTCGCAATACTTATTGGACACTTTGTAAAAGCGGTGGATTCTAATAAAATTTTAGAGATTGAGAAAGAAAGGCTGCCTAAAGACATCGTTAAAAGAGTCAAATATTTAATGAATATACAGCCAGCTTGGGAACAGCTTCATATTCAGCCTTTCTTTGATGAACTTAACGCCAAAAACATTAAAACTGACAACTTCATTATGAAGTATGCAAAAAAGAAGAGAGAAAGATCTGGTAAAGTTATAATAACATCTAGATAAGCCATAAGAATAAGTTCATATGTGTTCTTTGTTTTTTTTTTTCATTGTATCAGAGTGTATATATAGGTTAGTTTAACGATTTATGATCGTCTTTTTTCAGTACGGCAATAACGGACTCATACATACCCAAAAACACAGCTCCACCAACACCAATCCACAGTGTTCTAGGGCCTATGCCTTTAAAGAAAGACATACCATACCTTTGCTCTCTATATAATTCCTTGATTATATCACCAATTGTAACTTTATGAGATAGTTTTGATAACATTAATCTGGTTTTAATGACATCAAGAGGGGTAGTAATCGCAGCAGCCGTGGCACCAGCTAAAGAACCACATATAGCACCTTTCCAAGGCTCCAAGTCTTTCTTTTGTATTTTTGAGTGGTTGCTCCATTTAAGCTTCATATATTCATACAGAGGGAACTGAATGCAGGTGAATGGTATTTCTCTGGTTACGGTCATTCCAAATCCTTTGTATAAGTTATTTTTCAGAAGTGAAATAGAACCTTGAGATTCTTTTATGATTGCTTTCAATGTAATTAAAGGTGTAGACCCAAGAGTAGCTTGGGTTCTTTGTTTAATAACCTCTGCAGGAACTCTTACTGAGCATGCCGTAATTTCTCCTAAAGAAGCAGAAAGCATGTGAACTTGATGATCACTCAATCTTGTGCTGTGGTTCAACTTAAGAGTATGCTTGAAATAATCATATGTAACAAAAAATAAAGATGCGGATGGTGCTGATGCAATTATACAAGCAGAAATACCTGAATAGACGTTTTTATATCCTCCACTTTTGAAAAAACCTTCTTTTGATTGCAATCTGGTTTTAATGGTATCTATAGGATAAAAAAAAACATCAGTAGATGTTCCTGCAATACCTCCTGCAATAAGAGAGTATAGAAAATTTATCTCGGTCATGAATTAATCGAGAATCTTTGGTCTCAACAAACTTTTATATAATGAATTTTTAGAATTTTTAAAACTGAGGTAGCAACGGAATATTAGAACAAAAAAACATCGACCATTTACTAGATGTGTATACTTATATCCGATACGCGAAAACAGAAAATTTTTAAAACGAAAGTTTTATGTCCGAAACGGCAGAAGTAAAGATGTGAGTACCAAGTCAGTGTATTAATAGAGAGAGTCGTTGTAATATCGGTACTAATGTAACGATGCAAAAGTTGGTTGCACCATAGGAATTATGTTTGTACAAGTCTAGTGTTAGTAATAAAGAAAACTAGACCTTATTTGTCGTTAGCAACATGTTGAGAAGAATGAAGTCTTCGAGGTTTTAATAAATCTAAGATTTGTTTAAACAAAAAGAAATATATAACGAATATTAACAAGTGTTTTGAATCATTAAATGTTTTTTTAACAAAACAAATATGATTAAAAACTGGGTATATAATTTTGTTAGTAGGGATATTTGAAAAGAACAAGAGTATCAAAAATTTGATTCTGATACTAAAATGAAAAAGATTTTGAACAACGATATTGGCTATAGCCTATATGATTGTTAGCTCTTCTTTTTTTTTTGTTAATCCAATTAAGCAAGTTTATTTAGAAAAAATAAAAAAAATATTTTTCTAAAGGTAGTATTGGATTAATATTAGATGCTTTATTAGATTGTTATAAATTGAAGTATTTTAAACTAAATAATAAAAGCAACTAATGATAGCAAAACAGTCACCAAAGAGTACTTGGTTTTGGAACCACTATTAGCATAGTAGGAAATAGATGGTGTTTCAGATGTAACTGATACAAGTGAATAACTAGAGCTAATTACAGAGGATAACATAGTGGATTGACTTTGGCTATAAGGTGTGCTAGAAGTCAAAGAAAGTATTCCTTGTGTAGAGCTTGAGGTAGTTGAGATCACATTGCTAGTGGATGAAGAAACTGCTAAAGTTACTGTTGTTGGGTTTGTTGAAGCTGGAGAAGTAGAGACAGTAGTTGAACTAGAACCTGTGGAAACTACAGAACTTGTAACAGGAACAGATGTAGAGACTACAGAGCTAGATAATGTAATTGGACTAGAACCTGTGGAAACTACAGAACTTGTAACAGGAACAGATGTAGAGACTACAGAGCTAGATAATGTAATTGGACTAGAACCTGTGGAAACTACAGAACTTGTAACAGGAACAGATGTAGAGACTACAGAGCTAGATAATGTAATTGGACTAGAACCTGTGGAAACTACAGAGCTAGATAATGTAATTGGACTAGAACCTGTGAAAACTACAGAGCTAGATAATGTAATTGGACTAGAACCTGTGGAAACTACAGAGCTAGATAATGTAATTGGACTAGAACTTGTTGAAACTACAGAACTTGTAGCTGAAATAGATGATGAGATTGTAGATATAACAGAACTAGTTGCTGGTGTGATACTTGAGGATCCAGAGGAAACAGGAACTGATTTAGAAACACTTGAAACAACAGCGGAACTTGATGAGCTTGAAACAGAAGTTGAAGTTGTGTTAAAGTAACCAAAAGTGGACTTACTTGTTGTTGAAATATAACTAGAAGTAGACACGTATACACTAGAAGTAGATGATTGTATACTACTAGTTGATACACTTGAACTGGAAGTTGAGCCTGTGCTACTAGAGCTTGTGTTACTAGTGGAAGATGATGTTACAACAGAAGCACTGGAAGTTGAAATTACAACTTTAGATGTGCTAGTAGAACTGGTAACACTAGATACAGAACTGACAACTAAAGTGTTGCTAGGTACAGTAATAGGTGTGTTTGTGGTTGTAGTTGATGCAGTTCCGGTGGTGCTGGATGTGGTTATGGTAGTAGCGGTAGCCTTACAAATGGTGTCAGAACTGGTGGTAACTGTGGAACCAACAGATGTTTCAACAGAGGTGATGTAGTTGGTGGTTGGGGTACCATTGGATTTAGTAACCAAAGTTTCAACATGAGTAATTTCATCAGTGGTGAAAATGGTGTAGGTACATACCAAGGTGTCAACAGTGGTGGAAGCAGTTCCGGTGGTGCTGGATGTGGTTATGGTAGTAGCGGTAGCCTTACAAATGGTGTCAGAACTGGTGGTAACTGTGGAACCAACGGATGTTTCAACAGAAGTAACATAACCAGTGGTTGGGGTACCGTCAGACTCAGTAACAAAGGTTTCAACATGAGTAATTTCATCAGTGGTGAAAATGGTGTAGGTACATACCAAAGTGTCAACAGTGGTCGAAGCAGTTCCGGTGGTGCTGGATGTGGTTATGGTAGTAGCGGTAGCCTTACAAATGGTGTCAGAACTGGTGGTAACTGTGGAACCAACGGATGTTTCAACAGAGGTGATGTAGTTGGTGGTTGGAGTACCATTGGATTTAGTAACCAAAGTTTCAACATGGGTAATTTCATCAGTGGTGAAAATGGTGTAGGTACATACCAAAGTGTCAACAGTGGTCGAAGCAGTTCCGGTGGTGCTGGATGTGGTTATGGTAGTAGCGGTAGCCTTACAAATGGTGTCAGAACTGGTGGTAACTGTGGAACCAACGGATGTTTCAACAGAAGTAACATAACCAGTGGTTGGGGTACCATCAGACTCAGTAACAAAGGTTTCAACATGAGTAATTTCATCAGTGGTGAAAATGGTGTAGGTACATACCAAAGTGTCAACAGTGGTCGAAGCAGTTCCGGTGGTGCTGGATGTGGTTATGGTAGTAGCGGTAGCCTTACAAATGGTGTCAGAACTGGTGGTAACTGTGGAACCAACGGATGTTTCAACAGAAGTAACATAACCAGTGGTTGGGGTACCATTCAGACTCAGTAACAAAGGTTTCAACATGAGTAATTTCATCAGTGGTGAAAATGGTGTAGGTACATACCAAGGTGTCAACAGTGGTGGAAGCAGTTCCGGTGGTGCTGGATGTGGTTATGGTAGTAGCGGTAGCCTTACAAATGGTGTCAGAGCTGGTGGTAACTGTGGAACCAACGGATGTTTCAACAGAAGTAACATAACCAGTGGTTGGGGTACCATCAGACTCAGTAACAAAGGTTTCAACATGAGTAATTTCATCAGTGGTGAAAATGGTGTAGGTACATACCAAGGTGTCAACAGTGGTGGAAGCAGTTCCGGTGGTGCTGGATGTGGTTATGGTAGTAGCGGTAGCCTTACAAATGGTGTCAGAACTGGTGGTAACTGTGGAACCAACAGATGTTTCAACAGAGGTGATGTAGTTGGTGGTTGGGGTACCATTGGATTTAGTAACCAAAGTTTCAACATGAGTAATTTCATCAGTGGTGAAAATGGTGTAGGTACATACCAAGGTGTCAACAGTGGTGGAAGCAGTTCCGGTGGTGCTGGATGTGGTTATGGTAGTAGCGGTAGCCTTACAAATGGTGTCAGAACTGGTGGTAACTGTGGAACCAACAGATGTTTCAACAGAAGTAACATAACCAGTGGTTGGGGTACCGTCAGACTCAGTAACAAAGGTTTCAACATGAGTAATTTCATCAGTGGTGAAAATGGTGTAGGTACATACCAAGGTGTCAACAGTGGTGGAAGCAGTTCCGGTGGTGCTGGATGTGGTTATGGTAGTAGCGGTAGCCTTACAAATGGTGTCAGAACTGGTGGTAACTGTGGAACCAACAGATGTTTCAACAGAGGTGATGTAGTTGGTGGTTGGAGTACCATTGGATTTAGTAACCAAAGTTTCAACATGGGTAATTTCATCAGTGGTGAAAATGGTGTAGGTACATACCAAGGTGTCAACAGTGGTGGAAGCAGTTCCGGTGGTGCTGGATGTGGTTATGGTAGTAGCGGTAGCCTTACAAATGGTGTCAGAACTGGTGGTAACTGTGGAACCAACAGATGTTTCAACAGAGGTGATGTAGTTGGTGGTTGGAGTACCATTGGATTTAGTAACCAAAGTTTCAACATGGGTAATTTCATCAGTGGTGAAAATGGTGTAGGTACATACCAAGGTGTCAACAGTGGTCGAAGCAGTTCCGGTGGTGCTGGATGTGGTTATGGTAGTAGCGGTAGCCTTACAAATGGTGTCAGAACTGGTGGTAACTGTGGAACCAACGGATGTTTCAACAGAGGTGATGTAGTTGGTGGTTGGAGTACCATTGGATTTAGTAACCAAAGTTTCAACATGGGTAATTTCATCAGTGGTGAAAATGGTGTAGGTACATACCAAGGTGTCAACAGTGGTCGAAGCAGTTCCGGTGGTGCTGGATGTGGTTATGGTAGTAGCGGTAGCCTTACAAATGGTGTCAGAACTGGTGGTAACTGTGGAACCAACGGATGTTTCAACAGAGGTGATGTAGTTGGTGGTTGGAGTACCATTGGATTTAGTAACCAAAGTTTCAACATGGGTAATTTCATCAGTGGTGAAAATGGTGTAGGTACATACCAAGGTGTCAACAGTGGTCGAAGCAGTTCCGGTGGTGCTGGATGTGGTTATGGTAGTAGCGGTAGCCTTACAAATGGTGTCAGAGCTGGTGGTAACTGTGGAACCAACGGATGTTTCAACAGAAGTAACATAACCAGTGGTTGGGGTACCGTCAGACTCAGTAACAAAGGTTTCAACATGAGTAATTTCATCAGTGGTGAAAATGGTGTAGGTACATACCAAGGTGTCAACAGTGGTCGAAGCAGTTCCGGTGGTGCTGGATGTGGTTATGGTAGTAGCGGTAGCCTTACAAATGGTGTCAGAACTGGTGGTAACTGTGGAACCAACAGATGTTTCAACAGAGGTGATGTAGTTGGTGGTTGGAGTACCATTGGATTTAGTAACCAAAGTTTCAACATGAGTAATTTCATCAGTGGTGAAAATGGTGTAGGTACATACCAAGGTGTCAACAGTGGTGGAAGCAGTTCCGGTGGTGCTGGATGTGGTTATGGTAGTAGCGGTAGCCTTACAAATGGTGTCAGAACTGGTGGTAACTGTGGAACCAACGATGTTTCAACAGAAGCCAGTGGTTTACAGAAGTAACCAAAGGTTTCAACATGTAATTTCATCAGTGGTGAAAATGGTGTAGGTACATACCAAGGTGTCAACAGTGGTGGAAGCAGTTCCGGTGGTGCTGGATGTGGTTATGGTAGTAGCGGTAGCCTTACAAATGGTGTCAGAACTGGTGGTAACTGTGGAACCAACAGATGTTTCAACAGAGGTGATGTAGTTGGTGGTTGGGGTACCATTGGATTTAGTAACCAAAGTTTCAACATGGGTAATTTCATCAGTGGTGAAAATGGTGTAGGTACATACCAAGGTGTCAACAGTGGTGGAAGCAGTTCCGGTGGTGCTGGATGTGGTTATGGTAGTAGCGGTAGCCTTACAAATGGTGTCAGAACTGGTGGTAACTGTGGAACCAACAGATGTTTCAACAGAGGTGATGTAGTTGGTGGTTGGAGTACCATTGGATTTAGTAACCAAAGTTTCAACATGGGTAATTTCATCAGTGGTGAAAATGGTGTAAGTACAGACTACAGGTTGAACAGCTGTAATAACAGTAGTACTATGAAGGGTTGAAGTAGTTGAAGTTTTACACTTTGTAACACATTCATGAGTTTTAGTGGCGATAACCGAAGTGTAACCGTTAACAGAGCAATAGGATTGTTGGTAGGTGTTTTCATGGATTAAACTTGGCACATCACAATTACTTGACTGACACTCTTTAGGCCAGATGTAATCAGGCCAAGCATTTTGACTGTTACAATAGTTATCGGTGTTACAACCAAAGTAGTAATCAAAAGAAGTAGAGCCATAGTTCCAACAAGAACAAGCACCAACGCTGGAAGAACCACCGTTAACGTTGTATTGACAGAAATCAAATTGCAAACCTAATTGATTGTTAAAACTCAAAGCGTTGGAATTTTGATAAGATTCGTAACCTTTGAAAAAAGCGGAAATGGTAAAGTCTTGTAGATTTAAATCAGGGAATAATTGTAGGTTTCTTGAAAAAATCATGCTCTCAGTGTAAGGTTCAACATTTAACCATTTCAATTCGTTTAAGTTTTCGATTGTGATATCAGGATCAGTGACTTTGAAGTTGATAGTAACGTAGTAGGAGTCAACGTCGTAGTTGTATTGGACAGACAAAACATCGGCAGTGATTGGAACACCCTTCATACCGTTTTGGTTGACATTTGGGTAACATTGTTGAACAGGAACGTAGCTGTTACCAAACCCTCTTTTAATTAGATCTGTGTTTTCTGCTATAGGCAAAGCCTTAACAGAAACTACGGATGAGATTAACCATAAAAGGTTAATGATTTTAGTTAATTGGACGAGCATTTCTCTTTTTTTATTGTGGCTGAATAAAATGAGGATGTGATAAGTGTGTAGACTTTTATTAGTAAAGTATTTGTGCAAACGTGCTAATGATTATAATTTAAAATGCAAATGAAATTATAAGTTATTTGTTGCTAATGGATCAAAATGAAATAATGAGACTAATGAGAATTTCCAAATTTCAAATCGATGTAATTTAAATATTTGGGGGTTTCTAAGATGGATTTTTTGACAAATGCGAATGTATGATGTTTAAATAAGTAAAATGATGATGCAACTTATTTAATGAATGATATATGACAAAAATTTAATCTTAGTGATGTGAATGATTTGTTTTCTTATTAGTTGTTGTTTTTTTTTTAATTTGAAAATGAATGCGGATGATGTACTTTTATTTTTTAAATCCTATAATGAAATTGGTAGTAGAAATTTAAAAATATAGTTGAAATGCTTTAAAAGTGAAGTGTCCTGGTTGAATGTGACCAAATATATGAGTAATATAAAATATACAGTGTATATAATCACTTACAACATATATATTAATGTTAATGTAATTATATAATATATATATATAATAAGAGAGAGAGAGAAAAAAAGAGTGAAAAATTTTATGAATCCATGCCTCATTTATATACCTTTTAATTTTCGAAAGAACCATTCCATCAAGAAAAAAAAAGAGGGAAGAAATTGATGACAACTTTGAAATCATGCATGTTGACCCCATTAAATAAAAGTTGCATAAGAAAAGACGATATGCAGCATGACGCATGTATATATTTTTGAAAAACAAAAAAAAAAAAAAAGATTAACGCATTATGCACTTGTTTGAAAATATCGTAAAAAAAATTCAACGGTTTTATTGCACCAAATTTTCTTCAACAGTTTTTTTTTTTTTTCCTTTTATGTAAATTTGAAAATTCAATTTCATCGAGAGAAGTAACTTGAAGAAAAGTGAATCCACTTGGAACCTTTTAGTATTGCAAAGAAAAAAAACAAGAAATGGGGTTTTTGTAAGTTGTTTCTCAATATTTTAATTGGTTTAACAATTCACTTGATCCAATCGGAAGATCAAATTCAGAAACGAAGATTTTGAAAAAAATAGAACTTTCCCCACCCATCCAGGCCGTACCATTAGTTATTTTTTTTTTTTTGTTTCAAGAATTTCACAGAATTTATTGATAATTAATACTGCTAGTTCTCGTCTTTCGTAAATCTATAATTGGTTCGTATTTGAAAAAAAAAGACACAAAAAAAAAAAAGAATCTAGAAAAAAAGCAATAAAAACAGTGTATATGCAGCAACAATAACTTATTTATTGGTAAGTAAACTTTACAAATTGTTGCCAATTACAGGGGTGAATATAAGTGAAAAAAAACAATACTTTTTTCAATATGCAATCTGTTCAATTTCTAAATGCGCCTTTTTTTTTTTTTTTTGGCCACTGCATAATTCAAAAAAACGTTGAATTTTGCTGATTTAATTAAAAAAGTAAAGTCGTCTATTGTTCAAACTATTACATAGTATGCCCTATATTTAGTAACAGTTTGATATACACATGGTAATATTTTTAATAACGTAGTTTCTCAGTTTTACTGATAAAATCGGGACAGGGAAATCGGCATATAGTAGTTATAAAAAAATACTGATGACTTCATTAATAAAATTTGTTGATTTAAAAAAAAAATGTGAGCTTTTTTTGATAACTTTAAGCCGTCAAAAGAAAATGTATGTCCTTTGACAAGCCAACTGATGATATAATCGCTTTCACTGAAGCAAAACTAAAATTAGATTTTTTTTTCTGCCATTTGCTACAAAAAACGCATTAAAAAAAAAGCATTTGCATAATGTAAATGACTTTATTGTTACTTGAAGGCTTTAATGAAAATTTGTTGATATTTAGTTGTTGTCTTTTCTTTTCTTTTTTTTTTTGTAACTAGACGCAGTTATTAAACCATTCATTTGCATTCAGTTAAATAATGATAAATGGTCTAGACATATTTTAATTAGCCTATTACCCCATGCAGTCCATGTTTGTCTTAATGTATTTAAAAAAGAAATGCAGTAAGTGTAGGTCACCCTCTTTGAAACAACTTGCAACTATTATTGCTATTGTGCAATGCATTGAGCCCTATACATTCATTAAATATCATGCTAGAAACTCTTATAGGGAGGGTGATTTTTTTTTGTAATTAATCGGGCCTAAAAATAATGAGAAAAAAGCTATCTTGAATTCAATCTATCGTAATCCTTAAAAGAGATAAAATTTTCTTACATCATCTTTTTTTTTTTTCTGATTTCACATTGTGTGTCAGTAGACGTATAATTCATCAAGAAGATACATTAGCTGAATCAAATATGTTTAACACTTGAATAAACCAAGAAATTAACTTTAAAAGTCACGGTAACCATAGTTTCTAATTTATCAACAATCCATTGGTACTGTCTATGATGAACTTAATGGACGCTAATTTCTGTTTCAAAAAAGACAGCAGTTAAAATAATAATAATAATAAATTTTAAACGTTTATGCAGGTTAAATATTTAATAAAACATAGTCTGCATAAAGATGTATGCATGAGAATGCATATATATCCTTTCATATAAGCAAAACCAAGATATAAATAATTCTTGTTTTTTGTGTTCCTAAAATGGAAAGACAAAATTATGTTTTACCACTATCACCAGTAAACTAGATGTCTTGTTTTTGTTATATCAAAATATAAAAAAAGCACTTGTTGCGTTCTCACTATCACCGCCAGTAAATTAGATGGACTTGTTATCTCCACTTACAAATTGGGCGAAAATTACCTTAGTAAAATACAAGGTACATTCACCACAGTTTTCCCCTCATAATCTTCCCTGTCCACAACCAATTCGCCCATTTTTGTTGGCTTCGGAGCAATTTGTCATCCAAAAACGGAGATATCTTTTTGCACACCAAAAACACAACGGGGTTAAGCCCGCTGGCTCTACTTGTTTCTTCGTTTTTCGGACTTTGATGGTCTCCACCAAAGCTATTAGATAAAATCATTAAATGTCTATTTCTTTTTTTTTTTTTTCCTTCTTTTCAATTTGGTAAAAAGGACTTCATGGATACGTTCAACCAAACCTAAACAAGGAAGCTTAGCTAAGAGTAATATAAACATGTTAGGAAAGATTATCAGAAATAGAACTGTTGCATTAAACAGCGCAAAGCTTAACATTAAAGGTGTTTGTACCTCTCACATATCCAGAGCTTATCAATCAACCACCAATGATGTTGACTTCAAAAATCATATAGATCACAGATTCGATGATTCTAGATTGATTACACACACCAAACTACAAAAGCCTACCGAAGCCGGTGCTGAAGAAAGTTTAGAAGGTTCTCCTTCTCAAACCATAGCTACTGCATTATCACACGCTTACAGAATTGATCCTACAAGAGGTACCAGACCTATTTACTTAGATGTCCAAGCAACAACCCCATTGGATCCAAGAGTATTAGATAAGATGATGAATTACTATACTGGTTTATATGGTAATCCTCATTCTAATACACACTCATATGGTTGGGAAACCAACACTGAAATTGAGAACGCTAGAGAACAAGTTGCGGACCTTATTGGAGCCAATGCCAAAGAAATCATTTTTACCTCAGGTGCTACAGAATCTAACAACTTAGCAATTAAAGGTATTGCCAAGTTCTATGGGTCTTCCTACTCAAGCAGTGGTGTAAAGAAAAATCACATAATAACTACAAACACAGAACATAAGTGTGTTTTGGAAGCCTCCAAGTCATTAAAAGATGAAGGTTTTGAAGTTACTTATTTAAAAGTTGATAATAACGGTTTGGTTGATTTGAAGGAGTTAGAAAAGCACATATCCGAAAAGACCTGTCTGGTTTCCATTATGGGAGTAAACAACGAAATTGGTGTTGTTCAAAACTTGAAGGCTATCGGTGAATTATGTAGATCCAAAAAAGTATACTTCCATTCTGATTGTGCCCAAGCATATGGTAAGATTCCAATTGATGTCGAAGATATGAAAATAGATTTAATGTCAATTTCATCTCATAAAATATATGGTCCTAAGGGTATAGGTGCTCTATATGTCAGAAGAAGACCTAGAGTTAGACTACAGCCTATTATTTCTGGTGGTGGTCAAGAAAGAAACTTGAGATCAGGAACTTTGGCTCCTCCATTGGTCGTTGGATTTGGTGAAGCAGCCAGACTAATGGCTGTTGAAAGCGAAGCTGATATTGAGCATGTTACCAGACTATCAAAAAAACTTACCGATGCTTTATTGAAAATTGAAGAAACATCTTTAAACGGTGATCCAGATCACAGATACCCAGGTTGTGTTAATGTTTCATTTGCCTTTGTTGAAGGTGAATCTTTATTGATGGCTTTGAGAGATGTTGCCTTAAGTTCAGGTTCCGCTTGTACTTCTGCCTCCTTGGAACCTTCTTATGTTTTAAGTGCTTTAGGAAAAGATGAGGCTTTAGCACACTCTTCTATCAGATTTGGTATTGGTAGATTTACAACTGAAGAAGAAATTGACTATGTCATCAAGGCTATCACTGAAAGAGTTGAATTTTTAAGAGAAATGTCTCCATTATGGGAGTTGCACAAAGATGGTGTTGATTTGAACACCATTGAGTGGTCCGGTCATTAGAAAATACATGCTTTATGTCTTTCATGTTGTATCCAAAAGATTTATTTTTTATTTTTTTTAGAATCAATGAAGTTGTTTATATAGTACCTCCATTTTATTTTTTTATTCTTAACAAATATTAAGTCCATCACATAAAGCATAAAGTCAGCTCTCAAAGGGTGTTTTGTCATTTGGCTGTTATATTTTATTAATAAATGAACAAAAAAAAAAATATGGCAAAGAGTTATTATTTAATTTCTAGTATATAATTTATAAGTACTTTTTGACTGCAGAAGCAACGGCATCACCAACCTCAGTGGTAGAGCTAGAACCACCCAAATCACCTGTCATAATACCAGACTCGACAGCATCCTTACAGGCTTTTTCTATAGCAACACCTTCATCGTACAAATCTAAAGATAATTTACACATCATAGCAGCAGATAATATTGTTGCTAATGGGTTGACCTTGTTTTTCTCTAGATCTGGAGCAGAACCGTGACATGGTTCATATAAACCAAAGGCACTGTTAGTATCAGGTAAAGAAGATAAAGAGGCACTTGGTAACAATCCTAAAGATCCAGGAATGACAGAGGCTTCATCAGAGATAATATCACCAAACATGTTGTTACACAAAATAATACCGTTCAAAGTGGTTGGGGATTTAACTAAAATCATAGCAGCAGAATCAATTAATTGATGGTGGTATTCAATAGTTGGGAATTCTTCCTTAATGACTCTTTCTACGGTTTTTCTCCACAATCTAGAAGAAGCTAAGACATTAGCTTTGTCTAAAGACCAAACAGGCAAAGGTGGATTATGTTGTAAAGCTAAAAAGCAACCCATTCTAGTGATTCTTTCAACTTCAGGAACAGAATAAATTTCGGTATCTTGAGCAACACCACTACCATTATCTTCAATTCTATCACCAAAGTATATACCACCAACTAATTCTCTAACGACGGTGAAGTCAGTTCCCTTGGCAATTTCCTTTTTTAAAGGAGATAGATCTAGCAAGGCTTCAGAAATAAAGTTACATGGTCTTAAATTAGCATATAGCTTCAAAGCCTTTCTAATTTGTAGCAAACCTTGTTCTGGTCTAACTGGTGAGTCTGGACCCCATTTTGGTCCACCAACAGCACCCAATAAAACAGCATCTGCAGATTCACAAGACTTTAAAGCTTCATCTGTTAGAGCCTTACCGGTGGCATCAATAGCAGCACCACCAATTAGTTGATTGTCAAATTCAAACTTGATGTCTTTGGTGGAACTTTCTTGAATAGCTCTCAAAACTTTGATAGCTTCAACAACAACTTCTTGACCAACATGATCACCTGGTAAAACGGTTATTTTCTTTGTAGTAGACATTTTTTATTTGTATATATTATTAATATAGTGTTTGGTGTTATTTCCATTTCATTATCTATATTTTATTAAGTGAAAAAAAAAAAAGAGTATTTTTACGATCTGCTAATACTCATGACTAATATTACCATTATATACTATACAAATTGATGATTTTTTAAAGGTATAATTTTGTTCACCTATTGAAAAAATAATGAAAAAAATGAGAGCATAAGTGAAGAAGTTCGCCGATACAGGAGACATTTGCACGTGATCAACTTTTCAGCAATAAACTTATCTGGACATATAAAAGACCTTATTAAAATAACGTATATAGTCTATGCATGCTTGTGGTTTTGCATCAAATCCTTAACATCCTTACCTTCTTCTAGCACTTGTTTGATTCCGTTCAAAATATCCTTCCAACTTTGGAATTTGTGGTAAGGAATATCACCCTTTTCACAGAAAGTAATTAAGTCTTTACCTTCTCTGGCAAATAACAAATCACACTTAGCAGCAGCACTAACATCAGAAACACCATCACCACAGTAGAAGTAAATAGGCTTTTCGTTGACTTGGTCAACCTTGTAGCCAGATAATTCAGTAGCTTGCTTTAATTCATCAATAGAAATGCTCTTGTCATGACCATGGATGGAATCTGGGTTCTTGTACTTGATAGTCCACTTACCAGTTTTTTCATCTAATACTTCAGTTTCATTACAAACAATAGTTAGTTTATCAGCTTCATCTTTACCTAACAAGTGTCTTAATAAAGCTTGAATAATAGGTCTCATACCTGAACTGATAATAACAACACAAATATCATTTTTATTGCAGTATTCTAAACAAGTCTTGAAACCAGGGTCTAAGTTTATTCTTTCAACTAGGTAGTCAACACATTCGTCAATAGGTAAGTTGATGTTGTCCATCATAATTTGGAAAGAATCTCTGAATGAACCTTCGCTGTTGATTAGTTCCTTGAATAATTCCAGTCTTTGTTCTTTGGAAATCCCAAAATTGTCGGAAAGGGTATCATTAGAATCTTCTAATGTGATAGTACCATCGAAATCACTAAATACAATTGCTTTAACCATTTTTCTCAATATTTAATATAGTTTTACAGGTAGTTTTCTTCTTTTTCCTTCTATTCTTGATTGTGTTATTCAAGAACAAAATAAGTGATATTTAGACCTTAATTAGGATTCATTCTGTATTTTGCTTAAAATCTAGTACGGAGGGGAAAAAAAAATTTTTTTTACGAATTATACCTAAATAAAACGTCATTGACATATTTGACTTATTTCATTTATAATTGAATATATAGATCTTAGTAGAGTTTGCTTCTGAATCTTGAAGGAATGTTGTTTACGTTGATTTGTAGTTCTAGTTCATCATCGGTGATAACAGTTTGTCTGGATGAGCCTCTTTGAACACTTTCTTCATGTTCGATTTCATGCTCGTGGTGAAGCAAATCATGCTCAACGTCTTCCTTGTGAATAATTTCTACATCAGGGTCTTGATCCTTGTGGTATTTGTTCCAGTGATGAATTTCATATTCTAATTCAAAATCAGCATGATGACCTATACCCACACCTAAATCCGGAAATTTCTTTCCTTCTTTGGATATTATCAAAAATTCTTCTTTGGTAATTCTGTCATTATCATCTAAATCAAACAATTTAAAAACAAATTTAACAAGTCTATCTTTCAATTCTTGATCAACTTGTTTTTCGCTGGCATCATGGTTACCCATACCATCACCGTCACCAATGATTTCTTCTCTTTGTAGACCATACATTGTCAAGATATCATTTGAGTCAAAGTATCCTTTCTTTTTGATATCATGTAAAGCAAAAAATTGCTCAGGTTCATATTCTTTCAATTGATGTTCATGGTCCATGTGCCAATCTTGCCATTCTACGCCTTCAGGTGGTTTTTCGCTGTCTATGTTTTTCAAAGGATCCAAAGAATCCACTGTTTTTTCTTTTGATGTGATCAATCCAGCATTGACACTTGTCGTTATCATTTGTAAACATGCTAATGTCTTCAAAAAAATACTTAATTTCATATTTTATATATTGTTACAGTTATTGTTTGCCCTTTTTTTAATGGTTTCTATGACTTGTTTATTGTAGATCAAAATAAACGTTACACTTGTCATATTCTGTTCTAAAATAAGAAAAATGAAATCAAAAACTTGGGGGAAAACGGAAAATTACCTTTTGGGTAATTTCATAAGTGCTACAATAAAGATCTTATCTCCGATAATTCAACTCAAGGATTTTCCTATTGGAATCAGCACTGTATAGAGTTATATGAGCTGGCATAATACCACTCTAGTTGTTTATTTGGCAATCTATAGAAACAACCCGACTCAATAATGTTGTGTTTTTACTTATGAATATGTAGGTTTTTACCAAATCAAAAGGACATTCAAAACAGTTGGCATTGTAAATATATTCAAGATAACTGTAAGGTGACAAGAGATGTAAATCAGGTTTGATTCCACAAAGAGTTTTAAACAGGTTTTTGGGGTTTTCTTTTATAAGGATTGATCGCAGTTTACTTTTTATTAGCTAAAAACAAGTTTTTCTTTGGTTTAAAAAAGCCTTTGTCATTCTTTTTGTCTTAAAATCATCATTTTATATATATATATATCGTAACATTTGTAATCACTTGTTATTGTAGTTTTAGACATTTTGCCTGTCTGCCTTACATAAACTGTGTTCTATCTTAACGAATGCAACAACAAAACAAACTTCAATGTCAAGATTTAACAAGGCTAGGTTTAAAACGTTTTCTTTATATCCTGTAGAAACAAGAGACCGAAAAGTTCTTCTATAAAGCCCTTTGAAAAAAAGACATTACTAACTAGTTATTGTGATAAATCACCTCCTAATATAACAAGAACTACTTATCAAAGGTAAGCTTAAAAGTTGAAAGCCTTCAAGAATAGCAAAAAAAAAAACTGTACAAACACTTAAATTTTTATTTTATTCTTAACTATTGCTAGTTTTGTATTATTTTTGTTATTGCTAACTTCATATATATTTTATAATTATTCATTGATAACACATATTTTGAAATCAGATCATAAACTAAAATTGTAAATATACCTTATGGGTAAAAATACTAATTTTTTTCTTCTGTTTTCATTAAAAAAATAGTTTCCTGTTTAAATTTAAATCAATCAGTTTATAAACCTTCATCAGAAGAAACGTATTCTTCACCTCTAGCCTTAGCAGCCTTTCTCTTGGCCATTCTTTCTTTCTTCTTCTTTCTGATATCAGCAGCAGATAACTTGGCCTTCTTTTCAGCGGAAGCAATCTTGTTACCCATAGCATCAAATTTGTCACCTTCATCTTCCTTCTTGGTTAATCTTGGACCAGCACCTTGACCGGAAACCCAATTGTGACCAGATGGAACCATCTTACCGTCCTTAACGGCCCAGACTTCTTCAGTTAAATCCTTGGTGAATTCAGCAGAGTGAGTAATGATGATAACACCACCTTCGAAAGCCTTCAAAGCCTTAGATAAAGCACCTAAAGAGTCTCTGTCTAAGTAGTTAGTTGGTTCATCTAATACAATTAAATGAGGTCTTTGCCATGTACCGGCAGCTAAGACTAACTTAACCTTTTGACCACCAGATAAACCTCTGATTCTAGAGTGGGAAACTAATTCAGCTTCCAAACCTAACATAGCACAGTGGGATTCAATTTCCTTTCTGGTTAAAGCTCTGAATTGACCAGAAGCTAAAGCTTCCTTCATATCAACTTCAGCAACTAACTTAGAGTGGGAGTCAACTAATTCACTTCTTGGAATCCAAGCATTGTCAACAGAGGACATTGGGACCCATCTTTCAGATTTCATACCGATGTTTTCACCTAATAAGAAAGAACATTCGTATTCGTAAGAGTTCTTGAATTTTCTTCTAGCGTGAATTTCTTGAATTCTTCTTGGAGTGTTTTCAATTTCGAAGATCTTCTTCATACCAGCTTCATCATCTTCATTGATTTGTCTGTTAGCTCTGTCCATGGTTTCTCTATCTTCACCAGTTTGGAATCTCCATTGGATATATTCGGAAGGAGTCTTGTCTAAGTGACTTTCAATGTGGGCGAAAGCGTGTTGTTTGATGTAAGCAATTCTACAGTTTTCGTGAGTGTAAACTTCACCTTCAGTTGGTAATAATTCACCGGTTAAAACGTTAATCAAAGTAGATTTACCAGCACCATTTGGACCAATAACAGCAATTCTGGAAGATAAAGAACATTGGAAAGAAATGTTGGAGATTTGAGGCTTGGTGGTACCTGGGTATTGGAAAGTCATATCACTGACCTTAACAATAGCCTTTTGCTTAGTCTTAACACCTTCTAAGAAACCTGGTTCTGGGAATTGGAATTCTAAGTCAGAGGCACCTAATTCGTAGTAAGATTGAGCGGTTGGGCACTTAACGACGAATTCGGACAAGTTACCTTTGTATTTCTTTAATTTCAAACCTTCGTAGTGAATGATGTATTGACAAACATTGTCTAAGAAACCGGAATCGTGGGAAACAATGATGGAAGTAATACCACAAGTGTTTAAGTAGTTGACTAACCAAGCGACGTTAACAGTATCTAAATGGTTAGTTGGTTCATCTAATAATAAGATATCAGCGTTCTTTAAGACGGCTCTAG
Organism: Hanseniaspora uvarum; assembly: GCA_037102615.1. Taxonomy (NCBI): domain Eukaryota; kingdom Fungi; phylum Ascomycota; class Saccharomycetes; order Saccharomycodales; family Saccharomycodaceae; genus Hanseniaspora; species Hanseniaspora uvarum. The sequence goes on along the minus strand of BTGA01000002.1, from coordinate 383,283 downwards.
CTAAAGCTAACTTCATCTTCCAACCACCAGATAAGGCAGTGATAGGTTGAGCAATCATTTCATCGGAGAAACCGAATTCTAATAACTTAGCAATGATTTCTTCCTTGGTACCGACATCACCAGCTAAGACGAAGTCAACAACGGAAGTTTCAGCGTGAGTACCATCAATATCGTGTTCGACGTAAACGGTCATACATTCTTCCTTGGTTGGGAAACCATCAACTTGTTCGTTAGCAATAGCTCTCATTAAAGTAGATTTACCAGCACCATTTGGACCACATAAACCGTATCTTCTACCTCTCTTTAATCTCAATTGAGTCTTGTTTAACAAGATCTTGGCACCGTAAGCTAAGGAGAATTCACAGTTACATAAATCTTCACCTTCTTCTTCTTCGTCATCGAAGTTTGGACCTTGAGGAATGTTGTCAACAGCTCTCTTTCTGAAGTCATCAACGATTTCCTTAGCGTTCTTTTCCTTTAAGAAAACAGTGGAGTAAGGTAAAACGTGAGTGAACCAAGTTTGTTGATCAATGATTCTTTCGTCAATTAATTCACCGGCAATGGCAGCAATGTAGGTGACAACTGGTTCGAACTTAGCATCAACTTCAACGTTAATAGACTTGGTTAATTCAGCCCAAACACCCTTGGTGGTGGCGATATCACCAGCGTTAGAGATTTCTGGGAAAACGTCACCTTCACCAACGTTACCAACTCTTCTCAAGGTCTTTAAACCTCTTAAAGTAACTTCTCTGGCTTCTGGGTCAGCAATGGTGATAGAGTTGGTCTTCAAACCTGGTAATAATTCACCTAAGAAAGGAGCAACAACTTGAGGGTCTTCGACTAACTTACACATGTTATCGATAATAACAGCAGATTTTCTCTTGATAGAAGTGTCTCTTTCAGCTAAACCTCTGGCCAATAATGGAACCATGATGGATAAGGTAGCTGGGGTAACTTCAGCAACGAAAGTAGTGGCACCTAACAAATGAACGGTTTCAGTAACTAAAGTTGGAGTAGCAATACAAGCAATCAATTGAGGAATGAACTTTTCAATATCCTTGTTTTCAACGGTTTCGGTAGACTTGGTGATGGTTTCGGAAGCAGCAACCTTAACATCCTTCTTGGTGTCCCACATGGCTTCAGATAAGACAGGGATTAATTCAGGCATTCTTAAAGCAACTTGAGTCTTGGCGGTATCAACTAAGATGGAAATGGCAGCTAAATCAGCAACCTTTTCTTGCCACTTAGAGGTGGAGCTTAAAGAAGCAGTTAAGAAAGGTAAGAAAACCTTGACGGACATTGGGTCAATGGCCTTGGCTAAAGCACATAAAGCAACCTTGGCTAAGTCTTGGGTTTCCTTATCCTTGGAACCAGCTAAACCAGTGATGATTGGAGTCAAATTGACAATGTATGGTTCAACGGATGGGGATAAGTTGTTTTCAGAAGCAACGGAAGCGACAGCAGATAAAGCGTTAGCAGCAGTCTTCTTGTTGTTTAAGGCTTCTTCTAATTGCTTGAAGAATTGGACTGGAATATCATGTTCAATGATGTTTCCGTTTAAGAAACTAGAGATTTCAGTGGAAACTTCAGCTCTGTTGTCAACAGTGGCAACGGCTAGTTTACCAAATAATTCGTTTAAAACTTGAATGGAGTCAGACATTATTCAAAGTATTTGATCTATACTGGTTTCTATCAGAATTGTTTTCTCTTTTCCTTTTTCTTTTCTTTTTAAGAAATCAATCCTTTCATGATAACATATATATATTAATCCCAATGAGACATTATATCATAAAAAAGTTGTAATAAAAAATAGACATTTTATTTTTTTTTTTAATTCTATACAGCTTTCCATCTCATAATTCACATTACGAATCCCAAAATGAAAAATTTTTTCAAGATAAATCAACAAGAAAAAAAAAAACTAGCAAAAAAAATTTATCACTAGAAAAAAAGGAACTTTTAACGTTTGTGCGTAAGTTTCTAAGAGCAAATGTACCAAAAAGGAAATAAAATACCACATGTCGTGGACAAACCGCTCGTGAAAAAATAAATGTTCAAAAAGGGAAAAAAATGCAAAAAAAAAAAAAAAAAAAACTTTTTTTACAGCTGAGATCGTTCAAAAAAAAAAAAAAAAGAAACAAAAAATGTGGTTTAGTATATTAGAGTTTTATCACTATATGGATTTGATATTAAGATAGATCACATGATCTCGGAGATGAAGATGTTAATTGATTAAATGTGAGTGATAATGTTTAAATAGCTACTGTAAAACACTGATAAAAGGGATATATATCTGTAGATTTTTTTAATCTCTTTTATTCTAATTTGTATTGATTATTAATACAACTAGTTGGAGATATTTGCCAACGGAGATTTGGTCTTCACTTTAGAGCCAGTGTTTACACCATTATGACGTCTTTTGACTATAGTTGAAGAGTTTAATTTTAATTGGAAGAATTTTGTATCCAATGAGTTGTTATTAACAGCATTGGCATAATCACTAAAGTCTTCAGATTCTTGATCTTCGGATATATCTGTTAATCCATTGTTAGCTGCGTTCTTGGCCACGGCTTGTTTGGCCATGTTTCTTGTATTGTTTTCAGCCAAGTTACTACTTTCTTCTTTATTTCTTTGGACTGCATTGGTGATATCAAAGGCATCTCTCATTGCTACTGCAGCTGGAGAGTATAATAATGTATTGCTGGTATCAACTGATGATTTAATAGGAATTGTCATGACAAAGTCATCATCAACTTCGGATCTAGATTTCTTATGAGTCTTGGCATCGCTGGTTTTACTTAATTCTTTTTGCTTTAAGACTCTCTTCAATCTTCTATCGAATACCTTGGTTTGTAACTTCTTTAATCTGTTCTTTGTTTCTATAGAATAGAATTCTTGACAGTCATATGTTGAAAACCATGGATCAGCTAGCAATTCTTCAATTGTATAACGTTTAAGAGGATCAATTTCAAGTAGTCTAGATACACAGTTTTTGGCACCATCAGAAATTTCATCCCACCAAGGTCTCAAAAAGTTGTATTCACCTTTACTGATTTTTTCTGTTAAGACGTCTATCTTTTCATCATAAAATGGTGGAAAACCACATAATACTGTATACAAAACACATCCAATCCCCCATAAATCAACTTGGAAACTGTATCTTTCATCTCTAACAACTTCAGGGGCAGTATATCCAACAGTACCACATGGGGTTGATAGATCAGCACCATTCATGTTTACTACCTTCTTGGATAATCCAAAATCAGCTAGCTTGACAATACCAATGTTACCAGCACCTACACCTGGTATGAATATACCTTCGTCTAGTTTGTTTTTAGGATCATCAGATGATCTCAAAATCAATTGAGGATCGTATTTTTCAATGTTTCTTTCAAAGAATGGAATTGTCTCAAATAACAAATTCTCAAGTTTGATATCTCTATGAACAACGCCTAATTTATGTAAATGTTTGATTGCGAATGCAAGTTGTCTTACAACAAATCTTGATAGATCTTCAGAGAAATATGTATACTTAACGACTTCTCCAAATATCTCACCACCTGTTACTAGTTCTTGGATCATGTAATAACACGAGTCTGTCTCAATGAAATCAACAAATCTCACTATATGTGTTGATCCATCTTCTGAATTTATGTCAACATCTCGTTTCAAAATGTCTTCATTTAATTCTGCGTTTTTGTCTGACCATGACCTGTTGGTTTTGTAATCCACATTTTGGGAGACCAACTTGTGAATCATGATCTCCTTCAAGACTTGTTCCCTAGATGTAATTTTTGGTTTGTCATTTCTAGAGTTTGTTGAGTCCAGCATTTGTTTGTTTATAATTTTTATTGCTACATACTCCCCTTCGTATTCTTCTTCGTCAAAGTCTTGCTCATTAGAGTAGATCAAATTCATATTGAACTTAACACTCTTGTAAACTTGAGAAAAAGCACCCTCCCCAATCTTTTCAAGTAGTAAGTATTCGTCTAATTCATTTTGTTCCGGGTACAAAGTTCTGTTTACGGTGAAGCTTTGTGGTTGAGTTGGATAATGGACACTTCTTGGAGGCTTTTCATGTTCGCCATTGTGAGATGTTTGAATTTGTGAAACAGTATCAACTTCATCCAAATCTATTTCATCTTCAATATTTCTACTGACTTCGCTTTCCTCATCAAAATCATCTTCATCTTCATAATCGTCTTCAACCCATGCAGAATCCAAAGAAACTACAGAACTACCATGTGTAACCTCAGTATTTCTTGAAGCAACACTTTGCAGTCGACTTCTAGATTCTGGATTTTGCAATGCGCTGTTCATATTAGATTCATCAGGACTATTCTTGTCCATGTACTCTGGTTTAAACTTGATGTCTCTATTTTTCTTATGTTCAGATGAAATAGGCTGTTCTGAAGTTTGATGAGCTTGGTCTTCTGTTTCCGGAACATTTGACGAAGCAACATCTCTGTTTATTTCATTGGAAGTCTTTCTGGTTTCTTGTACCTTCTTCTTTTCTGGTGTTGGACTCTTGGATGCTTGTTTATCTTTTTTGAAGATATTTTTGATTTCTTTGAACATTTCGACAATATATTCAACTTTTTTCTTTCTTCCTATGGTTAATAATAACTTGTTCGCTCTTAAACCTCAATTTCTCTATTTTTGAAAACCCTTAATCTGAGTTCAAAATAAAAAGTTTATTATCTTTGTTTATTGTAGATATACTTACGAAAACCTGATGATAAAAACTGACTCTGATAAAATAGTTGCTCTTCTTGTTGAAAAAAAAAAAAAAATTGCAAATTATAGAAGTTAATTATCAATATCAAAACCTACGTTTATTATCTCTTTATGTATTCGGTATATATATATTTTTTTTTGGCTTTTTTAAAAGTCTTTTAACTTAATAGCCTTATAAGGTAATAATACGAATGTAATATTTTCCCCTTTAATGAATACAGCCAATTCCTACTTTGTTATGCCTATTTTTTTTTTTCCCTGTTTAAAAAAAAATATAGTGTAAATAATTAGCACGACCACGTAAAAAATACAGCGATTAATTTATATATACATTTTCCCACTTTTGATGTGTTTTGAGTTTTTTTTGAATACGTATAAATTAATCAGTGCAAAAAAATGGTAGTCGGACATAATGGGGAGTATAGCGACACATGACTGGTACATTTGGTATGTATTTATTGGTGTATAGCGTGATTTGACGCCAGATAAGAAAGATTCCATGTTGTTAATTATGTTTTTTTGTTTTGGCTTTCCAGATATTTGGTCCGTAAAATCATCAAATTGATACGTTGTTAGTGGTGCCTATTTTGAGCTCAGTTCTTTTTTATCAAGTTTTGCTTGTTGGGATGTCAAGAAATTGCTTTTTTTTTTTTTTCTGTTAAATCAACTCAATGAGAAAGCTGCATTTTGCTCAAAATAGCCAAGAACTTCACAACTGTCGTTAAAGCCCCTGTTTGTAAGCTCCATTTAAAGTTATAATAAGGTTCTCATTGTGCGTTAGATTTACAACGTGTCACCAAAAAAATACCAATAGGAGGAAAACATACGCATTTTTTTTACCCGCACTGTGGGGAGATAATCCGTTACAAGCGAAAATGTAACAATCGCAAAGAAGCCATAATTGCCTTAGAAGCAATACAATAATACTATATTGAAGTATGGCCTATTGATTTATGTAAATGGCTTAGCAAAATGATACTGATTTACCAAAAATTTCACCGATTAAGTCAAGGATTGCCATTTTGTCGATATGATTCCAAAAAATTGATATTTGCTCGAGTATATATGAATGGCAAAGACAAAACTTCACCTTGTTTGAACTTACTAGCTTTGTATCTACTTGATTTTAATGGTTTTGGAAGTTGTTGTTTATAATATAGTAATCATCGAAGTTTAAACTTGAGTCTACATGACAAATTTGTATACAATTGTAGTGATTTATAAGTGCTTTCTACCTCGTTTTTTTGTCCATTCTCGGTGATAAGGTTTATTCACTGTAAGCGCCAAAAAAATTGGATTTTTAAATATGACTGGCAAAAGTCTACTTCTACGTATTTGAAATAAAGGCAGAGAAACACCAAAACCCCATCCAAAGTTTGTTAAACACTTTATAAAGTAAGAGTTGAAGGGTATACATTTGAACTTTAAGAAATTAAACCCCCAATTGTGTTTGTTTGAAATGAATAGTACCATAAACCTGTTTTCTTTTGATCTTGATTTTAATCCAACATCGAATCTAGAAGATGTAAAATTACTTTTAGACATTCAAAATAACTCGATACCAATTCAATTAACCGAGGATATAGCTTTAGAAATTGATACTAATCCGTATGACATTCAGTTGGTTCTGATAAACAATGAAACACGTATAGAAAAGGATTTTAAATTTTCGAACATAAACATAACGGAGGCACTACACGAAGATGGAGACTTCCATTGGCTTTTGGCGTTATTTATTAAATATCTTGCAACCATAAATAATAACAAAATTAACCAAATTTTGGCAAGTGCAAACATCAAGAAAGGTAAAAAAAAGGTTTTGAATAAAAAATATAGAACAATGAATTCCATATTTTCTACAAATTTTAAAGTTTCATCTTTCACACTGCAAAAATCTATTGATAATGATAAGTTAAGGTTTAGCTTTAAGTATATTATAACTGAAAATAGTTTTGTCAAAATTCCTAGTCCATTACTGACGTATTTAGCACATTTAAACGTTGAAAAAAGAACAAACAAAAACGAAATTGATATAAAATCAATTTTTAATAAAAATTTAGAAAGTTATACATTAGAAGCAAACAAAACCAATGAAGGTATTGACGCCAAAAGCAAGCAAAAGCTTTATCCATTAGTATTGTATTCATATCAAGAGAAAACAGTCAATTGGATAGTGCAAAAGGAAAACGAACCTTTTGAGGAATTGACTTTTAATGTTATAAAAGCTAATCCATTGAAATATTTGAAAAAACTCCAATTAGGATACATATATCTGAACAACGAAACTTTGCTATACAATACAATTACAAACTACATCATGTCAAGAAAAACTGCCATTGATTACATATATTCAGAGCATTTGAAATACAAAAAGACTTTAGAAAATGGTAATTTAAAAGGGTATAGTGGAATAATTGCTGAGGATATGTCACTTGGTAAAACAGTTGAAATTATTTCTGCTATTATACTGAATAAACTCACAGATGACCAAATAAAGAATTACAATTATTGGAGACGATTTTATGTAGACAACAAAGAAGATGCAGCAACTCAAACTGTTAAAAAATTAATCAAATCAAATTTGGTAGTATGTACAGATATGATTTTGAAGCAGTGGGTGAGTTCTTTCAGTAGTTTTTCTGATACTTTAAACTACAAAGTGTTTCACTATACCGGTTTTAAAGGTTTTCAAAAAGAATTCCCAGGAACGACTTTAAATGAATGTGCTGAAATCTTGAGTGGTTATGAAATTGTTATAACCAGCTATTCTGTTTTGAAAAATGAAGTGCCTTATGTTGAATATGCTGATAATAGGATGAATGCTGTTAGAAGAACAAGAACTAAAAATGAAAAAGTCTTTGATTATTCTTCTCCTTTGTGTTCAGTTACTTTTTTCAGAGCTATTTTTGATGAAAGTCAAAGTTTAAGTCAAGCCTCTTTGTCGTCTTTATCAAGTATTTCAAGAATACACACATGGGCAATTAGTGCAACTCCTTTGAAGTATAATGATTTGGATAAAAACATAAGTGAATTAGCCAATTTGCTGAGATGCTTGCAAATCCATCCTTTTGATTTTGCAAATGTAAAAGTAACAAACTTCCAATCTATTCAGGATTGGGTCTTCAATAAAGAAACCAAGAGGTCAGTCGCTGAGGATTTTATAAATACTATCATAGAAATGGATATAGCTAGAAGACACACAAGGGATTATGTGCAAAAACAACTAAACATTCCCAAACAGCATAAATTCCTCCTTCCAGTTTATTTAACTCCAATTGAAAGAGAAGTCTATAATCAAGTTTATGATAAGTATTATGTTGAAATGCATGATAGTAGATACTACACTGATGACGTGAATGTATTAAACAATTATTTGACTGATTTGACTACCATGTGTATGGCTGCTTTAGGGATACACGACTATAGGAGAAGAAACGGTATATTTCATGATTCATTTTACTTGGCAAACCAACAGCATACCCCGGAGGATAGCATGTCTATGATTTTGAGTAATCTGCTTGAAGCTAACAAAAGAGCTTTAGCATTAGAATTGAGAAGATACATTGACTTATATGTTCAAAAATCAAGATACTTAATTGAAAAGGAAAGTCAGTATGAACAATCTGAACCTATCTTATTGAAAGCCTTAAAAATTATTGATGAAAATATTGTTGGCAAAAAAGAAGCTGATTATAATAATGATACTATTCCTCTGTCATTGATCAGACATTCTGTTGTTTTCTTTTTGGGTGACTGTTACTACAACTTAGGATTGCAAGCTGTTGAATCAAATAATGTTCAGTTGAAGCAAGAATACGAAAAAAAAGAATACACCTTTTATGAAGAAGCTGCTAAAATGAGAAAATCAATACTACAAGAACAAATTGAAGAAGTTGAAAATAGCTTGTCTTATTTAAAAACTGACCTATTCCAAAAACCACCATTGATTGCATCTTATTCAAATTTTTTTACTGAGGAAATGGAAGAGATGTATGTTAAGAATATCTTGTACATGGGTCAGGTTGAACTCACTCACACAAAATTGAATTTGTTTTTAAAGTCTGTTTATGATGACTTAGAAGATGGTTTTGATGAAGAGGTCAACAAAGTTAATAAATTTTATAACAAGAGTTTGTATTATATCAGCAAAGCAGTTGATGAACAAATTGCAGTGGATGGCACAGAGGTTAAGAAAAGTCTCAATGAAATAAAATTTGAAGCTTTTAAATCAAAAACTGCTTTTGTTGAAAAAAATTTCAAAGTCTACTTCAAAAAGGCCAACCCATTACTTTTGGGAATTACAAAGTCGATAAAAACCATGAACAAACAGATCACTTTGTTGAATGAATTATATTTTGATATCATTGCATTACTAAGTATTGAAATTATACCTGTTGAAAGTGAAGAAAAAGATGTTGATCCTGATAAACCTACTGAGTATGAAACAAGTTTAGAAGCACAACAGGATATATCTTTCAAAATTGAACTGATCGAATTAATATTGTCAAATAGAAGATTCATAACATTGAGTGTAGGTACAAACAAGTTTGTTGTGCCTGAACACTTTAAAGCTTTTGAAAAAGATGGATATTTTATAACAAATTTGAAAGATACTTGGTATGAAAATTATACAGACTTTTTAAACTACACTGCCATAGACAAAAACTTAACTTGGAAATCAGTGGAATTCTTAATAGATATTACAAAGGTCTCAAAAGATTCTGAACTTCATACAGAATGGAGAAATAGATTGAAGGAATTGAACAAAGTGTTTAACAAAAAAATAAATTATTATAAAAGCTTACAGCAAATCAGTGATAAAGTTATTGATCTAGATTCAGTTGCCGATCCAGGCAAAGTATTGAGAATTAATAATAGCTTTGAGCGTTTTGTGGCTGATAGTGAGGCAATTCAAAGAAAATTGAAGTCTAAAGATGTATATTTGAGCAATTTGGCTACTTTACAAAAAGGTGAAGACAACAAGTGTTTGATTTGTTTGGAATATATTGAAACCGGAAGTATTTTGGAATGTGGGCATAGATTTTGTAGGGATTGTATTCAACATTGGCTGAAAACAAGCTCTACATGTGCATTATGTAAAATGCCGTGTAGTCAATTGGAAGTACATGATTTCTACATCGACTTAAATCCAAATGATGTGGGGAAACAAAATGCCAAATCAAAACAAAAAAATGAACAAGCGGAGAATTTGTTTACTGAAACATTGAATGGCTATAAGTTTTATGATGACGTGAAGTATTTAAGTAAATTGAAAGTTCCAGACTCGAAATATGGATCCAAAGTCAATGTTCTATTAAGATTATTAAAATTTATTGAATTGAAAGATGAAGATAGCGGATATGAAAACAAATCACAAATCATTATTTACACAAGATTTCCTAAGATAATACCATCTTTGGAGAGGATTTTATCAGAATCAGGATTCAAATCGATTGTTGCTTTGGATAACAAAATGAAAGGTTCGCAAATAGATGAATTCAAAAAAGACAAAACAATAAGAGTATTGATCATGACTACTAATGACAATGCTGGATTGACTTTAGTTAATGCAAATGTTTTAATTTTGTTTGACCCAATATTGCAAACTTCTGTTGAAAGCCAGGCTATTAACAGAATTTCAAGAATTGGGCAAAATAAAGAAACTTATGTTTTTAACTTTGTTACTATGAATACTGTAGAAGAAAATATAATAAGATATAAACAACACTTGCTAAAGCAAAGTGACAGAATCCAAACATCAGTGGATACAGCTGCGTCCAGTGTCGATAATATGAGCAATAAAACTAGCTTTAAAAGATCCCGAAACGGTTCTACTTCAAATTTAGAAGCCCACTCTTTACACGTCGAATTTTTAAAAAACTGTTTGTTTAACGATTTTAAGCAAGTTTAAGAAAAAAAAAAAAAAGATGAAAATTGAATTTAAAGTTTGTAAAGTATATATGTAAACACATAATATATGTTGTAGTTGAATGCTATTAGAAAAGCTAAGTTAGATTTGTGGGTTTTGCACTAAGCAATTTCAATCTTCTTGTAACTTAAAATTGGTTGTTGTGTTATTTTTTGGTCATTAGTTTTTTTTGCTTTTGTTAAAGCAGCAGCTTTTTTACAGTTTTGTTGATAAAACCATCTGCCAACAGCACTTATATACTCTTGGGGTCTTTCTTTCATCACCAAATGTGTACCTGCAACTTCAACAATAGTGAAGTCTGAAAAATGCTTTTCTAAAGCAGCAACTCCATCTTCATTCACAAATCCTGAAGTCGAAGCCTTTACTACAAGTATAGGAACGTCAGTTTTTACGCCTGCTAAGTCTTCTTCAGGCCAATCAGGAACATTTTCAACGACGTGAGAAGATAATTCACGAATAGGAACTTTACAAAACAAGCTGTTCTCTGATTCTTCAGTGCTGTATTTCTTGAGATAAGAGGGTTTTGGTTGTATATTGTGAAGTAAGTAGAAATTTGCCGGCATGTCAGAACAAACATCTTTCATGACGTTGAATGATTTTGAAATCCAAGAAGGATCATTTCTTTTGACTCCAGACTTAAAGACACTATCTCTCAAAGCATTTCCAAAGGCTGTTAAATTGGGTTTAATTCTTGGTTGTTTCAATGGAACATTGTCTACAATCACACCAGATGTATACAGATGAGGGGATTTTAGTATGGCCAGCATAGCTAATTTCGCACCCAATGAAAATCCTATTAACGAGGGTTTTTTGATGTTGTGGGTGATCACAAAGTTGTCGAGATCACCTGCCAATGCATCATACGTGAATGGCAAGCAATTTTCAGTTTCACCGTGACATCTCATATCAACTGAGTAGATTGGCGTATGCAACAGGTTCGATAGTTGTTGGTAGTCGGAGTTAAATGACTTGCTGTACCCATAAATCCCATGTAAAAAGATAATGGGTTCTTGACAATGGTAAGGAAGTTTTCCATAAGTAGAGTGCTGAGGGCTGTATAAATCGAAATTCAACTTCGCATGCTTCTTGAAAGGTAGCGAAGTAGAAGTTGATGAAAGTCTTTTAATAGAAAGGCTATTGAAAATCATTGGTTAAATACAATGAAAACTTACAAAAATATAGAAAAAAAGAGTGAAAAACTTTAATTTGTTTCTTGGTTGTAAATTCTTCCTTATTCGTCTGGTAAAAAAAAAAAAATAATAATTTAAAATCTTTTATTTATTCAATCTGGTTTGATATTTGTTTGGTTGTGTAATAAATCTGCCAAATAATACCTTATTATTTGTTTTTTAAGGAATCAAAAAAAAAAATTTGAAAAAAGACTTGATTCTGTTTAAATACGATTTAAAGTTTTAAATATAGCCAAATTCCTCTTTACCTCCTATCTATATATAATATTGATTATTTTTTTTTTTTTGATCTGGATGTTGATAAGTGAAACATTCTTAATATACCTTTAATTTATGCTGTACGTTTTTTATTTTTAAAAAAAAAATAACATTTAAATTCGTATACGATACACACTTTTTTTTTTTAGCATTCCGCTATCTGAAACTTGATTGCTGTTATATCCGACAGGAACTCAAAATGAAGTGTAAGGCAAATATGTTCAAACGCCAATACCTTTAGAGTCTTTTTTTTTTTTTTGTCTTATTTGAAGAGTAACTTTAATACTTATTGAGTTAAGAATTGGTGTCTGGCAAAAATGTATGAAGTTTTAAAACAATTAACTTTCTTTTTTTTTTCATCTCTTGCACCATATTAACTTTGTTATGAGTATAAATGGGTAGCTGGCAATTATCACGTGACATGGTAAATGCGCTACCATTTTGCTTTGCGCGTGAGTCGCCAGAGAAGATATTCCTTTTTTTCTGAAAAAAACGTAATATATATATGAATATATATATACCTTGATTTATATTCATTTTCAACATTTTGTACTTTTAACACACCAAGCAACAATGTTAAGACTATCAAGCTCTATCAAGTACAACAAGCTATCTATCAGCAAATTTCACATATCCACCATAAGACTGACCAACAAATGGAAAGATTTGGATTTAGAAAAGAAACAAAATTTCATCAGACAATTTGTAACTCTATACAAGGAAAAGAACCCTTGCTCTAAAAGTAATGTTATGTACAAGGAGTTATCTGATGGTATGGAAGAACATGGAGACACCCCGTACGTTTTTGGGATCTTATACAATGAATTAGTTGATGTTGCAAGTGGTAAGAGTGTCAGCAACCAAAAAGGCGACGGTCCAATGGGAGATGCCGATTTTTTAAAACTAGTATCTAAGTGAAATTTTCCATAGGGGATTGCAACAAAAAGCCATGAAGGCATCCCCAAAATATGAAACAATTATATATTCAAAAAAAAAAAAAAATAGTATTACCAATTAACATATATGTCAAAAACAATGAAGTTAAAAGACCATATCGGCGTTTATAGCAATTAAAGTATAAGTCTTGACCATATTTGCTTTGTTGAAAATTACATTCAGTATCTTAAATCCGGGCACATGCTTTCTTTTTTCTACCCGGTAGAAAAACTGTTGATATTGTTTGTTTTCGCCTGGTTTACAAGGTTTTTCCCTCCTTTTGCGGGTAATATGGCTTCACTGTTCTTTTTGGTATTTTTAACACCTAACTGGCTACTTTACAGCTGAAGATTATGATTGCGAACCAATCTCGTATAATATAAACAGTTGTGTTTGTTTACTTTATAAATCATTTAATTTTTTTTTATATATCTCTTTTTGTTTGGTCAAAATAAGATAAAAATATAGATTAAAAGACAAAACCATGGCTGAAGATAATAAATCATTTATGAATAGTCAAAGTAGTATAGATAACTCTGTGGTTATTAATTATGTAAATTTTAATCAATCAGGGTCTTGTATATCAGTTGGTACAAACAAAGGTGTAACCATATTCAACAGTGAACCTTTTGGTAAATATTACACAAGCATGGACTCTCCTTCTCAACATGATTTGGAAAACGAGGAAAATTCAAACACTGATGATGCCAAATGCAATTTTGGTATAGTGGAAATGGTGTATAACACTGCATTATTAGCATGTGTTGGGTTAGGAGAACAAGTAAACTTATCACCAAGAAAACTGAGGCTTGTAAATACAAGAAAAAGAAAAACGATAGTTGAATTTAGCTTCCATTCTGCTATATTGAGTATAAAAATGAACAAAAGTAGACTGGTTATACTGCTCAAATCACAAATTTACATCTATGATATAACAACAATGAAACTTTTGCATTTGATTGAAACAAGTGATTTATTTGAAGGGATTATTGATATTTCACAAGTGATTGATGATAAAGAATTTCCACAGATTTTATGTTATAGCAGTCCACAAAAGGTGATTTCTTCTGAAATGAATAGTCACTTAACCACCAACAACTTGTCTTTGTTGAACAAAGTAGGAACTGGCTACCATAGCAACAATACAAAACTCAAAGAAATTTCAGGTGAAGATAGTAATGATTTTGAAATCCAAGGTCCTAATAACCCTACAGCCAACTCTCATGGAGATATTGTGATTTTCAATCTTTTGACTTTGCAACCCACACATGTCATAAATGCACACAAGGCTGCTATATCAACATTTAAGTTGAACGAAAAGGGGACTCTTTTGGCTACTTCATCAGTCAAAGGAACAATCGTTAGAGTATTTGACATATCAAGAGGAATTAAAAAGTACCAATTTAGAAGAGGTACTTATAATACAAAAATATACTGTTTGCAATTTGACAAAACGGATCAGTTCTTATTGTGCTGTAGCAGCAATTTAACAGTTCACATCTTTAAAATGAATGAAGAAACAAGTCAAGAGTATATGGAATCAGATACGGATAATTTAAACAAAAAGAATTCTAATGAGCAAGATGTTGATGCGGAGCCTATAGTAGATAATTCAAGATTGACTATGGGTAGAATAATAAGAAAATCATCTCAAAATGCAATGAAAAAAATAGGAAATGCTTTAAACTTGAAGATGACAGGTTTGGAACCAAATAGACACTTTGCTAGCTTGAAAATACCAAGCAGCAAATCAAATAATGCCGCAAATATGAGTTCTTCATTTAATGATGATGACAATGATTCCATAAGAACAGGAACTAGCATGCACAGTAATGCTGAAGGTGGAGGCAACAATTTTTCCATAAATAATTCAAAAGACCTTGAAATCAAAGCTACTTTTGCTGATTTCATTGATATTAATATAGATGAGTACCCGGAGATGACCAATAAGGCAGTTAATTTACCAGATATGGAACATCCAGGTAGCATTAACCCAGAAAATGAAAGCGCAAAGTATGACACTAAGCTTTTAAGAGTATTACCGATCTATGTTGTTACCTCACAAGGTCATTTCTACAAGTACTTCCTAGACCCAGTGAATGGTGGTGATTGTATACTAATACAAGACTATCAAATGGTATTTTAGATTTTTTTTAGAAGAAATAGACGAAAAGAAAAGTGTTGTTTTTAGAAAAAAAAAGATAGTAATAAAAACAAAAATACGAAATGAAATACAGATTAGTTTATTAATTCAATATTGAAAAATGTACGAACAGTATAGCTTATAATCATCCATAAGATATAAAGATGATTGGCAATGAAGATCCAAACAGAATAATACAATGTACCATCTACTTGAAACTCCATTTTCGCTATATATTCATTTTGAATGAGTTTGATCTACTCCAGCACCAGAACTTCGTGTACTATTGCAAGCTAAATCTTTTTGTTTAATCATGCAGTTACAGAAGGCAGAAGGCGGAGATAAAATATGTGGTTTTTACGCATTCTTTTCTTAATATAATTAAGTATTTAATCATTCAAAATAATTGAAAAATATGTAAAATCCATACCCTGTTCAATGTTCAGCTTATATACTAGTGCAGCTTCTTCTTTTTTTTTTTGGGAAATTTTTATTTTTTTCTTTTCATCCCAAAATGCTCTATGTCCGAAAAAGGAAAATTATTTTGTTTCTTTTTTTCTTTTTTTTTCTTATTTCTTTTCACTACGGCGATATTAATTGAATCAATGATACAGAACCAATACAAACTATAAAGAATGTTATATTTAATTGGATTGGGTCTAGCTTACCCTAGTGATATTACTGTTAGAGGTTTACAAAAAGTTCAACAATCTAAAAAGGTGTACTTGGAACACTACACTTCCATTCTTATGAATGCTTCTTTAGAAGAGCTATGTGAATTCTACGGTAAGGAAGAAGTCATTTTGGCTGATAGAGAAATGGTTGAAGGTGGATGTGAAGAAATGATTGAAGCCAGTTTGACTGAAGATGTGAGTTTCTTGGTCGTTGGAGATGTCTTTGGTGCCACTACTCACACTGATTTGATTTTGAGATGTAAGCAAAGAAACGTTCCATTTGAAGTCATTCACAACGCCTCTGTTATGAATGCTGCCGGTGCCTGTGGTTTACAATTATACAACTTTGGGCAAACTATTTCTATGGTTTTCTTCACTGATTCCTGGAAACCAGACTCATGGTACGACAAGATCATGGAAAATAGAAAGATTGGTTTACATACTTTGGTTTTATTAGATATCAAGGTTAAAGAACAAAGTATTGAAAACATGGCTAGAGGAAGATTAATATACGAACCTCCAAGATACATGAGCATCCAGCAATGTTGTGAACAATTATTAGAAATTGAAGACATCAGAGGTGAAAAGGCTTACACCAAAGATACTCCATGTGTTGCTATATCTAGATTAGGTTCTGATAAGCAAGCTTTCAAGTCTGGTACTATTGAGCAATTGGCTTCATACGACTCTGGTGAACCTTTACATACTTTGGTCATTTTGGGTAGACAAACTCATGATTTAGAATTGGATTACATCTTGGAGTTTGCTGATGATAGAGAAAACTTGACTGAAATGTTAAGAAAGGATCAAGAATATTTTAAGCCTCTTCCATGGGTTCCTCCAACTGATGATGAAATGAGCGATTAATAGGTATATATGCTACAATGAATCCACTTAAGAATATATAAATTAAATCCAATTTGTGTATTTTTTTTTATTTTTTTATTTGTTGCCTTCATAAGTATGTGACTCTCAAATGTTTACACTAAGTCACGTTTTATTTATTATTATTTTTTAATAAGATTACATTATAAAAAGTTAGTTTAAAGGAAAATTTGATTAAGAAAACAAATTTGAAAAATTTATATTTAATAAATTTAGTAACACAAATTGTAAACTTTTTGGTAAAGGAACAATACACTTAAATAGTCTCTTCAAAACTTGTCAACAGTTTCTTTATGTTTTGAAGATGAATAGTTGGGAAAGTGAATATCAATATATTTTCACGTGATACGCTACCATTTAAACAATGTAGGGGGGTAAAACGAACTACCTGTTTCTTTCGCTAACACTACTCTAAAACAAACTACAAGAAAAAAAAAAAATATAACCTAACAACTACAAAAAAGGATACTAGAATACCACTAACCAATTACACAAATATCCCAAAAAAATTACATAAACTAAAACAATGTTAGATCTTCAATATATGATTCTATTAAGCAAAACGGGTAAGGTGCGTTGCATTCGTTGGTTTGGCGAATACACAACAAAGGAAAAACAAGTTCTATTAAAAGATATAATCTCTTTAGTCTTGACAAGAAAACCAAAAGAAAGTAACATAATTGAATATGACATGACTGGACATGCTTCAAAAAACACATCAAAGAACGGACATAGAATCATGTACAAAAGATATGCATCTTTGTACTTTGTAGCAGGTATAGAAGACTCGGATTCATCAAACGAGTTATTGATCTTAGAGGCCATACATAGGTTTGTTGAATCTTTGGATAAGTACTTTGGTAATGTATGTGAATTAGATATTATTTACAACTTTGAGAAATGCTATTATATCATGTTAGAGACTTTTTCCAGTGATGGGAACTTGCTAGAAAGTAATAAAAGAAAAATTTTGCAAGATGTTCAACTAATGGACCAACTAGAATCAGGAGAAGGATTAAACGGATTATTAGGATAGATATATATAGTAGATACTTTAAAAAAGATTCAAAGATTTGTTAACATTTTTTAAAAAAAACAACTTATTTTGTATTTTCCAAGTTTTATCTTATATACAAATCTAAAAGCAAAAAAACCAACTATTCTGGCTCAAAAGCTTGTTCAGCTACATCAAACAACCCTTCCATGACCTTGATTTGGAATTGTACATCCTTCATATACTCATTACTGTTATCTAAGCTCAAATTACTATCTCCAAACTCATTTTGATTTGAATTCAAATCATCTCCTGAAGGAGAAGATATTAAAATAGGACCCCATATAATACACATTGCCTTTAAGGACATTCTATTAACATTCGAGTTATCCAATATTCTTTTGAAATGGAACAACAATGCTCTTAATACCCAGTACTGCTCATCCTTCAACTTATAAACTATACCGTGCATATAATTCCTTTTCATAACAATATTCGACTCAGAATTTGAAGGTATGGCAATATATGTTTGGAACTCAGACAGGAATGAGCTGGATATGAATTTTACAGGCAAGTTTTTGAAGAAATGCTTTAATAAGTTTGAAACCAAAATAACATGTTCTTCTACTCCATGACCGTTCTCTGATGATCTAGGTGGAAGCAATAAGGCATAATTTGAAGGATCCTGGTTTATCAATTTTATGTATTTCTGCAATTCTAAAACATTACTGGATTTTCTGTAAATTCCTTCAATATCCAACCCATACTTATCTATCACATGGATACATTGCTTGACAAATTTAGGCAACAAAGAATCTTGTTCCAATAGAATCAATTGACTCAATGAAATACCAAAAGTCTTGAAAGATGCGGCAAGTTCTCCATTTTCACCGTTCATGTTAGCAGCATTCTTGGAATCAGCTTCTGTATGTACAATACTTTCAATGATTGAAGATGGCGGAGCTGGGGTAGCACTTTGCTGTGGGATAGATGGTGATCCTACAGGATCCAATGTTTTGTATGAGTTAACAGATCCACCACGCGGATTGTTGATAGTTTCCGCTTCGGAATTGGATGTAGCATTACCTTGATGGAAAGAGTTCAGATTAGGCGATTGCATTTGTGAAGACTGCTGATGTTTTTTGACAAATGGGTTTGTATTTTTCATTGGTGCTATACTGAAATTGTTATTAGATGGGGTTGCCGTAATGGAATTTGTGTCTGGTATTCCCCCAACACCTGAATTATAAACAAAGCTACCACTTACAGGATTGCTAATAGCGGAACCTGCAGAGGTGTTAGGAGTGTTTTTAGAGCCCCCAATATAAGGGCTCTTTTTATATTGTACAGGTATCAAATTCTTATTAACCATACTACTCTTGTTTTTATTCAAAACATACTTATTCAAGTAATTATACAAATCATACTCTACATTGATAGAGTTGGTGGTAGTCTTCATGGACTTTTCCATGTCATTTAATGGACAAATAACTATACCAGAGTTTAAAAAGTAGTTTTCATTCCAAATGGCATATTTTTGAATTTGAATAGATAAAGCAACATCCATTTCCAAAATCATATCTTTAAGATTCTTGACAATTTGTGGTCTTTCAATACTCAAAAACTTATTTCTTAGAGTTGTTGATAGATCAACTTTTTGCTTGTAATCTAAGTCAGCCATATCGATTTTCTTTCTCAAGTCCTCTTCTTGCTCAGGTAACGTCTTTGAACCTCTAATGGTCAATTTTGTCTTTGTAGGATCACCTTTTTTTAATTTTGTATAATCTTGACACAAAGAATCATATTTGTTTTTGGCCTTTTCAGCTTGGTGAATACTATCTGAAACATCCTTTTCCAACTTTTTAATCTTTTCTTTGGTTTGTTTTCTTAGCTTTGTCATAGTCAATAATAAAGCACTCAATTCATCATACATCTTGACTAATGCCTTAATATACGACTGCTTCACTTGAATCAACTTATTATCATACTTCAAGACATCCTTTATACAGGCGTTTAAAGTGGCAGAAAAAGAGGAATTGCCGTCTTGACCAGTGAAGTAGTTTTTACTACTTTTAACAAATTCATCGTTATAGTTGCTTTCTAAAGAGTACTTTCTTTTGATGATCTTGCTAAATTCCTCACATATAATGATACTGGTTTTAAATTTAGTTAACAATGTATTTGTAGCTATATCGCTTTCATTAAGAAATTTGTTAATTTCAGGTCTTTCTAGTATACCGGCACTAGATATATTCTGGTTGCTACCGTTATTTGTGCCAACGTTTATGCTAGCAACATCTTCTTTTGTATCAATTGTGGGATTTGCAACAGACATTCTTGGTATGTTTATTATTATATATCTTTAACTGAACAATTTCTTTTCTTTTATTTTTTTTTTCAGATAAAATCAAATAGATATACTGATAATTTATTACTATATATAATCTATAAAGGTTACTGTCTTATTTGATGATATGTTTTGGTTACTATACGTTAATTGTTTATTTTCATATCCATTTGTTTAAATATTTTAAAAATAAATTGCTACCTTTTTTTTTTTTTTTCTTTGCTATAATTAAACCATCGTAACCCGTATTATAGTAAAAATTTGTATATTTTCGCCACTAAACCTCACCTCTAAAAAATAAGACACGAATTGATCTGATAGTTTTTGTATTAAAGCGCTACCATTGTGTATAGCGGATATAAGCTATAATACATTGTGAGACACGTGAAAAGAATATCCTTGGTCAATTATGAGCTTTAATACATAAGAACAAGATCAAATGATTGCTAAAGTATTGAAGTTTTGAAAAATTTATTATTGTCACAAGTCATATATGTAAAAATTGGCAATGTAAAATACTTTAATAAACAAGTTTTGTTCATAAATATGTATAAATGTTGTCTTTGTGTTACCTAATGACCTCGCTATATCGGAGATATTCTATCAATATATATATTACCATGTTTTGAATAACGCCTTTGGTTCTTTACATACTTCTAATCTATCGATGTAAAATATTTCATATTCAGGTGGTTTACTTGATTCTTCATTTGGATTAATACAAGCCCCATACCCACTAATGATACTAGTTTTATTTGATTCATAAGGTTTTGAAAGCACTGAGTGTAGGGATTCAGCCAAAATTTCTTTGTCATTCCCTTTGTAGATGGGCACATCAATAGGAAAAGATTCATAATGGGTGCTGGCATTAATCATTGGGTCATTTTCACTGGCATTATCATCTGTTTGGTTATTGATACTAGACACAGCATCGTAAAAATATTCCGATATCAATGATGTATCATAGTTAATCGAAGAAGCAATCACAAATTTATTTGGAGTATCGTTGATTAATTCTGACGATTCTGAAGCATCTAAATCAGATACGTCTTCAATGTCTTCCAAGTTATCGATGTTGGCTTGTAAATTTAGCACATCTAATCCATCCCCCTTTTTCTGATACTTAGATGTTCTTAGAAAATTCAACCATTGCTCGTCACTAATTTTGCCCTTTAAAAATAAGTCCCAGTTATGATTAAAATCATATTCTGGAGCTATAATATCTTTGCGTTCAAATTTGTCAAACATTTCATTTATATCCAAGCCCAAGGATTGCCAGATTTCTTTTTTTAAAGTGCTATCCGACTCTTTATGGTTACTTGTGTAGTAATAGCATGAATCTTCGTATACATAACATCTTTCCATCTGTATCAAGTCAATGATATCAACTTCAATACCACTAATACCAGCTTTTAATAACTTGTAAAGAAGGAAAGCTTGTCCTTTTAACAAAGACCATTGTAGATCTACTTTATAATCGATATTTAATTTAAACTTGTTATTATCAAACAAATTTAAGTTAGGATTATCATAGTAGTTGGCAAAATTAGCATCCGTTGAATTTGCTACAAAGACTTTTCCACTTCTTGAGTGACATTCCCAAAAGATTAATCTAAAACTTTCCCACCATGAATCATTACTCAATTTCGTTATCAAAGCCTGTATAAATTCAGGATCTAGTTTCTTTTTCAAAATATACAGTGGTAAATGATTCAACCATTCAAAGGGATAAGTCCTTATAGAATTTGGATGATGAAAAGGCATTGCTAGAGAGTTATCAATAGCCTTGATCTTGATTCTGTTGCCTGATTCATTATCTGGACTGTAATTTATCATCCAGTTATCTAGATTTCTATCAGTGTTTCTAATCAAAAAATCTAATACAAATAGTTTTTGCAGCTTTATATGCAATTCATTCAATACTTCTGGTGTCCAAATATTAAACGTTTCATTATCTTCTAAATCCTGTTCAGGTAATGGATTATTTTTAAAAAATACGTCAGCAGTTACAAAATCCCTTTCAAAGACTTGAAGAGAGCCTAACTTTCTTTGTACTGCAATTCTTTCACCTGAAAAGGTACCTGTAAATATGAATACTATTAATTTAAAGATTTTTAAAAAAAACTTTTTTATAAAGACAAAGCAGTAGTAAACCCAGTTGATGCTTTGTTCGTAGTTCTGTTCAATATCAGTGACAATGTCTTTAAAAAAGACTCTGATATTAGTCCTTACTGAATTTTTAGCAAAAAAACTTGCACTATCTAAAACACAAACATCACACCATGGAACAATTGTGTCTTCGCCAAACAGCATGTAATCTAATCTACTTACTTGTAAATCAGTTATATAGCCGTAATTTCCGTTATTTATTAGACACTCTCTACCAAAGGTCCAAGGTAGTAACTTGTATTGTAAGAACTTCAGCCATTTAGGTTGATGCATTATTGAGTATGGCTCCTCATTCATAGGTTTGAAAATAAAAGAAGGATTTGTGTCTATAGAGTTGAATATCATGTACGTTCCACTGCTGCCTTTTTTCATCAACTTGGGCTGTATGGTGCACTGCAATGTCCTTTGTAGAAGTTGTTCAAAGTTAGTTATGAGTTGGTAATATGAAGAATCGTTTGTGATATCAATTTTTTGGTATTCACTTTTGGTATTAAGAGGCTTGAAAAGAGTGTATTTGAGCTTTTTGTTGAAATTATTTTTAAAAAAGTTGTACTTGTCTTTTAAATTAGAATATAATGGATATTGGTCATCAGAGATGTTCAAGTAAATGCCTGGTTCTGGTAAAGGCTCTTTTCTTTTTACTTTTGACCTTTGCTGAAATTCGGTAACTTCTTCTAAAGGAAACACAGTAATTTTCTTCTTGTATTTTACTTTGTCATTCACGTATATGAAGTTGTTACCGACTGTATCTGCATTGATAAGTTTGTCTTTAGTTAAAATTGTAGGCATATTATAGCTGTTTTTCCATATATCACGTTTAAAATCTCAAATAATAAAATGCTGTACACTACTGATTAGATATACGAAGCCGTGGTGAGGGGTTTTGATATTTGATCTTTGACGAAAAGCTGTTTTAAAATTTGTTGTTTAAATTTTTTTTTTTTGGCGTTATCTCCACATCTGTAACAACCCATTTTGTGCGTTGCAAAGTGAACATCAGAGCTTTTGAACGCATATTTTTTTTTTTTTTTTTTCGCGTTATCTAAAAATCTGTAAGAACCCATATTATGCGTTGCAAAGTGAACATCAGAGCTTTTGAACGCATATTTTTTTTCGAACTGACAAATATCAACTTTCAATGTATGCTAATAAGTGCTTACAATTGCTAGGATTCTGAACTATCAATGCTGTGTTATGCTTACAACTAATATATGCGATACTAAGTTCTCATCAATACATTGATAAAAAACTTCTACTCATTCATATGAATAGAGATCACTTTTTTTTTTTTGTTATCTCCATTTCTTATCTACTTACCTTCGTTTATCGGAATTTTGTTATCAGAATCAAAGCATCATCTGAGCTTTAACTTTTTCATAAAGTTTGAATCTTTATTCCTACTCTATAGAAGGAACATGCAAAAATCTTTTTGAAGATCATACGACTCACACTTTTTTTCAAATACACACATATGTATTTTCTGTTTTGTTTTTTGCATAACTAAATTTAGGTTAACAACAATGTGTACATACATGTCATCACTACAGTCATCTTGTTTTTATCACCAAAACGGATATAATAACACACTTTTCATTAATATTCGCGGAACACTAGCCTCAGGAAATTAATTAGCGTCGTGATTTTTCCTTTTTTGTTTTTTGCCATATTTTTTTTCTAGGGCAAATTACCTAATAAGTTACAAACAATTTTTTTTTTTTTTTAAATTTTTTAAAAATTTAAGCTATACTTATACTATCGATGGAATTATCTTGAGGATATGAATTGATGAATAAAAATAAAAAGAGCATTACTATAGTGAAAATTTAAAAAAAAAAAAAAAAGGAATTTATATAACCAAAGAACTTCAAATCAACTGAACTGTTTTAAAGCAATTTTAAACTGGATTTATATTACTAAAACAGAGGTCGAAGATAATATACTTATTAAAATATTATAGCTTCAAATTTGATTTCAGATATACATTTTTTTTCAAAAAAAAAAATAATATAAAATAGAAGTTTGAATTTATTATAATTAGCAAATCATATGGGACTGTTAGCATTAGGTACTCCTTTGAATTGGGAAGATAGTATTCCTTTTATAGAAAAAGTCAAAACAAACGGGATCACTCAACTATTAAACATTCTTGGAAAAGCCGATCAAATCAAAGATAAACCGTACCTTTGGGGAGATGAACTGGAATATTTGCTGATCGATGCAAAAAATAACAAAATTTCTGTTGACAATGACGATATATTGACTATATTGAACACAGAATTCGAAAAGGAATGTAAAGATAACGATTTAGTTTATCATCCTGAATACGGTAGATACATGATCGAAGCTACTCCTTACTTTCCATACAACACAACCAGTGATTTGAAATCTTACTTAGAACCTGAGCTTAACATGGTAAAAAGAAAGAAATTCTTGGATGATAAACTACTAAAAAAAAGAGGACTGTGTCTTCTTGAAATGCCTAACTATCCTAGATTAGGGAGTAAGAATTTTTTATTTGATTACGACTATAATGGTAATGATTTTGTAAACGAGCAAAATAAGAACATCTTTTCTCAAAGTTTGTTTTTACCTGATGAAATCACCAATAGACATCCAAGATTTCCTACTTTGACTGCTAATATCAGAAAAAGAAGAAATAGAAAAGTCAATCTACAAATTCCAATGTACAAAGACGAATTTACCCCTAAGTTTGATGACACTGTATATGATAGAAAATGGTTTGACATGGATGTAGAGTTTGTGAAAGATGATGCTGAAGCAATTGAAAAGCACTTCAATGCTAAATCTGAAAACCCCTTAAAAACTTACAAATTAGAAGAACAACATATTTATATTGATGCGATGGGATTTGGTATGGGTGCTTGCTGTTTACAAACCACTTATCAAGCTCCTGATATGGATAGCGCAAGATACTTATACGACTCGTTGGCCAATTTCACTTCTATCTTGCTTGCTTTATCTGCTGGCTCTCCTTTCTGGAAAGGGTATGTCAGTGATTGGGATACTAGATGGGAAGTTGTTTCTGCTTCTGTAGACTCCAGACTTTCTTATGAAGAAAACAACCATACTCACGATAATTCTAAGGGTTACAATGTTAGCTGTGATGATAAAGGCACGTTGGTAGACATTCCCTTGAAGAAAGTAGCTAAGTCTAGATACTCTAAAATTGACTTGTTTTTGGGTTCTAGCAGAACTTCTAAGGATTTGTCTGAAGTTAATGATGTTGAAGTTGTTATAAATGAAAAGGTATTTGATAGAGTCAATAAAGCATTGAATGGAGATGAAAACTTGGCAAAACACTTTGCTCATCTGTTCATCAGAGATCCAATTGTCATTTTTGAAGAAAATGTTGATGAAGTTGATGGTGAAATGGACCATTTCGAAAATATCAACTCCACAAACTGGCAAAGTTTGAGATTTAAAGTTCCACACAAGATATCTTCAGGTAGTGAGCCTGAACCTGGTTTCAGAGTTGAATTCAGACCTTTGGAAATTCAACTGTCTGACTTTGAAAATGCCGCATTTGCATTTATTTTGAATTTAATTGTTCAATTCATTTTAAATCCTGATAATAACATTAACTTTTACATACCTATGAGTAAAGTATGGGCAAACTTTGATATTGCTAGTGAAAGAAACTCCCTGTTAAAAAACAAATTTGAATGGATTACTAAATTAAAGGCCTTTAATGATTCAACTCATATAGCCAGCGAAACCACTCCAATGACTGCAGATCAAATCATGCATAACCCGGAAAGTGGTATCATTTCATGCATTGTAAATGCCCAACTAAAAACCTTAAACTTTATAAAGAAGTCAGAAACTTGGGAGGACCTAAAATCCTATGACGATGAGTCTAAAACCAGAGCATACTATTACATCAAATTGCTTTCTGATAGATCTAAAGGAATACTTCCAACTGATGCTTCATGGCAAAGAGAGTATGTCATGTCTCACCCTTCTTATAAAAAAGATAGTAGAGTTACCGAGGAAATTAACTTTGACTTAATCAACTTGGTCAAAAACATCCACTGCTACTCACCAAAGACAAAGGATGAAGAAAACTGGTTATACAAGTTGTTTGGTGAGGAATTAGGTCAATACTTAGTGAACCACAAACTTTGATAGATTCAAGTATAAATTTTTATGATGTGTATTATTAAATCTTTTTTTTTTTTTTCAAAAGAAAAGAAAAAGAATTATGTGAAAACTATGTTTTTATTATTATTTACAGTTTTTTTTTTATATATACAAAGAAAATGACTTAATATCTAAAAATTTATATTGCTTACATCACTAGGATTAATTGTGTTGTACCCTTTAAAGCTAACATCAAGAGTACACTTGCCTTGTGTTAGTTTTCTCAAAGCTGGCATGTATCCAGTCATTTTTCTTATTGGAGCTTTGAAGCAAATAGTTTTTGTTACTTGCGATCTGTCTTGTGAATTTATATCTTTTAATAAATCAATGACCACTTCAGGATCACCAACTTGTGATTTTGGTACGTATAATAGTGAGTTAAAGTTTTCAATTGCTTTAGTGGTGTCCAACTTGGCCTTTTCAGAATTAAAATCAGTAGTCTCGGATTCATTTCCTATGCTTTCTATAATGGCTTGTCTTTTAGTAGTTAGATCGTGAGAGACTGATGAAATGTATTTTTCTTCTGTTGATAAACTAGCATCAACAAACGGTTCTTGAAGTTCAAAGTCACTCTTGCTATAAGTTTTTTTCAGATGTTCACTAAACACTGTTCTCATTGAATTAATCATTTTACTGGCATCGTTAAAATCAGTGGCAATTTCAAAATTTTCCTCACTTAGCACAAAAACAAAAGATCTTAATGGTAAATTATGGTTAAAACCACCTTTAGTGCAAATACCTAAGCAGGATGCTCGTAAACATGTTATGAATTTTTCAGAACTCATTTGGTTGAATTCATTCCAGTTAGTGATTAGATTTTGAGGTACTACAACGTAGTTGTTATCATTATCATTAACAGTATTAAATACCACATATCCATTAGCTTTGTAATTTTCAATTTCTTCTAGTATTTCCTCGGACTCATTGGAAACAAAACTATCAAACCTATAATCAAATTTGCATTTGTCAAAGACTTCTAAAACAATATCTGTGGGATTTTCTAATTCGCTATCAAATTTTGCCCAGCTGCTATTTTGTGAGTTAGTTTTTAACTTTTCCATAAATGAGACACTGATATCACCAACTGCTAAATCATTTCCAAATCCATATCCAGGATCTTCACCTCCTGTTGAATCTAACAATCTTTTGACAACAATTTCTAAATGCAATTCACCTAAACCTTCTAAGACAATTTGATTTAACAATTCGTCATATTGAAAGTCTATAGATGGATCAATTCTTCTGATTTCCAATAATGCCGTGATCAAAGAATGAAATTTATTTGGTTTCAAAACTTGAATGGATAATTTATAAGGATGGGAAATTGAACTGACAGGGGTAATTTTCAATGTTGACAAGTTTTCATATGATTTTGAGTCTTTTGTTGGTAGACTCTTTAAAATTCCAGAAATACCGTTTGTACCAGAAATAATGGTATCACCAGTGGATAAAGCTCCTATACTAGAAGTCTTCAAGTCTTCAAAGTCAGTTTCTAAAGAAATTTGTGTCTGGTCAATAAATGCCTTTTCAGCAACGCACCCAATATCACCAACATTCAACTTCTTTGTTTTAATAGGTAGATTACCTTGCATCAAGTATAATTGTTTGATTGGGTACCCACTAGCTACATTCTTTAGCTTGATGCTGTTTTTAGAGTCAGAAGAGTTTTGAAGCAATTGTGTGTATTTACTGGAGTTAAATACTTTAGAATTATTGGTAAAAGAACCTGAATAAACTCTGAAATAAACCAAATTACCAAGAATTGGGTATTTAACAATTTTAAAGACTTGAGCCATAGAAATTTTATCAGTCTTTAAAACATCTAGGTTATCGTTTTTTGGGTTATATGTCAACTGTACTTTTTTACCTTGATATTCAACTTCAGGAACCTTAACAGAATCTATTGGTGAAGGTAAGTATTCTAAGATAGAATCGATAAGGTTGTGTACACCTATATTTTGGAAACTTGAACCACAAACAACAGGAATAACTTCTTTTTGAATTGTTAACTTTCTAATACTTTCATTCAATACCTTTGCTGTTAGTTTTGGATCTCTAACGTAATCTTCAATTTCAGATTCTAAGATATAATCCAACAACGAGGAATCAAATGATGTCAATGTCTCTACCAAGGAATTCCTAGCCAACTCTAATTTCTTTTTTAAGTTAGGATTTAATTGTTCGTATGTATAGACCTTTAAATAATTTGGATCCGCAGGTTTGTATATAGTTGCGCATCCATTAATTACATCCAAAACACCAACAAACTTATCATTACTCTCCAAATTGTTCACGTCATTTTCTGTTAAGATGTACGAATTGTATTTATCTTCGTCAGTGTCTTTGCTCAAGCCTACAGTGTCCAAACTAAAAATAGGATATGTTAGAACTAAAGGCTTAGATTCCAACTTCAACATTATATCTTTCAAACATTTATTAAAGTTTGTACCCATAGAGTCCATTTTGTTGATGTAACAAACTTTTGGTAATGAGTGAGCTTGTTTGAAAACAGTTAATGTTTGGGCTTCTACACCCATACTACTATCCAAAATCAAAACAGCTCCGTCTAATACTTTCAAAGACTTCACAACTTCATAAGAAAAATCAATATGGCCTGGTGTGTCTATAACATTGATCAATTTGTTTTTGGTAAAGATACTAATACAAGCTGATTGAATAGTGATACCTCTTGCTCTTTCTTCTTTCAAAAAATCAGTGGTTGTATCACCTGCATCAACATTCCCTATACTTTTTTTGTTGTTTGTGTAATACAACAGTCTTTCCGTTGTAGTTGTTTTACCTGCATCAATGTGTGCAATTATACCAATATTTCTTTTATCTTTTAATGGAATTGTAATTTCGGAACATGTAATTGAACTCGTATGAAAGCATTTTAAAAAAGTTTTAGGCTTAAATTGCGCTTTAATAGTTGCTTGAATCTTGAAATTCAAAACCCTCATTACTTTGGTTCCAGAGAGTATTGTATTTGGATGGAGTTCAAAGTTGATGCTTTAATTTTGAAAAAGATTGCTTTTCCGTGATGATTTAAGAAAAGAAAAATTAATGCATAAGCCGAAATTCAACATTGAAAATATAAAGTTAAATATTTGAAAAAAAATATTAAAAAAATGCAAAAATAGTAATTTATAAAAAAAAAAGAAAAAGTGTAATCCTTCTTCCTATGAACGTAATGAATTCGATATATACAGAATAGATTTTTGATTCAAAGATTTCCAGAAAACGGGAGTTTTTGTTTTGTTTGCTAAGAGTAAATGAATAAATAAAATTTTGTTTAAAAAATTTAATTTAAAACGCTTAATCTTGGTTTAAGGTAGCTAAGAAAGCAGCAGAGGCAGCCTTACCAGACTTGTCTTGCTTCTTGGAAGCAACCTTTTCAGCAGAGTAAACCTTGGCGTATGGGTTTAATCTTAATAAGACTTGCTTGTTCTTTAATGGGTTCTTCTTTAAGACGTGAGATCTCTTTTGGGTTGGTTGACCAGCTTCTCTGACAACGGATTGGATTTCAGCGGAGTTGATAACTCTTTGGATGTCAGTGGTGGAGACAATGTTGGATGGTAAAGAGTAACCAGACTTGGAAGAAGCAACGGATTCGGAACCGTAAATGGAGTCTAACTTAGCGAAAGCAGATTCGGTCCAGATAACGAATCTACCTAAGTGAGCACCTGGAGCTAATTGTAATAAACCTAAAGATTCAACGTTAGCGGTTTCAACACCTGGGATGTTTCTGAAAGCCTTAACTAAACCGTTGTCTTGGGCGTAGACGACTAATGGACCCTTTCTTTGGGTGAATCTTCTACCTCTGTATTTACCCTTACCGGCTCTCATCTTCTTGGACTTGATGACCTTGACAACATCGGCGTGAGCACCAACGGCCTTTAAGACGGCAACAGCGTCCTTGGTCTTAGTAACGTTTTCTAATTCAGAAGAAACAACTAATGGAACTTCTGGAATCTTTTCGATCTTGTGACCTCTAGCTAAAACCAAAGAAGAAACGGAAGTAGCAGCAATAGCGGAAACAGTAGCAAATCTCTTTTCGTTGTGGTTAACCTTGACGTTCCACTTTCTCCAGACCTTGGTTGGAGCGAACATTCTACCACCTCTACACATGTTACCGAAAGCGGCTTGACCAGATCTGTGAGTACCGGAACCACCAACTCTTGGAATTCTGGCAATAGCTCTACCAGTACCCCAGGAAATAGCGGAGGTTTGTTCACCAGCGTTGGAGGCAACAGCGTAAGCTTGTCTCTTGTTCTTGTTAACTCTGGTGAAAACAGATTGAACGATATCAGTTCTGATTGGAGCAGAGAAAACGGCTGGTAATTGGACAGCAGAAGAGGTGGAGGCACCTTCTAAAGATTGGACAGTAACTTGTGGTCTAGACATTATAAATTGTATTACTATTGGGTGGTTTTTACAGTGTTTTTGTATCAAATGAGAATATATTTGCAGACTAATACAAGTTACTGTATTGAATATTAGTGAAGATTTTAAAATTCACACATTTTTTTTTCCCAACAGATTGGGTGGAAAAAAAACTACCAAGAAGGTATCACGGCAAAAAAAAAAGAAATTTTTCAGTAATAGAATTTCCTTGTTTGGAAGGTAGTAGTAACTTTTTTTTTAAGTCAAAAAAAAAAAAAAAAAAACTGTGAAAACAGAAATAGACTGAAAAAATTGGACTTCTTAGAACGGAATTTTTATAAGATTTTGCTGTCTAAATTCAGTAAAGAAAATCAAATCGTTTGTGACAATTAAATCCGAAGAAAAAAAGTTGAATTACACGTGACACAACCTTGATCATTCAATACATAGATTTCTCAATATATGATTAGGGACTATACGTGTTTTTTCTGTTTCCTTACATACATTTTTTTTTTTTTTTGATAAAGGTGTTATCGTAATTTTAAATTTAAACAAATTGTTTACAAGGTAGAAATTAGTAACAACCGATAAAAGAACTCACATTTGGTTTAAGAAATTACTTATAAATGCAAAGAAATAATAGACAACAAGAAGCTTTATCGAACACTTTGTTCAATTTGAAGTTTACTCAGAAGCAACTAACCAAACAAGCCAACAAGTCTTTGAAAGAATCAGGCACCAATGAAAAAAAACTTGGTAAACTATTAGGTGAAGGCAACAGTGATGACAATGAAGAGCTTATAAAAATACTTGCCAGCAACGTCATTAGAAAGAAGAACGAATATCTTAACTTGATCAAATTAACCAATAAATTGGATATAATTATTTCAAAATTGAATACTTCAATGATCATGCAACAAGTCAATGGTCAATTTATGCAAATTACACACAACTTAGATATAGCTTTGAAGAACATGAACTTAGAAAATATTACTATGGTCATGGATAAGTTTGATGAACAGGTAAAGGAAATAGATTTAAATACTGAGACTTTAACAAGTGTAACAGATAGTAATAGTGTTGATCCATTAAAGTTTGAGGATAAAGATAAAGTTAATGAATTGATCAATAAAGTCAAAGATAACAATAATTTGAAATATCCAAAGGTCTCAGCAGTTGAAGATTCATTAGTTAGCGAAAAAGAAGACGTTGGTGTTGATGCTGATGTTGAAGACAAGCTAGCACAAAGATTAAAAGCTCTTAGAGGATAAAAAAAATCAAATAATAGAGCATATGGTTTTAATTAAATCGAGATTTGGTTAAGTTTCCAACTGATATGATAAAGTTGAAGAATTTTTTTTTTTTTTATATGGTTTTACATATAGTTATATAAATCAATTTGTCTGTTTTTACATACCCATACCTTGTCCTCTAATACCTTGAATATTACCACCTTCATCTCCTTGTTGCTTATTGGTAATTGTTTCATCAATGGACAATATCAAGTTACAAGCTTCAGTAGCACTTTGCAAACTGTTTATTTTGTTAGACATCGGCTCCCATATGAATGATTCAAAGTTATTTGCAATGTTTTCAATTTGGAAGTTAATACCGACAAATGCATTTTCTTTACCTTGGTTGACACTGTGAGACATTCTCAATTTATTTAAAAGTTCGACACTGTCTAAACCTGCATTTTCACAAAGCTGTCTAGGAATAATTTCAAGAGCCTTAGCAAATGCATTGATCATTAGTTGTTGCTTTCCTTTAATTGTCTTGGCATAATCTCTCAATCTCTTAGAGATAGCCATTTCAATGGCACCACCACCAATAACTATGCTATTCAATTGCAAACTTCTTTTGACAATCATCAAAGCATCATTCAAAGATCTTGCAACTTCTTCTATAACTTGATTAGCACCACCCCTTAATACAAGAGTACATGTTTTGGTGTTTGAGCATTCTGTGAATAAATTATATCTTTCATTACCAATCTGTTTTTCTTCAAAGATACCACATGTACCCAAGTGCTCTGGCTTCAAGTCACTGACACTTGTTTGAATAGAACCACCAACGGCTTTGATAACTCTATTCAAATCCTCCGGATCGACTCTACCAGAGCAGAAAATACCATTGTCGGCAAAGTATTGAGTAGCAAGATCACCAATAGGTAGTTTGGATAGAATGATATTGGCACCAGTGTTTTTGATTAATTCCAATTTATCATGGATCAATTTCCATTCAGCATCAACTATTTTTTGATATTCTTCAACTTTCTCAATTCTTACTTCAGCATTATCTCTTTCAGCCTTTAGTTCCAATTCCAAATTCAAAGATAATATTTTAGGATTGGTGAAATACTTAGGTTGTTGCTCAAAACCAGCATATGAGAAGGTCTTGGCAAATGCAACACCTTTGACAAATAGGGAATCTTCCATAGAACCACCTGATACCTTCTTTATACCAACGTTATTTAAGTCTAAGTGTTGTCTATCTAAAGTTAAAATGGCATCTACACACATATTTACAAAAAACTTAGAGTTGCTGTTGATCAATTTAGAAGACATGGCAGTCTTAGCACATTTTTCCAATAGATCTCTTAAGGCTTCCTCGTTTTCATTAGATGTATCAATTTTTACACTCAAGTCTGATTTTATCAATTCAATAGCCTTTTTCAAAGCCATGTTGTAACTTTTCATGATCAAATTACTGTTGATCCCTTCTTCCAAAAACTGCTTACTTTCTTTCATAAGTTCACATGCTAGTAGTGTAACTGTAGTTGTACCATCACCAATTTCCATATCTTGAGACTTAGAGATATCAACTAGAATTTGACAAGCAGGATGAACAATATCCAAGCTCTTCAAAATAGTAGCACCATCGTTTGTAATAATGGTCTTATTAGTTTGGTCTGACAATAATATATCAGAGCCTAAAGGACCTAATGTTGGTTTTAAAATATCTTGGATGGATAAACAGGCATTAATGTTAGAAATGATTTGTGCCTTACCTTGTGATTTGTCTGTTCCTTCTTTCAAAACAACAATTGTTGGTGATCCGTTATTAAAGTTCATATTTTGTTGACTATGGGCTTTAGATGTATGGTTTATTTACCTATAGGTTTAGTTTTTTAATTGTGTGAAGATTGCAGTCGATGAAGTGGCGAAATACAAGTTGGCATTTTTTTGCCTTTTGGCGTGAAAGGATCCATTTCCCGCTATAATACAAAAATTTTTTATGCCTTTGATATTTTAAGAAAAATACATTTTGCACGTGACTTAGTTCTT
Organism: Hanseniaspora uvarum; assembly: GCA_037102615.1. Taxonomy (NCBI): domain Eukaryota; kingdom Fungi; phylum Ascomycota; class Saccharomycetes; order Saccharomycodales; family Saccharomycodaceae; genus Hanseniaspora; species Hanseniaspora uvarum. The sequence goes on along the minus strand of BTGA01000002.1, from coordinate 349,190 downwards.
TAAATCGCGTGCATTCAACAAAAAAATAAGAAAACAGGAATAATTGAATAATCTACAAGTAAATAGTAAGCTAGTAAAGTGATTAAACCAAAAGGAAAGAAGAAGAAGTGTACTGTATTTTCTTACGAAAACTTTGGGAACATAAAATAAACAAAAAAAAAAATGAGCTCAAAAATGAAAAAAGTCTTTGCATTGACAAAAGCCTTGGAAGAGCAAATAAAATTTGAAATTGGGTATTCTAGTAGTCAGAAAATAATTCAAAATCCATTTAGGATTTTAGATAACCGCAGCTTTGACAAGGAAAATAGTAAATATTTGATACTTTACAAGAATTTTGTAGACCAGAGCTTAAATAAGCAATACGAAATGTTTGTTAAAACTGATTTATCTGCTCTCCTCAAGTATGATTATTCCATAGACAACGAAAAAATTGAAGAAAAACTTGAAAATTTAATTACTGGTAATAAGTTTTCTTCAAGAGAATATGAAATGCCTGATGGTGGTGATAAAACATCGTCATTTAACATATCCAAAGGAAGCAAAAACATTTCAGAAGAATACGTGAAACTCCATCCTGATGATTTCTTAGATGTAACAGTAGAACACTATGATACATTTTACACAAAATTGATCAAGACAGATGTAGTTATTCGCAGTAAGATTGACATACAAAAGTGTTTGTATATAGAAACAATGATAGATTTTGAAGAGAAGTCCTTGTACATAGAAAGAATTATGCCTTTCATGGACAAAAATGCTGTAAATGATAACAATCTAATTGTAGTTCCAAAACCATTATTGAAAAATGAAACAAAAACACAAACAGCATTGATAAAAGGGCCTCCTTTTGCTTATATGGATCCTACAATTCAAGAAAATTTATACGATTTGTTTAAAAACTGGGGGATTATGGAAAACAAACAGTTTATTATAGACATTTTTAAGTCGGCAGAATTAAAAGAACAAGATCTGTATTTGGATTGGCTGTTTAGGTTAAAAGACCACCTGTCTACTTCTTCTAAGTAAAGAAATTGCTTGTTACAATTAATAAAGATAAAATTTTTTTTTTTGATTATGTATAGTTGCGGAAAACTATACTAATAAGCTATTTACTATTCGAATATATAATTTTTTATTATTTCATTTATAAGTCATGGAGCTTTATACTTTTTAAAAACAAACACTAACCTTTTATGGGTTTATTTATTTGTTTGATTTATATTCTCCATGATTTTACTATCCCGTCATTGTATCCCTCCAAAAGATAGCCAGATTTGAAACGAATAGAAGTCACATTGCTACTAAAAGTATCTTCATTTTTTTCATCCCATTTTACAAAAGTTTGCTTGATTCTGTCATATAAATGCACTGTTCCGTCAAAGCTGTTATTGGCAACAATGTAGTTTCTGTTCATCTCAAAGTTGATTTTAGATCCACTGCATACTTCGTCTCCCACTTTCAATAAGTTCAGGATTTTTCCCATTCTCAAATCCCAAATGATCACTTCGCCATTATAATTGGAAGCTATTATTTGATGACTATCAAACTTCATATCACAAATAGAAGAAAAGTTATTTTGTGACGATGCGCTGGAGTTCAGCTGTCTCATAACATTCTTGGACCGAATATCCCACAATCTCACAATACCATCAGATGTTCCTGTTGCAAGAGCAGCATCAAAAACTTGAATCTTGGATACATAAAATGGAGGTTGACTATAATAAGAGTTTTTGCTAGATGCAAACTCAGCATCATTTCCTATACTTGATTCCAATCCAGAAGAAATATAAGGTGAGTAGATAGTATCTATATCGTGATCAGCATTTGTGCTCGGTCCGTTCATTATTGCATTGAAATCAAAAACACTACCACTCCTACTGATAATGCTATCACTTCTTGATCTGAATCCAGTACTTGTGCTCATCCAGCTAGTGGCACTAGGAGTCATAGAACCAGAAAATATCCTTGAAGAGTTGGAAATCGGTCCTTGAACAATCATATTTAAATCTATAACATTGACACAGCACTCCTTATTCAAGTCCCATTGTCTCACAGTCCTATCTTGAGCTCCTGAAACCAAAACATCACCTTCATAATCTATACATGTAACTTCGTTCGTATGAGAATCCAAAGTGGCTATAGGTGCAAAGTTATTTGCAGCTTCTTCTTCAACATTGTTATATTTGCTGTATATGTAGACTTTTGCATCATTAGAACCTGCAAATAATGTATTATCATGGTACTTGAAGCAATTTATTGTAGCTTGGGAACCACTAAAATGAGTTATGTCCTCATTCCCAATTTGAGTTGCTAAATCTTCAGAATTCTCATTTCCATCGCTATCATGTTCTTTTGATTTAGTATTCATTATATCCACAGCACCATTTATATCACACATACCTATGGAATGTGGGCTTTCTTTAGATAAAAAAAACATGCTTCCAAATGGTATGTCAAAATCTATTGATTTCAAACTAAGACCAGGCAGTTGATATTCATTAATGAGGCTGAGTGGTTTATAATAATTTTGGAGAACCGGAGTTATATTTCTGCTAGGACGCTTGATTCTGGTTTCTGATTTCAAAGGTCTTCTCTTGTTTTTGGGCAGTGGTTGTGACACAAACTTTATTGAAGTTTCTTTTACATTTTCTTTTTCCTCAGCAATTGCCTGGAGGTTCGATAGTCGTTCACTCTTAGCTTTCAAGCTTTCTTTCGTTTTCTTGATATTGATTTCTTCCTTTTCAATTGATGCTATAATTTGCAACGACTCTTTTCTATCATGATTCAGTTCAATTATCTTTCTGTCTATATCTTCTATATGTGATATCTGTAATTCTTTTTGGACCAGTAAAAGTGTTAGTTGAACTTCAGTACCGTCTGCTGTAGATTTATTTATTTTTCCTAAAACTGACTTAAAGGTGTCATATAGAGAGGTTGTTGATTTTGAAACACAATTGGAGTTCAAAGTTTTTATATCTATCTCAGCATCCAAAATTTGGTCTTCTAGTTTACCCATTCTTTGCCGAAATCTAAAGCTAACTATTGATCAGTCTAAAATACTTTGTTAACCTTTAAAAAAAAACTTGTTCGTAGTTCTGGTATAACAGTCAACTTTTAATCTCAAATAAGTCAAATCAGGAAGGAGTTAGATAGATTGGTCTGGCAAAACTATTTATCTTTAATCAATAGGTTGGCGACACTTATCAGATAACATATTAGATTGAAATTTTAAAATTTTCAATTATAAAAAAAAAAAAAAAAATAGATATATATGTTCAAAATTTTTTGCTTACACAAACGGGAATAGCCAGCTACTAGAAATCGACACGCGAAACTCATCATTCAATATTTACACAGGCATAAGAAACCAGATCAAATAAGCTAATAAGCATTTGTTTTGTTGATAATGATAATGCAAAGATTAAAAGCTTTTTTTTTAACCCTTTATAGTGGTTATTGGTCTTATGTTTTATTTTATTTTAGCTCTGAAAGCTGTGTTCTGTTTGTAATAAATCCAGATTGCAATTAACCGGAGAGTGAAAATTATTTTTGGTAGCGATTTTTTCTTCAGCCACACGTGTGTAGACACTTAAAATAAAGTGAAATTTAACTCCGATAAGATGTTTTTAAAAGTAATCACAAAAAAAAAAATGTAACAAAAAAATAGCTGAAACTTTTTTTTTTTGCTTGTTGCTTATGAAAACTTGCTAACTACAATAAACCATCATTTTTTTAAAAGAGAAAAAAAAAATCAATTTATTACTTTTTTTTCACTCTAAACTTTTACTCAGTAAGCTAATATTTTTTTTTCCCTACTTAAATGTAGAATCATCAAATTCATTAATTTTAATAATAACAATTCACTTGAAATAAACCACGGAGCAGAATTTATAATACTAGCGAAGAAGTCTAATATCCACAAAAGAAAGAAATAATAATGTCTGACGTTGAACAAGTTGAAATTGAAGAAGTCGTTGCCCAACAACCAGTTGCCGACTTCGAAGAAGCCTTAAAGGTCGTTTTAAGAAACGCTTTAATCCACGATGGTTTATCCAGAGGTTTAAAGGAATCTGTCAAGACTTTAGCTAAGAACGAAGCTGAATTAGTTATCTTAGTTGAATCTGTCACTGAAGATTCTATCAAGAACTTAATCAAGGGTTTAGCCAAGGGTGGTGAAGAACCAATCCCAATTGTCTACGTTTCTGACGCTAAGCAATTAGGTGAATGGGCCGGTTTAAGTAAGGTCGACAGAGAAGGTAACGCCAGAAAGGTCGTTGGTGCCTCTGTTGTTGTTATCAAGAACTTCGGTGTTGATACCCCATCTGTTGATGTTGTCTTATCCAAGGCTGCTTAATAAATATATTTTATTTAAACGTATATAACTTTCATTTAAAAAATAATTATTAACATCTTAACAAATTAAAAAAATTTTTAAAAAAGTTACATTAATTAAAGCAAGGGAAGTATGCCTTTAAAAGTATAACTTTGTTTGCTTTTCTTTTTTATATTGACTCTGGGTTGATTTAGACATTGTTGATTTTGTTGAAACTTTGTCTGTGACTTGCGCTTGTATGTCGCTTTCAAGTGGCTTAATACGCTTCGGTGGTTTCTTGGCGTTATCATATTCAGCTATTAACTGTTTGATTTGATCTATACTGATGTTTTCTTCAACTTCAATGTCTTTAGTGGGGATAGTAACTTCTATTGATATTCTTTCTTTGTTCAAATCTGCTGGATCGTCATAACCAACAAGGGCTTGGATAAACAATGTTCCATTCGAATCTCCTTGTATCAGTACTTTGTCACTAATCTTGAGAATTGGTATTATTCTCAAAAGCTTTTTGAAGTCAAGTAAAATCATTGCCTCATTTTCAGTTTCTCCATCTGTATTAAACTTCAACAGTTCAATGTTATCCGTATTAGCAACATACCCATTATCTTTGTTTTGTTTTCTCTTCTTTGGTTTTACAAAGTTCTTTCCGTTTATATCATTCAAAATAGATATCTTGACATTTCCAATTTCATCGTTTTTATTAAAAAAGATTATGTTTGGAATTCTCAGCGACTGATCACTACTTTTTCCACCAGTAAAAAACTCCCTATGCTTAAATTTAGGTTTTAAAACAATCTGTTTGAACCATAAATATACATTCTTCATGTGGCTTTGAAATGGCTTTAGATTGTTCAATGTCGTCAGCAACGTCTTACTTTTGATGATACAGTCAAATTGTATATTATTTGAATCTGCTGATCCTATGTTTAAAGATTTGTTGGCAGGTCTGATAAAGGTTTTAATAGAAATCAATTCTTTTATGAACTCATCTTGAAGAATCAAATTGAAATTATTAAGTGTGTTGTCTATATTGTTGCCTACATGATTTTCCAGATCAACAGCTTCATTGTTGTCTACCCCTTCTTCTGAATCAGACAAGGCTGTAATATCCGCATTGTTACGACTTGCATTGTAGATTTGCTCTGAATAATGAATAAACAATTCTGCAGAATCACTTATGGATGCATTGTTATTGATAGTACTGCCGGAATGAAAATCACTGATATTTTGAAGTGAGTAAAGTAAGGTACTATAATTAATATAAATACTGGTGAAATCGTTGCCAGTATTATCCACTTTTTTAGTGGAATTGTATTTAAAACTATTAAAAACTGTATCACTTACAAAAATATCAACCTTGATTGAGTCATAAACGTTATTGAAAATAAAGGATATTCCGTTTTTGTCCATGTGAATATTACCAACACACTTATCACCAATGTTATTGGGAAGGATATATGATATACTGTTGATAGCTTGAACGAATTCCAGCAGCCTATTTCCGTCAGAAATAGAAACAGAACCCGATGATGATAAACTGCATTCAAATAAAATGCTCATTGATAATTAAAGAATCTTTTTGATCAATGGCAGAGTATATATTACAATGAAAATGTGCCTGGGATGGTGTCATCGCAGCTGACGCGTTCAAGATATACGAAAATTAAGGCGTTGGCAAGGCATTTTTTTAAAACTTTTTTTTTATTTTTTTGGCTCTCAATATAAGTTGATTAAACTCCCAGTGATGTGCTGTCCAAAAGTAAGTTTATAACATTATCAAGACAAAGTATTGGCATAATACTGTGTTAAGCAATAGAATGCCTTTTTTTCCCCCAATAAACTGATAGAGCTTTTTGTTGGCTTATCAATTTATTATCTAACTATACTTGTTCATCGGAGATAACTAACCACCTGCACACTAGCCATATCATACGTGGCTGCTTTTTTTTTGGGATCCCCAATAATTGTTTAAAAAAAACGCTAACTCACCATACTATAAATCATTTTAGGGGGGAAAAAAGATGATACCTAAAAGATTTTGGTGGTTGAACAGCTGCTGGCACCAGCCCCTTGGGGTTTCCGAAAAAAAAAAAAGAACAGACGCCATTTAGTGCTGTACTCTATATTTAGAACAAGTTAAGCACAAGAGTAATATTGATTATATTACGAGCGAAAAAAAAAAGAAAGACGAAATGTAGAAAATTGAAATTTAAATAATTAAACTCGATTTGATATTACCCTTATTTCTTTTTAAAACGATTAAATCTGTTAGATTGATTTGATTGAAGATCATTAGTTGAAGACCAAAACAAAAAGTTGTCTTCTTTTTTTCTTTTATCACCCAAAACTACATTCCTTATTGATTTGTTGTCTATTTAAATATTGTAGGATCATTAATATCGAAAACCAAAAAAAAAAAAAAAAGAAAACGAAACGAATAACCTCATATTAATACAGTTTTTTTTGCTAATGAAAAGAAACAGTATTTTCAAAAACATACTTGTTTTACTTAGTGTTCTAAGTTTACACAGCTTTTTTGTATCCGCCATCAACAATGACATTAATTACGATAATAAAGATGATCTTCCTATCATCAGATTCAAGCAACCAAATAAAAGAGACATAATCCAATCCGGAGACGTTACTAGAAACCGTTATAACCCTTCTAAGCGAAGTGTTGCTGACAGTCATTATGAATACTCAGGTAATAATGCCTTGGATGTTTCAAGTTCTAATCTATTCAAAAGGGATATTTTAGGTATTTCAACCAGTTCCAGTTCAAGTTCAGCAACCAATAAATCAGGTGGCTCAAAACACATCAAAACCACCAGTTTGTTAACATGTATGGATAACTCTCAATTTTCTTCAACATTCTTTGATGTTGCTTATTATCCAAAAAACAAGTCTGTTGTCTTCAATATCGAAGCTACAACCACTATTTCTTCTAAGATTATGATTGAATTCCAAGTCATTACCTATGGTTTGATAGTTATTACAAAGACTTTGAATCTGTGCTCCTTGAATGAAAAATCATTGTGTCCAATGAATGCTGGTAGAATTGATGTTTCATCCACATATACTATTACATCAGATTTGGTAAACGAAATTCCTGGTGTTGCATACACAGTTCCAAATATTGATGCCATGGTCAAGGTTTTAGCATACACAATCTCAGATAATGATGAAGTTGATTACAACTCTCCTGTTGCATGTGTCATTGCTCCTTTGAGTAACGGTAAGACCGTTGAGCAAACCTATGCTTCTTGGATTATTGCAGCAATTTCTGGAGTTGGTATTTTGACATCTGCTATATTCTCTATCAGAGGTACATCTGCTATCAATACTGGTAACACCGTTATGTCTACAACAGCTGCTCACATTGCTTCAAATTCCATTTCTTTATTTACCTACTTCCAAAATTTGAGTATTTTGGCTATGATGGCTGTTGTCAATTTGCCTCCGATTGCTGCTGCTTGGTGTCAAAACTTCCAATGGTCAATGGGTTTAATAAGAGTTCAATTTATGCAAGATTGGATTTCTTGGTACATCCAATCAACAGGTGGTATGGTTACCAACATTTTGAAGAATAAGTCTGTTTTATCCATTTATGTTCAAAAGAAATTAAAGAAAAGAGGTATTTCTTTGTCAAAGTCTTTTTCTGATAGTATTTTTGCTGATAAGTCTTTATACACAAACGATGAAAGAAACATCACTGCTGTTGCATCCAAGACTTTGATTTTGAGAGGTATGAATAGAGTTGGTTACCAAGCTGGTATTGAAATCACAAACCTTTTCTTGACTTCTATAGTCTTTTTGTTGTTTGTATTATTTGTCTTCTTAGTAGTTTTGACTTTATTCAAGTCTGCTATTGAAATCATGATTAAGGGACGAGCTTTGAAAGCCGAAAAGTTCAACAAATTTTTGGAATTTAGATTGCAATGGGGTACAATTATTAAGGGTACTTTATTCAGAATGATTGTCATTGCTTTCCCACAATTAATCCTGATGTGTATATGGGAATTCACTCAAAACAATTCTACTGCGGTGCTAATCGATGCCATAATCATATTCATTTTGACATTGGGCTTATTAGTCTATGCAACCATTAAGGTTGTTTTGAAGGGTCGTGAAGGTATTCAATTTTACCAAAATCCTGCCTACTTTTTGTTTGGTGATTTGAAGTTTTTGAATAAGTTTGGATTCCTTTACATTCAATTCAAAGCTAGTTGTTACTGGTGGTTGGTTCCTTTCTTATGCTACATCTTTTTGAAGTCACTATTTGTTGCTTGTTTGCAATCAAATGGTAAAGTTCAAAGTATAGTTGTTTGGGCCATTGAAAGTTTCTACTTCTTCAGTTTATGTTACTTCAAGCCTTACTTAGACAAGAGAACCAACGCTTTCAATATTTCTATCCACTTAGTTAACTGGCTTAACAGTTTGTTCTTTGTCTTCTTCTCTACAGTATTTGGCCAACCATTAGTTGTCAGTTCTGTTATGGCAGTTGTTTTATTTGTGATGAATGCTGTATTTGCTTTGTATCTACTGATCTTCATCTTTGTTACATGCTTCTTGGCTATTGCAAGAAAGAATCCAGATTTAAGATACAAACCATTGAAGGACGACAGAAATGCATTTTTCCATTTGCATAACAATAAGTTCGATGGTGTTCAAGAAAAGAATGCTCAAGATTACATGGAATTATCTGATTTAGGTAAGCAAGCCATGATGACTAACGAAACTGACAAAGAAAGAATGTTGAGACATGCTTCAATGTTTAATGATAACGAAGGTTACGAAAACAGTGTAAGCAATGTTGAGGAAGAGGAAACACAATTACATAATGGACTAAATACCAATAATCAGCAGTTCCATACCGGAAATGACTTTGGTCAGTACAACACATCAGAAATGCAATTAGAGAATCCATTTGGAAATAAGTACAGTAAAACCTCAAGCAGTGAATCTTTCAAGAATAGCTATGGTCAGAACAAAAATGGCAGTTATAAGCAAAATCCATTTGCAGAATAATTAATCGGAGCATTTAAGACTATATATATCATAGAAAATAAACTATATCGGTTGATAAACTCTATTTTATTTAATACTTTTGATTAAAAGCAGCTATTATGGAGAGAGCAAAAGTGTATTAAATTTTACAAAATTAGCTTTAAAGATTAATTAAAATGATAAGTTGAACAATTGTTAAATTCAAAAGAGTGAAGATATATAATGTTCTGATTGTTTCAAATATAAAAGATTTTGAGTGAAAAAAAAAAAATAAAAACTTTTAATAATTCCGTGTTTTTGCTTTTATTAATGATTAAATTTTGTTTTTGTTATGGAGACATATCAAAAAAAAATGAAGTACATCATGATTTAAACAATATTGGCCCATTGTTCAAACCAATATAGTTGCTCTAAGCAAACTCTTTCAAAAGCAATGTTTTCGTTACCCAAAAGTTCGTATAAGTTGTCAACAATCAGTTGATATTTGAAATTTAATTCTTTTAATTTGGATTCAATAACGTATCTTATACTCATTGGAACTTTTTCGTTGTTGAAATGCATCATAACAGGAATATTGCTGTTTATGTTATTGAAAGCTCCTAGTTGTAATTTGATAGGGTTAATGAAGTATAGACAATCAATTAAAGACTTTTCCAAGCCCATAGCCATCAAAACATTGTTACAACATTCATCCGCAGACAGCAAAGAAATGAATTCCTTTGGGAAGTTGTCTCTGATGTACTTCAAAAAGTTTCTGATGTCTTCAACATTAACGTTGTCTGCTTGGATATTTGGAATAATGACAGTGTATCCTTTCTTTATGTAAATTTCTTCTAAGGAACGGTATTCTTCGTATAAACAGCCCTTGTCTTGTAGCTTAGAGTTATCCTTTAAGATAACAATAACTTTGTTATTGGAAGATGGTGTTTCATCATCAACAGATAACGAAGAAATGTATGTGCTAATTTTTTGATTGATCAACACATGGTTACCCATGCTGAAAGTAGCAGGAGAGTTGGTGAATGCAATTGATGAGATTGAAGAGGAGCCTCTTCTTATATTTTCTTTGTTATTGATAGACATTTTATTTGGTTTTGTTGTTATTTTTTGTTTGGTTAAATATTATTGGTTTGATTATATCTTCTTCTATTATATATTAATATTTAGCAAAAAAATAAATCTTTCTAATCTTTAATGACTGTTTATATAAATCTAAGGGAAAGCATTCATTGATCAAGATTGCTATTTTTACACCCCCCCTCCTCATTTTATTAAAAATTTTTCCTATTTCCAGGCTGTGAAATCACGTAGATACTTAAAAAAAAAAAAAATCATCAATTCGTATAGCTTTTTCACCCACATTTGTTGATTTTGGGGTGGGAAAATGGAGGCATGGCTGCGTTAACGACCGATAGTTCCGGAGAGAGATAGCAGTTACAGCATTAAAAAAATATATACCCCGCCGCTTCAAAATATCTGCACCAGATAAAGAGAATTAACCTTATAGAAATATCAAATATTTTGGTGTTAAACACCCTCTTTTTGAACACGTTTTCGTGCCAGGTGCATTCAAGGGTCCTTTTATTCAGTAAGGTTAGAGAGTTTCAAAAATCTTAAATCATCATTTTGGCAAGGGGGTGTATATATAAATCCTGTTACCCTAAAACATTTCTGACGCGTTCATCATTACAATTTAGTTCGGTTTTAAAAAGTCTTTCACATGATCAGTCATCATCGGAGCTTTCATCAGCAAAGTTAAAAGCAAAACCAGAGTTTGCACCTTTTTGTGCTACTTCAATATGTTGGATTAACTTTGCCCACATTTCAGATTCCCTAACCTTTGCTTGTTGACCACTATTTTGTTGTTTTTCCAATTCTTGCAGCTTTTTCATTGAATCTTGTAGGTGTAGACCAAGTTTTGGATCACTATCAATCAGCAAAACAAAATACTCGTAAATAGGAATCTCATTTAATATTGAGTTAAATTCATCTTCAAGTACACCACAGTCTTCGTCATCTATGTCTTTCAGTAAACTGACACTTTTACCAGACTCAAAGAAATTGACAAATCTCCCAATAATGGCATCCATATTTTCAGTGGTTGCTTTATAAGCATTCAAGTTTTTTGAATGGAAGTCAGCCATTGATACAATCAAGTTTTTAAGATGAAATCCAGATATTTGTAGCTTTCTGTTTTTGAAAAAATTTAGTACTCTGTGCAGGTTTTCTTTTGGTACAAAGTTACCTGTCATGGCAACACTGGCTTCAATGTTTATAACGGAATGCCACCAATTGGAAGGAACGTAGATTGTTTCTCCTGGATAAGTGCATCCAATCAAGCAATACTGTTTTTCTGAGGTATTCTTTTCACAAAGTTTTAAGCAATCATTGAAAAACCCAGCATTGACCCATTCAGATAAACTTAATGGTGCTGTTACGTTTTCTTCTTCTGAATCAGCAATTACACCTGGTGGAGACACATCTGGAGGTAACATTATCCAAAGTTTCAACCCAGATAAAAGTTGATTCCAAGCCGATGTGGAATTAGGGTCTTTATGAAATGTTGAACCAGTATTTCCCGGACCAGCAATAATCCAAAGATGATCCGGTCTGGTTTCTTCAAATAAATTGAAAAAGTCAAGTTCGGAATAATTAGGCTTGACAAAATATTCTTTCAATTTAGATAGCAAGTCTTTGTTACAGTCAAACAAGTACAAAGGTGATTCGTCCTTATTAGCATGGTAGTACTTAAAGTATTCTTTCAAAGACCACTCAACAACTTCTTGTCTGAATTTACTTTCTGGAGTAAAAGTCTCCAGTAAGTCTTCAATTTTATTTATTCGTTTTGGTTTACAAGCTAATGTATTTTGGAGTATAAATGGCTTGTTGTGAAATTTAGTTGCAAAGTTGTTTTCTTTGTAAAATTCATCTTCCACAAATCTATCTATGCTGAAAAGCAGATTTCCATTATTGCAATTCTCAAAATTTGTTTTTTCTAATTCAAGGATTTTTTTGAAAGTTTTTTTATAGTTGATATGTCTATTTTGATAAGGACGAAATATAAAGTCACTGAAAATCAACTCTTGACTTTTAATCATTGCTTCTTCTTCCTCCTCTGGAACATTTAGCAATGTCTTTCTCCAAGTTCCTCTCCATGTGTCTGAGGCACCCAACTCCTTAAATGGAACAATGGTATTTTTGATTTCTTTTGATTTTTGTTCTTCCTCCAATTTTCCATACTCTTTAGTGTAGCAATTTTTCCAAATATCGTCTTCAAAAAGCAATCCGTACATCAATCTAGATGAATGCTGCAATGATTTCAAGGTTTGTGGATCATCAACATAGTTTTTAACAAACTCGATTATCTGCTCATATGACCACATGGATAAATGACCTAAGTTTTTCTGCACATCTTCTGCATGTTTTATCTTTTTTTCATTGGAACCTCTAATAGACATCAAGTAATTACCGTCTGGTAGAATCCCTAAAGGATGCTTTGTAGTAGACAAAAACGTATTAGTATTAGCTCTAAAGCTAGAAAGATCAATCTTCAAACTATCATTAGGGGAACTGCCTTTGTCATTTAGTTTCTGTTTTTTCAGAACACTGGTATCTGACATTTTTTTTTTTTTTGATGTTAAAATCCTTTCGGTTGAAACATGTTTCCTATATTTGTTGAAAATTCAAAGCCATGACAAGAAACATTCAGTTTAAATAGAAATGTGAAGTCCATCGAATGATTTTTTTTTTTTTTTTTTAATACAGTTTGAAAATTACCTTATGAGATATCAAGAAAAAAAAAAAGAAAAAAAGAAATGTTTGTTCTAATCAATTTAAATCTATAATAAGAGATAAAACACTCTTTGAATGTCTGAATTGAAGTTTTCATTGTTCATGGATCTTAAATAAGGATAGGGAGGCCTTGTCCAAAATTAATTTTCTATATACATCTTACTAGTTTACCCTGGTTTGTATGCATCAGCCTATTTTTTTGAGAATGGGAATGGCAGTGTTTCCTTAATATTTCTTTTATGTTCAATCTTCTCATCTATTTCAAGCTGTTTCTTATTATAGAAGTAGTCATTCTTGACTTGCTTTGCTGGGCTATATAACAAGTTTTTAGCTTCTGGTTCTAAATAGTCTTGCTTACTGGCTGGTTTTTCCTTCTTAATGAAACCAAATAAGAAGTCTTTAGCTTTATTGAAACAGTTCATACACAAAGTGTGTTTTCTTTTGAAGTTACCACAAATAGGACATCCTTCTAAGTGAGGAATCAGCTTTGTTCTTTTTTGTAGATCTAATTGTCTTTGTCTCTTTTTGGAATATGATACTCTTTGTTTTGGTACAGCTAACCATATACCTAGATTTTTGAATAAATCAACTAATCCACTTCTGAATTCATTGTATTTTCTCCATATGTTGTTTGATTCCGCTGTTATGTTTAATAACCATCCATGGTTAATAATAAGAGATTGTGAATTGTTGATTCTTATGGCAGAAAGTTGACTCAAACGAGGTCTTGTAGCTGAAAACATTCCAACAGTATGTTATTTATATCTTCTTATGTTTTTGGTTAAACTTGGTGGTCCTGTATAAGTATTTCTTAACTATGTCGATGCTACTTCAACGCCTTATGATCAAAATAATTTTGAAAAAAAAAAAATTTTTTTCTTTGGAAAAATTATTTCTTAGAGAAATAAAGAAAATTTTTAAAAATATAAAAATCGAGTAACATCACGTGCATAATTAACTTACCTAAATAAGTAATGCAAACATTGTACGCGAGATTGTCACTATTAGATTCAAGAAAACGCACATATATATATTTTTTTTTCCTGCCGAGTAAAATTTGTTTTGCAAAGCATTTCAGTTCTAAAAAAAAAACCCTGCTAGTAAAACGGATCACTGTTTATTTTGTGTTAAATCGTACTTTTTTATTAAACTGATAAATATTTATTTTAATTAATTCATTATCAATGATCTTAAGACAGAGTAATATATAGAAAATTATCAAAACCAAAAAAAGAAATTTATACTGAACATATCATATATTTAAAATGTCAGCAAGCATTGAACAAAACTCCACCTTTACACAAAACAGTTCAGTGACTAATAACAATCCAGTTGAAAATAGTTTTATCACACCAGAAAGCTATGTAGGTTTCGAAACAATTACCTCCCAAATTGAAAATAAACTTGTAAGAAGAGGTTTCCAATTCAATATCATGTGTGTTGGTTATTCTGGCTTGGGTAAATCATCTTTCATCAATACCTTGTTTTCCAGTTACTTGAAAGAAGGTGCTAAAGCTGATGATGGTTCCTTGGAAGAACACATTGCCCCTAAGACCACTGAAATTAAAACAAAGTCATTTGTATTGAAAGAAGGTAAAGTTAAACTAAATGTTAACTTAATTGACACTCCTGGTTTTGGTGATCAAATCAATAACAAAAAGCAGTGGGAACCTATTATCAAACATATCAAGGAGCAATACTCTTTATATCTAAGAAAGGAGTTAACTGCTAATAGAGAAAGAAGTATTAAGGATTCAAGAGTCCACTGTGTTTTGTACTTTTTACCACCCAACTTAAATAAAGGTTTGAGTGAATTAGACATCATAACTTTGAAGAAGTTGAGTGAAATTAGTAATGTTATTCCTGTCATCTCAAAGGCTGATACCTTAACTAAGTCTGAGTTACAACAATATAAAAAGGTTATCCAAAAGGAGTTTGAACTGTTACACTTGAATCTATACCCACATGATTTATCTGATATATTCTCTGATGAAGACGATGAGGATGAGTCTCAAAAGGAATTGGCTAAGTTAGTTCCTTTTGCTATAATCAGTTCAAACGATGTATTAGACGGCTCAAAAATTAGAAAAAATGATAAAACAGAAGACACAATTAAAGTCGAAGATCCTAATGTTTGTGAATTTGTCTTCCTAAGAGAGTTCTTGATTAGATCAAATTTGCAAGATTTAATTGAAACCACTGGTATTGTTCATTACGAAAACTTCAGAGCTAAACAATTGATTGCTTTGAAAGAATCATCTAACAAAAAATAAAATAACGAGTTGTCATAACCATATTGTTAATTGTAAAGCGAAAGTTTATGATTAAAAGTAAACTAAATAATCATTCAGGAACAAGCGATTATTTAGATGAACTATGTATTTTAGAATTATTAATTTGAAATTTTTTTTTTTTTTTGAGTAATAAAACACCTTTAATATTAAACTTATACTTTTAAGTGTATTTGTTCGTGTATTAAATTACAGCTTGATTTTTATAACTAAGTTGAAATAGAAGATAAAGATGAAGAGTGAAAAATGGATATAGCATATTCTTATTATTAGTAATACCTAGTTGTTTTAAAAAAACAACATTACATATATGAGTTTTTTCAATATCTGCAAGTTTACTTCACTTCATTGTACTTTGAGGTTAGGTTAATTGATTTCAGTAATAAACAATGTTTTCTTTATAACGATAGTCGATAGCAATTTGTTTCACTATTCATATTTGTATTCGGACTTAACAGCAACCAAATAACTCTCAAATTTCAAACGTCCTTACTTTGACCATGGTATTTCAAAATCCCTTATTTTATCCTACTTCTGGCGCTTTATATGCTTTAGAGTTTAGTTTATGCGCGTTAAAATTTATTAAAAAGTCTGCTTAAAGCATTTAATGTTTTCAAAGTAGAAAATCCTGCGCTAAAATTATTGCTATTTCTCAAAAATTTTAAAAACTTTGAATCCTTCATCAATTCTATAAACACAACTTTATCATTGAATAAAATATCAATTTTTTATATAATCGCAAAAACTTAAACATGTTGAATTCTTTGGAATCCAATGATTCGGCACATTCGTTTTAACAATTTGACTTTAATATATTGCGTCTATGTAGCAATTTTGAAAAAAACCTAAACTTAGCATACATACAATGTTATTCCTAAAGCATGTGACTTTACTTCAAAAAAACTGGTTAAACAAATATATTGATAAAAATATCGACTAAAAAACCAAAATCAAATGCATAATATGCTTTATCGCAACTTTTTTGACAAAAAATAAACAAAAATGTTTTTAAACGCATATTATGCGTTATAAAACAACAAGTTGACTTTCAATTGTTCAACAAAGTTTGTCAGTGTTAGTTTACCACTAGTTATTGTATAACATAACATCTATAACTCCGAATATACGCATAAAATTTTTTTAAAATAAAAAAAATTTGTATTTTTAAATATAATTTTAAAAAAATGTTAACCTTGTTAAAAATACAAACAATAAAATACATATTTAAGTTTTTAAAAATTGTTAAAATATTTTAAAGTTATTCAAAAAAATAAAAAATAATATTATTTATATTTGATAATTTCAAGTTGAAACGCATAAAATGCGTTTTGTATATTTTTCCTAACAATTTAATATAGCTAATGTTATTAAAAGTAAATTAAAGCGACATTTGTTGGATTTGATCAAGATCCACATATGAAAGCCAAAGTATGTATCAGAAATGTTTTTTTTTTTTTAATTAAGCTATATATATTATGACTTCTCAATTTCAAAACCAGATTGTTTTAATCCAGTTACAACAGCATCTTCAACATTATCCACTATATTGGTAGGTTCGACTTGCAAATCATACTCGTCGTTATAAACACCTGTTTTAACTAAGCAAGTTTTCCAGCCATAGTTTTTGCCTCCAATTATATCACTCAATGGATTATCACCAACCATGTACACATCACCAAGTTCAAATTTATCATCATTTTTATAAATACTGTTAAATTCAACATTAAGCTCTTTTTCGGCAAACTCATAAGCAATTTTCTCAGGCTTTCCCATCACTCTTTCATCAATAAACTTTTTAATTTCAAACTCTTTAATGGCCTTTGTTTTAAGTACTTCTTCCTCTGTTTTGATTAAGTCTTTAGGCAAAGTCACTAATGTTGGTGATTTTATGATGGCAATTACTTTGTATAATATTTCTCTAAAAGCACCTAAAGCAAATCTTGGAAGACTGTACTCTGTTTTCCATTGGAAATCTCTTTGTGACCAGTAAATCGGTATAGATTTGGACAATTCCTTATTTTCAGTGGTACCCAATCTACCCTTGTCAGTTGTTAAAATATCACTAACAATCTGTAAATCTGCTGACCAATCCCTCGGATCACTCAGAACCATCACAGCATCAAACTTTAACCCACTTGCAGGTATTTCTCCGTTTTTGGATACGTATTTTTCACTTCTTTTATCTATCATATTGAATGGAGCAATGCCAGGGTACTTGCCTATTAAGTCAGCAGCCTCATAAACGTTTTTAAACCCATAATTTTTCAGCACCCTTGAACTACCTATGGGTCCAACTGTAAATACTGTTTTGTATTCATCTTTGAAAGCTTTGTAAGGAGTATGTGATAAAATGGTCTTTACATTAGGAATTTCACCCAGCATGCCCAACTTTGTTAGTACTTGAGCTGTTTTTTCTTCTTCCAATAACCCACCGCTATTGGTTAGAAAGACAAATGGTATTTTGTTTTTGTTAAGTAATCTCAAAGCCGTTCTTGCTTGTGGAATTGCTCTGGATCCTTGAACAAGAACTCCATCAATATCAAATACAAAACCAGGTACTTTCGTTTTGGTTAATGTGCTGAAAAATCTATTTGCAAACATTATTTACGGTAATATTTTTTCTGTGTTACTAAAAATAAACTAAAACAAACAAAAAGGTCAGTGAAAGATAGGTAACTCTTATATGGCAAATCAACTGTATCTAGACTTTTGGTAATAACAATAATTTTGGTTTTCAATTTTTTTTTTTTTTTTTTTTTTGATTAATTTTGTGATATTTCACCTTCTGAGCTTCATAGGCTTTTCAATTGAAAAAAAATATATAAAAATAAGAAAAATGGAACATTTGTTCATATCTCCGACACATAACATTAAGACTCTAACATAATTTTGTTTACATTTCAACTGTCTTTTGTTTATGTATAATTAAATGAATTTTAATTATTAAACAAAAAGCAATAAAAGCATTAAAAGCATTAAAGTATATTTTATATTTACACAAAACCAAAATGTAAACAGATTTTGGCATTTTAAAACATTGGTGTTTAAATTGGAAAGTTAAATAAATTTTTAAAATAAAATTAAGTTTTTATTATATATCAGTCACTTTCTTCGTCACTATCATCAGATTCATCTTCATTTTCAGTTTCATCCAAGTCATACACTGGATATTTCAAAATACAGGCAACACCTGTAAGTCTATTAAGCTCTTCACCTGTTTGATTCATCGAGGAAAAAACTACAACTTTACCTCCAGAACGCTCAACTGCACTTGTCAAAGCTGAGTACAACTGTCTTTCATCTAGATAATCAGAACGAAGTAAGCTGTCTGAAATCATAAGAGTATCTATGGCTGCAATGTCATTAGCCTTTTGAATTTCTTTCAAACCGTACCATGCTTTGAAGTCTTCCTTATTCAAATGATCCATGAAGTCATCAAAAATTTGAGCTTCGTTAAAGGTTTTAGTTTCTGATAATAATTGTTTGTAGCTGGGATTTTTCATGACCTCACTGATACTCTGAATATAGCCAGTAGAACAGTGTGCAACTACTATTTTGCTTTTGTTTTTGATAATATCTACAAGTTTTTTTTCTGATGCATAAGCCATAAGGTTATTATACAAGTTTTGAGCAAAGAAACCTGGCGAACACAATAAAATAAGTTTTAGTTTGTTGAAATCGAAATGTCTAGTCATATTTTCAATAATTTGGTGGTAAAATTTATCAAGCTTGCTATCATTTTTCATGATATCAATACCCCTTTTCTTTTTGGCTAAACTTGTAGTTATTTTAGATTTCAATGATGTTTGGTATGGGGTAACTGCACAAACATGCGCAACCCCTTCTTGTAAAACAACTGCACCGATGTCTGTTTTTAAATCAATGTTACATGCATCTTTGATTGTCTTTGCACAGAAAGGAGTATATTCATATTTAAATAATGTGAAACTGTACTTGTAATCAATTTCAAATGCAAAAAACATACCACCTGATAAATCAGGATTGTTCCAAGTTTCATCAGGTTCAACAGTTACACCTTTATATCTCAAGCTTTCATTCCACGGTTCAAACTCACTAGAAACTACTCGTATTTTAACTGTTTGAACTTGCACCTTTCTTGCACCCTCTCCTTTTTTCTCACCCTTGTGAGAAACTTGTTTTCTAAAGAGTAATTCATCATCTACATTAATAATATTGTATAGGGCAAACAAATCCTCTTTTTCTTCGGCTTGCAAAACCAACTTCTTGCCTTTATCTTCAAATCCAGACTCTGATATCAATCTCATCTTATAAACAATCTTTTCTGTACTTTGTATTGGGTTTCTTTCTTTTTTTTGTTTTTTGTTTTTTCGATATAGAGTTGACTAACAATTCTCTTTAAAACTAACTTTTTACATTTATATGAAAAGAAAATTGAATGTATATATATTTTTTTTTTCTTTTTCTATGTATTTAAATCCGATTTTATACGTAATAAAAATTCAGATATTAGATGACTTAAAATGTTAGTTAATAGTATATATAATTATATGCTCTTCTTATCATTTTGCAATGAGTGATTGCATAGTTATCAACATGTATTTGCAACTAGTGTCAAATAAAAAAGCAAGCTCAACATTTTGAAAAAACAAAAAAATGCATCTGTCCGTAAAGACATTTTCATATTTTATTGTATACTTGCTACTTCAATTATCATATCAGTTTCTAAATTAATTGTTAATTTGACTTCTTCTAGGATGTAAAGCTTGGGGATTAATACTCAAAATCTCTATAACTTGAACAAAAATCTTATATTTTATTTAAAATATCAGTGATTATACAATTCTGTTTTATTTTTAAACAGACATTGTGGTGTTGTTGGTTGATAACTTAGCTTTGTTTCTATATCTCTTCTTTCCAATATCAAATGGAATATATTTGTACTTAACCATATGTTGGATTTGAGCCTTCATTGTCAAAAATGTTAATAGTATGAAGTATATGACTAATATAGGCCAGAAGACAGGAAGATCAAAAACGGAGAAGAATGTTAGCAACAAACAAATAACAACACCGGTGACAGCCTTATTCCAGAATTTAAATTCAGGTAATTTTCTAATGAAAGGTCTGAACTCTTTTTCTGTTACTGATTTTTTGTACAATCCCGGGTCGTTGTATTCTTCTTCTTCACCGGCTTCCAAGGCATCATTGGATTGTTCTTGTTGTAGGGTCATATCAAATTTAGGAGATAAAAACAATAAAAATTGATTCAACAAAAATATGCAGTAACCATAACAAACAACATAGAATCCTTGAACAGAAACAATTCTAACAAAGAATAAAAAGAACACAACACCAAAAGCACTCCATCTGTATTTAATGTGGGGTGTTGTTTTGTCTAAATATGTTTGATAAGTACTTTTGACTAAGTGAATATACTTTCCTACAAAGTTATCGCCTTCTCTTTCTTGATCTAAATTCATCAGTAACGATTTTCTTTACTAAATAGTTGTTTGGTGTAACAAAACAGTGTTAACTTTCCTTAATATAAACAGCTTTTCAACATTGAAAACGAAATGGAGAAATTAACGTGACATTTTAAAAAAAAAAAGTGAATGAAAAAAAAAAAAAACAAACAAACATCGACTTAAACAAACCTTGCTTAAGTTAATCAAAAAAGAATTTTTACTTTTTTTTTTAAAAAAAAAAAAATTCTTAATAATATTTTGGATACTGAAGAAGATGATAACTGGATGGCCAATCAAAAAATAAAACCAATTGGAGTTCTTATTAAAAAGAAAAGAAAAAGGGTCACAACATCAAACATACTTAAACATAGTTTAGTTTGGGGGCAGAGACAGACATTGATAATTTTCATTTAACATGAACCTTCTCAAACCTATATCATCCGCTCCACCGTCTACCGGAGCATTGCAACTTATAAATTCTATCAACAGGTTTAGTTACATACTTCGATTACTGGCATTTTTAATTCAATTAAGATTTTTGAGGCAAAGAAGGTCTATAAATGCATTTGCTATAGATTCTGTAATATTATGTTTAAGTAATGAATTAATGTCATTTTTGTTGTATGGGGTTCAATACAAAATACTGAAAATACCAAATGAGGCCAATAAATTGAGATATCCCTTGCTTTTTAAAGGAAATAATACTTTTCCTCGGATATCAAGCTTTACGCTGCTGATTAACTTAGCAATAGTGGTGACGCTTTTACTAACTGCAAAACAGTATCATAGATTGATTAAAACAGAAAATATATTTCAAGGTGTATCTAAAACCATGTGCATCTACATTACAACACTTATATCCACTGCATTCATTGTAAAAATAATATCAACTCACGAAAATAATTTAAAATATAACTTTAATAATTGCGATTACTACGAATTAGTTGATTTGATGAAAAACTATCTTCTTGACCCAGTGGTTTTGTTTCCACAAGTTTCACTAAGCTTTATGAGTCAATCATGCACCGGTGTGTCTGAATTGTTTATTTACTTGATTTCTGCATCAAATTTAATAAGCATATTTTCCAGTTGGTTGTTTTTTAAAGATGAGAAACTTTACATGGGCTGGTATCTTATTGATATAAACACACCTTCTTTGTTTTCATCAATTGTACAACTTCTTTGCTGCTTTTTGATAATCTTGCAAATGGTCTTTGCTTACAAAAATCACAAAGCAAATGTTCCGTTAAAGATAGATGCCATAGAAGAGAAAAAACTTCGAAATGAGTAATTGAAATAGTTGTTTTTTTATGTAGTTGACACATCCAGTGTATCATTATGTATAAAAATAAAAAAAACATAAAAAAAAAAAAAAAAATGAATTCACTATATACAAATTAACCTTACACTTAGGCTTCATTTTCTCATCAAAGCTTTTTTTCCATTACCTTTGTAGCTAGTTTGACGTGAAGCTTGACTTTCTTTTCTGGGTTTTCGGCAAAGTCCTCAAATTTAACTGGGTGCACATTTTTATACAAATTATCAAGTTCGCCTTGTATTTGTTGTCTCAAATCTTTATCCTTTGTTAAAATAACACAATCGCTTTCTATGTCCAGTGTGTATGCCCTAGTAGTGTAGTTAGAGGAACCTATTGTTGTGAGAATTGGCATAGCATCGTTATTTTTCGGCAAAATCCAGATACCCTTAGCGTGATATGACCAGCCGTTTGGTGTATTAACCTGTCCTTTTGCCCATTCGTCTATGCTTATGTTTGAATTTTTTGATTTTGCTAGTTTTAAAAACTTGTATTGCAGATGATGGTAAGCATCCGGAAGTAACCCTGATACCCCCTTTGATAAATAGAATCCATTGGCCTTTGCCGATGCAGTGATTATTTTCCCGCCTACATTCTCATTTGCTGACGTTTCGATTAATAAATCACGTAAACCCCTTTCTATGTTAAAGTAGCCTGTCGTAAACTTCCAATTAAAGCCAGTTTTAGAAGATTTCAAATCTTTAAACAACTTCATTAACGTCTTTTTTTCTGTAGAAGCATCTTCATGTGAATTTTTAAAAAAAGGTGATAATTGAGTTAATGGATACACGTAACTTGGATATTCATCATGATTATCTTCCAGTGATAAGTTATCAACTGGGGACTCCATAAAGGATTTAATGGATTCCTTGGATTCCTGAACAAATTTTAGTCTGTTGTGTTTTGGATCACAAGAAATGTTTGATACAGGCCACAGTAATTCAAATTTGGCTGCTGTATCTCTATAAACAACTTTGTACGATAGCTTCGACACCAATTGATGAATTTTGAAATAGTAATCAGTAAAAAACTTGTTATTTTTAAAGATATAGTATCTATCTTGTCTATCAGTAAAGTAATCATTCGACAGGTTAGCTCCACTTAAAATCACTTCATCATCAAAACCATAAATTTTCATATGCTGTAACCCAACTCCTTCATTGATTCTACTTGGTAGAAGTTTGTTGTACCATCTAAAATATTGAGGAGCTCTATAACATCTTACGTCAACTCTGTTACCGTACTTTTGAACCAAAGATGCTAACAAGGAAGCTGAACACGGATTTGGGGATTCTCTAGTTCCTCTTAAACCATCAACGATAAAATATAGCTTTAAGTTTGTATTTTTCTTCATAGCATCTGATATGCAGTTGATTAGTTCCTGCTCTTTTTTTCCTAAGTATAAAGATGCGATAAAGATTCGATTTTGTGAAGTTTTGATTTTATCCTTTAAATGTGTATAAAAGTCTGTGGGATTTTCAAGAACGTTGATTTGCTTGCTTTTGAAGTAGAAGCAGTGACTGTTATGATGCAGACTTGAAGCCAAGCTTTTTTTGCACACATCAAACAAACTCATTATTCTAGTATGACTCAGGCAAATAAACAGATAGTCTTTTTTGGGGTTTACTTAAGGCTATTTAAACATAAAGTAAACATTGCTGTACTTCTCTGCAATACAATTTTTTTCTACTGTAATTCTAACCAAAAAAAAATGCTGGTAATCCCCATTCAACATACTGATCACATGGGGATTTCAAAACATACTATTAGTAAAAAAAAACAACAACAAGGAAAGCAAGCAAAAAAAATGAGTTTCCAAATTGATAAAATCCAGGTTTTATCAAAAGAATACACTGCTTTTATATTGTAAAAATAAAATAGATTAGGGTAATAACCAAATGTATAACTTTATATATACAAAAACCTTCCCAGTAATTTTTCCATGAATATGAATACTAGTTTAATTTTTTAATAAAGGCGTCAATATCAACTTGAATGACTGGAGCTGTTCCACTATTACTTAATCCACTTAATAATCCTTGCATTTTCTTTTTAGATTCTAACTTTCTTAATTTACTTATAGCACCAAAACCACTGACTTCTCTACTTAATTTGAAAGGTTGTAAGAAGAAGTTACAGGGACTGAAGTATTCGCTTAATGTAGAAATTTCGTGTATAATATCATCAATACAAACAATACCATATTCACCTAATTTATCTTCTACTATGTTGTTATCGTTAAGAATTACTTCTTTTTCTTCTTCTTCGTCTTCACCTTCAATATTATCTTTTTTGTGTATAACGGTACTTCTCTTTTGTATTAGGGATCTGATAGACTTCAATGATGGGTGGCCACAAACAACGTATGGAGCAATTATCTTAAGTAGGGGGAATGTTTTGTCATTTAACTTCAAAAATACACCAGTATTTAACTCTTCAAGTCTTAGAAGTTGTAAAACTGTGAATGGCTTGTGTGGAATTTTGACACTTACTGGACCTTTTATTCTTAAAACAAATAGTAATGATTCTTCTCCGCTATATTTAATTTTTTCTTGTAATAATTCTTCATTATCAGCTTCATCTGATTCTTCATCATAGTCTGGGTTTTCAGTAACCTTTAAGAAGTAATCAACCGTAGAAGCTAAATGATCAGTTTTATTTTGAGACTTTAAATGTTCTACTTTATTAATTCTTTTGATTCTTTCCTTTTCTCTTTCAGTGGCTAGAGTTGTAGCAACAATAGTTTCAGCTCTTATGAACTTTCCCTTGGCTTGCTTATTAGCTTTTTGCTTAGCTTGCTTTTGTATCTTCTTAGCAGCTTGTTGTTGCTTTTCTAATCTTGTTTCTTCAGCTCTTCTTCTTTTCTTCAATAAGATTTCTGGGTTAGTTTCCATAACTATACCATTGACTCTAGTTGTAACTGGTTTATTAATTGGGGCCATTGTCTGAATTATATTTTGAATGTAGATTTAAGTTTGAATAAAGTATAATTGTTGGATTGGTTTTTCTTTAACTTGCTATTACAACTTCATTAATAAAAGTTTGATTTAAAATTGTTTATAAGTGAAGTTTATAGCTAAAGAAACAAATTTCTTTTTTTTTTTTTTCTTTTAGTATTTTTTAAAGATTGAATTCTTTAGGACGATTACCGTTTTAGGAAATTATATGGTTTTCAAGCGAATTTCTTTTTTTTTTTTTTGGTATAAAATCAATCCTATACATATGCAGTAATCCCTTACAGCACACAAAAAAAGAAACTTTTGCACGTGACCAAACAGGGCCGATAAGAGTCAGCAAGCAAAAAGAAAAAAACCCCCAAAACCAATTAAAACATCCTTTTTATTTTATTTTTTATAATCATTGCTAGGTTATATATCATTCAAGGCAACACACGTCACTCCCTTGGAATGGCCGCTATATTGTCTTACAATTTCATTACTGCTTAAGTCCCAAAGTCTGACAAAATGGTCAGTACTGGCAGTAACCAGATAAGCAGAATCAGCAGAGAAACTGCAATCCCAAACCCATCTTTTATGGCCGTCCAAAGTCTGTTTTAGAATTATATTGTTCAAATCAGATATATCCCACACTCTAGCTGATCCATCTGCTGAACATGTGGCTAAGTGTTTTGAGTCTTGTGAAATAAGAAGCTTTGTGATAAAAGTTGTATGTGCCCTGAACTTTGCAAGAGGCGAGAGTAGTGTAGCATCGGTGTGATTTGGCATGTCCCATACATAACAGTGCCCTTTTTTGTTACCTGCAATTAAAACTGAACCATCATTTGCTACACTCAATGATTGCAATGAATTGTCGGCGTCTTCAGGAACTATAGTGGCTGAACACTTGTTATATGAAAGATCCCATATTTTTATACGGCCGTCAGCATCACAACTGATTAGTTCACCTTGATTGGGATGAATCACAACCTCGTTTATCGGACAATTTGTTTTATAATTTCTTTGTACATTTGGTGCTCTTATATCCCAAACCTTGATCGTTCCGTCCTCTCCTGAAGATACCAGCCATTTATCGTCTTGCTGAAATTGAATAGATGTGACATTTGACTTATGTCCTTCAAGTGTTGTCAAAACTTCGTTTGTGTTGCTCGCTCCACTTGATTTATTTTGTTTTTGTTGGGGAACTTCTCCTCTGTTTATGTTGTATAGTCTAATGTTCGGATTTCCTGCTGCTGCTAGGATTTCTTTGCTATGTGAAATTCTGAGTTTGTTTATCTGTGAATCAGGATGAGCAATAGTTCTTGAGCAAACGCCTGTTAAAGCCTCCCAAAAACATATTTGATGATCATATCCTCCGCTTACCAATAGAACAGACATATATAGCGTATTTCGTGGTTATTGTTTCAGTGTATTTAATCTTACGTGCTGTAAGTCAGAGAAGTAAAAAAAAAAAAAACAACAACCAAAGGTAAGATTAGCTCCGTATTATCAGTGAACAGTTGTGGTTCAGCAAACAGCTGCTCACGTGAAAGTCATATCACGTGGAAACACGCTTAACCCCGATTTTGGAATTTTTCTAAATTCAATTTTCCAGAATTTTCTAGAAGTTTAATCAAAAAAAAAAAAAAAAAAGAATATGTATCTAGTAGACTTTAGGGTGCTACCATTTACGCGTTTGAATGGTCATAAGGAAGCTGGTATATTATTAATGATTACATGTTTTTTTCTCATTCAAATTTTTTGTCGTTTTTTTCTTTCAATAATTCATTAATATTTATATGATATTCTTAGCATCAATAAGATTAACATTTAATGAAAAAAAATAAAATAAATCAAAACCCATAAAGATAAAAGAAAGTAATAATATATACATATAAATCATGGTTAAAGAAACAAAATTATACGATTTATTGGGATGCTCCCCTTCTGCCAGTGAGCAGGAATTAAAGAAAGGTTATAGAAAAGCAGCATTGAAATATCACCCAGATAAGCCAACTGGTGATGCCGATAAATTCAAAGAAATTGGTGAAGCATATGAGATCTTGAGTGATAAAGATAAAAGAGAAGTATACGACCAATATGGTTTAGAAGCTGCCAGAGGTGGAGCCAACAGTATGCCAGGTGGAGGTAATCCATTTGGAGGAGCTGGTGGTAATCCATTCGGTGGATTTGGAGGTGGTGGCCACGGTGGTCATTCTTTCAGCGATGAAGATGCCTTCAACATATTCTCTCAATTCTTCGGTGGTGGTTCCGGTGGTAACCCATTCGGCGGTGCCGGAGGTGCTGGAGGTCATCCGTTTGGAGGTGCTGGAGGTAACCCATTCGGGGGTTCTTCTGGTATGCCAGGTGGTTTCTCATTTGATGATGGTCAATCTCGTCAACGTAGTGCTCCAGAAGAAGAAACATATCAAATTAACCTACCTGTTTCTTTGGAAGATTTGTTTGTAGGTAAGAAGAAATCCTTCAATATAGGTAGAAAAAATATCCGTGGTGAAAAAGAAATGAAACAATTTGATATTCAATTAAGACCAGGTTGGAAGGCTGGTACTAAGCTAACATTTAAGAATGAAGGTGATATAAATCCAGCCACAGGTAGAAGAAAAAATATTCAATTTGTTATCCAAGAAAAGGCTAATGACAAGTTCCAAAGAGTTGATGATGATTTGATTTATTACTTACCAGTAACTTTGAAGGAATCACTTCTTGGGTTCGAAAAGCAAATTGAAACTATTGATGGAAGAAGAATTTTAATTAAAAAGGTAAATCCAATTCAAAGAGAAGAAGAAAATAGATACCCTGGTCAAGGTATGAGTATGAAAGGTGATATTAACAAAAGAGGTACTTTAATTGTAAAGTATAAAGTTGATTGTCCACTGCACTTAACCCCAGAACAAAGAGAAGCTATCTCTAGAGTATTTTAAATGAAGTAAATAATGAAACACCAGTTATAGAGATGCTGGTTTATATAAATTTTGCATAATAAGATGTACATTTTTCTTTTTCATGAAATAACAAATTTTATCTGAACCTACAAATTGATGACTAGAGAGTGCTATGCTTTATTAAACACAACACATTTACCATCATTTGGTGTATATGTTCAAAAATGAAAAAAGAAGTTTAAAAGTGAATTTTAATTTTTTTTGTTTTCTTAATTACCTATCAACTAAAATAGTGCGTTTTTATATTTATAATTGGTGTTATATATGACATCAAATAATCTAATCCTTAGATTTCTTAGCCTTCTTAGATTTTTTATCAGATTCAGCATCGGCATCGTCTTCGGCTTTTCTCTTTTTATCTTTCTTTTCCTTCTTCTCTTTCTTTTCCTTCTTTTCTTTTTTATCTTTCTTTTCCTTCTTTTCCTTCTTTTCTTCAGACTTTTCGGCATCTCTGGATTCAATTTCCTTCTTTAATTCTTCAGCCTTTTCTTCAGTCTTTTCTTCAGATTTTTTAGTTTCGTCTTCTGGAGCTTCATCTTCTAATGGTTTATAAGATTTCTTCCAGTCTTCTGGAGTCTTTTCATTGAATCTACCAAATTTATCTAACTTACCATCCTTCTTCATTTGCTTCTTAGCAGAGGCAACATCACCCATACCCCATCTTCTTGGGTATAAGTCTCTTTCCATAATACATCTCTTGACCTTGGCAACAATACCGTGATCACAAGAAGCTAAGTCAACAGTGGACATTTGAGCAATGGCAACAGCTATGGCTTCACCCTTGGTGGTGATTAAAACAACTTCGTCGTATTGTTCAATACCTTCTTCGTATCTTAATAAACCTGGAATCATTAATTTGGCACCGTAACAAATGGCGTTGACTGCACTATCCTTAACAACAATTCTTTTATAACCAACTAGTAAGGTTTCTAATGGTTGAATGATCTTTCTCAAGTAAGATTCATCTCTGGTGTTATCATAGACCCATTGGGCATCCATTACATCGTGTAAAGTGACTAAGTTATCGGCTTCACTTAAAGCACCTGATCTAACTCTTCTTAATTCTTGCATATGACCACCAACACCTAAAAGCATACCTAAGTGAACACATAAAGTTCTCATATAAGTACCGGCTTCACAACTGGCCCAGAAAACACCTAAGTTTCTCTTGTCATCAAATTCGATTAACTTGGAGTCGTAAATGTTTCTGACTCTCAATTGTCTCTTAACAGCAGAGATCAAAGGAGGTCTTTGAAATAAGGCACCAGTTAGGTTTTCTAAGGCCTTGTTTAAATCTTTTTCACCGTTTTCTAAAGCTTCATGTAATCTAACAATACAAACATACTCTTTACCAGCACCTTGTTGAGACTTAACTAATCTGGTAGCTCTATCAATACAAACAATCAAACAACCAGTAACTTTAGGATCTAAAGTACCGGAGTGACCAGTCTTTTCACATCTTAAAATTCTCTTAACCCAAGCAACAACTTCATGGGAAGATGGGTTGGATGGCTTGTCTAAGTTGATAACACCTGAAGAAACATAGGACTTCAAATCTCTATTCAAAGGAGCAGAACCTTGAGGAATTGGAGTATAATGGTTGGTTCTAACGATCAACTTGTCGTAGTTCTTTAACAATAAAGGCCAATCAGCAGCGCTGTTGGAAGCACCACCGGCGGTGTTTGGAGTGATAATAAATTCTTCTTGAGCCATTGCTGTTTATGATCAGAATAATCGCTATGTTTATTTGGGTTCTATATACATATTGTATTTGATAAAGACTATCAATATTTGAAATATTTATTTACCGCTTTAAAAATTTTCCTAGTGTAAATTGCTACTAAAAGTTAATCCCTAAGAAGAAAAAACTTGAAAAAAAAAAAAACATATATAAAAAAAAAGAAACGACTAAAGCCTTTCTTTCCTTTCTCTTGAAATAAAAAGAAATCAGTTACAAATTAGGAAATTTTTGAGAAGAAAAAAAAAAAAATGTCCCAAATAGGAAGCTGGGCTATGTCCGACACTTTAGCATATTGGTTCTTTCTTTTGGATCCAAAGGATTTCTTTTTATTCCTTTTTCCACTGATAAACGGCATAGTCTGTGTTTATCACGTGCGGTTTGCACTTTCTTATCTACGAAAGCATTAAATCATATAGAAGCTGTAATATCAAATTTTCTTATCATAGTTTAGCAAATCAAACCTAATGTCAAACTCATCAGCAGCTAGATTTTCCATTATTTTTAGTTGAGATTTCAAATTTTCGTAGTCTTTATTGCTCCCTGATGAAGTATTAAAATCAATAAGATCCGCAGATGTTTTATCTTTGGTATCATGTAACGATGCTTTGACAAAGTCTTCTTTTAAGTCTCCATATAATTGTTTATATGCATCTAATTTACTAGATCTCTCTATGTACCAATTTTCGTACTGGGAATCGAAATTAATGTTTGCTATATCCACAATTTCAGTAAGCCCTAGCTTAGAAAGTGGTTTGGATTGTTTCAACAACGGAATTAAATCCAAATCCTCGTGACTTACTCTTTGTTCTTCAACAGATCTAGCAAATTGGAATCTAAGTTTGTAACTCTCCAGCGCATCTTCATAATATTGAATAAACTCTTGTAATTGTTTTTGTTTTTTTTCGTTGTGTTTGTTGATGCTGGGTATCGCAGTGTTGTGAATGTTATCTACTTTATTCTGCAACGCCAAAAGTAAATTCTCTTTATTTTCCTTCATTTTTTGTTTCAATTCATTTTCTAAGTTTACATCATCCAAAATATTTATATTAGCAATTTCTTTTGTAATTTCTGGTACTTTATCTGTCTTGTGTTTATCATTCAATAAATTCTTTTGCAAAGTTTTAGGCTTTTTTGAGAATTCTTCTTCAAATTTGGAAAGTGATGTTTGGCTGAACTGTATGACTTTTTCAGCCAAATTCACTAAATTCCTTTTTTTAAAATCTAAAGCCATCCACTGGTCAGTAGCTACATAATCTTCTTGAAATTTTACTTCATCCTTTAGCCAATATTTCAAGGTATCATTGTTCAAGTTATTGCTTAAAGTTTGTTCAAAATCAATCAATACTATTGGTGCTCTTGATATTTTATACGTTTCATGTCTAGGTATAAATATATCAACAAAGAGTTTGACATCTCCGGTATCTGTACTCATTACTAATGGCCCGTAAACACATATCATTAATTCCACAAGACCCGAGTCATTATTCAAAGCTTTTTTAGTCTTCATCTTGAATTTAAGGTTCCATTTATTGTCGGGATTCTTACAAACTTGAAGCAGATGTAAAAGATCAAAAAAGATCATTTTCTGCATATCGATACCTGTGTTATTTGATGTGTTTTTATCATTGTATAAGTTGGTCAAGATTTTGATTATCCAATCTGTAATTGGCTTCGGTATAAGTATTTCTTCATCAGCTGTATTAGACATAGGAAAAAAAAAAAAAATCCAGTATTTTAATATCTATCTTGAAAGTAATAAAAATCACCCAGTGAGTTTATATCTTTGATTGCTTAGGTGTGTTTATCACCTAATTTCTCTTGGATCGATTGTGTTTTAAGGATAAAAAAGTATACTCATATTAGAGACGCGAATTCTCCCCGCTCTTGTTGCACATATCATAAAAGTACTGCAAGCTTTGCTGTAATAAGATGAAATAGGAATCAAGTTCGTCTTAAGATGAAATTTTTATTAAATACATATATATTTTAAAAACCAGTAAACAAAAGTCACTTCTTGTAGTTGATCTTTGTATTAGTAATCTATTGCATATACTTTATTTGAAATGTAATTACAATATCCCATCGGAGTTAATGAAACATTATATCGTGAATATGGGAAACAATTTTCATTGATTGAGGGTTTTTTTTTCAAAGGTTGTAAAAAAAGAGTTTGCTCTATATTTGAAACTCTGTCATAAAAGTCTAACAACATTAAACTACTATAAGACCAAAGAATACAGATATCAATCAAGATAAACATTTTATTAAGAAATAAGACATAAATCTAGATTTAAACATTTTTTTTTTCAGAAGCAACAAACCAACCTCATAATAATAAAAAATCACATACAAAATGTCTAGTTTTCATTCCGTTGTTCGCATATTTTTAATCGTTAGTGCAGTAAACATAGGTGCATGGTTCTATGCCCCAAGAAATAAAACTTTGAGAAGTAATAAGTCCATAACTGTTTTCAGAAGCACATTCATACTAAGTACCACTATGATGTTTTTAATGTGGGCAATCACTTATCTGTCACAATTACACCCATTAGTTGAGCCAAAGAGATCAGACTTGAGGGTTGAACACTGAAGATAGCAACCATAAAAAATTTATTTGTATTAGAATCATTTTTTTGCTTTTTTTTTTTTTGTTTAATAAATACACTTAGGAACATTGCCAAACACACTGAATGGATTATAAAACAGTACAATTAGTGAAATTAGAAAAAAAATCACCTGTTAAGATACAATTATAGAACACGATTAAAAGAAAAAAAAAAGCAAGCTTAATATATATGTATATATCACCAATATGAAGGTTGAAAATTCAAACAATAACTGTTCTTTATACTTTTATTAAGCATATTCCAAATAAATCTTTAATTATTGAGAAGATCCTTATTTGGAAATTCGGATTTAAACTAAAATTCAATCTGCATGACAACCACAAAAAAAAAAAAAACTACGTAGTGCAACCATAGACTTGGACTTTTAAATGCACATTCATTTGAACAAATAAGATGTCAATGGTGCACTCAAATCTAACTCCAAGTATAATAGCTTCTGAATGCAATATACAGTCACAATCACCGAAAAATAGTCACGCGTTTTTATCACCGATTGATGTATTTTCTGCACATGATATACAATCTTATAAATCCAGGCTAAAGGGAGAATATGCGTTTACCCCTATTTTTTTTTCCTTCCTTCAAACACGTTTTAAAAAAATTATTTTAAATTTAAAAATATACTGACAAAAAATTCACTTTTTTTTTTAGGGAGGGTTTTAGCAGGGGACAAAGCAGAGAATTGCTCTGCAGGCAGGAATTGATCTACTTGGCAATCGGAATTGAAAAAAGCAAACAATTTAGACCATAAAACAGCTGTAATAAACCACTTTATATTGTAATTGACTACTTTGAAACACTTTATTTTAAGTTAACTCACCCTACAGATCTTTGAAATTTAGTTAACAAGTAATTTTTTTTTTCTTCTGTTTTTGTTAAATTAAAATCACAATATTTGACACTTAATGGGGGTTTTGACCAACAGCAAATCATCTACAAGTGTGGCAAGTCTGAACAAACAAACACATCCAGGGCTATCAAAAAACCACAGTACACTATCGCTTTTTGGACACAAGAACCAATCCCATGCCAATTTACAATCCAACTCTGCCACATCATTAGCAAAGAGCCACAACAAATCTAGTCTGTCACCAGTTGCATCATCTGCTCAAATTTCAGGTAAGCAAAATGGAGAATTGATTTTATTTGACATAAGAATTGATAAAACAAATGACACATCTTATACAACACCAATCAGAGATTCATCGAACTTTTTATCAAGTTTTTCTCAAACAGATGAAAATTACTACCAAGACATTATCATCATCAAAGGAACTGGTCAAGATGAAGTTAACTCAGAAGGTGTTTCGTTATCTGGTAAAATTGTTTTATCTGTTTCGCAACCTATTCCAATCAAAAAACTAAATCTAAGACTTGTTGGTGAAGTAAAAATGAGAATTCCAGTAGGTGAAAATGGATTAGAAAGATACAGTACATTTGATAAGAGAATCTATGAAAAACTATGGGATTACACCTATTTCAAACAATTTTTAAAGTTTGAAGAAAAAAGATCTGATTCAAACTTATCCATACCTGAATCCTCTTCAAAACAAAGACCTCATCTGGCACACAAAAGAACAAAATCAGGGGCCAACCTGAAGAGGCTAGCTTCTTTTTCTAGCTTGTCATTTTCTACAACCTCACTGTCTGCTTTGTCGCAAACGGGGTCTTCAGGCCAAGATGTTTTATTACCAGGAAATTATGAACTTCCATTTAGTTTAATCACTCCACCTAATATACCGGAATCTTTAGATTTGAAAGAGTGTTTTGTAAACTATTCATTTTCCTGCTCCATAGAAAGACCTTCTAAAAAAACTGATTTGATTTTGAAAAAGAAATTAAAGATAATAAGAACTTTAACACCGGATTCTGTTGAATTATTTGAAACTGCTTTGATTAGCAATACATGGCCAAACAAAATTGAATATGTGCTATCCACACCAGCAAAATCCAACATCATTGGGTCATTGATACCTCTACGTTTGGAGCTGTTTCCTTTATCTAAAAAATTGAGACTAGGATCTATAAAAGTACAACTAGTAGAACAGATATCCGTTTTTTCTCCTGTTATTGGAACAAAAACTTTTGAAAGGGTTTGTGCCAAGAAGAAAGTATCTGATCCTTTAAGATCATGCAGATACTACGATGAAAAATTTGTATCTGAATATCCTGACAATATTATACCTAGTGAGAATGAAGTAGTTGAAGACCGTGGTGAATTTTTAGACAAGTGGGATGTCATGATTTATTTGGAAACACCATCTTCCTTGTCCAAAGTAGCACATGATTGTGTTATAGGTAATTTTGTCAAAATCAGACACAAAGTGAAGTTTGTTGTTGGGCTTATAAATCCGGATGACCATGTATCCGAACTTAGAGCAGCTTTGCCTTTGCAATTATTTGTATCCCCATTTGCTCCTGTTACTGCTAAGTCATACTATATTGATCCTCTTTTCAATAGAAGATCTAATCCTAACTTCCAAGAAGATAAAGACATGGAAGATGATATTTACTTATTTGATGAAAGTAAAAATGTCCTTGTTGACTCTGTTTTAAAAGCTTATAAAGTTGCTTCTTCTGAGCAACTGAATAACCTAGGAATTCTACCGAAAGGAGGAAACCCAAATATTGATTTTATCAATGGAATCAGAAAATCCGATACTCATTTACATACAAATGGTGAAAACATGGAAGATCCTATGAGAATAAGAAACTCCCATGTACTATTACCAAAGCTGAAAAAAGATACTGCTGAAAGGGACATATTTGAGTATTCTCAAAAGCATTCAAGTGTTGTCATTGCTGATATGATGTCACCTCCAGATTACAACAAAAGGGTTTATGATACTTTATTAACAGGTAAAAAAGATGAAGGTTTATATGAGCAAAATGTTTCATTACCTGCAGAAAATGAAACCAATCTTTTGAAAGGAAAATCGAATTCGATGTCTAATTTGGACATGAGAAGACTGCAGTATGGAGTTTCAACAATCTCTATCAACAATGAGTCTAATAATCTGGATGATCTTCTTGAAGAGAATGCTAGAGAGACAAAAGAGAGAAACAAAAGTTTGGAGAGAATTCCCAGCTATTACGACGCTATGATATCGTTAAACAAATTGCATAACTCTAGTGTTGAAGTGAGGGATTTGCCTCCAATCTACAATTCTGAATGGGATGCTGAATACGAAGAGCATAACAATATAACCAAGCTTCCAAAAAGTAGAGGAAATTCCACAGACAATCTGAGTCAAAACAATTCTTATTCAGACCTGGCTAATTTAGGTAGAAATCAAGTTAGAAACCATAGAGTTGCTAGATTCCAATTAGGCGTAAGTATGACGCCTATTAACACTGGTGGCGAAGGATCCAGTATGTCAAGAGAAAACTCAGAAAAAAATTTAATTTGAATGAAAAGTCAAGCCAACATTACGGATTATAAAGATATATACAAATTGCAATATAATAGATTTTGGCATTACATAAGTAAAAAAAAAGTTATATAAGACGACAAAATCAGAATAGAGAAGAAGAAGAAGAAGAAGTAAACGCCTCCAAAAATCACATTTTATATGTTTAAACAGGCAATTTGTTGAAACTAAATTAATAAACCTGCAATATATACTATTTATTCCTTATCATATCCATTTTAAACCATCTGAAATTGAAATTTCCAGATATGGATTTTCTTATTTCCACTAGCCATTTTAAACTCGTAATTACTTAAAACCCGATGGTTCCCTTAAATTTTCTACAAAGACTTATTAAAAGATACATTTGAATTAATTTAGGAAGTTAATCATAAGGAAGTAGCAGAAGTTTTAGGGTTGGAAAAAAAAAAAAACACACCATTAGTCCAAGTCAAATACCTTTTGATGCAAAACTCAAAGTTGTTATAGAATTTTTGAGCTTAAATATGTTTAAATCTGCTTTCACTACATACAACTACTATCTAAAAACGGCACCCTTTGCCACAAATTTTTTGACTACGGGATTCTTGTTTGGTGCAGGAGACGTCATAGCACAGTATATCTTACCTAGCGAGCACACTGGTAATACAGAAGAAATATACGATTACAAAAGAACGGCAAGAGCAGTATTTTATGGGTCTGTGATCTTCTCACCTATAGGAAGCAGATGGATGTATTTTTTACAGAAGAGAGTGCATTGGCCAGGCAAATCAATGAGCAATTCAGGGTTGAATACAATTAGCAGAGTTTTGGTTGATCAAATTTTTTTCTCGCCTGTTTCTTTGGTATTTTACTTTAGTACGATGTCCATATTAGAACATGGCTTCAATACTGATATAATTAAAAGGAAATTGCAAAACAGTGCATGGAGTACTTTATTAACAAATTGGTCTGTTTGGCCTTTTGTACAGGTTGTTAATTTCAATTACATTAAAGTGGAGCACAGATTGCTAGTAATTAATGTTATAGCAATTTTCTGGAATACATATTTAAGTTTTAAAAACAGCAATGGATAACAAGGATCAAAAAAAAATAACAACAAATATATAAAGCATTTTTTTTAAAAAAAGGGTATATATATATATATATATATGAACATTGTGTTCAAGATATACTTAATCACTTTTTGTCAGGAACTCTTTTTTGTTCTTTATTATTAGATTCTTCTGGTTTTGGACTTTGGATCATAAAATTGATTTCAGCCTCGTTGTACGAAGGCTGTGGAAGTAAAGGATCTAAAAACCAATTCATCTTGGAACTAAAGTCAATAAAATTCATATCCCAACCCAAAAATGGACTTGCTGAAGTGTTATTCAAAATACCACCTTGGATTTGAGAAAAGTCACTGATAGGAGAGTTTAATCCTGGTGTTTTAGCCATAAAACAAAAACTATTACTTCTTGAAGATCCACCTACTGGAGTTACCAGTGGAGATGCATTTGCTGAGGAACTGGTTTTATTGAAAGCTGAGTTAGAATGCTGATTATTGACAGTAGAACCATCATCAACTGGAACCTTCAAAATAGGTTTTGGTTTAATTAAGGACTTCTTAAGCAATGATGATTTTAGACTTTTGCCTCTCTTAGTTTTTTCATTTATGATTTGAGATAAAAACAAACTGAAACTTTTTCTTGCAAATTTTTGCTTTGACTGCAAATGCGCCACTTGCAACTTGAATTGTTCTGTTTGATCTTTTAACTTTCTGTCTAAAGCATTTTGTTCATTGTGTAAGTTTACAAACCATCCATACAACTGCAAGGAAGTGAACTTAAATTTAGACAAATCTTTATTAATCGATATAATCATATCAGGATGGAATTTTTTATAGATCTTAGGCAAATGATATTCATTTCTGCTAGAAGTGTGATTAAACTTCTTTATGATTTCTTGTTTCAAATTAATATCGCGGACATATTGACGTAGATTGTCACTGTTCTGCTCTTTGCTATCTGAATAAACAAAAGAGTCAATTGTTTTTAAATACAGCTCCTCCTCTTTTGTCAATTCATCCATGTATTCAAAAGTACCTTCAATTAATGGATCACTAAGCGGAATTGATAATAGAACTTTAAAAAACTCCACAAAAGAACGCATGGTGTTACAGTATCTTGGGGAAAATGACATATAAAATAAAACTTTATCACAACCAAGTGTTTTAGAATTATTCTCTAACATCAAGTATTTATTTTTTTCCTCAAACAATAGCTGTCTTTCATGTATACATTTAGTCAAGTAGATGTCAATTTGACCAACTATCAAAGAATAGAAAAGAATTTGATTGCACAGCATGTTGGCAGCCGTGTCGCTTAATTCTTCCAAAATTTGCTCATCATATTTATAATCTTTTCTCATGGATAAAACAGATAATAGTAGATCTGTACCAAAAGAAGCTATAAATGACTGGAAGATCTTTTCTTGCAACATGTATTCATCAGAAGGAATTGTATCACCATAACACATTTCATTCAAGTTTAGATCATTATGAATAAAATCAATCAAGTTATTGACGTGTTTGTTAATTTTTGGCAAACCGGTTGGCTTGTAAATTTCAGAAATCAAGGCTCTTGAATAGTACAAAAACTTCTTCATGATTATCATATGATGCTTGTCATGTATTTGTTTTTTTGACATATCTGTTGGCTGATTAACATCCTCCAAAAGAAGCCACTCATTAGGATAATGGTCAAATCCTATAAACAAAGGTCTTCCGTTTTGATAAGCACATATAACATCCAAAAACAAACCTGTAAAAAACAAGTTTGATAACAAAGTGTAATCTCCACTTAATGCAGTTTTTACATGTTGCAATGCAATATTGTTTTCGTAAATTTTCACAGCATTAAACTTATTCAATTGAAATTCAACCAAGCTTGTACACATGCTGTCAATTAAATTGATTATGTGTGAAAAATCACCCCCAGTAAATCCGTTTAAAACTGAGAATAAACATTTTAATGTTAAAAACTGGACTCTTTCAATGAACATCAACTTTCCTGTAGAGTGGCCTTGCAAAAACATAAAAAACGAAACTACTATGTCAGGATAATTGGTATCAAAGTAAGTTAGCCCTAATATGTACAGAACTATACCAGCTTTGTAATAGTTTCTTTTATTGGTATAGGTAATTTCCGAGATTGTATTCGTAGCTGCATTAACAAGAAATACCTCATCAATATATCTCATAACACTATCTTCACTAAGAAGGGATATAGAATCATGCAATGGTGACTTGAAATATAAAGAAATGTAATACTTTATTTCTTCTTTAGTTTTTGGAATCACATTAATGATGTTGGAAAATTGTAAGTTTTCATTGGTACCTGTTTCTAAAAGTTTAGATTCTTGTGCCAAAGAAAACTTTAGAGTCTTTCTCATGGCATCCTTTTCTTTTTTAAAAACATTCCAAACTTTGAACACATTATGCAGGGCCCCAGAATCGGATTCAACCTTATACAAACTCGACCTAAAACAAGTTGGTCCAAAAAATAAAGTTCTTTCATCTTTAATTGTAAAAGTTGGATTTGCCGTTAATGGGTTCGGTAAAATATTCAAATCTGTAATATGTGAGTATCCTGAATCTTCAAGTGCTATTCTATCACCAAGCACTAGTTTAAGAACTTCGCTTTTTTTAGGATTTTTTCTCTTCTTTGAAATAGGAGATGTTGGTGATGGCTTTTCATTTTCATCGTAATATTCACATGTATCTGCATCTCTTTCAATACAAACGTCGCAAAAAGGCTTTTCCTTGTTACATTTCATGTGTCTTCGATAACAAAATTTACATGAATTGATCTTTCTATTTCTTTTTCGTTTTACTGTTTGTTCATCACTTTTATGATCTGTGTTAGGAAGAAATGCCATTTTAGAAGCGTTCAAAAGATGTCCGATAGGTGAGTTTCTAGCAAAACTCTCCTTATTATTTTGCATACTGTTCATTAAATGATTTTAATTGGTATTTCAAGCACGCTTAAATTTAAAATACTCAGAAAATTTGAATTTTTACCTAAAAGACCGGGAGACAAGCTAAGAAAAAAAAAATCTCTTACAAATACCTTAACTGCGCATAAACTTATCTTTAAGGGGAAGACCTGTACAAAGATGCTCTACAATTGGGTAGTCACATGTGACCCTTCAAGATCTACATAACTCAAAATGTCTATTCATTAAAAAAAAAAAGTAGCTGTCTAATTACTAATGCCTATGTTGTCATAGATTTGTACTGGTGAAAAATATATATATATTGCATGATCTAATGATATGCTTATCACCGACTAGAGAAAAATGGGTTTAAGCTTTTAAAATCGCCAAAACCAAAAATCAAAGAGAAATTAGTGGAAAAAAAATGGGGTTAAGACATATTACTGGTTTGTTCACTACAGAAGTTATGTGCTAAAGAAGAGATACAAGCTAAAAAAGTATTATTCATACTCTAAACAAAGAATCAGTATCAATAATAGCATTAAATGCACGTAGTGTGTGTGTGTTTTTTTTTAAAAAATGAGAAATCATAAACGGTTTAACAGAAATGATTAGGCTGAAGAAGTGGTGTTCCTCCTATTATCATCACTGATATGA
This sequence comes from Hanseniaspora uvarum, assembly GCA_037102615.1. NCBI lineage: Eukaryota > Fungi > Ascomycota > Saccharomycetes > Saccharomycodales > Saccharomycodaceae > Hanseniaspora > Hanseniaspora uvarum. Next base: position 308,693 of record BTGA01000002.1, on the reverse strand, counting down.
ATACAGCGTATTGTTAATCTCCGATATGTATTTTGCAATTATTAGCCATTGGCTGAATATAATACCATCTGCTCAAATCATTGAGTGTGGATTACTGTGCAAATAAAACTATCCAATAATAATAATTTAGAGTTATTGAGATTTAGATATATATGAAATGGCTAGTATATATTTTTCAAGAATAATATTTTGGCACTTGAAAAAAAGCAATTATAATTACTTAGTTTTTGTTTTTGGTTATGAAGTCTTTAACTGTACTACATTTAACTGTAACACTCTTACACAACAAGTTTTTATAGTTACTGGATAATGTAATAAATTGGGTAGAAAACAATATCAATCTTAAAATGATGCTTTCGTTCAAACAAATCTTTAGGTTGTCATTCAATGCAGTTAGAGAACCGCATGAAATAACATTTTTGGAACTCATGTCGTAGAAAATTCCGGAAGTTGTTATATCCATAATTATATTTTGAACAGGATTCAAAAATTCTGTAAACAAATTGGAACCAATGTTTTTACCGTGTTTACTCAACTTCTTTGATAAATTCTTATAATTTAAAATGTGGCCTTCTGCATCCTTCAAGATACCTATGTTAATCAAATAAACTTTCTCATGCTTACTTTGTGTCAAAGTATCATAAACAGTTTTGACCAAGTTATTACATAAGACTTGTAATGAAGGTTCTTGATTTTTTTTATTTTTTTTAGTTGTTGTTATCTCATTAATCTTGCTCAAGCTGTTGTTGAACAAAACAATTTTTGTCTTTGGCCAAATTTGAGAAGCTTTGATAAGAGTGGAAATCATTTCCATCATGTTATTCAAAATTATGTCTTTGAAATCACTGGAAGATGACCTAATATTGTTGGAAACATTATCATACGAAAAGACTATAGCTGCTAAATTCCAGTTTTTTTCTTTAATCAATTTGGCTAGTGATTTGATATCATCTGGCTTATTGGTAATGTAGTTCAATCTGGTAAAATCTTGTGAAGCATTCTGGTTAGAAAAGCATTGTGTAGAAGAAAGAATCCAATCTGAATCAGAAATTTTCTTGTAACTAGATTCAACACTACTGCGGTCATCATCTTCACTACTAATGTCGGATAAAATATCACTATTTTTTCTATGAGCAACTTTTGGGAAGTTGGTTTCATCTAAAGAACTTGCCAGTTTTACATCATTTCCTTTTGAAGTCAAAAAGTCTTCAGGGAATGGACTATTTTTAGCATCTACTGATGATACGTAAACTATAAACCCTCTGTTCAACAAATCTTCAACTTCATGCTTAGTAATTGGATCCAGCATAGAGCCTAAAACCAAAACAATGTTTTTATTCATATCTTGATAGGACAAAACATTGTATTGGGCATTTGCTTTTGCTTTTGCGTATCTAACACCTGTTTCATTAATTAGTAAACCTGCTAATATAATAGAAGAATATAATAGTTTATTTTGGTTAATACTAGATCCTGTAGATGCTAAAAGGTACTTGGTGTAATTGAATCCTTTTAACAAACCCGAAGAACTCTTCACAGTCGGACTTTGTTGATCAAAGACAACTAAGTTGTCACTACCTAACAACTCTTGTCCAGAAACAGCAATAGCGTTATTGACAACATCAGCCTTGGGAATGCTTTCAACAATAGGATTAGACACATGGTCGACTACAGCATCTTTTACAGCAAACGCAGCAGTAGAGCCAGCAGCAGCTCCACTACCAATTTTCAATGACTTTTCAGAAGACTCAGTGAATTTTTTGCCATCAGAAATAGCATTTGCTGATTTCTTAACTATACTTTCTTTTCCACTAGTTAAAACAGACCCAGTTTTGTCAAATACATCTTTAGATAAATCCTTCAAATAGGAATATGATGATTTGACTTTGAAGTTTAAACCGTTGTCAGTATCAATAGACTTTAAATAATCTTTGAAAAAGGATAAATAATTACCAGATTTTGAATACAAATCTTTAGAAAAACCAGAAATAAAAGAAAATGTAGAGTTAACTTTTGCGTTGACTCCATCACTTAAAGAGCCGTCAGAATTAATGCCTTTCAAATAATCTTTAGAAGCAGAAAAGGCAGAACCAGCTTTACCATAAGCATCTTTAGATAAGTCAGTAACATATGAAACAGCAGGATTTATCTTATCGGCCACAGTACCTGAAGAAGCACCAATAATCTTGCCATTAGTCTCTGAAACAGAAACACTGCTTCTTCTGACTATACTGTTTGCCCAGCTGGAAACATAGTTGAATGAGGACTTTAGTATATTTCCTGTACCGGAAATTGATGATTTAATACCAGAAACAAAAAATGAACCTGAATTTTCTTTGGGTTCTTTAGAATCAAGAAAATTCTTAACATAAGTGTTGGCATCTCCACTTGGGCTTCGGTAGAATTTGCCAGTGGCGTAATCATAGATTTTACTTGAAGGCGATTTTATCCACTTATCAAAAGAGCTTGTGTATTCTTTTTTAGTGGCTGTATCAATTTGTTCTTTTCCAGAGTCAATAAGTTTTTTGACAAAGCTGTCTGTGTTATCTGGCATTTTTTGGTTAATGTAATAGTGTGATTATAGATATTTTTCTAATTGGTGGTGACTTTGATATTAGTAGTTTTTTAACAAAAGAAGAGGAAGATAAAAAGAAAATAAAGGGAGGAATATATAGGCCTAATTGTGAACTTAAGTTTACTCTTTGATTAAACAATTACAAGTCTGTTGGATGCTTAAGAATACTCTAATAATTAAATCTATGTCCTAATGAAAGATTAATTAAACCACCCACACTTAAATCTCTCAAATAAAACTCTACAAATATGCTAAAAGCTACTGATATAAGAATCTGTACCAAAAGGGAAATAATTTATACTAATCCAAAGATAACAGAGTCATCTCATTACTCATATTTTTACCTTGAACACAGGGCAATAAATTAGATAAGGAAACAGGAGAAGAGTACTAAGAAAAAAAATCTTAATAATTGCCTAATTAAGTAATATTTTGGTGGGATATCCATTTATGGGGGGGGGGTTATCTACCTTCTCTTTTTTTTTTTTTTTACTCAGAGATAACTGATGTGATGCTTAAAGATAGCAGATTTGCTGTGTAATTTTGCCCTTATTCCTTTTTTTTTTTTTTATAATAAGGGGTAATAGAATTAAGGTGTATCCATGTTATTAGGGTAAAAGATAAGTGAATTACTGTGGAGAATATTTATATAAAAATAGATACTTTATTGAAGAACCATGATTTGATATTGTGCAATTTGATATAACAATCGAATGCAAATAATCTAAAAGACCATTTAAGGGCTATTATGCTTCTTTTCAGAAGAGATGACTGGGTATCATTTTCAAATACATTTTTAGATGCATATGATCCAATCATCAAATATGAACGCAAAGTATCCAAAACGTATTCTTTTTTTGAGCTATCATCATGGGATAAAACACTTTCTTGTAGATGTCTATTAAGGTCGTTTGCTTTGAGCAAAAGCAAGACTACCGATGGTATTTTTGACAGGATACTCATCAATTGTAGGAAGATCTCACCTCCTTGGCTGTTTGCACTTAAGAATCTTTCTCTCATCTCATTTCTTTCGTTTTCTCTTAATGTTAAGTCATTTGTATCATTTAATAAATCTTCGTTAACTATTGTGTTTATTGAACGTCCTGTTAGACAAGCAGCCAATAAGGGGAACTCGTCTTCATTTATGTGACCCAGGATAATCAGATATTTTTTCATGCCTTCAATATCTCTGTTCAGCAAACTTAGCCAAAACTTGGAGTACACTAATCTGGTTTCTATAGTAGGGTATCTGTATAAACCGTGATCATACAAAATAACTTCGAAGTTGTCTTTTTTCTTTGGATTGTATTTGATCGCAATATTACCACCATGAATATCTGTATGCACCCCTACAGAGTTATCAAAGACCATTTCGTTAACCATTTTACCAAGTTCATTGGAAACTTTAGATCTAGATATATTTTTCCCTTCATAGTCGAATGCATCAAGTCTGGATCCAGTTAAAAATTCCATAATAATAAATCTTTTATGGGCATCAAAAACTTTTGGAATAGTCAAGAAATCAAAATTCTTTTTGGCAAAATGATTAGCTGTTTTTTCTGCATTCTTTCTTTCATTGTTGAAATCCAATTCAACAAAAATGCTTTCTCTAAGCTCTTCACTCAACCAAACAAGTGAATATTCAGGGAACCACCAATCTAGTACTTGGAAAATGTAAGAAGTCAACATAACGTCCAAAGGAACCAACGTGCTCAATGTTGGGTGCTGGCATTTAACAGCCACCTCTTGAATTTTTCCTGTTTCAGGATTGTATATTTTTGCTTTGTGGACTTGAGCTAATGATGCAACCCCTATGGGTTCGGGATCAAACTCTACAAACACTTCGTTTATGCTTTTGCCGAGGTCTTTTTTAAACATCAAATCAATGTCTTCCAAAGAAGACTTAGTACATTCTTGTTGTAAAGGAATCATAGTGTTGGTCCATTCTGGTGGTAACAGATATGTCATTGCCGATATGTGTTGGCCTAAGCTTAATGTATATACCTCCATTTTGCTGAATAGAATCTAATGCAACATCAGCTGCTTTCTTGTGAGTTTTTTTCAATAAGTCTGAATAGTCCTCTATAGACATACCTTCCCTCTTGGAAATTGTCATGGTGTAATAGTAAATACACTTGGTCAAAGCAGAGGTGACATTGTAAATTCTTCTGATTGACATATATCCATACCTTAAAGTTGCATTTACAGTCTCTGAAGTGTTATACCCAACAAAGCCTAATGTAATTATTGATCCAAAGACGTAATATTTGTAATACTTTCTTTTGTTGTATTTTTCGTATTTGGATTTATAAAACTGTAACATCTTTTCAGTGTTTGAAGGAATAGTGGAATAATTCATCCTTGTATTTAAAGGGGTGAAATATTTTTTACTCACATTGGTATTAAATCTTCCAAAGCTGGTGTAACATTTGGAGTTGATAAGTTTAGAATTCAGCATTTTTTTTTTGTTTTTTTAATATTTGCTTTCAATCTTCCTTTTTCTCTCTATCTCTTTAGGTTCTGTGAACTTCTCTCCTCATATGTATATTTGAATACCAAATTAGTGTCTCTCTTAAGTATATTACAAGCTTGAAGTGTTTTTTAAAAAGTGCTTAAGGAAGGGATGAAGGGGGTTTTTTTTAAAGAAAACAGACCAATACCTCAGCACACGTGACAGTTTCCTATTTAGGACAAATCTGGTAGCTTACGGAAAAAAAATTTTCATTTTTCAGTTTTTTTCTTAGTCAAGATTTCAATTTCAAACGCTTTAACAGAATCATCAATAACTATTTGAAATAGAAGAGTTCGGAGCTAGTTTTATATTCAAATAAGTGATATACGTAAAGAAATAGCTTTAAACACCCCCAGAATAATATTACCTTTTTTTTTTAGTACAAATCTATAAAACAATGTCCTTGGAAGGTTCATTTGCTAAATTAACTGTAGACGATAGTGCTGCTGCCAGTACTCCATTGAAAGCTTTGGTTTTCAAGTCTAAGACCAATGCTGGTGCTAAACCAATAGTTGTTGTTGCTTTACAAGAAACAAAGACTCCATCTAACTTGGTTGCAGCTGTTACTGAATCTAAAGAACCAAGATTGGCCAAGAACGAGTACTTTGACCAACACTTCAAGATCGATGATGCCACCAAATTCAATCTATCTCACTTAGAAAATGCTGAATCCGAATTCTACTTAGTCTTAGACTCCAGTATTTCTACCATTGCTGAAGAAACCATCTTTAGTACCAACAATGAAACTATCAAATTCACCGCTAAATCTTTGACCTCATACATCACTTCATTAGCTAAAGCTGACTTAAAGACTGTTGATTTCTCCAAGGTTCCAGAAGTCTCTCCAGCTGCCAAGAAAGCCCCAGCCAAAAAGGCTCCAGCTAAAAAGGAAACCAACCCTGATGCCAAGTTAATCGGTGTTACCGTTAAAAAGGCTGATGACTTTTCTGCTTGGTACCAACAAATTTTAACCAAGGGTGAAATGTTAGATTTCTACGACGTTTCTGGTTGTTATATTTTAAGACCGGCTTCTTATGCCATTTGGGAACAAATCCAAAAATGGTTTGATGCCAAGATTAAGAAGTTGGGTGTTCAAAACACTTACTTCCCAATGTTTGTTTCATCTAAGGTCTTAGAAAGAGAAAAAGATCACATTGAAGGTTTTGCTCCAGAAGTCGCCTGGGTCACCAAAGCTGGTCAATCTGATTTGGAAGAACCAATTGCTATTAGACCAACCTCCGAAACTGTTATGTATCCATACTTTGCCAAGTGGATCCAATCTCACAGAGATTTACCATTAAAGGTCAATCAATGGAACAATGTTGTTAGATGGGAATTCAAGCATCCTCAACCATTCATCAGAACCAGAGAATTCTTGTGGCAAGAAGGTCACACAGCCTTCGCTAACGCTGAAGATGCCCAAGAAGAAGTCTTACAAATCTTAGATTTCTACGCTGGTGTTTACAAGGACTTATTAGCTGTTCCAGTTATTAAGGGTAAGAAGACCGAAAAAGAAAAGTTTGCTGGTGGTGTTTGGACTACCACTTGTGAAGGTTATATTCCTCAAACTGGTAGAGGTATCCAAGGTGCCACTTCTCATTACTTAGGTCAAAACTTCTCTAAGATGTTCAACTTCTCTGTTGAATCTCCATTAGGTAAGGACCATCCAAAACTATTTGCTTACCAAAATTCTTGGGGTTTGAGTACTAGATCTATTGGTGTTATGGTTATGATTCACTCTGATGACAAGGGTCTAGTTATTCCACCAAGAGTTTCTCAATACCAAGCTGTTATTGTTCCAGTTGGTTTGACTAATAAGACTACCGAAGAAGAAAAGAACTTGATTTTAGATACTGCTGCCTCCATTGATAAGAGATTGAAGGTTGAAGATATTAGATCTATAGCTGATTTCAGAGAAAACTACACTCCAGGTTGGAAGTTTGCTAACTGGGAATTAAAGGGTGTTCCATTGAGAATCGAAGTTGGTCCAAGAGACTTAAAGGCCAACCAAGTCACTATTGTTAGAAGAAATGATGGTAAAAAGACTACTGTTGCTTTAGATCAATTAGAAGCTGAAATTCCTAAGTTATTAGAAGAAATGCACTGGGACTTATACAATGCTGCTAAAGAAAAGTACGATTCTCACAGAGTTATTGTTGAAGAATGGAAGGATTTCGTTCCAGCTTTGAACGGTAAGAATGTTGTTTTATCTCCATGGTGTGGTGTTGAAGAATGTGAAGAAGATATCAAAAAAGCTTCTGCCAAGAAGAACGATGGTGAAGAATTTGCTGAAGATGACAAGGCTCCATCTATGGGTGCTAAATCTTTATGTATTCCATTCGAACAACCTGAATTAAAGGAAGATGCCAAGTGTGTTAAGTGTGGTGCCAAGGCTGTTAACTACACTATGTTTGGTAGATCTTACTAAGCTTCAGTGATTACATTGTAGAAATAAAACAAATAAGAAATAGCTTTTTTTTTTTTTTGTATCTTTATATATAGCCATACAAGTTTAACTGACGTCTACATAATTCAAGACTTTAAACTAATGTTATAAAGCATTATAAATTCCAAAATTGTTGATTGTTGAATTCTTCAATTGTCATGGACTTGAAGTCTACCTTTGGCAAACCGTCTTCAAGGCTTTGTTCTTCTACTTCTGCCAAATAGTAAATAGTGTCCAGTTTTAATTCACCGTTAATGTACTCATCTTTGCATTTCTTGTAGTTGGTGGCTAATTGATTCAATCCATGGGAGTCATCGCTTAGAACAAATTTTCCTCCCAAGTTTTTGAAGTGTTTTGCAAGACCTATAGATGGGTATGGGTATTTCAAACCTTTTCTTAACCCAGAAGTATTAATTTCTAAGGCCAAGTTGTTTTCTATAATATATTTGAAATTTTTTTCAACCAAAGGTAAAAGTTCTTCTTTATAAATATCAAATACAAAATCGTCTATTGAGTAATCCTTTATACGGATTGCATAATCTTTTTTGCTTTCCATATAGTCATCAATGATCTTACCAGTAGTTTTGTTGATAACCAAATCTGTTTGATTTAAAAACAAGCTTGGTAAGTCAAAATGGCCTATAATTTTAGGATTCAAAGTGGTTAGCATTTCATATTGCAAACCAAAGTAAGTCTTCAGAAATTGTAAGAAACTGTTGCTTGAGGCTAAGATGGACTTATCATAAGTTTCAATGTCATAGTCTATGTCCAGTGAATTGACATGATGTACCGATCCCAATAAAAATTGCAGCTTGCCTTTATATATCGAATCAAACATTTCTTTTGCGTATTTAATATGCTTTGTGTCGATGCATTCACATTCAGTTCCGATAATAAAATTCGTACCTAAGTTTTTTTCATTTGCCTTTACATCTAAAACAGTTTTCAAGTATGCTTCAAATTGATTTTTTAAAAAAGATGTGTCTTGCTTGTCTGCAATTTCTTCAGGGTAAAGGTATTTACTGCTTAGTCTAGGCATATGTTCTGTAAAACAAAAGGTATGAAACTTCTTCTTTAAAACATTTGTGATAACTTCATCCAAAGGTCCTGAACCATGTGAGATGAATGTTTTTGAGTGGGAATGATGGGAAAACGGCATTTTTAATGTAAAAAACAGTGAGGTTTTTGGTTAATTATTAGTATTTTTTTAAAAAAAAAACCTCCTCAAAAATCAAATTTTTATACTAAATCATAACGAATATTATCTATCGTAAGTTTATTCATAAGCGAATAATTTTGGTTGTTTATTTTTTGCAAGGCGACCCCTATTGCTGATAACCGAGACTCATGACTAAATGACGGGAAAACTAGAATTTAAGCAAAAAAAAAGAATGAAAAGTCATATAAGTTGCTACAATTAACAGCCAAGCTTCGTTAAGTGAAAAGAGAGGAATTCAAAATATGGTTGGAATAAAAGAAAATTTTAAAGTTGGAAACGTTGTTGTTGTAGGATCAGGAATATCTGGATTTACAACAGCTTCGGTTTTACTTGATAAGTATCCGCAAATAAAAAAGCTGATTATTGTTGGTAGAGAAATCATCAATGATCCAGCATACACTTCATTACAGCATGAGTTTACATCTTGGGCAGGTGGAGCTAACCACATGTCCTTTGCTGCTGATGATGATTATAAACAACAAGAAAGAGATTTGATAACTTATAAGAAGTTTATGTATTTAGGCAAAAGCTTCAAAAATTCAGGTATAAGAATAATGAAAAATAAGCTTATAATGTTCAAAACTTCAAATACACCATGGTATATCAAAGACCATGCATGTGAAGGAATCTGTACAATTTCAGATGCCGAGTTGGAATACAGAGGGCTAGACCCGAATATTTACAAGGATTTGAGTATCTTACTTGTACTATAACACCATACATCTACTTGGGATTTTTGAGAAACAAACTAGAAAAAACTGAAAAAGTGGCTATAAAAAAGTGTCCTAAGACTTTGTTTTCTTTTGCTGATGTTCAAGATTTTGTAGGATTCAAACCAGATTTAATAGTAAATTGCACAGGTTTGGGAGCAAGAAGTATATTATCCACTTATTCTTGTGAGAAAGCAGAAGTGGAGGAAAACATCATTCCTTACAAAGGGCAAATATGTGTTATAAATAAAGACTTGCCTTTTCAGCTTACTGTAGAAGATTTGCCTTCTGACGAGTATGTCTGTGATTATGTGAAAAAGATTGAAGGTGCTTATCAGTTTTCCCATGTTTTTCCTAGATCAGATGGATATGCAATAGTTGGTGGGATTTCATGCCCTGGTGTGTACGACAACACAAAATACAAGGATGTTTCAACAAAATTGATAGAGAACATTACAAAGTTTGTGCCTGAATTAGTTGAAAATGGGCCTATTGAAATTATTTTTGATTATGTCGCGTTAAGACCTGGTAGAAAAGGAGGTGTAAGATTGGAATACAAAAATTACGATGACTATAATGTTATTCATAACTATGGTATTGGTGGTGCTGGTTTCCAAGCAAGTGTCGGTTTAGCTCTTGAAGTATCTGAGCTTGTTAATATCAATATTATGAATAACAAATCCAAGTTGTAGTCGGAGAAAACATTTCCTAATTGGGCATGAATCAAATAGCTTATAAAGAAAAATTTTCCCCCTTTGGGTTAAATGTTTTTTTTTTTTTTTTTTTTTCATTCGTTCTTAATAAATTCCACTAGTTTTTTTAAATTATGAAATATATAGACGATTATTAAGCAAACCAAGAACCCAAAAGATTATACTTTAGATATATATACTATTTCTTTGTTTATAACCTTAATTAAAGAAATTGTTTCTGTGTGTGTGTGTGTGTGTGTGTTTTTTTTACTTGAGCAGACAGTATTTTAATAGTGTAATTTAAAAAGAGAAAAAGATGAGTGCTGTTGATATTCAAACATCAAACTTAAACGAAGAAACACCAGCTGATGATTACAGTAAATATGTTGATTATATTATAAAATTGTTTTTAAAAGACAACACAACCGTTGAAGGAACCATTGTGAGATACGGATCGGAAAGCATTACTTTGAAAGTAAAAGAAAAAAAGGCGAAAAGTAAAACTTATGAAAGAGGTTTAATAACAGATTTGAAAGTAATTAACATTCCAAAAGTTGTTAACAAAAAAGCAAAGAAAGCAAGTCCTGCTAAAGCTAAATCAGCTTCTTCAAACAATAATAAAAACGAATCAACTTTTGGAACTTTAGATATCGATACCATCAAGAAAACTGACTTTAATTTTGAGAGTAATAATGAAAAATACGATTACAACAGGGCAGAATTAAAAAACTTGAATGATGATAAGCTGAAAACCAATGACGAAGAGAAAAATGATTTGGATCTAAACCCTAAGCAGAGTAACTCTAAGGGACAGAAAGCTATCAAGAACAGTAAACAAAAGCCCAAAAGTGAGGAGAGCCCAAAACCAGATTCTAACCAGCTTTTAAGTTTACTTCAAAAATCAAGTACAAAGGAAGTATCTGAACCAGTACAAGATATCAAGAAGGAAAAATCTAAGAAGAAAAAAAGTAAACAAAAGAAAGAAAGTAAAGTTGCTGAATCTGATAAGGAAACATCTCAAGAGGCTATTGACATCAATTCATTACCTATAACAAAAGCCATAAATCTTTCACACCTTTGTGGTCGTATTAATTTAGAGTCATCAAGACAGAAGAAGCTTAAAAAAAAACTTAAAAAGAAAAAGACCACCGGTAAAAAGGATGATGATGTTGAGGAAGAAGATGTGTTGGAACCTGTTGAAAAGAATGATGCTGAATTAAAAGATGCTTCTGAACCTGTAGAAGAAAAAGATGCTTCTGAACCTGCTAAGCAGGAAAGATTGACTGAAAAGAAGAGAAAAGAGGTAGAAGCCAAAAAGAAAAATAAAACAACTCTTAAGGCTCGTGATATGTCAAGTGATGACAGCTCAAATACTAGTAGTTCAGCATCTGACATATACACTACTGATAATTCATACGAATCGAGAGTTAATAGTTTATCTTTATCAAGCGATGAATCTGAATCTTCTAATAATCTATCTTTAATAAGCAACGAAGATACAGACAGCTCAAGTGACGATTACAGCTTATCAAACAGTAAGTTGGACATGAGCCTAAATATAGATTCTGATAGCTCATCTGATGCTGAAATAACTCAGAGCATAAAAGAGGACAATGAGCTAGTGAACGTCCCTGCAAGTACTAATGAAGAGAAAAGTGTAGAACCTGCTAAAAAGAATCCTAAGAAGAACAAAAACAGAAATAAGAAACAGCAAGCAAAAAATAAAAAAAACAAAGATGCACAAAGTAAAAAATCGCCGATTGAAGAAGAAGATGTGGTGAGGTTGCTTTTAGAAAAGGCAATGAGTGCTGGTTTGATTAGCGGCGATGTATTGAAGAAGCAAGACTTCTTAGCTGACAAGAAACCAGACGCACCAAAGAAAAAAGCCAATAACAGAAAGAAGCAACAAAACAACAAGAAGAAGACACCTGCTCAACCAACGGATACCACTGAAGTCAATGTTAATGACAAGTTAGAGAAGGTTATATCCGAAACGTTGATTTCCACAACAACAGTGTCTACGACAAAACCAAAAAACAAAGGTAAACAGAAAAAATCCAAAAAGTCTACCAAAGAGTCATCTCTTGAGCCCACACCATCTAATCCTGATCAATAAGCCTTATATATGGTGTTTTAACATAAACTTTCAATTCACACGTTTCCAAATGTTAATTGTCGGAGATATGGACTGCGTTTCGAACCGCTGTAATTTCTTTGATGGTACGGTGTAAAACTTAGATGTAGTGCTTAATCTTGTATTAAACAAGTGAAAACGCAATGAAGTGTTTTTAATCTAGAATGGTTATATATATATGTGTGTATCTCTTAATTCACAATCAAATGTTGTAATGTTATGTCAATCTTAACTCTTATATAGTAACAGAAAACTTGAGGTAACTTCACCAACAGTTTCTAAGAAGAGAATTTTGAGTAAAATACATTATGGTGGCAATAGCCACCCCATGATGTCAGTACTTAAACCCTCTTTGGGCGTTACTTGATTCTACATGTAGCCTTTGGTGTATTATGGCTGTCTTCTCTTAAAGTCACGTGCTGGTGCACATGGTCGATGTTTTAGGCTGGTATTTCGGACATAAACAAAAAAGCACGTGACAGTATGCAAATTTCCCAAAGCGGTAATTACGGTTTTGGTGTATACGTGCGGTTTCATTTTCCTTCAAAAAGGGTAAAAAAATTTTCTTGGGCTACGAATTTTGGTGCGGATACAACGCCCTTAGAGGAAGGGTTGCTTTTCTGGCTTTTTTAAAAAATTATAAAGAGACGTAAACATAGCATAAAAACCTAAATAACAGTTATAATATATACTTTCTGATAGCTCATTTTATTACTACCTTTGTGAAAACTGAGTATATAGCTAATATCTAATATAAAGAATAAGTTGAATAGGTGAATTTGTTTATATTTAAGCTATCCCTTTAAAAAAAACAACAACAACAATAAGTATATAATTACCTAATAAAAACTACAATCTACAAATATACGATCAATTAAATATGGGAAATTGTTTAAGTTGTTTCAAAAGTACAACACATGAATCTACAGATAGAGATTTTGAAAATCAACGATTAATTAATCCAAATGAAGGAGATAACAACTATGGAGCTAACAAGGAAATAGATGAAGAAAACAACAACATTCATCAAAATAATATGTCACTTCCAATCAATGAAGATGAAAGAGAAGCTGTTTCTTTATTATTGCAATATTTGGAAGATAAGGACAGGTACGACTTTTACACAGGAGGACCTTTAGAAGCATTAACAACGTTATCATACTCTGAAAATATTAATTTGAGAAGATCTGCAGCTTTAGCATTTGCTGAAATAACAGAAAAGTTTGTAAGAGCTGTTCCAAAAGAAGTAATTGAGCCTATTTTGGCCTTATTAACTGACGAAAAGAACTCTTTAGATGAACAAATTAAGATAGCTACGTGTGCTGCTTTAGGTAATTTAGCTGTCAATGATAATAACAAAAAGATTATTGTATCCATGGGGTGTTTAAATCCTTTGGTTGAACAAATGTTGTCTGATGACGTTGAACTGCAATGTAACGCAGTTGGGTGTATCACAAACTTAGCCACTATAGATGAAAATAAATTCAAAATTGCTAAATCAGGGGCTTTGATTCCTTTAATCCAATTAGCCAAATCTAATCATACAAGAGTTCAAAGAAACTCTACAGGTGCTTTACTGAACATGACTCATTCTGTTGAAACCAGAAGAGAACTTATCAATGTAGGTGCCATCCCAGTGCTAATTGGGTTATTGAGCAGCACCGATGCTGATGTTCAATACTACTGCACTACAGCCTTATCCAACATTGCTGTTGATGAAGAAAATAGAGAAAAAATGCAAGCTACTGAACCGGATTTAGTTCCTTCTTTGATCAAATTAATGGACTCAAAAGCATCAAGAGTCAAATGCCAAGCCATATTAGCCCTAAGAAATCTAGCATCAGATCGTGAATATCAGTTGTCAATAGTAAGATTTGGAGGTTTGTCACACCTTTATAATTTAATTCAATCTGGCAGTATACCTGTTGTGTTGGCTTCTGTTGCATGTATGAGAAACATATCCATTCATCCACAAAACGAAGCATTGATAATAAAAACAGGATTTTTGGAACCCCTCATTTATCTATTGAACTTTAAAGAATCAGAGGAAATACAATGCCATGCCATATCTGCACTAAGAAACTTAGCTGCTGCTTCTCCAAAGACAAGACTGATGTTTTTCAAATTGGGTTGTGTTGCTGAATGTTGTAAAATTGCAAACTCATCTCCTGAATCTGTTCAATCTGAAATATCTGCCACATTTGCTATTTTGGCTTTAGATGAAGTAACCAAGTTGAAGTTATTAAAGGAAACTAACATTTTAGAAGTTTTGATACCTATGACTTTCATTAGCAATCCAGAAGTATCAGGAAATGCTGCAGCAACTCTAGCTAACTTATGCTCCAGATTAAATGTTAAACCAATTAGCGAAGATGCAGAATATGAAGTAGATAACGAATTTGATTATTATGAAAAGGTATTATCTGCTTGGGAAAATCCACAAGACGGTATAGTTGGATTTTTAAGAAGATTTTTGACTTCTGAATTTATAACTTTTGAACATATAGCTTTGTGGACCATTTTACAACTAGCAGATTCTGAAGACGAAAGATTCATTACATTGATAAAAGAAAATGTAGATGTTATCAATAGCGTAAAAAAACTATTAAAACAAAATTATTATATTACAGTTAATCAAAATGAAGAAGGTAGAAATAAAGAAGATGATGACGAAAACAAATACGACGCTGCTTTAGAGCTGTATGGACTATCGAAGCAAATTCTTGAAGTTTTAGATATTCAATCCTGATCTACAAAATCAATTGTAATGTAAGAGATATATTAGTAACGTAAACATATATATGACGAAGCTGGTATTATAACAATATTTTAATTTTAATTAATAAGATCCTCGTTAATATCCCAAACACTCTGGTTACTATCTTCTCTTTTGACCAGGACGTCATCATTGCTGATCTCTGTAGGTGTATCTGAAGGTATCAAAAAATTCAATGAAGCTTGCATAATATTATTAGGAGATATCAATGAATTCATATCTAATGAATCTATTCCATCTGGTGTATTTTCAAAAAATGGCAACATACCGTTAGCACCATTATTACCTATAGTATTAACAGATGGTGATAATCCAACTTGTTTCAAAAATTCCTCAAAATCAGGTATGTAGTCAGTACTGCTAGTGCTAATGGTCTCATTTTCAATTCGTTGTTGAGTTATACTATTTCTTGGAGTTGTTTTATTATCTGGAAGTGGTAAAATGTTGGATTCTAGCAAATTCTTTTTCACAATTAAAGGAGCTTCTTTTATACTCAATAAACTATTGGAGCGTGAATTTGAAGCGTCCTTGAAATTAATACTGCTATCTTCTTGAGCTCTAACACTGGAAATGTTACCATTTATTTTAGAAGTGATAGGCTGATAATTAAATGAAGATATTGACGGTTCTCTTATTGAGCCAATGCTCATGGGCATTGTTAAACTAGTCAATGAAGGTAGTTTATTATTGAAGCCTATATCTTGGTAAACAGGGCATCTACTCAATTGGTCGCTGTTCGCCTGTATAATCAAAGATGGTATGTTTTTAAAAGATTGAGTCAATGATGAAAAGGAGTTATTGTTTGAAACAGGACAAACAGAAAGTCTGCTATTGAAATGATTATTACCAGTATTTTGTTTCAACAAACTTTTATTACTGCTGCTGCTTGGTCTTAACAAAGTCAAAAAGAAGCCTGTTGATCTAGATAATTTCAAAGAATACTTATATTTGACAGCTAATATTCTAGTTAAATTGTGGAAAATATCCATCCTAGACATCAACAACTCAGCAATGTAAGGTTCTTGTAAAGACAAGGTGTTGTTCTCAAATATCATTTTATTAAATTCGGATCTTTTCTTTTTTCTGAAAGACTTTGTAAAGCTGTCACTATCAGATTCACTGTCACTACTGGTATTATTTTGTATACCACTTATCTTTTTAGAAAATACATTATTCAAATCTTTTAACAAAGATCCTACTTTTTGTCTAAGTATTAAACAAATCATAAATTGCATTGATCTATAGCAAGCATCCAAGCAATAAGGAATCAATACAATTTTCATTTGTGTTTTGAATATCTTATTGGCATTCAAATTGTGGAAGAAAATTAAAGAAGTTTTGAAAATCTCTGTAGAGTACTTTAAACTTTGTTGACAATAATAAACCGCCAAATCCATTAAGTCTTCATCAACATTTTTATTTTGTATTCGAGGTTCATAAGAAGTAAACAAGATGTAATTCACATTATAAAGCATCATTTGAATTTGAAGATGTTTTTTGAAAAACAAACATTTTGTCGTATTCTCTTGAGGAATGTTGAGTTTTTTACCGTGATCCGTTAAGTCATGACCATTATAGTTGTGTTTAGGAGAATTACTCTTACTGTCGTTTTTTCTTTTGTTGTCAACAGTACTAAAAATTTCCTTTAGAGATGGCAAGTTGTATCCTGTATCTTCGGAAAATCTTTGTTTCTGGCTATCAGTCTTGCACATAGCTGGTGTTATGTTCTCAAACCCATATTCTTTTATAGCATAGGCTTCTAGCGGATCAAGTAAATTATTATCCAAAAGAAGATTAATGCATTTCTTAATGATATCCTCATTATTTTTATTTTCTAAGATCTTTTCCAAAACATCAACTACAAAATCCATTTGCCATTTTTTAGCTTTAAACCCAGGTTGAGAGTTTAAGACCAATTCCGAAATTGCTATCATAACCAAATCAATTTGGTAAAAGAGTTTAGTATTTTTACCTATAATAATTTCTCCCAAGTTATTACCAAAACAGTAGTCAACCTGTTGGTTTAATAGCAGGTACTCAATAGAATTTGTATTGCTCTTGGTTTCAGGATTTTCAGAGTTAGACTTAATAGTGTCAGTTTCTCCAGAATTCTTAAAGTTACTATCATTTTCAAACTTTGGATTTTCACCTTCGTCTCTCAATGCATTGTTGTAAGGCAATTTGACATCAGAAAAAGAACCTAGCTTCCTTAAAAGTCTAGGGGTACCATTATTCAAACATTGATTTATGTCCATTGAGACCAAATAAAACCATGTTTTTCTCCATTGATTTTTGAAAATTTGTATACTTTGACTGATAGTCTTGGCAACAATTTTCAAATCTTTATCTTCTCTATTCACGTATTCATTACTTTTATTGAGAATATTGGTGGTCAAATTTGTAAAATTGTCTGGATCTCTGTGTATACCAGAATCAAATGATAATTGTACAATTTCAGCTAGAAGTAATTCACTCTTTTTATTAGTTGAGTTCACATTTGTAAGAGTATCAACAGTATCATTTTCCGGACAAATACCTAAATACCACTTATAAAAAATTAAGAAGTGGATGACTGACAAATTTGTAAATACTATACCATTGCCGTAATATCCATCTGTAGTTGAAGGTTCTTTGTTTCCGTTATTTTTGATGAAATTCTCGTAAATAGCATGTATAAATTTAGGATCAATGTTAAACTTAGATTTTTTCTTGTTGTATTCTATAGGTTTGTTGTTGATAGCACTTTCAGGACTTATGTTAAAGTTGTTATCCGTAGGAAGATGGAATTCCAAGTGTTCTTTGACAAAATCGTCATCCAGTCCCAATTTCAAGTCAATATTCATATCCTGACTGTTGTTAACGCATCCTAATCTTAATATAATCAATAGAATACCAATTTGAGAGCATTTAAATAAATTATCCAAGTTTAAATTGTAGTCATCTTTTGAAGAATTCAAAAAATCAGCAATACCTAGAATATGCAAAATCTCTGTATAAAATAACTTTTTTTCAAGTATAGGGATTTCTGGGTATGTTTCCTTAAAAAACAAATCCAAGTTGTCTTTTATTGTATACGGCTCAGGTAGGTTTTGTAATAGATCTTGTAAAAAGTCGTTTTGACTACCCTGTGAAGTTTCTGAAGACTTTTCTCTTGACAATGGGGATACTGATCTACGTTGATTAAGGTTTTCATGACTTACTGGACATCTGCCTTGTCTAAAGTTTTGATTTGGCTCAGCTGAAGTAGCTCCCATATGAGCAACTGGACATTTACCTTTTGGAAGATTATCAGGGGCACTACTGTGTGATACAGGACATTTCTTTATGTTTGCATTTTGCATTATTTCTTGATCATTGACAGGACACTTTTTAACATCAGACTCCTGCATCATTTGCTTATGATTCACTGGGCATTTTTTTTCAAGTTGATCAGGCACATTTGGATTATTAAAAGATTTCTTCATTTGTTTCTTTAAACTTACATTTCGTTGATAAACTTGATACTCCATCAGTTTTTCTCTAATTTTGAAAACATGTTCCCAGAGAAGTTTTAAATAAGGATCACCTTTGAGTATGGACAAATAATGTGTGCTGCCCAGATAAGTGAAAGAATTTGTTTTAGGATTTATATGCAAAGATTCAAATCTTTTTGAAACATTTATTTCATCGTTGTTATACTTCTTTCCATGATCATGCTTGAATTTTATGCTTGAAGGACTGGTGTATTCAAGCTCTTTATTTTTTATTTGCAACTTGGTTGATTGTTCTTTATGTTGATAAGTAGCCAACATATCTTCCAAGTATTTAATCTTGTCTTTCAAATCGGTTAATTCCTTTTCTTGAAAGATATGATTGTATCCATCCTTGGACCACTCGGGTGACAAATACTGACACAAATGTTTATAGCCTGTATTGACACATGAATTACAATGTGGCTTATTTTTGTCACATTTTACTTTTCTGCTCCTACAAACAGAACAACTTAAAGGTGTTCTGTTTCTAGTTTTTCTATTTCTCGTCTTTTTGGTTACTTTATTTTCACTGGACATTAAAATATCGTCACTTGGTGTATTCATTAGGATATGTGTTTTGTTTTTTGTTTTTTGTTTTTGCTTTTATGGAGTATACTGTTCTTCTTACAACAAGGCCTTAAACCCCTCTCTAAACCTTCAATATATTAGTATGTTTTGTATTATGATTTATTATTTCTAGATGTATTTTTTAAAAAAAAAACTTGTATAATTTTAAAATAAAAAATTGTGAAATTTTATCGTTCAAATAAAAATGTTGAAATCCTACAAAAGTAAGAAATAATAAGCCTAAATTATGGTTCTGCTTGGACCTGAAACATTTATAAACTTTTAAATACGAAGCTATATTAATCAACAGAAACAAATTCAACTGTGAATTATCGTTTAAAAAATATGTCTATAAGAATTACTTGAGTGCCGTTTAAGTCTAGTTGAGAAAAAAAAAAGGCTGAAATAAATCAGGCGGAATTTTAATTTCCAGAGAGAAAAATCAGCCGCACGTCAAGAGTGAAAAATCCAAAAAAATAACAACCATGGTCGATCCCGGGATCGAACCGGGGACCCTTCGCGTGTAAAGCGAATATCATAACCTCTAGACTAATCGACCTTAAGATGTTATTACACGTGTATCGATTGACAGAGGTATTTATAGTGTGTAACAAAATCACGTGTATCGTTTTGCTAGCATTATGCTGCTGCTTTTTTTTGGTAATAGGAAGTAAAATAAGGAAAGTACAACATACATGTTTGTTGCAAGGGATGTATAAACCAAAACTAGTCTTAGTTCTAGTTTATTTTTTATAGTTTGAGGCTAAATATGCAATATAGTTTGAAAATGATTTTTTTGTTTTTTTTTTTTCTTGTTTAACTTGTATTTGAACATAGCACTAAGAAAACAAATACACATCTGGTAGAAAAAGATTAGCCACTATGTGGCTTCTCTTAAGACTTTGTTTTCTTGTTTACGACTATAATTCTGGTGATCCCGTGATATATGCTTAAAGTTAAAGCACGCCTGTAACAAATGATTGATTCTTCATTTGTAATTAAGGAAAGCTTAAAGCCATGTTGTGATTATAACGCCATTTTTTTTCTTGTTCCGAAACGGGAGTTAAAAACCTTAGTATGTATATTATTACTAATTTTTTTTTTTTTAAAAGAAAACCCCAACTGTTTATCTATCAAACCCAATATATATACAGTATAATAAAAGACTCGCAAGATACTGATATCATAATGTAAGAGGACAACAGCAGTGTATCTGGAGAAAATGTGCACATAGACGATTATGATGATTACGATGCCATGAATGATCAAAATGAGATCGACAACTATTCCATTATAGGACAAAATATCAGCAAACTC
Organism: Hanseniaspora uvarum; assembly: GCA_037102615.1. Classification (NCBI taxonomy): domain Eukaryota; kingdom Fungi; phylum Ascomycota; class Saccharomycetes; order Saccharomycodales; family Saccharomycodaceae; genus Hanseniaspora; species Hanseniaspora uvarum. The sequence continues at coordinate 288,233 of BTGA01000002.1, read as the reverse complement.
AAACGTGTTCTAGGATGGTTTGGGTTTTCGAACAGTGATAACTTTTACGAAATAGGTGATTGGAGTATAGACGACCATGTGGAGTTGTATAACTTGGATGGAGATGGAAATGTGAGTAATAACGAGGGAGAGGATGTGGTGAGGATAATGAAACGAGAAAAAATGAAGAAACTCAGAAGAATTTTGATGAAATTGATAGGACTGATTGCTGTTGGGTTTTTGTTTTTTTATATAGTAGCGAATTTGGTGATTGTGAACAAAGAGTACTCAGAAATCAAAGAAGCCCACGAATCTGTGAGTACAGCTGAAGCCGCCACAACATTTGCAGATGTTGAAGATAATATATTCAAAAAACCATTTCCCACAAGCACTTCATATACCAGCTTGACAAAGACAGCCAGTTCAAGTGAGTCGGAAACAAGCTCAACAAGTAAATCCACATCGTCAGAAACAAGCTCAAAGACTACCTCAAAGACTACACCCTCCTCTACATCAAAAACAACCAGCAAAGGCAAAGCTACCGCTAAAACTACTGCTTCAACCACCACTCATACCAAGGCTACCACAAAAACTACTGCTTCAGCTACAACTCAGACCAAAGCTGCCTTACCACACATATTTGAAGAAATCTGGGAAGACGCCAAAGAAATCGGAGATGAACTAGTTGACGGATTTAACGAAATTGTTGATGAAATGAATCAGAAACTTCATGATAACTCATAAAAACGCCAACTTCCATGTTGACATGCCAGCCCCACCTTTATTTATTAAGTATGCCCTATGCCGCCCGTATCTCCCTCTCCCTTTTTTTTTTTATGTGCACCAGTCGCATCCATGTGACCCTGTTCCACATGGTGTAGCTCTGTTAAAGAGTCTTTTGAATGATTTTCCTCTTTCGGAAATATTCCCATAAACAAATTAGCCGCCTTCTATCTGAATAATTGGTAGCTGTTGATTTTTTTGCGGGGGCTTTTTTTCAGCGCTCCCAGAAACTAATGAGGAAAATTTTTCTCCTGTATAATATGAGTGTGTTTTTTTACCCCCCATCGTCGTTCAATTACTACGAATGTTTGTTATTTATTTCCTATTTGAAATATCCTTTAAAATTTAAAAAAAAAAAAAAAAGTAAACAAAGTTGTTTGTTTTGATTTTGGATTTAATTAAAGGATAGGTAATAAGGACCAGAAATAACAATTATTACATTTTCTTCGATTTTTTTTTTTGAATTATAACATAGAAGTTTTGCTTTTTTAGATCAAAACAACACTAAACTATACTCTAATTTTTTATCCCATAAATCAACAAAAAAAAAAATAAAAATTAAAAACATTGATTTTTTTATGAAGCAAGTAGTTATTATTAAAGAAGAAACCACCGAAATGTCCGAAAAATACTCCCAATTATTGAAAGGTTTGAAGAAGAGTGAAATCTTAGATGTCATCAATGCTTTGCAAACCAAAGTCACTTTAGATGATGACTACAAGACCCCAAATGCACATGCCAAAAAAGAAATTTTGGTCGAATCTGCTTTGTCTTTAATCAGCGACAATGAATCCAACGAAGATTGGAACACTATTGTCAAGGAAATTCCATATTTGAATGAATTAGAAGTTTCTGAAAAATCTGAATCTGAAGAAGAAGAGCAAAAAGAAGAAAAATCTGAATCTGAAGAAGAAGAAGAAACTGGTTGTGCATGTGGTAACAACCCAGAAGAATGTGAATGTGAAGATTGCAACTGTGAAGGCTGCATCAAGAACGACAGTTGTGAAGACAGCTGTTGTTTCTCCTACGAACCAACCTTAAAGGAAAGAATCCAATGGAAGATCTATGATTTCAGATGGTTCTTATTATTACAAAACGAAACCTTAAAGAGCTTCTGTACTTCTGCTGCTGGTTTATTCAAGATCTCCACCTCTTTGGAATTGATCATCTTATTCTCTTATGTTTACGAAAACATCAACACATTGGTATACTGTCCAAAGATTACTTCTCATATTAGCAATCCACACGTTTTGTTAGTATTGAAGTTCTTAGAAATCTTAGCTGGTTACATCGGTATCTTCGTATTTGTTCCATTTGTCATCAGTTACTACTTCAACTTCTTACCAGAACCAATTGTTGAAGAAGATGATGATGATGAATTGTATGACTCTGAATCTGATGAAGAATATGACGATTACGTTGCTCCATCTGATGAAGACGAAGAAGTTGGAGAAGTTGAAGAAATCGAAGAAGAAGATGCTTCTCAAGAAGGCGAAGACTTAAACGACGCTTTAGTTGAAAACGGTGATGAATACGACTACGAAGACTTAGATGAAGAATACTTGGGTGATTCAGATATCGAAGACGATTACGACTACGAAGATTATCCAAACTTAACTTTGGTTGATGAACCTGAAAAAGATCAATATGATCCATTTACTTATTCCTTAGCTAAGATTGCTGTTTCCTATATCTGCTTAAGATATGGTGTAGGTCTATGTGAATTCAACAACTTAGTTGTTTTATCCAAATTATGTGAAGTTGTTATTGGATTTGGTATTGTTGGTGCTTTGATTGGTTTATACAACTAAACAAAAGCTACCCATAGATAATAAACAAAACAAGATAATCTAAATGACAATTTATTGTTGTATCCATAAACAAAATAATAATAATTACTAGGCTAATCAAAAAAAAAAAAGAAAATTTTAAAAAGTGGTATGTATCTACAATAATATTTATATAATAAGTTTCTCTAAAATGTATGTACTAAAAATTAATTTGACATTGAATTTTTCAATAATTAAACAGTCTTTTAGCATGCAAGTTTAATGGTAGCGAAGAAGCATAAATTGCAATTTTGTTCACGCTCGAAAACGAAAAATTTTTTTCTTTTTTTTTTGGGTTAATTTTGTTCAAATTTCCTTCTTATTTGATGGTTTTAAGCTTGTTTCTATAGCAACCAAGAAGCGACCGAAGAATTACTAGATATACAAAATGAGTAGCAAAATTGTTAGTGATATTGTCAAGAAGACACCTGAATACATTATATCCGTTCAAAGACTAGGGAAGTCACACAGTCCGGAATTCAATATAGTAGTAAAGAGTACAGAAACCAAGCAAAGAAACAAAACCATGCCTATTGAAGTATTAGGGTACTTCAGACCAAAGCCAATATACGATGCAGAAACTAAAACATTCATAAAGAAGGTAGAGCTGGATTTTGACAGATGTAAATATTGGGTTTCCATAGGTAGTGAATTGACCAAACCTGTATTTGATTTGTTTGACAAGGCAGGTTTTGGTGCTTTTGGAAAAAACGCAGAAGATAGATTTTACCTTAAAAAGGCTGATCCAAAGAATGGACAAATTGTAAGAGAAGCAGAAGAAAGTATCAAGAAGATTAACTTAGATAAGTGGAGAAAGGAATTTGTAGCCTAATTTATCGTTGCATGTATATAAGACTGTTTTTTTTTTTTTAAGTAAATTAATACCTTTTGAATCTAGAAAATTTAAACATTTATAGCAATTCTTCCAAGAGAATACAACTTACGAGTATATACTTAAGAACTGTTGATTTGTACTTTTAAACCCAGCATTGATGTCCTTCTTCAAAGATCACGTGAGCAAAACATCGGATATACCATATTGTTTTTTTTCTGCAAATTGTTAATGCAACCTATTTCAGCGCCAAGCGCAAAATTTTGGGATAAACGGGAAGCATATAAAAAAAAAAAAGACTGTCGGAAACAATTACTTTAAAAGGAAAAGCATGCACCCGAATTCCGACGGTAGTAGCATTTTTATCATACCGCATAGTATCAAGGAAATTACTGCATCGATTTGAAAAGACTGTGATATATTTATTTATGCTTTGAATAAGGGTCAGTGTCTTTTTTTTTTTTGCTTTAATTGTAGGAGAATCACATAAAATAATGTGTGTTATACGAAGAATAAAGTTACAATTGTAGCACGTATTAATAAATCCGAACTTCGTATTTTTAAAGTTCTTCTTTCCCAACAAATCGTTTCAAAGTCTCCTCTCCAATTTTTGCTTTAGCGCCCAATGAGCGATTTATTTTTTTTTTTTTTGCTTTAGTAAATTATGCACCATGCCCATGGGTGTGTCCATTTTTTTGTTTCCTTTTTTTTCTCCTCTCGATATATAAAAGCAGAGGCACTTTTATCTGTTCCACAATCTGGATTTCAAAAAAAAACGAGATATAAAAAATTTTCTTCATGGAAAAATCTCATTTTAAATTACTAAAAAACATTGTAGGATTTAAAAATTTTCTAATGGTTATATATACTCATTAGAGGGTTGTAAAAAAAAAGTAAATGGTCTATATAATAAGTTTATTACTACTTTATTTTATATATATATATATAAAATATTAAGAAAGAAACCAACTCCTCACATAATTTGTTTATTATAGTTTTAATTTACTTTTGATAATCTCCATTTTAAGTAAGTAGTATAAAAAATTAAAAACAACAATAACCAAACTTTTCTTTTCAATTAATAATGTTGTCTGCTGGTAATATTTTAGCTATCGTTTTAGGTGGTTTAGCCATTTGTGGTGTTTTAACCGTTATTGGTTACAAGAAGTTACAACAAAGAAAGAACGCTTTAGCTAAATTCTAAGTGTGATTTATCAACATACTTTTTTTTCAAACGAAGAATGAATAATAATAATTTTTAAAAAACAAAAAAAACTTGTGGTTTTTATGTTACTTTTTCAATTAATTCTTTCTTCTTCTTACTTATACTATAATCAATAATTAATACTATTTTCATACAATTATGTCTTCTGAAATGAGGGGTTCAATCAACATCAACAACTATTTTTTCGCTATAGGTTGAAGAGTCATTTTCTCAGCACGTGAGAGAAAAAAAGAAAGGGGCTTAAGTCCGATAGTAGTGAATTGACCTTTGAACAGCTTCAAGTATCTCTTTTTAATGTGTGTGTAAGAGTCTAAAGCTTTCAAAACAAGGTTTCATTTATTATAATTGCTTTTTTTTTTTGATCTTAGTGTATTCAAGAGTGATTCAATCTATCTATAACGAGTAAAATTCAAATTTATTATTGTTCAATCCAACTAAAAAAAAGACTTGTTAAGGTTATTTGTGTAGACACGTGAATTTTTCATGATACTACTACAACTTAAAACTATAACAAAAAAAACAGGTATTACATCTATTGGTCATCCAAAATGAACTCTTCATTTATGACATTGGAAAGGGTTCGTTAAAAATGTAAGTTTTGTCAAATAGTACTACTAATTAGGGGTTTTTAGTATACGCTGTTTTTTTATTTGACTACCTTACAGGATCCTTCTTTTTTGTCCAATTGATTAAATGAATGGCTCATGATCAATGATGTGTACTAACATCCAACAAACTAATAGCAGGATAAGCATAATCAATAACTTCATACTATTATTTATCTATTTACTTTTTTCTTTTTTTCTTTTTCTTTTTCTTTTCTTTCTTTTTCGATTTTAAAAGTAGAAATTAAAAACATAAAAGAGATATTTTAAATTCAATCTTTTTCTTTTCATTTTAAAATGTGAATATATTCAAATTGTTGCAAGGTTCCATATGGGCTTTTATGGCTTCTTTATGGTTTCTTTATGAGTTCTTTAAGAGTGTATTTGCCTTAATGTTTGTATTAAAGCCTCTTCCATGAGTCTATCTCCATTAATGTCTGTATTACGGCATCTTTATCAGTCTATCTGCATTAATGTCTGTACTACAACCTCTTCATGAGTCTATCTGCCTTAATGTCTGAACTACAACCTCTTCGTGAATCTATCTGCCTTAATGTCTGTACCACAACCTCTTCATGAGTCTATTTGCTTCAATGTTTGTATTATGGCCTTCACCTTTTCTTTGAAATCACCTATATCTTTTGTATCATTAACTTTCATTATTACTCTCTCAAAGAGCTTGTTCTGCAGATCTATAATGTTGCTGTATTGGATATCCTCATCCTCAATGATTGTTTCCAATGATTTGTTTATGTTCGAGTAATTACTTACAGTATTAAAATATAGTGATATTATTTCTGCTTCAACTTGTCTAAGTTCTTTCAATTCGTCTGATAAGATTGTTTCTTGTTTGTTCATGTGTGCTTTATGTCCTTGGTGTTCATGTGTTGTATCTACAGAGTTAATGGTAGAAACATTAGTAAACAGCAGAAAACACGCCTACACAGACATTTTCTCGCCTAGCCCGTTCTTTTTTCTGCCTAGCTGCTGAGGTTTCTGTCTAACGCGATTTTAGCTCACATTCTTTTATACCAAGCAAAAAGCCCAAACACCATAGCTATATTGCACCTGAAACATTCTTATAAATGAAGTTTCATTCAGCTTTGAAGGAATCTATATCAGTTCCTACTTCCAATGAACTTTTTTCAGAAGTTCCCGGAGATATCAACTTCACATCAATTGACAATTTACTTTACAATCAACTAGTTCAAGCAATCAACACAATTTTACAAGGTTTGGAATTTGTTAATAAAAGTTCAACAGATGTGGATTTTCAGTTATCAAACAATGAAAAAGCATCTATCAGAAACGGTATTGATAAGTGTTTGAAGATTTTATATGAGGATTGCTATAATTATTACAAACATTCTGCCAAAGAAATATTCTTACAAAACGCAAATAAAGTCATCCAAGGGTTTATTCAGCACACAAAATTGGACATGGAACCACAAGCTAGTAACGATTTAAATAAAAATGAAAAAGAAATATATGCAGAAATAAAACAAAGTGAATTGATAAAAACATGGGATTTGCTAAATCTTTTCTTAGCAAACAACATCAGCAAAGATCTTTTGTTGAAAGACGAAGACATTCTTGAGGGCTTTGATGGAACTAAACTTGATTTTGGCATGTTTGTTTTAGACGAGAATCAATACATTGATTGGAATCGCTCCCAAGAACTATGGCTCAAGTCCTCAAAGACCCTAATCACCATAGAAAATTACTTGAAAATCATAGATGAGCCTTCGTGTATCATCAAAGACATAGATACCGTTGATAATCCGGAAGGAGATGATGACGATCTTCTCATATCTGAAGGTAAAATTCAATTGGTATGTAAGGTCTCACTGTCTGAGTTTGTCAAGCCTATGAAGTCCAGATGTGGTCACACCTTTGATGATAATAGTATAAGAAGTGCCTTTAACTACAGCTCCGCAAGAGTTTCCCGACAATGCTTGGAAGATGCTTGTAGCGTTAAATTGACTTATCCAACCGATTTTAAGTTAGATGAAACTATGATTTTCAGAGTTGCTTGTAGTAGAATAAATAACAAGAAGTGATTACTAGCTCAATATACAAATATAACTCTTGTTTACAGCATTGTTTACATACTCTCAAGTTTTCAATAAACCTAATGTCGATTTCGGATATAAGCGTTTTCGTCCTTCTTTGACCTTCATGACATATTTTTTTTTTTTTTCACTATTCTCATTTACTCAACGAAGCCTTAATAAGCAGTAGAAATCGTATAGATTAATAGCCTAATAACTAACCATAGACGTAAATAACTATGGCTAATTTGAAAAAGGTTATAGACCTTATTGCTAACAACACACATGAAGCCAATAAGCTAATAAACATTCCCGCACAAGGACGTATAATCAGTAAAAAGCAATTCAAAAAGGTAATGTTCTACAACATAACTGATGGTGCCAATACCATTCAAATAACCGATACCAACGGTCTTCTTAAGTACAAAAATTTAAAAGTGGATGAAGTTATCAAGTTGAACAACTATATAGTTCCTTCAAGAGAAGATAACAAAGTCAAAAATGAAATCTATGTCAATGAAAATAGTATTTTGGAAGTAACAGGTCCTATAGATCCAGAAGATTATGTTTTCCAAAGCAAACAAAAGAAGACATTGAGTTACTTGAGAAACTTCCCACAGTATAAATTTCAGACAGCATATTTATCAAACTTGTTAAAATTCAGGTCTTTTGTAGAAATGAAGATTTTGAATCATATGGTCGAGGAAGGATTTGTGAAAGTTGCACCACCATTGATTACTGAAAACGATTGTGAAAATGCAGGTGAGACTTTTTCAGTCATTTCTACTGTAAAGAAACATTTTTTCAAGCCTACAAAAACCCAAAAAGAAAACAAAGTAGGTGGGCAATCAAACTTGACTGTTTCCACCCAATTGCACTTGGAAGTTTTGAACAGATCCATACAAAAAGTCTTCACCATGACACCTTGTTTCCGAGCTGAGAAATCAGACACAAATAGACATTTATCTGAGTTTTGGATGTTAGAAGCTGAGTTATCATATGTTGATAAGGTAGAAGAAGTATGTGATGTAACTGAAAAGATGATAAGAAGTGTAATCTCAGATTTATTGAAGGATAACCGAGGCTTAAGCTTTATAAGCACTTATGAGCCTTTTGAGGATACTTACGATCACATTGAACAAGGTGATGAAGCTCAAGTAACCAGACCACAAAGATTATTAAAGAGATGGATGCAGTTAGATCAATCTGAGTGGGTCAGATTAGATTACTCAGAAGCCATAGAACTTATCCAAAAACAAATACAAGAAAAGGATGGCTTTTTTATTAATGAAAGCATTACATGGGGTGATGAAATCTGCACCGAACATGAAAAATGGCTGGCCACTGAACACTTCAAGTCCCCTGTGTTTGTATTGAATTATCCAAAGAAGTGCAAGCCTTTCTACATGAAGAAACAGAAAGATAAAGAGATGAGAGATACAGTTGCTAATTTCGATTTGTTATTCCCTGAAATTGGTGAAATTGTTGGTGGTTCTTTGAGAGAAGATAGCTATAAGTTGTTGATTGGTGAAATGCAAGAAAGAAATATGAACATGGCTCACATGAAGTGGTACACTGACTTGAGATTGAACGGATCCGTTCCACATGGTGGATTCGGTTTAGGTTTTGAAAGACTAATCGTCCATTTGTATGGATTAAAGAATATCAAAGATGCCATTCCGTTCTACAGATCATACAACAACACATTAAAAGTTTAAGCAAGGTATTGAGTAAATATAAATTGTAAATAGTTTTATGCTTTTTTTTTTTTATTTCTTTTTTATATATAGCTGTTATTTGATTATAAAAGAAAAAGAGAGTGAATATATAAAAGACACATATTATTTGAATACACAAGGATGTGGTTCTAGCATTAACATAGAATTGATAAATTATTAACTTGGCTTTACTTGAATATATAAGTATACAACCTTTTCAAAGATGATTCATATTTACAATTAAAATCTTTATACATAGTATGACAGTATTTAAAGATTCTTTCAAAAAAAAAAAAAAAAAAATCTGACAGCAATTTAGTATCTCAACTCTTTTTCTTTTTTATTCATTTCTTCTTTGCTTTCATATCTTACATGAAAAAGACAGCTCTTCTTTGATTATCTTAAGTTTTGGTTCATTAAAGCATTTTGTTCTTGGAATCTTTTACCGACTCTTTCACTGTGCTTCAAGAACTTTTCAGCACATTTACTGATACAGGTCAATTCTCTGTTGTTTAATTTAGATGAGGTGAAGTCTTCAACACAGTCGGAGAAACACTTTTCGACTAAGTTGGAGTATAATCTCATAAAGTCCTTCATTTGCTTTTGTTCAACGATCTTTTGAAATTCTTGTTGTTCTTTATTATTTAATGATTCCATTTTTTGTGTGTGTGTTTTTTATATAATTTTTTTTTTAAGGATTTCTAACAATAACTAGATATAGAAGTCAGGTATAATCTTGGTTCTTACTATCTGTCTTGAAAACAATTCAATTTACACATTTCTTATAGAGATGTTTAAGTAGAAAAAATTGAAATATTTAAAAAATTTTACGTTCTTTTCTCTTCACCGAGATTGAATTTCCACTATGCAAAATTTGAAGCAAAAAAAAACAGAAAAACTTGGTAGCACTTTTTAAGTTGACGTTATTAAATATGTAGTCTACTTTGGGAAATAATATATATGTGTCGGGTAACACTTATTCAGATACTCTTTTCAAATAAGCATTCCATCCAGCTTCTTTGTATCTAAGAGCTTCAGTGACAGGATCTCTGCCTTTACCATACAAACCTCTACCTACAATAATTATATCAGAACCAGTGGAAACAACTTCATTAACGGTTCTGTATTGTTGACCAAGGGCATCGCCTTTATCGTCCAAACCAACACCAGGAGTCATGATCAACCAATCAAAGCCTTCATCTCTTCCACCCATGTCCTTTTGGGCAATGAAACCAACTACAAATTCCTTATCGCTCTTGGCAATTTCAACAGTCTTTTTGGTATATTCACCATAAGCCAAAGACCCTTTAGAACTTAATTCAGCTAACATCAATAAACCTCTAGGCTCATCAATTCCAATGGTGGCTTCTTTTAATCCTTTGACTATACCCTCACCAGTAACACCATGAGCATTGGTTATGTCAGACCATTCAACAATTCTGTAAACACCTGATGAGTATTGTAACTTGACTGTATTACCAATATCAGCAAATTTTCTATCTTCAAAGATCAAGAAGTTATGTTTTTTTTGTAAAGCCTTCAAAGGAGCGATTGTGTGTTCCATAGAAAAATCAGAAATGATATCAATGTGGGTCTTCAATAAGCAAATATGTGGTCCTAGTTTTTCTACTAAATCTAATAATTCAGCTGTTGTGTTGACATCCAAAGAAGCACATAGGTTGGTTTTCTTTTCAACCATTATGTTTAGTAATTTCTTCACAACTGGTGCGCTGTGTGCTTCGCTTCTAGCTTCGTAACTTAAAGTAGACATTCTTTTGCAACTGAGATATGTATCGGTGGGTCTTAATCCTTGGTTCTTGTTCTTAACGACAAGGAATTATGACTAGTATTTTTGATAAATCTTGATGAAGTTTTAAAATGAAGGAGAAAATTTTTCACCTATTTTTTTTGGAGCGAAATGCACCTAATTGAAAAGTGCTTATATGGAATATGGTTATTAAACTCCGAAAGGACTCTTCAACAGAGATTCTATAGAGCTTTGGGTAATAAGGTTTGAATAAGGCTTGTGAGATTTATTAGAACTTTGTTTATATAGTGTTTAAGCTGACATTTCATTCTTCTCGGTTATTAAGTCTTGTAACAACTTTTCAACGGCATCATTGCCGGAATTGTGCTTATTGAATATGTGCAATATAGTAGGGTAGTTGGTATGATCTAAGTGCTTATTTTCCAAGTATTGATCTAAGTAGAATGTTTTCAAAATAACCAAAATATTGACTTTTTCATCAATATCATCCAAGGAATCCAGCAATGGAGAAATTGCAGAGTTTGCAAAATTATTCAACTCCAAGTGCTTTTTATACTCTAGTTGTGTATCTTTACTATTGATGATGTTGTTCAATACACTTTGAGCGTATTCTCTTATTGGTTTGTATGGGTTCATGCATTGATGGGTAATAGCTTGAATCAAAGCAAATAGTTGTTCTGATGATTCCAAAGTGTCATCATTAGCTTCGAAGTCAATGTATTGAATCAAATCTTCGGTTAACTTGATGGTCTTTTTGGATATTTCAACAATCGCCTTGTCTTCTTCATGTTCCATCTTAACTCCAACTGATCCTTTTGAGCTTATCTCATCAAGTAGTCCTAACAATAGCATATAATTGTTAGATCCTATATGATTGAATTTCTTTAAATCATGCATCTTACTCAAGAAATCATATATCATACCACAATTCTTGCTAAATGTGGAGAATTTTCTTATCAATCTCCAGAAATTTTCGTGCTTCATTATCAAAATGTCATCTTCATTGACAATAAATAAGATCTTTTTTAAAGCTTCGGTACCAATCGATTTTACTCCATAGAAGTCGTCATCGTAAATCTTGTTTGATGTCAATAACTCATCAATCAAGTTTTTGATATTACTTGGATCTATTTTCAATATTTCCAATTTGTAAATCAGTACTCTCAAGGTAAATGACTTAGAATTGTTGGTCAAGTGCTTTATATCCAATAGTTCATAAATCCTATTTATTTTGTTATCCTTGGTTTCCAAATTTATACTCAATGCAACCAAAATCTCTAATAAAAACAATCTAAGGCTCTCATTTTCTACAGAGCTACTTATTTTGTTTAAAGTCTCAAATATCAAATTCAAAAATACCATATCTTTATAGTTGTTTTGATTTTCTCTGATTGTTTCTTCAACTTCAGCAGCTTCGATTGTATTGAAGGCTATTTCAGCTATCTCAATCTCCTCATCAGTAGGTTCCAAATCATCATTTCTTAAATAAGAAGCAACAGCTGTAAAAAATCCAGATTTGTTCTTTTTTCCTTCTTCATGGCTCTTTTTGTTGATTGTGTTGTATGCATGTGGTTTAGGTAATCTTGGTAGTTTATTGTATTTTTGGAATGCTCTGAATATATCAGGATCAATCATCTTGCTTTCATATAAAACAAATAACACTCTTAAAATGCATTTCCAAATCTCAATATCAACAAAGTTCTCGTGTGTATTTAATTTGATCATTCTGAATAGTAGTATCAAAGATAACTGAGCTTTCAAATTTTTACCCAACAAAATTGCCTTTTTGGAAACCGTTAATGATTTTCCTTCTTCTTCATTGATTATTTCACAGAATGGAACATCATCAAAGTCCTCTTCATACTTTATTACAGATTGGTATTGGTATTTAACTTGAATAATATCCTTTATCTTCAGCAAATTATCACTCAACTCCAGATCAACTAATCTAGTTGATACGGCCAATTGATATATCATTGAATTGTAAAGATCCTTTAAACCAAAGTTTTCTAGTAAGGTAGCACATTTATCCAATGCAGACAATATCATTGAACTGATGTAATCATCAGAAGCTATATGGAAAATTTCAAATAACACTGGCAAAATCTTTTCAGCCATTTCTGTGAACAACTCTCTGTTGTATCTTAGCAACTCCTTATTTGAATATTCTTTTTGAAATCCGTTAAAGGTATTCAAAGAAGTAATAATATTACTCCATTTATCATCAAACCATAACTCATTTCCATGATGTTCTTCAGGCATGACAATTTCATTGAACTTTATGGATTCATATATCTTGTTTAAGTACCAAACAGGGAAGTTTTCTCCATTGTAACAGCCCTTCAAATTCAAAGAATAATCAATAAAAGACATGTGCTTCTTTATTTGTGGGTTATGTAAATCTGTATTCAACATAATAATAGAATAACTTAAAACTAAGATGGTATCTGTGTCAGGTCTCATGGAATCATAATCATCTTCAGGAATTTCCTCCGATGAGGTTGTGACGTTTTCCTTGGATTCATAATCTTGATCCTTAACATATTTGTGTGAGAATGCATCAACAACTCTTTCGATTTGCTGAGATTCACCTGGAAGTCTAAATTTAGTCAACATAACTCTCAAAGCTTCATCTACTTTCAAACCAGTGAAGTTAAAGTATTCAATGAAAATTTTCAACTTATCAACATTTTCCAAAGTACCTAAATATTCACCCAATGTCTTTTTGTTCAAACTATTACTTTGTTCAAATAAGAAACTCATGATTTTTTCATCATCATTATCTTCAATGAATCCGTATTCTATAAACTTAGGAATCCCATTCTTAGGCTTGTTATTGAATGACTCAGTGGCTTTTATAAATTGATTTTTCTTCATTTTATTTTGTAAATCCTCGCACTCTAAATCATTAAGGTCATTGGTATATCCACCATTATCTGCAATACTATCGTAAAGGTATTCAATGAATGATAAGATCCCGTTCAAGCATGTTGGCGGAACGGCTTCAGTAGAAATATTAGCCATCTCAGGCAAGGATAATTTGCACATTTTATTCATCAAAAATACAGCTAAATCTGATCTATCCAATCTACAATCATACCTAATAAAAAAACTTGTAAATAAGTTCATATTACCTTTATGAGTATTGCTGGATACTGGGATACTCCAAAGTAATGAAATGGAATCAATGATCATTTCCTTCATCAATGAAGTTGTTTGTGTAGGAACATGCTTTTTATTTGTATCATTGCTATTAGCATATTTATTTTCAGAATCCTCAGAATCCTCAATTACAAAATCTAATAATAAAGTGAACATGAATTCCAATTGGAGTTCGATCTTATCGCCCAATTGTGAGCACAAAACATTGAATAATTGAAGTGCTGAGTTCAGCAATGAGACTTTGGTGTACAAAATATTCTTAAAGATGTAAGCTAGATTCTTACAGATGGAATCAGAAAGAAGCAGCATCAAGTTAGGATGTTTAGGAAAGTTTCTTCCTGATATTTCAATCACAATAGTTAAAAGTTGAAAGGCAAGGTTCTTTGTTGAATAATTGTGTTTTAAAGATTGCTCTGGAGATAATAAAGAAACCAAAATAGAAATAAAGTCTTTAACGACAGGTAATCCATATGGTTGCTCCTCAACTTCATCTTCTGAGATATTTTGCTCTTCAATAGAGTTTTGATCTTCAGGTGTGATCTCCTTTGAAAGTGATTCTTGAGATGTATTTGCATTATCATTTTCTTGTGTATTTAAATTTGTGTATTTTTGAGATGAGCCTATTAAGTCATCAATCAAGGGTTTCTTCTCTTTATCTACAAATACTGTATCATTGACTATGATGTTATTATTTGAAGTTGTATCGCTTAGGGTTGGGTCTATGACATTCACCTTGTGCATCAGCTTTGAAACGATATCACTTAATGTAGATTCAGCAGCTCTTCTAAGAATTTCGGTTCTCTTCTTGTTACAAGCCAATGACAAAACAGTTTGCAAAACATCATACACTTGAGAATCAGTTAGAATATGGCCAAAATCTGAAACAAAAATTTTTTGGATCAATTCTAATACCTTCAGCAATACAGCATCATCAAACATTTGATCTGTACCCTCAAATCTACAGTGTGTCAAAGATACCATACATTGCCTAACCGCTAGGATATAATCCGTTGAAGCACTGTCCAATATGTTCAATTGAAATAAAAACTTGTTTACAGCTATCAAGGCTAGGTTTGTGATGTAGCCAGATGTTGAACTGGTGCTAATAACCAATAAAAAAGGTTGCAAAATCGTCAAAGAGTCAATTTCATTCAGATCTTTTATGTTCATCAAAATAGTCTTCAACTCGATGAATCCATAGATCAAAGGCTCGTTTTCGCCTTGTGTGTCATTAGATAAAGACTTGAAATCGTTCATATTGATTTTATTCTTGATGTTTTGATGGTTTCCTGAAAACTTTCTTTGGTTTTTAGATAATTGGTTGTGAAAAATGTTTCTCCCCTTGTAGGTTGTTTGTAACTGCTTGGACATAACAGTCGAAAGCACGTTACATTCCTTAATTATTGCTGAGATTTGGTCATAGGAATGATTTTTCTTCGAATTTGCAGTCATTTTTTTTCACTTCTTTGCTTCAAATTTTGCTATCCTGTCCCAAAATTATCAAAGCTTTATGTTGCTTTAACGTATATGATTCCTTGTTTTATTGGTACTTCCCATACATTGATCCCATAATATTTAAAATTGAATAATACGTTAATAATCCCAGTGAAAAAAACATGGTTGAGCTGAGGAAAATTTTTCAGTGTTTATGTCCGATTTTTATATCCGAAGGACATGGTATATTGGCATAACAATCAAGGATTCCTAACAAAAGTTGTAGAAAACATGTAAAAAAGAGCCTTTAAATGGGCCTATACACTGTCTGGTCTTGGATTCTCTGGCTGTTTCTACTATGTCTTCCTCACTAAATTGATGTTTCAATAGCTTTTTACCCAATAAACTGTTGTAATATTGGTGTCGGATTTAATGGATTCATTAGTGCTATGTACTACGTTCACTTTCGGGGTTTTTTTGCTTGCTAAGATGAGCTTCTTGCAGGAATTGAATATGAGGAATATGCTGTAATGAAGAACCAGAGAACAGTAATACACAAGATGTCTGTAGAAGAGATATTTGAGAACCAATTTGCATACTTTGATATTTCAGTTAACAAGGACTTCATCGGTAGAATCGTCTTTAAACTGTACCCCAACAAGGCTCCCAAAGCTTGTTCGAACTTCTTTGAACTGTGTAAAAGAGATACCAATGGGTACACCAACACTTTGATCCATAGAATAATCAAAAATTTTATGATCCAAGCAGGGGACATAACGTATGGAAATTTAGATAACATAAACGAAGAACTTTTAGGAACAGGAGGTGAATCTATTTATGAAAACAGCTCATTTTTCGAAGACGAAAACTTTATAGATGCTGAAGAATTTAGAACTAAAAGAGATGATTATAAACAAAGAAAAATGAAGTTAGTTATGGCCAATCACGGTGAATCCAACACAAACAAGTCCCAATTTTTTATTTTGACTGCTGACGACTCTTCCCATTTGGTAGGAAAGCATACTGTATTCGGTGAAGTTGTCAAAGGTTTAGAAGTCATAAGATTATTGGAAAATGTTGAAGTTAGTGAAGAAACAGGCTTCCCAAAAAATCTATGTTACATCAGTCAATCTGGTGAGTTTGTTGAAGGTATGGATGTTCCATTTGCCAAAGGGTGCAACAGTGATATATTGGGAGACATCTACACTGAATTTCCGTTTGATGAATTCAGCATAGGTGAAGATGACTTTGCACAAGCATTGAAGGTTATTGAAACTATCAAAGGTAGTGGTGGTGCTTTGTTTAAACAAAAAAAATACTCAGATGCTACTTTCAAGTATTTAAAATCTCTTAGATACCTAAATGAATACATTCCTGATATTGATGTTGATAAAGAGATGCATTTGGCTTACAAAGCTATGAAGGTAACTTTGTATCTGAACATAGCTTTATGTTACATAAACAATAAAAACTACGAACTAGGTCTAAAGTTCTGTGATTATATTTTGGACAATGGAGTTGGCTTGAAACCTGAAACTATTGCAAAGGCTTGTTATAGAAAATCTCTATGTCTGATTCCTAAGTTCAGATACGAAGATGCTTTAAAACAGTTGAATTTGGGTTTGAAGCACACCCCTGAAGATCAAAACATCATTAAAAAGATTGAATATGTGGAATCATTAGTAGAAAAAGAAAAGGAAAAACAAAAGAAGACAATGAGCAGATTTTTTGAATAAGTAGAGTATCTTTTATTACAATTTATATAAGATAGAAATATTAGCTACATCCAATCATCAAGCATGCTTTTTGGCTCTGTGTTCGTAACTTGTAAAGTTTCTTGTAGCTTTGGCTTTTCATTGAAAGATTTGAACAAACCAGCTTTAGGTTTTGTATCAATACTCTCTTTGAGAATAAACGGAATTTTTGTTTGTGATTTGTATTCAATGCTGTAGTGAATTAGAAGTTTTTCATTGTTACTCAAAGTAGCAAGTCTTGTTATTCTTTTCAATACATCCTGCTCTAGATCTTCAGTGCCATATTTCTTGACTATCATCAAAAGACATTCCAAGTCCTTTAAGCTTACAATAAATTGATCCAATTCAACAAATTCCATATTGTAATTGTTTATAATCAGCCCAGAATATAAATATTCCCAGAATTTGTTAAGATCTTTGAAGTATTCCAAGCAATACGTTTGTAAACACTCTTTTAGCCTTTCCCCTGTAGGGTCAAATACTTTAAGAACAGCAACAGCAAGATTAAAATCATGCATCTTTTTTAAAATTGTATAAAAGCAACTTTTGTAGTCGTTTCCCAACAAGAAGAACCAGCAAGCTTCTGAATACCTATGCAAAGATAACAGCTTGTATCCGTTATTTAAGCATTTCTTACTGTTGTAATTAAGAAGAAAATTATTTATTTTATCAGCTTCTTTCTTAGTGCTATATTTCCAAATTAATTTGAATTCAGGCAACTTGTTCATGGCCAAATAATATAATCCCACATCGTGTGGGTTTTTAGTTTCTTGAAATAATGATTTGCATAAATCATCAAAGTCTAACTTGATCTGCTCGGCAGAATTCACAATTCCTTTGTATCCTATAGAAAAATCAATATTTTCAGGTGTAGTAAACTCCTTTTCAAAATTTGCAAGAATACTGTCCTTAATTTTTATATCGTTTGACTTTGCTTTGTAAATGTAATTAAGACCAAAAAATGTAGTTTTTGGATAATGTTCATTAATTATTTCATCTATAAAAATCAAAGCAGTCAGCAAGCAATGATTATTTTGTAGTTTTACTTTTAAGAAGAAAAATGTTTGTTTCCATAGTTCTCTGTTATTGAATATATCTCCGATTGAAGATATATTCTCTTCAAAAGTATTAATATTAAGTTCTTGACCATTGGTTATATTATTTTCCAAGTATTTGAAAAATTTACCAACCTTTGTGTAGTCACCACTGTCGATAGTTGTTTCAACAAAAGTTGTTTCGTCTTGAGCTTCTTTGTTAAAGATGTTTTCTATCTCTATAGTTTCAAAATAATTATCATAAACAAGTACCAACTTTTTATCAATTGTAATAAAATCTATACACTTGGATTTTGTTTTGTATATTTTGTTTTCTTTATCATTGTAAAATCTTATACAATCATCTTCGAAAACCACTAGCCATAACTTCCCATTTGTATCCAAAATCCAATCACTTGGTTCTGAATCATTTTCCATTGTCAACTTTTTTAGCATAAACATTTCACCAACATCATAAAATAGAATATCATGTTCTATATTTTTCAGTGCAATAATTCCGTTTTTGTATTTACCAACCTCAACATTAGTATCCAAATCAAAAGAAAAAGACTTTTCAATTGTTTTTATATCAAAAGACTGAAAATCATCTGTTTTCAAAATGTATTTCACTATAAAAGTTTTTGACTTTTCAGATCTCACTACCACAACACTGTTTTTGTGAATAAAACTGAAAAGACTATCAGTAATATCAAAACTGTATTTTTTTTTCAATGTATCTGTGAAATAAACATCTATTCTGTCTTTAAATAACACTATTAAGTTATCGTGGTTCAAAACACCAATATCAAGACATGCACCTTTCTCAAAGGATATGAATTTATCTCCAACAACTACTTTATCAGAGAATAAGTATAAAGGCTCTCCAGATGATTCTTGTACAATCTTTAATATACTGTTGGTAAAATTTCCAGGGCAAAGTTTTGAATGCATTATGTTATTCTCAGCCTGCCACATTGTGACTTCATTTGAATTAGTGACTGTTTGTGAATAAAAGTTATTAGTGTTGACTGTTGATGATATGATTTTTTGATTTGACGTAATACCTGCAGCTACAGATCTCAAAGTAAATGAGAACCTTTCTGGTTCATAATCCACTACAGCAGTGCTCTGTTTATCAAAATTGTTAAAGAATATCATATGGTTCTTTTCGCTAACCAAAAATTCTAGATAATCAGACTTGGACCAAGTCTCAGGTAAAAGAACTCCTGATTCAAAGTTCAAATTCTTTTTAACAGTATTCAACAAAAGTTTTTTACTGTTGTAATCAAAAGTGATTTCATGAATAGAATAATGCACTTTGTTTTCACTGTCAAAGCCAAATGTAACTATGACATTTCTATCTTTTGAATTTTTAATCAAAAACATGTATTGGTGCCCTATCTCTGCAAGACTAATTTGAAGAGCCTCAGCTCTATTTTGCCATATTCTCAATATAGAATCATCATTTAAAGTATACAATATCTCTGAATTGTTAATTTTAGACCATTTATTCCACGTAACAGTACTTGAATTCAATTTATCCGTATTGATCAAACTAAGCTGATATGAATATATATCATTATCTACATCAATAACGGTTCTTTTCCACACATAAACAAGACTGTCATTGTACGTCAACAAGTTAAATTTGCGACACATATACTCATTACTTTGGCCTGTTTTGCTATTGGTTTTTGTGATGTTGAAAACTGGAGAAACTGGATTTTTATTCACCCAAGTTCTAATAAGACTTGGTACTTCATCACTAGTGTAAGAAATTTTATACACTGCTACATTCAGAATATCACATATAAGAACTTCCTTCTTGTTTAAGTGTTCTATTGCGGTTATTTCCGTAGTGATGGAAGATGAAAATAAGGGACGTTTCAAAAGAATCCATTGCTGTGTTATTGAAATATAATTTATCATGTAAATTTCATTACTTTCAGATACCAATATAACATCACCTGTAAAAAAACATACACTCAAAGCTCCAACCTCTTTTAGATATGAAGCTAGACTTATGGATTGATGAATGACCCCGTTTTTAAGGATATTAATTGTATTCTTGTTGTTTAAAAAAAGCTGAAAATATACCTGCTCATCTTGCTGAAAAATGTAATGAGATTGATGCACCTGACTCGTCTTTCCAAGTTGTACTGCCATATAGATCACTTAAACCGTATCACTTTGTAGTCTGTGTTGGTTCTTTGGTTGTAGTCAATTGCCTTAAGAATACATAATATAGTCGTAATACTGCTAAGAAAATAGTTAAGGTGAAATTAAAATCCGAATTGCCCTGCTCAATTTATGCTTTTGCCTAAATAGGAAAGTGCGTTGGTTTCTGTCGCTTCATCTGAAAAATTTTTTTCGCAGAGAAAATTTTTTTTTTTAAAAAAAGGACTTCACTGCTCTCTCTCTGTAAGAAACTTGACTTTGGCATTGGAAGAGAAGACTGTAGAAGAGCCCAAAATAAAGAGAAATCCATAGGTTTTTGACTTGAATAATATGTTGAGAAAGGATTTATTGGTTAATTTCAACACCATAGCTAAAAGAACGGCCACCAAGAGAGCAGGTGGTGGTAAGACCAACAATAAAGATTCTGCAGGTAGAGCACTAGGAGCAAAGAAGGTTGAGTTACAATTTGTTCAAGCCAATGAAGTTTTAATGAAACAAACAGGTACAAAATTCTTTGGAGGTGAAAATACTTATTCAGGTAGAGATCATACAATCAATTCCAGTGCCCCAGGTTATGTGAGATTCTATATAGATCCATTCCATCCTAAAAAAAGATTCGTAGGAGTAGCATTAAGCAAAGATTCTGTGCTGCCTAGAGGACACTTTTTACCAAAAGAAAGAAGATTCAACAGCATTAAATTGAATCCTAGAGAAAAAATAGAAATGAAACTTATCAACAATCTTTTGGAAAGCGCACCTCGTTTCTTTACTCATCCTAGAGAACAACGAAAGATATTCAGAATTCAACAAAATATGAAAGATAGAATTGCTCACTATGATGCTAAGCAAACAAGATTTAATAATTTAATTAAGGAACAAAAGGTCTTGGAAGGACTATGGGGAGAAGATTTTGTCAAAACATTGTCTGCTGAAGAAAACCAATTTGTAGTTGAGTTCCTTTACTTGATGCAAAACAAATTTGAATACTCACACAATATCGATGCCGCCTTTGAGTATACTAAGAATGAAATCAAATATGACAATAAACTTCAAGAGAAAAGAAGTGCAAGTCCAACAGATGTTAACATCAAGTACCAATATATCATTCCAAGATACTACGACTACAGCGTTAAATATAACGAAGCTTTGGCCAAGAAAATTCAAGAAACAGTTGATTTTAATAAATTAGATTTGGATATCATAAAGAAAATTCCAAGCCAAGAAAAAGAAGCAAAGAAAGCCCAATTGATCGAAGAAGTCAGCAACATCAAACCATTCTTGTATACCAAAAACAATGCTAATTTCAAAAAGATAACTAGTATGTTAAGTATCAAAAACGCCTTAATAAAACAAGTATTTGATAATACCGAATTAAATCAATTAAAGAATAAGTTATTCCCTGAAGTGTTACCAAGTTCTTGGGAAGGTGTTTTGAGCACTGATAAAAAAGACCGTAATGCCATTGCCAAGAAAATGTACGATCCAGACACTAAGACCTTTGAAGACGTTTTGGTTAGTAAATTTGCTTTCAAGGACAATGCTAAGGATCTTTTGTTATAATCATTCCTATATAGTTTTGAAAAGAAATAAGTTCGAAACATGCAATTGAACTCTGTAAATAAATACTTAAACATAGATAAAAACATTTAAAATTATCATTTTTTTTTTTTCTTTATATATGGAGAAACTATCAATCAATGACAGTTTATAATAACAATCGGTATCTTCATAATCATGAAATGTGCAACTATAGAAAGGAAAGAAGAAAAAAAGAAGAATAAATACTCCCTATTTAACCAGGAGGTAATTGAGAAACATCAACAATGTCGTTGATCTTCTTGCTGATGTCCTCATCGTCTTCTTCTTCTGAAGTCTTTAATGGGGTTCTTGGTAAAGCCATGACACCTGATCTAGCAACTTCCAATAACCCGTATGGTTTTAATAATTGTAAGAAGTTGGTGATTCTTTTTGGTTTAGCAGAAACTTCAACAATACAGTTGTTTTCGGAAATATCAACAATCTTTCCACCGAAGTTTTCAGTCAACATCTTAATATTGGCCAAATGTTGGTTTTTCAATCTAGTCAATTCAGAAAATGGCAAGTTCTTTGGATGGTATTTTTGTTCTTGTGGTTTGATTAAATCACTTTCGTTAATATCAATACCAGTACCTTTGTTGTGATGTTGCAATAAATCTTCAAAATATTCAGCACCCAATAAGGAGACTCTGGCTAGTAGCATTTCTCTTTGAATGTTGTCACTTTGTGTGTAATCCAAAACAGCATAAACAGGAACCAAATCCTCAATTTGTCTTCTGGCTTGTTCAACAACACCATCAAGACCCTTCAAGACTATGGTCATTCTAGACAATTCCTTAACTTCGGTATTACAGACAACTAAAGAATCAATATTGAAACCTCTGGCGGCTAAAGTACCAGAAATTCTAGATAAAACACCAGGTTCGTTTGTTACTAAACAATTCAAAACATGGCTCTTCTTGTTTTGATCAATTGGCTTTACAGGTGGTGATTCATATAAAATAGATGAAACTGCGGTGTTGGCACTCCATTTTGGATCTTCTAGTGTAGGTAAAGGTGGTAGTTTTTTGTTCTTGTGGAACTGCTTGTAGATGATAGCAGAAGTCGAAGTATTGGTGAACTTGGTTCTTTTGATGATAGCTGAAGCTCTAAGCATCTTGTTCTTTCTTCGTTTTTGATTTGGTTTTGTTCAGCAATCTAATCTCTCAGAATCCTTTCATATAATAAACAATTGAACATATATATTCCAAAATTTTCACTGTAGATGACTAAATGAATTTTAAAATTTTTCCCTTGCAATTGTAGAAACCGGCCAGGCTTTAAATTGTCATGATTTGGTGCTGTATGAAAAAAATTGAAATTGGATGGAATGACGCATAAATGGCCGAAAGCGGTATAAGTCATGTGACCAGGTTGGAATGCATGGCTTATATATTGGTCGTATTATCGTCTAGTTTCTTTGTTGTATTGCTACTAACAGTTGAATCTTCGGCAATTTTGGTGCTATTCTTATCCTGGAAGAAGTTTTTTGGTAGGCTTTCAGCAACATCTATGGAAGATATTCTTTGAATGGTATTTTTATCGGCTTTTTTATCGCTGCTGTCTCTTCTCAGAATGATCTTTCTTCTGGTTAATTCACCATCCATGCTGTCAAACGAAACGCCAGTTGCTTGCGATAAAGGTCTGGTATTAGATTTTTTTTCTGGAATTTCAGTCTGTACTTCTGCCGTTTCATTTTTGTTGAATACTTTACCTTTAACAACACTCAGAATATTCATAGTGCCTTTTATAGTCATAGGATTGTACTTTTGATGAACTTGTTTCAGTTCAGTAGTTATAATCTCTTCATCCATATTTCTCAATGAGTTAAGTGGTTTTAATATGTCGCTGAAAGTCTTAGATGTTGTGTTCACTAGTTCAAAAACCCATTTCACATCATTGTAGGCATTATCAAAAATTGTCTTCGTTGTTTCAAATGGATTTATGGTTATCACAAGTTTTTCGGTATGAAGTGCCGTTAGAGCTTTGTGTAAAACAAATATGCTCAATCCAATCATGAATCCTACAGTCAAAACCAATAGAAAATTCATTACCATTGGATACAGTATATCCCTGTATACTACCTGGAGATAAAATATGTATGGCAATGAGATGTTGCCTGTTAATATTTTATTTATGCTGTTTTCCTTATGATATATTGGCATGATACCTAAAATCAGGTTTATAGGCCATGTAAACGAATCGATGATAACAAAGCACAGATCACGTATGTAACTCTTAGTAAATGTGAAAAGACCTCTGGGCACTATAAAAAGTATGGTTTTAAAAAAATAGTAAATGGAAAGAACCGACAAACGTGTTATTTGAAAGCAAACTTGGATCACAAACAAGGGAATGCTTATTATTAAAAGCTCAAACCCCCTTATCACGTATGTATATTTACTGCTTACGTTCTCTGTAAACAATACTTCGGTATTGATTTGCTCATTTAAATGAGTTCCTGCTTTAAATATTTTGTTCATATTTCTGGTTTTTTGTTTTTTGCTTTGATATAGCTCTTGGTTCTTGTTTGTTTTGATTCTGTTTAAATACAGCACTTTGATTAGGATTCTTCATATTTTAAATTTCCCTTTAATTATCGGATATTTGTTTTGCGTTTTTTTGCTTATCCCCGTGATCTGAAACATTTTAATTAAGAGTGAAACATAGAGCTCTGATTGAGACTATGATATGGGTATAATACGCATCAATACCTAAAGCCGACTCTAGCTCTTGAATGCTAGCTTAAGCTGATATAATAAATCAAAATAGCTAAAATTATAGTTTAAATCGAGATGTTTATAGCAGATATCTTTATCACAAAGGTGAAAGTTTTAAAGGTCGAATATTTCAGTATTTTTTAACAAAATGTGACTTATTGGGGTTGTCAAAGAAAAAAAGAAAGAAGAAATAAGATAAAATAAAATTAATTTAAAGCTAAGTGGCTTATACAGCTGCAGTTGAAAGCAAGGTAACCATGCTATCGAGACTGACTTTCTTCATGTAACCAATTAAAGACTTATGTTTGTTTATTTTCTTAGAATAAGGTTTTTTTTTGAGTAGCCAAAATTCTGATAAGTTTGTACTTCTTTGTTTTATAAAAGTAATAACCTTAATTCTTGTTTTAAATGAACTTTTTGAATTGCTAAAAATTGGAATCTCTTGACTTGTTTACTCTAACAATCTTTGTTTACACCTAGTCACGTGTTTTAGCTTTATTTTTACTAGTAAAAGTTTAAATTGTTTACATTTTTAAATTGAAATTTATATAATTTAATTTATTCAAATAAATAAGTTAGTTTGATTAAATGCTTCTACATTTAATTTTTACATTATTAATTCAAATTGTAATCTCAGGTTGTTGTTATATTAAGACTGTTATAAACAAATCTCGAATTAGCTGTTATTTTTTTTCTACAGTAATATCACTACCATTAGTGGCATCTTCTTAAGAAGATACGAAGACAAATTCAGTTCTTTATTTCCTGACTTTTCCATTCAAGAAACTGTTTATTTTCGGCAAGCAACAAACACAATTTACCTCTGACTACTTCAATAAATGAATAGATTCAAAAAATCGGTAATTAAAATTGTCAAAAAATATATCATTATATCGATGTTTTTCCCTTTAAAACAAACAGATTTACGACTTCTAGTATGTGCCAACAGCTTATCGACGACAACATTGCAAGGCTTTCAGACTTTACGTAGGGATACGTTTATAGCTTTATTTTTAATAAGTTTTTTTCATCGGATAGATGAACGGCTGAAATACCAATTTATTTCCCAAAAATGGCTCTCTATCCACTGTGCCAAAATCAAAACTAGCTGTGATTTGATAATCACCAATTTATTATTATTTTTCTGATTTAATTGCCTTTTTTTTAAGTAGCTGATCTTCTGTTAGCTGACTTCTTTTACGATTTCCAGCCTAATTTTTCAACAAGATACGTTTAGAGTACTATTAGCTTTTCCCCCTTTAAAAAAACGGAAGAAATGCTGTAATGGTCATTCTTCTGTATATTAACAAATGTATTGGATAGTATCTTGACTATAACCAACCGCTAAACTCTTAAATATGTCTGAAAGCTTGGAAAACGCAGAAAACTTGGAAAATGAGAATGTTCCTTTGTTGGAAAATGAGATTGTTCCTGCATTGGAAAATACAAATCAACAAACCGGCAAGACAAATACAGCTACCAATGAAGATTTGGAAAATAATGGAACAGTTTTGAAAAATAACGGTAAATTGACAAAAATTTTACTGACTATTTTGATAATTGCTTTATCTGTACTCAGTTTTGTTATATTAATAACGGGACTGTCTTTGTTTTCAATGAAACAGACCTTTTTGACCAACCAAAACTCTCTAAAAAATCTTACAGTCACCGACACGTCCATGATGGTATTGGAGCTAGATGGATTCTCTATTCCTGGCTATCTATCACCCTCTATAACGATATTTGGATGGAAGTATGTATTGCAACCATTCATCAAGATGTTAAAACCGGAAGTATATTTACCAAACTGTGCTAATGAACCCACAATTCTTTTGAACATGGACTTTGACATTGACTTCGCATACACCAACAATTATTTAGTGCCAAGAATCCAAAGTTCAGTAGAAAATCCAAATTTTATTCCATGGGATTTTTCACACAATATATGCATAGCTACTGAAGATTATGTGCTCACTCCACTTGATTTGCTGATTGAGTATATTGGCAGAAACAAAGCAGAAAGTGAAACAGAAAGAGAAAATGTTTTAAAAGATGTATTTTGGACGGAAGATATGAACTTAGGTTTAAGCATGTTGGGCTTGAACTGGTTAAAAAAGGATAAGATAGAGTATCCTGTGAAAAAAGAACTAATCAGCAACAGTACATTTGTGCAAAACTTGGAGGTTTTGAATAAAGTAGACTTCAATAATACAAAATTTGATATTTTTGAGTATAAAGTATCTGGTGATTTCTTCATTGAAATAAATTTGAATTTTTTAAAGAATATTGATATCATTAACTTCAAAATGTTGAAGGGAGACTTTTTTATTAGTCTTAATGGATCAGATAAAAAGATGATGCTGGTGAAAATACCTGACTGGCAAAAATGCTCAGTAAGATCAATCAAGACGGAAAATAGCGAAGGACTGGACATGGTTATTGAATTAAAGTTGAAAGATGCTGACGTTGAGATATTGAATGACGGTGAGTTCACAAAGTTTGGCAAGAGATGGTTTTTAGACAAGAAAGTAGACGTGCTGGTTGATTCCAAGATTGATTTGATTATCTCCGATGATCAATGGTTAGGCTCTATGGTACTAAGACACTTGAAAAGCACCGACTCAACAACTTTAAGAAATTAGTATACCTTATTGCATATATATCTTTGTTTCCTTTGCCAAGATACTTGTAAGGGTGTCTATTTAATGTATTATATCCGATAATCAACAGCGTCCTTTCCAGCATTATTAGTATGGAGTTCATTTATGTTATTGAATTTTTTTACCCCGCTTCAATTTTAGGAGAAATCGACCGTTTTCGTCTATGTTTTGCTGTTTTTTTCTTCACTCTGAATAATGTTGTTCATGACATTTAAAAGCCTTGATAGAATATATGTCGGAGTAAGAAGACCCAATAAAGTTATAGAAATATAACAAGTTGATGGATTAAAGACGAAGACGAGAAACTAATTAATACTTGCTTTATTTTAACCTGTTCAGTATATAGTGAATTCAATAGAAAGAGACAACAAGATCAATATATACAGCCTTGAAGGATTAAAAAAAAAAAACACCATTTCATTAAGCTTTCGCCCCATAAATTTAATTAATAAACTCAAATAAATGTCAGATAACCAGCTCGATACAGAGATACATAGAAATTGGACAAATCTTATACATAAACTAGATTCTGTATTTGAAAAAAATGAGAAAAATCCATTTGATCTGAATATTGAGGACATAAATGATGCCAATGTGATCTATGAGCACAAAAGCAATCTTTTAGAGACAAAGCTAGTACTTAAAGAACTGGAAAATACCTTTATTGAAATAGATATCATTGAAGAAAAACAAAAGGCTATGCAAGAAAGCAAGGAGCTGCAAAAAGTCGAAAAGTTGAAGAGCATACATGATGATGAGGAGGATGATAATGTGAATTTATCTGTAACAACAGATTCAAAAATATCAACGGAAACACCAAGCAAGGAAAATACAACTGAATTGAAGCTAAACAAACCATTGGATTCTTCCGAAGGAAAAGTCACTAAATTGATTGAGGATAGAAGAAAGAAGCTATTGTCTGCACTCCCATCCCAACCTAGAAAGTTTTCCACACCACCAAATAACGTATTAAACAAAGTCAATGTAAAGCCTGAGGTGATTAAGGAAGAATCAGAAACAACCAGCATACCAAACATGCCAAGAACATCAGGAAAGGGCCAAAGCGAGCATTCCAGCAAAGAAAAACCGATCAAAAACAAAAGAGGTATCTCAGCATACACAAACAGTTACAATCCAAAGAGCTGTTACATAACCATTGGCTCTACAGTCGCATACAAGCCGAAGTTGACGTCGCATGGTGGAAGCATGAAACGAAAGATCCCTGAAGAAATGAGTGATTGGTTCCAATGTGTTGTTTTGAAGATTCTTAATGAAGAAGGAACACGGTTTGAAATACAGGACATAGAGGCAGCGGAAACAGGTCAGAACAAAGACATATACAGATGTAATTCAAGAGAGATTATCCATATTCCACTGAATAAAGAAGTGCAGGAGAAGAACCAAAGCTTGAAATTGTATCCAGTAGGTATGAGATGTCTTGGAAGATACCCGGACACAACCACATTTTATCCAGCTGTCGTTCTAGGAAGACAGACAGTGAACGGAGTTAACTACTGCATTTTGAGATTCGATGGTGAAGAAGAAGTCGACAAGGAGACATTGGTAGAGAGACAGCATGTCTTGATTCTACCAAAGAAGTAAATATCCTCTATATAGCAACTATCCATTTTTGTCACGTGTTTTTAACTATGTCACGTGTAACCAAAATAAGTAAAAATTTTTCTTGGCCGGTGCCTAGTTTTTTTTTACCACATTTCCCCTTGGCAAAAAAAAAGGCATTATTTGACTACTAGAGTAACAGCTAGAGAGAAGCCAGAGTAAGAACAAACCCCATAGAAACTCCTATAAGTGCTATAGAGAGAGAAAAACAAAAGAAATAGAGAATATAGAGAGAGCATAAGGATTGAAATTATACAGAGAAAATCATGTCAGAAGTAGTAACACACACCGAAAAAGTGGAAGCAAACAAAAGAAGAAGAAACAACAATAAGAAGAGAAGAAGAGATGATGATATAGATCATGACAGTAATAAAAGAAACAGAAGAGAGTCAACAGAAAAGAAAAATAGAAACAACAGAAGCAACAAGTTTGAAACGAGGGCACCAAAGGTTGACGATGGTGCGTCATACAGAGCAAAAATGACGAGAAATTACAAAAACTCGATATTCATAGGAAATTTGCCATACAACTGCACAAGCGAACATTTGACAGCTGAATTTGATAAATTTGGACATGTAATAAGATCAGATATTGTGACTCAGAAGGGAAGACATAGAGGAATGGGGACAGTGGAGTTTTCAGAACCTCGATCCGTTATAAAGGCCATAGACAACATGAACAACATAAAATTCATGGGTAGAGTGATATTTGTCAGAAAAGATAACCCGCCACCTGAAGACAGTTTTGTTACTAAAGAAGAAGTCAAGAAGTCTGTATTTGATGAAGTGGGTGATAGAGAAAATGCACAAAAGGGATATGAAGTGTTTTTGGCAAATCTGCCATTTTCAACAACCTCAAAGGTACTGTATGAAATGTTCAGTAAATTTGGAAAGGTATTGTATGCAAAAGTTGTATTAGGGAAGGATGGAAAATCTAGAGGATTTGGGGTTTGTAACATGGATACCAAAGAACAAGCCATATCCGTATTACAATATTGTTCAGACTTAAGTATAGAAGGAAGAAGTTTGGATTGTAAATTAGGAAAAACAGGCTGGGTCTCTCCAGCTTCATTAGCAAAGCCAGAAATCACAAAAGAAACAGAAAACGATGATGTGCGTGTTATCAATAGCGCTGAGTTGAATGAAAGAGAAATGATTAAGAAAAGAGAGGCTGAAAGATCAATGAGAGATCAAGGAACATTTTCCTTTATGGAAGAAGTCATGAAAGTCAATAAGAAAGAAGAAGAAAATAAAGATATCATAATTGAAGAACCTGAAAAAAGTAACCAAGTGATAGCCAATCCAGAAGAAATACTTACAGAAGGGAAAGAAGATAAAATAGAAGAGCCTCCTAAATCCTCAAATTTCATATTAATGAGCAACGTCACTTTGGAAGCTGACTGCAAAGATATCGTAGAATTATGTCAATCCTTTGGAAATGTTGTTACTTCCACCAGAGATAACGAAAACAAAGAAGGAATGGAGCTCTTTGAAAACAACAAAGATATATTGAGCAAAGAAGAAGGTAGTCTGATAGTGCAATTTGAAACTCCTGTGTCTGATGAGAATTGTGTAAAAGTCTTGAACGGGTTCAATTACGGCGGTAAAGAGTTGAAGGTGTCGTTATATATAAAGAATTGAGTATTATCCTTTATTTTCCTATTTAACATTGTATGAATCCACAATCACAAGAGCTAAAGACTGCCTGCCAGGCCTGTATCAATACATACCAAACTTCATATAACAAATGCCTGCCAGGCCTGTATCAATACATACCAAACTTCATATAACAAATGCCTGCCAGGCCGGTACCAATACATACCAAACCACATATAGCAAATGCCTTTATATACGGCTTGTTCGCTCTCTTTCTTGGTAGCGGTTCTTGTTCATGGATCAATGTCGATTTTTGCCCTGATTTGATGTCTTAAATCCGAAATCAGGGAAAAAAAATTTTCACCTTTTTTTTTTCGCTTGACGACGATGAAATATGTAGAATTCAAATCAGTCATAGAATTGCTACTATTAAATCCTTGTTTTCACATACGATATTAGCAATAAACTTAATAGAAGAAAGAATTACGATAAGAAAAAAACCAAAAAAACAAAAAAAAAACATTATATAATGTCTACTTTTTATTACGTCAACGAATCTACAGGTGTTGACAGTGCCGATGTTGCCGGTACTGAACAAGCACCATTTAAAACCACAGCCTTTGCTTACTTCACTAAAGAAGTTTCTACCTTAAAGGTATACAAAGAAGAAGGAGAAGAAAAGGGATACTTTGAAATTTCCGGTGCAGGATTGAAAAAGGCCAAGAAGGGTGCTGAATCTTTGAAGAAGAAAGCAGAAAAGTTAGCCAAGGCTAAGGAATCTACACCAGTTGAAAAGACCGTTGAATCTTTAGACTTTTCCAAATTGAAAATTGATGATTCATTAGCCGCTCCAACCAGAGCCAAGATTATCAAGTCTTATGATCTAAAGAACCAAAGAGTCAAAATTGCTGGTTGGGTCCATAGATTAAGAATTTCCAAGAAGTTGGCTTTCTTGGTATTAAGAGATGGTACTGGTTACTTACAAGCTGTTTTAACCGGTGACTGTGCTCTAGCAGCCGTCAACTTGACTTTAGAATCATCTGTTTACTTGTACGGTACCGTTAAGCCATTACCTGAAGGTAAATCTGCCCCTGGTAACGTTGAATTATCTGTTGATTACTTTGAAGTTGTTGGTTTAGCTCCAAGTGGTGCTGATGCCTTCACCAACAAGATCCAAGAAAACGCTGATCCTTCTTTATTATTGGATCAAAGACATTTGGCTTTAAGAGGTGAAACCTTGAGTGCTGTTATGAAAGTCAGAGCTTGTTTCTTAAAGAACATCAGAAGATTCTATGAAGAAGAATCCTTGACTGAAATTACCCCTCCAAACATGGTCCAAACCCAAGTTGAAGGTGGTTCTACCTTATTCAAGTTGGATTACTACGGCCAAGAAGCTTACTTAACCCAATCCTCCCAATTATACCTTGAAACCTTCAACGCTGCTTTAGGTGATGTTTTCTGTATTGCTGAATCTTTCAGAGCTGAAAAGTCCCATACCAGAAGACATTTAAGTGAATATACCCACGTTGAAGCTGAATTAGCCTTCATTGAATTCAAAGATTTATTAGACCACATTGAAAAGTTATTGATAAACGTTGTCAAGTATGTCTTAGAAGACCCTATTGCCGGTCCATTAGTTGAACAATTGAACCCAGGCTTTAAGGCTCCAGAAGGTCCTTTCATCAGAATGGAATATAAAGACGCTATCACTTGGTTACAAGAACACGGTATCAAGAACGAAGAAGACAAGGAATTCGTGTTTGGTGATGACATTGCCGAAGCTGCTGAAAGAAAGATGGTTGATACCATTGGTAAGCCAATCTTATTGATCAGATTCCCTGTTGCCATTAAGTCCTTCTACATGAAGAAATGTGCTGATGATCCAAGAGTCACCGAATCTGTTGATGTTTTGATGCCTACTGTTGGTGAAATCACTGGTGGTTCTATGAGAATTGATGAAACCGAAGAATTGATTGCTGGTTTCAAAAGAGAAAACATTGATCCTTCCTCATACTATTGGTTCATTGACCAAAGAAAATACGGTACCTGTCCTCACGGTGGTTACGGTTTAGGTACAGAAAGAATTTTAGCTTGGTTATGTAACAGATTCACTGTTAGAGAATGTGTTCCATACCCAAGATTTACTGGTAGAGCTACTCCATAATGTATCTTAAATATATAATCAAGTATCATTTTGAAATTTAATAATTATAAGCTTTTAAAAACGTGACTTAAATTCGTATTATTTCGGCTTCGGCATTCTTTACCGAATTTCAATTCGCGGATACGTTAATCGGGGTGAAAAAAAAAATGAATCATTTTAAAAATTTGACAACAGTATATAACAGGACAGTGATTAAAGTCTAATTTTTATTTTAGCTTATTTCTAAGATTTATATGTAAAGATGAAAGAGAAATAACCATAGGTAACAACAACCAAAAAAACAACAACAGAAAATGTCCGAAACTAATAAAGAAAATAAACTATGGGGTGGTAGATTTACTGGAACAACAGATCCTTTAATGAATCTATACAACTCTTCCATATCTTACGATTCTAAAATGTACAAGGAAGATCTTGAAGGAACTAGAATATACACACAAGGACTATGCAAGTTAAATTTAATTACTGAATCTGAATTGAAGGCCATTGACCATGGATTAACTGAAATAGAAAAAGAATGGAGCTCAAAGACCTTTGTTATTGTAGAAAACGACGAAGACATACACACAGCCAACGAAAGAAGATTAGGGGAAATCATCGGTAAGGAAATTTCTGGAAAGGTACACACAGGAAGATCCAGAAACGACCAAGTTGCCACTGACATGAGATTGTATTGTAGAAACATTTTAAACACTCAATTAATTCCTTATTTGAAAGATTTGATTGAAGGTATTGTTGGAAGAGCAGAACAAGAAATAGATGTTTTGATGCCTGGTTATACTCACTTACAAAGAGCTCAACCAATCAGATGGTCTCATTGGTTGTCTTCATATGCCACTTACTTCACTGAAGATCTTGAAAGATTGGTCCAAATTTCTGAAAGATTGAACAAGTCTCCTTTAGGTGCTGGTGCTCTTGCAGGCCACCCATACAACATCGACAGAGATTTCTTAGCTAAGGGTTTAGGATTTGATGAAGTCATTGGTAACTCCCTTGTTGCTGTTTCTGACAGAGATTTTGTCGTTGAAATAATGTTTTGGGGATCTCTGTTCATGAATCATATTTCCAGATTTGCCGAAGATTTAATTATTTATTCTACAGCCGAGTTTGGATTTGTTCAATTAGCTGATGCCTATTCAACAGGTTCTTCTTTGATGCCACAAAAGAAAAACCCAGATTCTTTGGAACTTTTGAGAGGTAAGAGTGGTAGAATCTTTGGTAACATGGCTGGCTTCATGATGTCATTGAAGGGTATCCCTTCTACTTACAACAAAGACATGCAAGAAGATAAAGAACCATTATTTGATTCATTAACCACTATTGAACACTCTATTTTGATTGCTACCGGTGTCATCACTACTCTGAAAATAAATAAGGAAAACATGTTTAAGAGTTTGACAATGGATATGCTGGCCACTGATCTAGCTGACTACCTTGTCAAAAAGAATGTCCCATTCAGAGAAACTCACCACATTTCCGGAGAATGTGTTGCATTGGCTGAAAACTTGAAGTTGTCTGGTATTGACAAATTGTCATTAGAACAATTTAAAAAGATTGATCACAGATTTAACGAAGATGTATTTGAAGTCTTCGACTTTGAGCAATCTGTTGAACAAAGACGTGCTGTTGGTGGTACAGCTAAAAACGCTGTATTAACTCAATTATCTAATTTAAAAAATAAGTTGAAATAAACCTTTTTTTTTCTTTCTTTCTTCCATATATATGCTTAATGTTAATAACACTTCATTACTATTATTTTACATTTTAAAAGTTGATTTCATCTGAATAATTTGTGGAACCATTATTGAACATAAATTTGTGCAAGTTTTCATTCAAAGCTGGATTTTTGTTTGGTGCAGGTTGAGCTACATTTTTTGATGTGTTGTTTTCATCAGGAATTAAAGCAGCTAATCTTTCAATAACTTGATTTTTTAAAGCTTCTGTATCAGGAGTGGCTGCATTTTCATTACTTTCGGCTTGAAGAGTATTTGTATTATTTGTGGTAGTATCGGCATATGGATACATATTGAAGTTAGGTAAAGGTTGAGAGACACTTTTATCAAAAAAATCATCTAAACTGTTGAAGTTGATAACTTGATCTTGATGATTTCCATCCATAAAAAGGTCCTTATTACTTGACGAATAGTTGTCATACCAATAACGATCAATCTCATCAACAAATCCTAATTCGTCTTCACTGAAGCTATTTCTTGTGAGCTTGGCAGAATCAGGAGTATTAGTCATAACTTCTGATTTTTGATATCCTTCATCCAAAGGAGTGACATTAGTATCGTCATTGCTTTTTGCGGTATCAGGAACAGTTTTAACGTTGCTTTTAATAACAGACTTCTTTTTACTTTTCTTACCTAGTTCATTGGTAGCATTTTTTTTCAAGAACTTATTAAAACTTGTTTCATATTGCTTATCCCTGTAAACAATCCCTTGCTTGATTTCATTTTCTGTATAATGATTGCTAAAAATATTCCATTTCACATGATGTAAAGTCGAATAGACTTCCAATAAATGAGTTGTGTTGTAATTACTCA
This sequence comes from Hanseniaspora uvarum, assembly GCA_037102615.1. Classification (NCBI taxonomy): domain Eukaryota; kingdom Fungi; phylum Ascomycota; class Saccharomycetes; order Saccharomycodales; family Saccharomycodaceae; genus Hanseniaspora; species Hanseniaspora uvarum. Next base: position 253,001 of record BTGA01000002.1, on the reverse strand, counting down.
AGAAATTTGATTGTGGCAAGAACTTATGTGGATAGCTCTTATCATAGCTGTTGCCATTGTGGTACTGCCATTCATTTCTATGAATATTATTAATATTAGAATCTTTCTTAAATAAGTTGTCTTCAAATGGTTGATTTAACAAGTAGAAGATAAATTGGGATGATTGAGAGTTTCTCCACATTTGAAAGTGTTTTTTGGCCAACAATCTACAAATACCACCTGTGTGTGATAATTTGTCCATCAAGTTGTTGACAATATCATCAACAATTTTTGCTTCTTCATCATCCTTGTTATTTAAAATGTCTTTAAAGTTAAGCTTGAAATGTAAAAATCTTGCAGCGATAATTTGAATACCTGGAACCAATCTGATAATCAAGTTTTGACAAGCTTGCAAAACAATCATTTTACTACCTCTACCAAAGATTTGATCAATCTTTCTAGAATCATAACACAACAAAAGAACAGGTTCAATTTCAACATAAATGTCCAATATTTTTTTCAAGTAGAAATGATACAACTCTATTTTTTCATCAAGCTCGTCATTTTTAGTGATTGTGTCAAAATTTGAGGTGATCTGTTCTTCTATATGAATGAAAATGTGGATGTAACTCAAGAATAATAAAACCTTCAATTCTATGAACCAAATGAAGTTATTCAGTTTGAAAACCGAGTCTGCCAATATGTTTATATCCATGTTGATGATTTCACCTAGGCTAGAACCAAAGTTTTTCTTTATGGATCCGTCTACGTTATTCAAAATAATCTGCAAGCTTGGAATGGAAAATTTCAATCTTTTATTAGTGATGCAATTTAACAAATCCCTAGCTATCAATGAAGATTCAAAGTTTCTTTGAAAGTTGTTGACCACGATGTCCTCTAGAGGAGCATCAGTTATGAAGCTTGGATACGTGCCATTAGCAGGGTTCAACTTGAATTCCGGTAATTTTGTATCAAAAGAATCTATATCTATTGAAGAGCTGTTACCCATATTACAGTTTTCCATGAAATCAAAGAAATAAACAGAGTACCAGCACTTTCTCCATTGATCAACATACATGCTCTCATCCTTGACCCATGCAGATCTCGAAACATCGGTGTTCAAACCAATGGAAGTAGAGATCTTGACCAAAAACCCAGTAAAAGTCTCTGAATCACAAGCATCTACCATATCACCCTCTTCAGGAGCGTATTTTCTATAAACTCTCAACAACAAGAAACAATGTAGTACAGGAAGAATACCCTTTCTCAGCATTTTAAATACATTCAAAGATCTTTGAGCCAAATCAATGAACTCCTTACCAATTGGGTGTTTCAACACATATCTCTCCTCGTCAGTGGTACAATCCTGTAATGTATCAGGATAACTTAAGTATGACAACCTCATCATCACCAAAAGCGTTGCTAGTTTAGAGATGTCAAATCTACGAGAGATGTTTACCTTTGGTTGATGGTCAGAGTTCAATTGAGATTCAGAAAATCCTAAAAGTCTGTGCATAGTATCCATCCACCAATCCTCATTGATGATTGGGTATAGCCCATGGATGGGTATTTTAAAGAAGTTCTTGCAATGAATTCCTATAATTTTGCCTGGAGGTAAGATGTCCTGAATTTGTAAGATCACCTCATGTTCCAAAGATGGTTGCATGCCAAACAGACTTTCAGGAACTCTGTTTTTGTAGTTTATGTCTCTTAAAATCTGATTAGAGGGCTTTGCAGAGGAATCAGTGTTGTCTATGTTCTCCAAAACCTTATTCAAACTAGTCCAAAATGCTATGTCATCTGTTGGGTTTTTGGAGACTTGGGATTTAGCTGTAACACCTAAATATTCTGGATCTAAAGATTTGTTTTTTTGTTGGGGTTTGATTTCTGATCTTAAATTGCTAGTGGAAAATTTCTGGTTTGAAGAGTCTTTGTTTGAATCTATAGGCTTTCCTTGGTGAATGATGGTCTTCATTTCGTCCAAACCTTCATTTTCTAAAAATTTATTGTTGAAAATAGCATTTGCCTCTTCTTCATCAGCTTCTTCATTATTGGTCTTAGTTTCTATTTTCATTTTTTTGTTACTGACCTCTTCATCTTGAGTCTTTCTCTTTGAGTTATTGACAGTATTAATCAGACTAGGAACAGAATTTGAATCTTGTACTCTTAAAGCATCGTATTTTTGATGACTCTTTTTGTTATCAAATGACTTGGCATAATCATCTAAAGTATTTTCAACCATTAAATTCAAAACCTTTCCAAAATTGTCTTTTTTCAATACAACATATGCACTTAAAGGAGCTGTAAAGTTTAATCTAGCATTAAACACACTGACTTGCTCGTAACCATCATAGAATGACATCTTGGATATGTTGTTATAGATACGATAATTGGTGTCATCTTCTTCATCACCAAAAGTGTCAAATTCTCTCGGGTTGAATCTATCAAACTTTGATTCAAGTTCATTGAGAGCCATTTGTTCTTGATTTATAGACCCATCGATCAGAGATTCCATGTTATTTAGATTTTTTTTCAAAACTGATAGTTCTTTCAATAGCTTCTGTTTGTTCAAATTCTTTTGCACAAAAATACTCAAGTCAGCAAATTTAGAAGAGATTTGGCCAGGTTTGTCTTTTTGAATGTTTAAAATTTGATTAAGAGTATCTGACTTTGAGTCATCGGAATTTAAAAGTTGCTGTTTCAGACTATTGTGATAGTGCTTCAAAGAATCTCTTTCTTCCTCCAAAAGAGTCTTGGAATATCGTCTTTTGTAAATGTTCTGTTGCAAGTTATTCATGATAGGAGGAATATAATTAGTACTATTATTGGCAATTTTTTCTTGATTTGATAAATTGTCCATGTCATTTAAGTAAATCGTATTATTATTTGATAATTTTATTAAAGGAGTTTTGACTAAATTTATGTTTTCTGAGCTATCAACAGCTTTCTTTGGAGGTCTCCCTCTCTTTTTTTTAGGTAAATTTACATTAATATTGGTATCTTTAGTTTTATTGTTGTAAACACAACTCATGGCGCAGTTGAAGTTGATACATTTCAAACAAACTGGTTTTATTCTGTCACACTTGACTTTTCGTTTTCTGCAATTAAGACATGTTTTGCTCGAATTAGATGGTTTGCTATCCATATTTGGTTATCCTGGTCTATTTAAGTATTTCCTAATTATTAATATGATGGTTTTAGGTGTCTTTTACTTGTTGTTTTTGATCTGATACCTTGATGCTCAGTTAGCAATTTTTAAAATCAAATCAAGTATATTCATATATGGCACCAAAAAAGGGAATTATATGCGCAGCAATTTTCCAGACAATTTTCACCGATGACCGGGCAAGTTTAAATTTTTGCCTATTTGGGTAATATACCTTAGATCATAGACAAGGTATCAATTGGACCATTTGCTTAATAACAGACACCCTCCTCTGCTAAATGGAGCAAGCAGTATACAGCTAAATGTGCTTGACTCACTTAAATGTCAATATCACTACAAAGGCATTATATGCTTTAGCAACGTAATTATAAGCAGTGAGCGTGTAAAGCACCCCGGAAAAAAAAAACAACAACAACGTAAAAACACACACCTTAAATACCTCCCCTACGATACTATATAGTAAAGAGGTAATAAAAGACCATTATACATAGAACCAATAAGAAATGGGAATCAACAATCCTATACCTAGATCATTGAAAAATGAGACTAAAAAAGCTACGAATATTTTGAAATCTTTTATCAAGCCTAACCAAGTTTTGAATCCAAACGAAGTTATCTCACCTAGTGTTTTAAAAAGATGCAAAGGACTAATAATTATGACTGTCTTGAAGGGTGCATTTTTGTTTGGTGGGAGAGTAGGATCAGGAGTCATTGTTACTAGACTTAGAGATGGAACTTGGTCAGGCCCTTCTGGAGTAATTCTAGGTGGAGGTTCTGCTGGTGGTCAAATTGGTGGAGAGCTTACAGATTTTGTATTTTGTTTAATGACTGATAGTGCAGTCAATTCATTTAAACAGTTTGGAAGTGTTACATTAGGTTCTAATGTATCTATAGCTGCTGGTATGATTGGGAGATCAGGTGAAGCTTCATTTGCAGCTAATCACAAGAACATAGCTTCTATATTTTCTTATGCAAAGACCAAAGGTGCATTTGCAGGTGTTTCCTTAGAAGGTTCTGTTATTCTGGAAAGAAGAGAATGTAATAGAAAAGTATATGGTTCCAATTGCTCTGCTAAGATGATTTTAGCAGGAAAAGCGGAACCACCTGAATTTGCTGAACCTTTGTATAGAATCTTAGAAAGTAGTGCATTTTCCTATGATACTAAGTTAAATACTTATAATAGCTCCACTTTTGAATCTGACAGCAACTTTGATTATGACTCTGATAGCAACTTTGATGATGAATTGGATGAATACAGAAGGGAATATGGAGATGAACCTAGAGGTAGTAGATATCGCTCAGAAAGCAGAGGAAGTAGAAGAAGTAGATATGACGACGATGAAAACTCAGTGAGAAATTATTATGAACAACAGTCGAAAAATTTGAGATCAGAAAAACCTGCTGTTTCTACCTACAACTCAAAGTCTAGATGGGAGGATGATATTTATGATAGCAGGGCTTCAAGAAGAAGTAACATACCTCAAGCTAGAGCTTTGTTTACCTTTGAAGGTGAAGAAGATGGTGACCTAGGTTTTAATAAAGGTGATATAATCAACATCATCAAGAAGTCTGACAGCACTAATGATTGGTGGACTGGTGAGAAGAATGGAAACGAGGGTATTTTCCCTGCAAACTATGTAGAATTGATATAAATATGTATGGTTTTTTTTTTAATAATGAGATAATGATGCACTTAAGTCACGAGGTAATCACATGACCTACCTCTTAAATCCGTCTTGTTGCTGCAATATATCCTTATTGAGTCTAAAAAAGAAACTTCACCCGCATAACAAAGAAAAAAAAAAAAGCACTCTTGATATTTGCTGTAAATATGTGCAGAAATAAAAACCAAGAAAAAAAAAAAAAACAGTGGAACTCGTGTCCTTTAATTTTGTTTATTTTGAAAAAAAAAGCATCCAAAAGATATCATTTGTCCCGTAGGGGTTAGTGGAAACACGATACCTAAAAAAAACATATGACTTTTTTTTTGTAGTTCCACTACTGATGGCAAAAAATCAAACACATTAAAATTTTTCTTTAGAGCAGAAAATCTGTTTAGTATTTATACACTGTGTTTTAAACGCTTTCTAATATGTTATAGTTAGATTCATGATATTAGTGTTATAGGAATAATCAATAGTGGAAGAAAAAGAAAGATACAACCAATCTTTAATAGTTTCATATAAACAATTAAATTACTACAAATCTTAAAAATGTCTTTATCTAACAAACAATCAGTCAAAGATATCTCTGTCGCCGACAAGAGAGTCTTCATCAGAGTTGATTTCAACGTCCCATTGGATGCTGATTTGAAGATCACCAACAACCAAAGAATTGTTGCTGCTTTACCAACCATCCAATACGTTTTGGAACAAAAGCCAAAGTACGTTGTCTTAGCCTCTCACTTAGGTAGACCAAACGGTGAAAGAGTTGAAAAGTACTCTTTAAAGCCAGTTTCTGAAGAATTATCCAAGCTTTTGAACAAGCCAGTCACTTTCTTAAACGACTGTGTTGGTGAAGAAGTTGATGCTGCTGTAGCCAAGGCTGCTCCAGGTTCCATTATCTTATTGGAAAACTTGAGATACCACATCGAAGAAGAAGGTTCCAAGAAGGTTGACGGTGAAAAGATCAAGGCTTCCAAGGAAGATGTTGAAAAGTTCAGAAAGCAATTAACTTCTTTAGCTGATGTCTACGTCAACGATGCCTTCGGTACTGCCCACAGAGCCCACTCCTCCATGGTTGGTTTCGAATTAGACACCAGAGTTTCTGGTTTCTTAATGCAAAAGGAATTATCCTACTTCGGTAAGGCTTTAGAATCTCCAGAAAGACCATTCTTAGCCATTTTAGGTGGTGCTAAGGTTGCTGATAAGATTTTATTGATTGAAAACTTATTGGACAAGGTCAACACTATCATCATTGGTGGTGGTATGGCTTTCACTTTCAAGAAGGTCTTAGAAAACATGGAAATTGGTGAATCCATCTACGACTCTAAGGGTGCTGAAATTGTTCCATCCTTGATTGAAAAGGCTAAGAAGAACAACGTCAAGATCATCTTACCTGTTGATTTCGTTTGTGGTGATGACTTCTCTCCAAACGCCAATGTCAAGATCGTTAAGGCCACTGATGGTATTCCAAAGGGCTGGGAAGGTTTAGATGGTGCTGAAGAATCCAGAAAGTTATTCGATGAAGCCATTGCTGAAGCCAAGACCATTGTTTGGAACGGTCCTCCAGGTGTTTTCGAATTCGAAAAGTTCCAAGGTGGTTCTAAGGATATGTTAGCTTCTTGTGTCAAGGCCTGTCAAAAGGGTGCTACCGTCATTGTTGGTGGTGGTGATACTGCTACTGTTGCCAAGAAGTTCGGTGGTGCTGAACAATTATCTCATATCTCTACCGGTGGTGGTGCTTCTTTGGAATTATTAGAAGGTAAGGCTTTACCTGGTGTTGTTGCTTTATCCGACAAGAAATAAATATATATTAATATGAATGAATATATAAACGTGATGTAATTCACTCTCAGAGTTTTAATGAAATATCAAAGTGTAATGTGCTATGGTTTAAAGCGTGTCTTGCAAGTTGATTGACTGCTTTGAATACTAGTTCAAGTGTGGTCACGTGAGCACAGGACTTAATTTGCCTCGAGTATGAAAAATTGCTTTTTTTTTTTTTTTTGCTGTTTTTTTTTCAAATTTTAAAACTTTCATTTTTGACTGATTTAATCATTATAATTCCATCTGACATAGCAAGAATTAGAGGTATTAAGAAAGCTTAAAGGAAGAAACCGTATACCAGAATTATGAGTGAAGAAAATATTCCAGCTTGGAAAAAAAAACTAAACATTTCGTCATTGAAATCGTCTCAAAACACTGAAGCTGGCAATGATTCCTTGAAAGTTGTTAAGCATTTATCAACAAGCAATATCCTAAGTAAAAAAGACAAAAAAAACCTGATCAATGAAAGAAATAGAGTCAACAAAACAAAGAAAGATAAAACCAGAAATAAGACCAAAATAGCTGATAAAGTAGAGAAAATAGACCATTTGAATACAACTTTTTTGAAGGATCATTTCAAGTATCTGATTGAATATTACATCTACAAGTACTCCATTGAAGAGTTACCAGAAGAAATCAAAAATTTAGAAAACGTCAAGAAGAATATGGTATTGGATGTTGATGAAACCATCAAATCTTGGAAGTTTAACAAAAACAAACAAAACTGGTTGTTAAAAAATGTCTTTGTTCACGATAAGAAGTCTGATTATTTGAGTATACCAAAAGTATATGATTTAATTTTGGTTGAATATTTCATAAATTTACCTGCTGACAGTGGCATCAAAAAGGATTTGATAGAAAGAAGTTGGAAGTTGCTACATCAATGGAACGAAGGCATAATAAAGCAAAAAGAAAACATGATGAAAATTTTGAATGAAGAAAGTAAAGAAGAAGAAAAAGAAGAAGACAAAGAAAAGATAGACTTGCCAAACAAGGATTTGGTTTTAAGAGCACACGAAATAGTATCAAAACTAGATAAGACTAATGCTAGCACATTTGAGCTACAAATGGTATGATTATATATAATTTGGACCTTATTATTTGAGTATTTTACGCTTTTTAGTTTGCAACTTTTTATCTCCGATAATATATGTTTTTAATACTCAATTTCGAAGAAAAAAGCACAAGTCAAATGACTGTAAAGAGTTCTATAAATTTCGTTTCTTATTTAAGGCAAAGACACCAAACAAAGTACCTTAAGAAACCCACACGACTAGCTGATAGGCTCAATTACAAGTTTCTTATTTCTGAAAATAATATATATCAAAAAAAAAATAGCTGAAACTAACCACTTTTAAATGAATAAAGAATCTGTTCAGCAGAAAAGCAAAAATAGAAGAAGGTCTTCAGTAAACAAGAAACCTAAACTTCAGAAACCTAATGGTATAGCGGATCCAGATAAACCACTGGTAAAGAAACATGTGCCAAAGTGGAATTCATCTTCGTCGAGTTTCTTGTCTTTATTATCCACAAACAATTCGTTTATTGAAAAGAAGAAAAACACAACAAAAAGAAACAAAGTTTACAATGACAATTCAGACAGTAATAGCGACAACTCTCAATATTCACTTCACGCATTTGATATAGGAACTATAAAGACGACTTTTAAGACCAATGAGAAGAATATACTGCGAATGAAGAAGACAGGAAACACATACTCAAAGAATGCTCTGAAACACAAAGAAAACGGAATCATAAACAAATCGATGTTATTCAAAAAAACCTACAACGACTTTTCAGGGGATGTTATTACTTACAACTATTTGATTCACAAAAAGACATTCAAAAAGTTTCAAGGCAAGAGAAACGAGCAGGGGTTTTGGTGGCCAACTAATAACCCATGTGATGTTCGGATTATTTATGAAGTAAAAAAGGGTTTAGTTGTTCAACCCATTAAGTTGTACTATGTGTTTGAGGATGAGGATGGAGAAACAAAGGAACTTGATTTTAAAAGCTGTGAACAGAAGCATACATCCATTTTTTTCTTGAATAGAATTTTCCAAAGTGATGTGGATTTGCTAAAGAAGATGGTTGATTCATTGTGTAAAGAAGCTTTGTTTATCCTACAGAAATGTTTAATATCGATCATCAAAGGGTGGAATGTGTTTTTGATATGTGATTTGAATTTCATTTCTAGATGTGTGAGCATTTTTTATAATGCTCAAGGCTTTAAGGTGTATTACATAAATAGACCAATAGTCAGAGTGTATGGGATGCAGTCCAAGTTAGAATGTAAAAACTGTCAAGGATACGCTACAAAGGTAATACAAAATGATAGTATCATGGATGTAGAGTCAGATATACAGAACATTTCTTTAAGCAACCAAAATAGTCAGGATGATGTATCTAGTGAAGCTTCAACGGATTCAGAAACTAGCATGATAATGGATGAGTTAATCAATAATGATACAAGAGTAATAAGAGACAACACCAATGAAAACTTTGATCCCAAACAAATGGCACTTGATTTCTTCTCAAGGCTTTCAAATTGATACAAATATATAATAAAATGGATAGACCATTTCTTCTTCTTCTTCTAATTCCAGTCATAATAGTGCGGTCTTTCTAAAACATGGTAGAAATGACCATCTTCACCTTCGTCTAAAAATCTATCATTAAATCTCCAACGGTGTTCCAAAGGCGATTCCAATAGTTTATATTCATACAAGGATTCGCCCATCTCTTCAATTTCATTTTCTGAAATGTACTTGAATCTACCAACTTGAAGTTCTGTGTCTGTTATGTCACCTCTAGCAAGTCTAGCATATCCCAACTTTTGCAAGTTCTTGTATAAAATATATTCACACCATCTATCATCATCCTTAGGTTCAATATCCCTCATGGTAGATTCATCACTTACGTAAATATTATAGTTGCCATGATGAGGTTCTGTGACCAAATAAGATAGCAATACTGCACCTCTGTTTTTGACTGATGAACCCATCAAGTTTTGCATGTACTTTGCTTGCAAGTATCTATCCTCTGGATCTTCTTCTTGACCACTATGGAAAACAAAAACGTCTATACACTTGTTTTCAGCAATTTCCAATGTTGCTTTAATAGCTGGTGCCAATTCACCAACAGGAGAAGGCAACAAGTGATGCTCACTGTGTACTATAGGGTACTTAGAAAGAAGAACACAACCCCATGTGTGTTTGGTTGGGCCGGGACCGTAATCGTAATACATGTTCAAATCATTAGCCAAAGTCTGAATCAAATCTCTGTTCCCCATAAGTGTTCTTTGGGTGTCTGTTTCCAACAGCCCAACAACATCCAATTCCATATCTGCAATAATACGTGACATTTTCTTTTCACTGGCCCACATGTTATTGTCTAAACCAAAATGAATCGTCCAAATACCAGCAGTAATAACTTCGTCATCTGCATGGTGTGGAGTTGGCAAGCCGTTTTTGAAAGGATCATTTTCGTAAAAAGACTTGGTTATCCAAAACCCACATAAAACAAATGCTACTGCTACAGATTTTAAATTGATATCGTTATGGTTAGATCCGGATTTTGATACTTTAGGCTTGGAGATGATAATCCCTACATATAAATGCGGTTAAGATAATGAGCACTAAAGGCAAGCTCTCTCTTAATACATAACCATAAGGAACAAAAGCGTATGCAACTGTCCAAATGTTTGCTAAAGTAAACAAGATGTAGAAGAAGAAACTCAATGAATAAATCAAAACAGTTTCTAAGTTAGATGTAGCAGAGTCAAATAAGAAGCTAAACAAAAATGGATAACTTAGCACTATACCCAAAAAGTAAGGAATACCACCATAGATAAAGTTTTTTTTATTGATGAAATCTTCATTGGCCAAAATGAATGTAGATGAAGATAGTATAGCAATGGTCAATAATTTCATAGTGAATAAATTATTCAAAGAGGTGTTTTGATAAAAGATTATCAAACCAAAGAATATGAAACTGACAAGAAATTGTGCAGCGTAGTTGTTCCATGGATAAAACAGTAAAGGTTCATCAGTATTGTAGCCTTCCCAGCCCCAATAGATTATTGTTGTAGAGTCAGATAGTAATTGATGTGTACTGAATAATAGAGCACCTAATGAAGAAATTTTTAATAAAAACATCAAACCGTGTTTAATTTTGGCAAATATGCTAGTCTTCTGAGAAACATGAGTTTCTGGTCTCTCCTCTGCAGGGTCTAAACTTGTCATATAAACACTGTAAACCATTCCTACTGCCAAAGCACTTAAATTCCATCCACCATTAGTATCGTTCATTATAGGCCATAAAGGATTGTTACCCTGGTAGTATAGCTTAAGAGTATTTGACAAGGCTAAACCTATTAGGAAATAATAACAATAAACATATGGATTAGTATTATTTAGGATATGATCCAGGATAGCAAAAGATTGGAACAAACAAGCTATACCAACAACAATTAATCTGTACTCAGGTAAATCCACGTACTTTGCACCGATCATTAACAAAATTCCAATGGTTGGACAGTACTTCTTTACTAGATTTTTCTTAATCCACGAAGAAATCATAATGATAGGCAATATGAGTATCAGAATTATACTTTCATAACCTGATATACCCATCCACCAAAGGGGAAAGTGCCAAATGATACACAACAACCCTGTTATGTTTGTAAAAAACAAAAACGACTGGATTATTTGTGACGAAGCGTCTATAAAGCTGTTTGCTTTCATATATAGTTTTTTTGGGGTTTTCTATCCCTTCTATAAAGCTCAGCTTTACAAATATATAAACAATTGTTACAGTGCCATTATTAATATGTATAAATATATTTTTTTTTAAAATTTGTAGCAACGGGCACATGAATAAAAAAGTATAAAGGGTTTCATTGCTATGGTGATTTTTTGAAACAAGAACCCCTGGTGCATTGGCCTTATATCCGATATGAAGTCTAGCTAGCTACAATTCCTAATCCAATGTCCTTGTAGTCATGTGCATACAAATGGTCATTTAAAACATCCTGTATGATCAGAGACCATTCAAAATAAGCGTATATTGAATAAGCACCAGCCCTTCTCTTGATTGAGTGTTGTATGTACCAGTAAATCAAGGGGACCAAAGTAACAAAGAACATGACATGCATTATTTTCTTCAGTTTCAAAGATGTTTTATTAGCTTTGTAGTTCAGAATGTAGTAAGGTATAGTCAATACAATGTATCCTATCATCCCTACATCATGGACATCATGGTTGTCTGAAGATGTGATGTAAACAAAGATCCCGCAACAAACAGTTCTCAAAAATCCAATTATACTCAAAGATGGAAACCCCCTGCTGAATTGCATTAAGTGTATAAGGAATCTGGGAAAAGAACACAGTACAATCACAATTTGGAATATGTTACGCTCTGGAAAATGATCACCTATACTAGCAGAAACAGAAGGGAACCACTCGTTGGGATACGAATGGAATGCATTCTTGATAACTTTGTAATAATGGAGTTCTATGGCCAAGAACCCTGCTGTAATGAAGGCAAACAAAGCTAGAACTGTATGCAGGTAGATAATGTGCTTACCATTGAATGTTATCTTATTCTTGATGATAAGCTTATCTTTAGAATCAAGTAGCGGGGATGACATTTTGGTGTAGTGTCAAGGGCCATCTTTATAAATGGAGAAGAAATGCAAGTTACACAAAAATGTAGATAGCGGGAATCCCCACTGAAATGAGCCAACAGGGACGCACGTGACTTGCACACAACATTAAAAAAATGGTAATGGAGATGCGCGTGACTTGAGCACAACATCAAAAAAAGATGGTAAAATGCACGTGACTCAAACTCTACATCAAAATAAGCCAGAAAAAAGTTGGTCTGGATCTTCAAACAATGAACGGTCTTGGCTTATTTCACAAGGAAAACAAAAAAAAAAGTACTAGCACCATTGCAACACGCCTATAGCTTTCACATCTGCTCTAAAAACGAGAAAATATGCGTTCAATCCGTGGTATTCTCATACCCATCATCCTCTAACCCCCGGGGTTTTCACGTGCCTCCAAACAAGAGCTGAACACCTCCTTTTCTCCGTTCCCCCGCTCCTCTATCCTTTTTTCCCCGTCTGGAGGGCCACACCCCCCCTTTCAGCCCATAATTTGCTGTTACAATTTTTTTTATGCGTTGATTTTATGCTGCTCTTACGCCTCGTTATTTTGTTGTTTTTTTTACAGCAAGGATTTTGGGACTGTAGCTTTCTAGCTATTCTTAGGTCGTATATGGAAACTGGATTTTTTAAAAGTTGAAAACAGTTTAGAAGCATGATCTTTTTAAAAAAGACATGAAACGAAACCAATTTAATAGAATTATAGCATGGGATTCGTGAAGAAACTGAATTTGTTCAATTCAAACACACCTTCAGATTCAGGAAAAAAAACAGACACGAAAGTTGATTTGATCGAGACGAATAAGTCAAGCCCTAGTCTGAACAAAGACATGGAAAAGGTTACTAGTTCAGGCAGTATTTCAAATTTACTACACAAGTTCACACACCATACACCAAGCTCTAATACATCAATCCATGAAAATATATCATCTCAACAGAAAGATCATGAACAGAAACTAATTCAGGATTACAATACAAATATGAAGACACTAATAAAAAATAACGACAAAATATTTGGATTGGAAAACTTTGGTAGCACTTGCTACATGAATTCGATTATTCAATGTCTGTTTGTTATAGAATGCTTTAGAGATAATATTCTTGAAGCCAAGACCATCAATGAAGTCCATATTTCAAATAGTTATTCACCATTGAAGCAAAGAGTTTTCACACACAATTCCTTGACTAGCTCGTCAAACAAGAGCAACCGTATAAAGATAGTGAACATTGATTCTGTTTTGAATAACTTGAATGTCAAAATCCAAGCAGACAAAATTGTAATTGGAAAATCATCAGATATGAAGGTTCACACGAATGATACGAGAAAGAAGAATGCTTTGTTGAAGGGCCCTGTTATTAATATAGACCACTTATATCCGAATTACACGAATTTAACAAAATTAATGGATGAAGATGATTCCAAACGAATGTACTTCAGCATCAAGCAAATATTTGAGATCATATACCAGTCTGAGTCAAACACTGGGGTTGTTTCACCTATAGAGATTCTTAACACTTTGAAAAAGACAAATGCAATGTTTCAAGGAGGAATGCACCAGGATGCTGAGGAGTTTATGAGTTATTTGTTGAATTCCGTGAATGAATATTGTGCATCTGCAGAAAAAGAAACAAACTTCGTTATGGATAACTTCCAAGGAAAGTACAAGAATACAATAAAGTGTCTGACTTGTAACAATTTAAAGCATACTTATGAGCCATTTTTGAGTCTGCAAATTCCGGTGACAAAAAACTTCAAGAATATATCAAAGGCATTGAACAATGTGATTGAATCACCAACAAAAGAGATCTTAAAAGGCGACAATAAATTTCAATGTGATACTTGTAATGACAAAGTAAAAGCGGAAAGATCCGTTAATATAGATGAAATACCCAATGTATTGATCCTACACTTGAAACGATATGAGTATTCAGAAAAAGAAAATACATTGACTAAGTTGTTCAACAAATTGGAATATCCATTGAATTTGAAAATAGAAAAAATCAACAAAAATTACGAGTTGTCGGGGATAGTGGTCCACTTGGGTTTGGATCCATCTCATGGCCATTACATAGCCGTGGTGAAGAATGAAAAGTTTGGCTGGCTGATATATGACGATGAAACTGTCATGGGGATCAACGAGAGCGATGTTTTGAAGTTCTATGGTTCTTTAGAGAACATGAGTGGAGCTTATGTTTTAATTTATAAAGTAAAAGAAAACAACAGCAAATCTCCTTCACCAAACATTGATGATGCCAAATTCTCCAGAAGAGGTAGTATTCTGTCCCTAGGAAAGAAGCCTGAAGGGCAGTCTCAAAAACAAAAAGAATATGACTTAAAATTGAAAGAATTCATCAAAAACGATGATTTCCAAAGACAAAATGATAACAATAAACAAAACATTATAGATATTAAGACTCCATTGCCGTCCAATTTGAGATTAAATGAGTTAAACAAAGTACCACTAACTGAAGACAAAAACAAACCTCTTGCTTCAAATGGCAAAAAATCCAGATTTTGGAAGTTATAATTCCTCAAAAATTCAGTTTCCATTAATATCTACATATATAAATAAATAATACGTATCTTAGATTAACCTTCATGCATTCTCCTTATAAAGGGCGAAAAAAAAAAAATAATAATAAGAATTGTAAGCTTCCATGGATTAATTCAGAAATCCACTATTAAACCTCGGTATTGTTTCTTAAAAAATCAATGTGATTACTTTTTTTAAAGGGCGAAATTTCTCCTGCTTGTTTTTTGTCCCACATAAAAAAGGTGATATTTTATCTGTATGGTCCCCTAATTTTTTGTTTATTCATATTTCAATTGTTCACATATATATGCATACATATATATAAGGGTATGGGTCTTTGATGGATATTGAATTAAAAGCTGGACTGTGTCTAAAGTGTTTACAAAGAACGGAGTAAATACCAATCCTAATCTTGTTATTACTTATACTCTGTTATATCCGATAAACCAAGAATCTAATATCGTACTACTAATTATTGTTTTGCTTATTTTGCTTTAAAAGAGATAACATACAATTTTTTTCCGCTAGTAATACCCCACCACACAACATAGAACCCTATACTATTTTTTCCTAGTAATTGTATAAGAAAAATACAAAGGGAGCACAACAACCAAAAACCGCTACCGGGTAATTATTTAGCATTCGAAAGCTACAGAGAAATTAACCGTTATGTCCGACAACTCGGTTGAAGAATTAACTGCTGCCAACATCCTTGACAACCAGGAAGACTCATATACTGGAGAGCCTGATGTTTCAAGTGTTAGAGATCTTGCAAGATCTTTTACCAACATATCCATCAATTCAACCCAAACATATGACATCCCATTGAGAGACGAAGATGGGAATCTAGTCACAGAAGACGACAAGTACAACCCTAAATTAGACCCTAATTCTCCAGACTTTAACGCTCACTACTGGATGAAGAATCTTCAAAAATTGAAAAGTTCAGATCCTGATTACTATAAGATTTCCACTTTAGGTCTAGTTTACAAAGATCTTTCCTGTGTAGGTGAATCTTCTGATGTCATGTACCAAACGACATTTTTGAGTATTTTGCAAAAGTTTGGTGAAGACTTTATCAAAAAGTTGAAGCCTACTAAGCCTGAGGATATGTTTACTATTTTGAAGCCAATGGATGGTGTTTTAAAACCAGGCTCTTTAAATGTTGTTTTGGGTAAACCAGGTTCAGGTTGTACAACCCTTTTAAAAACCATTGCTGCTTCGACATATGGGTTCAAGGTGACTAAAGACTCATTTATGTCTTATGATGGGTTAAATCCAAAAGACATTCACCGTCATTACAGAGGTGATGTTGTTTATCAAGCAGAAACTGATATCCATTTTCCAAATTTAACTGTTTTTGAAACTCTTAAGAGTGTTGGTCTTTTAACTACACCAAGAAATAGAATTAAAGGCCTTACAAGAGAGCAATTTGCCACGCACATGGCAGAAGCAACAATGGCCATGTATGGTTTATCACACACAAGAAATACCAAAGTTGGTAATGAATTCATAAGAGGTGTATCAGGTGGTGAAAGAAAAAGAGTATCTATTTGTGAAATTTCGTTGATCAATGGTAAGATTGTTTGTTATGATAATTCTTCCAGAGGTTTAGATTCAGCATCTACATTATCATTTATTAAATGTTTAAAAACAGCAAGTATTGCCAATGATACAACTGCTGTTGTGGCTATTTACCAATGTTCTCAAGAAGCTTATGATTTGTTTGACAATGTCATTGTCTTGGACAATGGTTACCAATTATACAATGGTCCTGCTAAAAAAGCTAAACAATACTTCATTGATATGGGTTATGTTTGTCCTGAAAGACAAACCACTGCTGATTTTTTGACTGCTGTTACTTCACCAAAAGAAAGAATTTTGAATAAAGAAATGGTAAAAAAGGGCATCAATATTCCTAATACCCCTCAAGAAATGTATGAATACTTTAAACAATCTGAAAATTATCAAGACTTGTTAAGAGAAATTGATAATTATAGCAGCGGCATAAATGAAAACACCAAACAAACATTTATTGATTCTCATGCTGCTGCTCAATCTAAAAGAGCAAAGCCTTCTTCCTCTTATAGATTGTCTTATGGCCTTCAAGTAAAATACCTATTACAAAGAAATTTCACCAGAATCAGAAATGACATGGGTTTAAGTATATTCATTGTTGCAGCCAACTCCTTAATGGCATTGGTTATTGCTTCTATGTTCTACAAGGTCATGTATCACACAGATTCATCGACTTTCTTCTTTAGAGGTGGTGCTTTATTTTATGCTATATTATTCAATTCCTTTTCCTCACTTTTGGAAGTCATGACTCTTTACGAAGCCAGAAATATTATCGAAAAACAAAAAAACCTTGCCATGTACCATCCATCTGCTGAAGCTTGTGCTTCAATTTTGTCACAATTACCTTCCAAGTTATTAACAAATATTTGTTTCAATTTGTTTTTCTACTTCTTAGCAAACTTAAGAAGAGAACCAGGACCCTTCTTCTTTTACTTATTGTTGAATTTCACATGTGTTTTGGTAATGTCCCATTTGTTTAGATTTATTGGTTCTGCTACTAAATCTTTCCCTCAAGCAATGGTTCCGGGATCTGTAGTCTTATTGGCATTATCTATGTATGCTGGATTTGCCATTCCCAAAACAAAGATGTTGGGATGGAGTAAGTGGATCTATTGGATCAATCCTCTTCAATACGGGTTTGAGTCCTTAATGATCAATGAATTCCACGCTAGAGATTTTGAGTGCTCACAGTATGTACCTACAGGTGGCAGTTACAATTCAGTAAGCGTAGATCACAAGACATGTTCTGCTGTCGGGGCTGTGCCTGGTCAAGATTTTGTCAATGGAGATGTTTTTATTAGGTTATCGTATGGTTACAGCCATGGTCACAAATGGAGAGGCTTTGGTGTATTATTGGGTTTTGCTGTGTTCTTCTTTGTTATTTACTTAGTATTCACTGAATATAATGAATCTGCCAAACAAAAAGGTGAAATTATTGTATTCCCACAAAGTGTCGTTAGAAAAATCAAAAAACAAAACAAGTACTTGAAAATGCATCCTGAAGATTTGGAAAACCCAGCAGACCCAAGCGGTATTAATGAAAAGGCCATTATTGACAACGATGACTCCAAAAACTCTGCTTATTCCCTTGACACAGAAAAGCATTCATCTTCATCCAAAGAAACTGCTGATGTTGGTTTAAGTGAATCTGAAGCCACTTTACACTGGAAAGACTTATGTTACGACATTAAAATCAAAGGTGAAACCAGAAGAATTTTGAACAATGTGGATGGTTGGGTTGCTAAAAAGTCTATCACAGCCCTTATGGGTTCATCAGGTGCAGGTAAAACCACATTATTAGATTGCCTAGCTTCAAGAGTCACTATGGGTGTTGTAACAGGTGATATTCTAGTCAATGGTAAGCTTAGAGACAACTCATTCCCAAGATCTATTGGTTATTGTCAACAACAAGATTTGCATTTATCAACGGCCACAGTCAGAGAATCTTTAAGATTTTCTGCTTATTTGAGACAATCTGCTGCTATTTCTAAAGAAGAAAAAGAACAATACGTTGAAAGCGTTATCAAGATTTTGGATATGGAGAAGTATGCCAATGCTGTTGTTGGTGTTATGGGTGAAGGTTTAAACGTTGAACAAAGAAAGAGATTGACCATTGGGGTTGAACTTGCTGCTAAACCAAAATTGCTAATGTTCTTAGATGAGCCTACTTCCGGTTTAGACTCTCAAACTGCTTGGTCTATTTGTCAATTAATGAGAAAACTTGCCAACCAAGGCCAAGCTATATTGTGTACTATCCATCAACCTTCTGCCATTTTGATGCAAGAATTTGATAGATTGTTGTTCTTACAAAAAGGAGGTAAGACTGCTTATTTTGGTGACTTGGGTGAAGGTTGTAAGACCATGATCAAATACTTCGAAAGTAAAGGTGCTCCAAAGTGTCCTCCAAGTGCCAATCCTGCCGAGTGGATGTTAGATATTGTTCAATTAAGAGACTATCATGAAGATTGGAGAGGATCTGAGGAATTCAAGGAGGTTAAAAGAACCTTGTCTGAAATGGAAAGAGAATTGCCTAAGATTAAGATGACTGAAGACAAATATACTCATGCATCCTTTGCTGCTAGTTTCTGGTTACAATATAAACTTGTTTCTTTAAGAGTATTGGAACAAAATTGGAGAACTCCATTCTACTTGTGGTCTAAATTCTTTTTGGTCATTTATTCTGAAATTTTCATTGGGTTTACATTTTTTAAAGCTGATCATACTTTACAAGGTCTTCAAAATCAAATGCTTGCTGTATTTATGTTTACAGTTTTGTTCAATCCATACTTACAACAGTACTTGCCAATTTTCAAGCAACAAAGAGATTTGTATGAAGCTAGAGAAAGACCATCAAGAACATTTTCTTGGCTGGCTTTCATAACTGCTCAAATAACTGCCGAGATACCTGCTAATTTTTTAGCGGGATGTTTGGCTTTCTTCTGTTACTACTACCCAATTGGATTTTATCAAAATGCATCCAACTCTGGCCAATTGAGTGAGAGATCAGGATTATTTTTCTTATATTCTGTTGCATTCTTTATTTACACAGGTTCAGTTGCTGTATTAGTAGCAGCACCATTTGATGATCCTCAAGTTGGTGGTCATATTTCTTCTATTGGTTTCACGATGGCCTTGGCATTTAATGGTGTCTTTGTAGGACCTAACGAAATGCCTGGATTCTGGAAGTTCATGTATAGAGTTTCGCCATTGACGTACCTTGTTGATGGTTTGTTATCTGTTGGAATTGCTAACAACAAAGCTGAATGCTCTTCTTATGAGTTCAGAGACATTATTCCGCCAGCTGGTATGAGCTGTGGGGAATATTTGGACCCATACTTAAAAGCTGCTGGTACGGGATACTTATTGGATTCAAATAATACAGAGATGTGTAAGGTATGTTCAGTTTCATCAACAAACGCATTTTTGGCATCTGTTTCTTCAAAATATTCAAGAAGATGGAGAAACTATGGTATATTTTTGGCTTACATTTTCTTTGATTACGCCTGTACAATTTTAGTTTATTGGTTAGCAAGAGTGCCTAAGAAGAGCAGTAGAGTCAAAGAAGAAAGAGATCCTAGCAAAGTGGAACAAAAAGCCAGTAAGGGTGTTGAACAAGATGTCTAACAGTAATTTAATTTCTAGTTTATATAGTGTTATAACCCTATAGTCTTAAAATTATATAGCCGTATTACTCCATATACCGTATGTAGTCTGACAGCTTATAGTGTGTAACCTTGTAGAGCATCTCAGCCTAATCATGCAGTCTATACAACGTCTCAGCCTAATAACTGTGAAACCTTATACAAGGTCTCAGCCTAATATCCGTAAAATCCATACAGCTGATACTGCAGTACCAGCACCACTATATACGCTACCAACTAATAGTCTAATCAGCCGATAAACAACCTAAGCTTTAGCCCAACAAGTCCGCATATAACCAAAGATAAGAACTTCCTAATTAGGAAATAATTACTAGTGATAATCTTTAAGGTGTGGTCTTTTTTTTTTTATGTAAGGGAGGGAAAAAAAAATTCATCACAATTAATTACTTAGAGCTATATAAGCTGTATTTCATGCTTTGATTAGTATATAAACAGAGTAAACTATTAAAGAAATAGTGGTTGTTTAAGAGCACCAGATTAACACGATAACAACTGAATAAATATAAAAGTTCTATACGATGACAGACAATGATGATAACGTAGCCACGCTTAGCCAAAAGAGTAGAATACCTTTCAAGGCAGAATACCCTTTCAACGTCAGAAAAAACGAATGTGACAGAATATGTCAGAAATATATAGACAGGATACCTGTTATTGTAGAAAAACAAGGTCTTGATTCTACTTCCACGTCTAATGAGTCGAGCAATAACGTTTCCAAATCCAACGAGGTTCCGGCTTTGGACAAAAGAAAGTATTTGGTCCCTCAATCATTGACAATTGGGCAATTTGTTTATATCATTAGAAAAAGAATTGATTTACCTCCTGAAAGAGCTATCTTTGTGTTTGTGAATAACGGTATTCTTCCTAACACTTCTTCTTTAATGTCTCAATTGTACCTTGAGTACAAAGATGCTGATGGCTTTTTGTACATTAACTATGCAGGTGAGAATACTTTTGGGCAAGCTGTATTTGAAGTATCTTATAAGAATTAAGATTGTTGATGTTGTCTTTTGCTTTGAAACAAACAAAAAGAAGAAGAAAAAAAAAACACCAAAATCATCATTACCGGAGTTGATGTTATATAAGATTCTGTGAATCTTCTTATTTCATTGATAATAAAATTATTGTTTATATAAATTAAATTGATAAAAATTCTTTGATAGGATCGCTTTCTATATCGAATGTTGTTTTTTCTATTAGTTCAGTCAAGTCCTTGTCGTTGGTATCAATATACTCTCTTAAGGTTAAATCTTTCAAGTACCATGTTTTGATCAAAACTTGCATGGATTTTCTCAACACATTAACGACTTCATTGTCAGAACTGTTACTTAATAGATCTTTGAAATGGTAATACAACTTTTCATATGAAATTCCACATTTTAGGAAGGTTGTTGAAAAGAAGTCTTCACCATCATGTTTAGAAATTTGTTGCAATTCGTTTTTAAATGTTTTGTTACAGTAATTGATTAACATAACTACTAGTTTATCGATCAAAAACAAATGCTTGTTGTCGTTTAATCTGTTACCCAATTTAATGAAATTCATTTGCAAAATTTCTAAACTACCAAAGTCAGTGAATTCTTCAAAGAACTTTTCCCAAGTGTCTAAAATGACATCAACATCTTTGAAATTAGTTAAGTTGAAAATCAATAAACAGATTTCTTTATAATTCAAAGGTTCTGCAAACTCGTTAAATAAGTAATCACAAGTCAATATTTTGGTTTCTGATAATTCATGAATCATCTTGTTTTTTAATTCTTTTTCAATAGGTCTTGAATCTTCCCTAAGCATTGTCAAGATTTCAAATTGAATGTTAGAAACACTTAAGTACAATTCAATTTCAGAGATCAGTTCTGTTACATCAGTATTGATGCTCTTAGTCTTGGATAAACCATTGGCTCTAGTCAAGTACTCTAATCTTTTGTTAATGTTAAGTTCTAAAGTTTCGTCAACACCTAAAGCAAATAATACCCTAGCAGCTTCAATAAACTTATTTAGTTTGATGTAATACTTCCATAACAAGTCTTTCTTCTCCAAAGAAGTATTCTTAGTTTCATCCTTAGTTAAGTATTCTAATAAAATCGAGTTGTCCAATTGTAATAGTTCAGCAGATTTTCCATTTTCTATCAACCAATCATATAAGGTAAATTGGAAGATCTTATCCTTATTATTCTTAAAGATCATGACGTATACTGAATCTTTAATTTTATCAATAGCCTTGTCTTCATTGAATTTAATCAATATTTTGAATACCAAGTCATATAACTTCATTCTTTCATCATAGTATACCTTTCTATAATCAGTGGAATTGGAACCTGAATCTAAATATTGTTGAGCCAAGTTATTCTTATCAATGTTGCCACATACATTCAACAAAAAGCTTATAGCCTTTGGAATCAAGTTGTTGTGCACAGACAACAAGGACAACAAATCATTTAAATAATCATTACATTTACCAATCATTATTCTTTGAGAAGTTATGAATTCGGTGGATCCACCAGTACTCAAAATGTCTTGGAATCTGTCATTTCTCATGTTTCTGTTGTTTCTTGACAACTCCGAAATATTTAATTCATACAACTTGTTTATCAAAACCAAACAATTGTTTAATTGGAAATCTAAATGCTCATCACCAGTGTAGTTGTTATTACTGTTTTTGTTGTTAATATCAATGATCTCAGAACATTTGTGAATATGTTCTTTGATCTTGTATCCCAAAATATCATGATTTGAACAGAAAGTACCACATTTTCTTTGCAACAAATCAGTAATGGTATCGATTTTGTAGCCTTTAATCAAATTGTTATTGATGATACCTGAACAGATTTCCTTGATTAACTTGTTGTACTTTTCATTTTTCTTCAAATCACCATAGTTACCACTGGCAAATAAATCTCTAAATGACATGTTCAATAGTTCACATTGAGATTTATAATCAATGTCTTTGAAAATAGAATCAAATTCTAAGTAGCTCCCCTCAATACCTTTAACTTCACATTCTTCATATAAAATATTCAAGAAAGATAAAGATTCTTTAATGGAGATAATCAATTCTAATAATGATGAAATAACAAAGACTTCAGATCTCGATTCAGGCAAAATCTTGCTATTTCCTGCTTGTTTTTTGTTTTTAGAATCAGCAGAGAAATTGTTTTTAGAAGTCAACAAGTATTCATGTCTTTCCAAAAATTCATCTAAAATCAAAATGGATGATAAATAAAACTCTAAGTTGACTTTAGAAATTGAGATACCATTAACCAATCTACCGTTCAATAATTGATCCTTAGCATTACTTGATACCTTATATTCTGGATTTTTAGTGAATACAGGTTTGCTCCAAACATCTCTGAATAATCTTGAAACTAGTAATACAATAGCATAGTACTTTGGAGACAAGTGAACAAATGAATTTTGTGTAGCAGACGAGGAGCTATCAAATAATTCAACATCATTAAACGATCCTAAAAATAACTTTAAGGCTTCGTTTTGACTAAAGCTGGAATTATTCAATTTCATAGAATTGAATAAACAATTCAAGAAAAATTCAATCAACCCATACTTCATCATGAAAAATTTGCTTGTAGATTGAATGTCTTGTCCTTCAGTTTCCTTCTTCTTCAAGTTGATGGTATTTTCACCATTAGATTTTTCGTTTTTATTTCTTGACTTTTCTTCATCACTTGTATTTCTTAAGCTATTTGTGATCATTTCATCTAATACTTCATCGGAAGTCTTCAATTTGTAGGTAATCAATCCTTTAGATGTTAAAATATCTATAGTCATTGGTGTATTTGTGTATTGATTAGCATAGATGTTACTGTAACCTTTAGGTAAGGAAGCATTGTTTTGAATATTTGTAGGTTTGTTCTTATAAGATATGGCCTTTACAGGGTTTTCTACACTAACTTGGAAACAATTTTCCAAATATTCATCTTTCTCTTTCAAAAATCCAAAATCTGGTACAGACATAAAGACGCTGTGTCTCAACACATCTTTTCCAGTTCTATCAGTGGCTTGCTTGGTAACAGGAGCTACAAAAATACCTGGTTCAATCATAGTAGCTTTATTACTGGTCTTAACCAAAAATGTACTTGAACTTTGTGCATATTTATAAGCTTGTTGGTCGTTCAAATCCATTCTTGCAGCCTTTTTGATCTTATCAAGATCAAATGATGGGGTTGGTGGTAATTTCATTAAATTAGAAACATAAAGCCCCTTAAGAGTATGTGGATCAGAATAAGAAGAGAAACTTGCGTATAATACAGGTTGACTTCCTCTTAGGTAAACTCTCCAACCTACGCTTGTTATAGCCATTAAGAAATAATCATTGGATTGGTGTTTTGTTATTGGCACAATACTAACTATTTTATGAAAAGCTGGTCTTAAACGAGCAATTTTACCTTTCTGTATTCTAGAAACAAATGCTTCTTCAGATAAACCAACAGGACTTTTCAAACTAGTGCTATTTTTGTTGAACTGATAGGCTTTCAAATTCCCGTTATTGGTTAAACAATAAATAACTCTTCTTGTTTGATCCATTGTAACTTGTACAAAATGTTCTGAGCTTCCACTAGATAACAAAGAAAAAAACTTTGTAGGTATTATATTGGAAATGAAATTGCTTGTAATGCATGTTTTATAGCAAGATTTTTTGGTATTTGCAGTGTCGTAAATCAATTCCCAAATGTGTGTGGCTGAAGTGGTTGTAAAATATATGTTATTGTTAGAGGTATCAGAAACAAAATGATTAACTTCAAGACCATCTAATTTACAAGATAATTCCGTTTTATAAACCAATAGATTATCTCTATCAGTTGTATTGATGGCCAAAATTTGCACATCCTCTTTGGTAGCAACTATCAACAAATATGTGATTGTCTTTACAAAGTATGCTTCTTTTGGTTGAACCAAACTTATCGAAGTTATATCGCTTGATATATCAAGAGTTTGGAAACTTTCAGGTTTATCAGGATTCCAAAATATTAACTTATTTCCTATAACATAATAACAACGATTGATATCATTAAATATACCACTTTTAACAGCATCAGAATTGATGCCTTTTTTTGTATGTTGATTTTCATATGTTTCTATAATTGTATTTAATTCTTCAGGTATAGATACCGATTTAGACTTTGTTAAAGGGGCTGATGAAGTTACTGCATCATTGTTGTTTGAAAACTGATATTTGGTGAATTCAGTAGGAATTGTTCTATCCAAAACAGGAGTCAAATTGTCATACTTGATCAAAGCATCAACATGTTCTGAAGCCAACTCTAAAGGAGCTTTTTCGTTTATGTATTTTGCTGATGTCATATCATTCATCACCTTGCCTAAGTTGTTGTTCATGTTCACTAAAAGTTGTTGTTCTAAAGACATACCGAATCCAAACCTACTAACATCGAACCCATTCATTATGTTGTTGGATAAAATGTTCGGATTGAAAGAAGTCGTGTTTATTCCTTTACTTCCATTCGATGATGTGCTCATTCTTGTACTTGGTTGTGGCTTCGTAATTTTTCCTGATGTCATCCCAAATAGATGATTGTCGTTGTATTCACTCGCTGGGAAGTATCTGCTAGACATATTTAACGTCTGTTTAAGTCGTTGGGCTACTGGGGCTTTTTAAATTTGTTAACATTTTTTAAAATATTAAAAATTTTCATTAAATCCTACTGTATACTGAAAAATACTAGTAGATAAACAAATAGGTAGAAATAACACCCAGTAGGAACAACAATATGCTGTATAATACACAGGCAAGGCTCTCCCGCGATACACCTAAAAAATTTTCACCCTGGTGCGGTAGCTAGAATCGGGTTACCTTTTTCGGATTTATTCCTGAAGCGGTTGAAAGCTTTGATGATGAAAAAAAGGGTACATTCACGTTTCTTTTTTTTTTTTTTTTTTTGTAAACAGCTGTGTTTACTAGGAATGGCGGAATATCTCCGACGGTCGGAGATAGCACCTATTTGGAGTCTGTGTGAGAGTTTGACTGGATGTTGGTATATGTACATTGCGTGATTTGATGCTGCTACTGGTATCAGCAGTAAGAATGAAGCCGTGGCAACGCTCTACTTGCAACGCAAAAATGCAGGTCACGTGCATGTGTTGCTTAAGACACGTGTACAAACGCGCAATAAAATGTATGTTTACACATCGGATATAAGAATCCAACAAACAGGAATGACACAAAAGTAGCTATGAATTGACGTGCACAAAAGTGGACTCTACCTATATAAACAAGCATATACTGCTTATCAACGCATTCTAAATAGTTTACTAGCAACTGTACTACTATAAAAGATGATCCTGAACTAACACTTTGAAATCCTGACAACCCTAGGCGCTACTTCATTAATAACAGCTACGCACGTGACATATCTTCAAGACAGCATAGCTTGTGAAGTTTTAATCAATTTCTCAAAAGCAAAAGACGATCATTCAATTTACATCATCACGTCATATTAGTAGCCACTTGTCTCTATTTTAAACTATTTTTAACAACAAATAATATCTTTTTTTTTTTTTAACACGTTTGAAATAATCATTAAATATTAACAACTACTCTTCTTCAGTGTCACAACTTAAGCAAATGCCACGCCTTAGTTTAACCAACCCCAAAAAAGTTAGTATTTTCGAAGACAATGTTTTCGAAACTATGAGCAAGAGTTCAGATAGAAACAAAATCCTTAATGCTATAAAAAACAGAGATACTAATATTGATATTAGAAAAGAAAAAATAAAAGAAAGAAATTCTGTAAAGACTATAGATGCTGAAATTCAACAGAAGATAAACAATGATGTTAGTATTGATCAAATTTTAAAGTCAGATACTAGTATATTGAGTAAGTTACCTACATTTGAGATTCCAACAACTAAAAATCTGTTCACAAATTTCAAAAATGAAGCTAAAGAAGAAACCAAACTGAAGACTCTATTAGAAATATCAAACGATCAAGCAAATAACATTTTTCAAGAAAAGATCAAGAACGACAACAGTAACTTCTTACTCTTAACTAACAAACTTGAAAGTGCCCATAAAAGTGATGAAAATTTGAGTAAATTAAATGTAATAAAGCCAATACAAATGAACGAAACACTTACAAATGGAACAAAATTTTTAAACTCCAAAAATATCGCTTTGCAGGAATATCGACTAGAAACAATACTTAAAACCCTGGATAGCTTTTGTAATCACCCTACTTGTAAAAACTTTTTTAAATACTACAAGCAACTTAATCTATCAACAGAGTCTGCATATTCGTTCTTGAGAAGATACCTTTTGTTTGAGATGGAAATTTTCGAAAGTAAAGAGTATTTGTCCAAAGGAAATATAAGACAAGAATGTTTTTTAAGCATAGTCTATAACGATTTTTTAAAAAAAAGCTACAAAATGGCAGGAGATTTCAATTCACCAGTGCCACAGTGGAACTTTTTAAGTACCATCATGGATGTCCAAGAAGAAGTTGATTTTGACTTAAAGTACTGGTGTATGAAAGAAGAATACAGTTTAAATGAGTGTTCAATATTAAATGATGATTTATACAACTCAAATCAGAACGAAATCGATTACTTAGGAAATCAATGTGTAGCCGTAACAAACAAAGAGAATATATCTGATGTATACGTTGAGTTGGCATCTTTTGCAAAGCCACTAACATCCTCACAATTCAAACCTAATAGAGTTGAAAAAAAACTGAAAAATTATAATAAATCAAACAAAGTATCCATATCCTCACTAAACACTAGAGCTAGTGAATTTTCAAAAACAGAACGAAAATTAAGAAACAAAATAATGGCATGTACTAACACCGATTTGTATAACAAAAACGCCGTAAAGACAGAAAATTTTTCTTCAAAAGAAGATGATCTTTCCTTTGCTAACAACACCGACTTGCCGCCATGGTTCTCCAGCAACATTAAGAAGATTAACAAGAATATCCTATATAAACCACATATACCTAAGAGCTGATCTAGATGTTAATATAACGCGTCTTTTTCACTCACGTTTTTTTTCACTATTTTAAAAAAAATATGATTTGAAATCATTATATATATATATGGGCTAACCACGTCTTATAAACCAGAGTTGTCTATACCAAAAAAGAGAGCCAATCTGTACGATTTGCGAATCAATATCACCAAATACAGAGATAAAGTAATAATCTAATGGGAATTAATTCGTTTTTACCTTGTCTTAAGAATGCGACTAGACCAGTTGGTTTTGGCGATTTGTCTGGGAAAATACTAGCAGTAGATGGGTTTTCATGGCTTCACAAGTCGGTTTTCACATGTCCTGAAGAATTGAGTTTAGGTAAACCTACAGACAACTATATAAATTTTTTGGAAAAAAGAATAGGTATTTTGCAATCATTTGGAATTCAGATTTTCATGGTATTTGATGGGAACAGTTTGGAAGCAAAGAAAGGAACCAATGACAAAAGACGTGTAGAACGTTTAAACAACAGAATAAAAGCAGAACAATACAAAAAGGCAAATCAACATTTCAAAGCAAGAGATCACTACGCTAGATCGGCCTCTGTTACTCCAGAAATGTGTAAAAGTTGGATCAATGTGTGCAAAAATTACAAAATTCCATACATAGTGGCCCCTTTTGAAGCTGACTCGCAAATGGTTTACTTGGAGAAGCAAGGAATAGTTGATGGTATAATATCCGAAGATTCTGACTTGATTATATTTGGGTGTGAAAGATTGTACACAAAGATGGATTTTGATCGAGCAACTTGCCAATTAGTTGATAGGTCTCAATTCCATCGTTTGAAGGAGGATGTTAATGCTAAAGGTATACCCAAATTAGACATAGAAAATTTCAGTCAGGTAGAATTAATAAAGCTAGTTTGCTTATCTGGCTGTGATTATACACCTGGATTATACCAAATTGGTTTGATTAAAGCATACAACTTGTTAAGAGAGTTTGAATTTGATGTTGAATTGATTTTGAAGGCTGTGGAAACAGAATATTTCAAGAAGAAGGCCAATAAGCCTACGCTAGTAAACCCAATTCCAGAAGGCTATTTGGAGGATTATTATAGAGCGCTTGCATGTTTTCAATACATGTTTGTTTTTGATCCCATAAAAGAAAAAATGATGACCTTAAACGAGTTGCCAGAAGATGCCGATATTTCATTATTCAAATATTTGGGTTCAGTTGCAAAAACAGATTCAACTATATCTTTTTTGAATAATTTGGAAGAAATTGACCATGATATGCAAAAGTTGTTTAGTTTGGGTGAATTGCGGTACAAATATTTGGTTAAATGGACTGATAGAGAATTTGCTATAAGAAATAATATTGTTACAGATGAATTGTTGGAAGTGACTGAGTTTAATAAAGAAAACATCATGAATTTGTTTAAAAACCAAGAGATTAAGGTTATTTTACCTAATAGAAAAATCAGCTTTAAAAGATCAGTTACTGAACCTGTTGGTGTTTCACTTGAAGCCAAGGTGGAGAAAAGAAGATTGTTGTCGACGGCAGTTGCCAAAAGTACTAGTTATTCCCAAAGCAAGTATTTTGGATCAAAATTTCAACAAATTGTTTCAGTTAATGACCAGACTGAAGCTGTGGTTCAAAGAGAGTTGGTCAAGGAAAATGAAGCAGACTTTATCGAGTCACTAGACTCTGGTGTACATGAAATATCTTTGAATAACCATCCAAATCACATGATTGTTGATTTTTCTGAAAAAAAGTCTGAACAATTAAACCCTGTCATGGAAAGTGATCTTGAAGTTTTTGATGATGATCAGGACGATATAATTAATGCTACTATACAACACAAGTCTGAGATTTTGGAAGAAATAGGAAGTTATGTTTTTAAACCTGAACAGTACAAAGATATTCTTTCAAGTCCTGCAAGACCAAGAGTTAGCACGCAAGAAAAGCCTGGTGAGATTATCCAGTCACCAACCAAAACAAGTGCTATAATTGATTCTGAGATTGTGTTTAACAACAGCTCTCCTGTTAAAAAGAAACAGAAAGGAAACAGAGAGGAATTGATCGATAGGGTCAATAAATTAGGCCAGTTTTTAGGTAAAACCAGAAGTTTTTCATCTCAAGAAAACAATTTCTCAAAAAGATCTTTCTCAACTCAACTATCTTCAGCTGAGTCTGCTGAGAAAGATTCTTTATCAAAGACTCATGATCTTATAATGCAAGATAAACCGTCTTTGAAGCGAGAAGTCATTAAGACCGAGTCTTACAGCATACCGGAGCTGATAAAATCTGTTAATACCGAAGACGATGCAAATGAACAGCAAAACCCAGAAACTTTCAAATCAAATTCAAAGAAAATCAAAACAATAACGTTTCCAACTGGCACCATTACCATCTTTGGCAAGAAATAAGTAATACCTTATATATTATAGCTTTGTTCGCTGTCAAAAGAGAGTGTAGTAGCGTCGGCTTTAAGCCTGGGATACTTCATTACTAGTTCATTGTGAAAAAAAAATATATATATGCTTTTAAATTTCACGGATACGTTCATCGAAGAAAATAGCATATATACACTATTTGAAATTGACAAATTATAAAAGTTCCACACCAATAACCAACAGATTTCTACACATAATTGAATAATGATTAAGCCGAATAAGGTGCTGCTTTCCGGATCTCAGCAGAAATTTAAGTATTTGCCCGAATACAAGCTTAAATGTGGGATTGAAGTGCATACCCAATTGAACAGTGCTCACAAGTTATTTTCAAATTCGAAGAATGATTCTTTCAAATATATGGACCAACCAAACAGTTTGGTGAATAACTACGATTTGGCGTTTCCAGGGGAACAGCCAATGTTTAACTATGAAGTTTTGAAGCAAGCTTTGAAATTGGCATCCTACTTGAAGTTTGAAAATATCAACAAAAACTCAAAGTTCGACAGAAAACATTATATGTATCCAGATAATCCACAAGGTTACCAGATCACACAGAAGTTTGATCCATTAGCCAAAGCTGGACACTTAAAATTAACCAAATTTTTAGATGGAATAGATGATGACGAAAAGATAATAAGACTAAGCACTCTTCAAATTGAACAAGATACAGCCAAGACAATTTTGAAAGACTTTGATGATTTAGAGAATGATGAACAAAAGGGACTACTGAAGATAGACTGCAACAGAAACAATGTGCCACTTATTGAGTTAGTGACCGAACCTGATTTTGAAAATATTAAAGAAGTTTTATCCTTTGTTAACAAGTATCAACAAATAGTAAGATTTTTGCAGATATGTAAAGGTGATATGGAAGAGGGTAATTTGAGATTTGATGTTAACATCAATGTCAACGATCACCATATAGCAGAGTTGAAAAATTTACCTACTCCATCTGCAATAGAAAATGCTTTGAAATTTGAGTATAACAGACAAGTTGAAAATTTAAAGAAAGGCAATAAAGGTTTTAAAGAAACTAGAAGTTGGGATAGTGAAAAGACCTTTCCGTTAAGAGACAAAAATGAAGTTGTTGATTATAGATTCATGCCGGATAATGAATTGAAACCTTTGAGATTTACTGATAACTTTTTGAAAGAAGTAAAGAACGAGATTCCATTTAACATTGATGAAGAAATCTACAAATTGAGAAGTTCACCTTACATTGTCTCTGAAAAACACATCAAAAGTCTTTTTAAATTTGAAGCTAGCCAATTGAAAAGAACTTTTAAAATATCTAACTACTATCAAACTATGGCTAATAAGTACTTATACAATTTGAGTGGGCCAAATCAAAACATTAAGGCATTGAACAATTTGTTTATAAACAATATTTTGATATTCTTACAAAATGAACAATTAAACATGTCATTTGATGAATTTGAAAACTTGTTTTCACATGAATGCATCATAGATTTAGTTAATATTATAAACAAAAATGCATTGATAACCTCTCCTAATGTTGCTAATCTATTGACATATGCATTGACAACGAGAATGCAAAATCCAAAATGGGAAGAATTGATTATAGAAAACAACTTGCAAAAAATTGATATTAATGAATTTAATGAAGATACTAAAGATGAGATATTTGAAGGTGCCATTGAGGGATTTGATATGACAAAGATTGTAAAAATACTGAAAAAAGACATAAACACATGGACACCAAGAGCCCACGTTAGTTTTAATAACTTTGTTAATGCAGGTATCAAAAAGGGTTTGGAGTTGACTGAAAATAGAGTAGATCCAGAAAACATAAGAGAACTTATTGAAAACAAGTTGTTATCCAAAAAGGAAGATATAATAAAAAGGTTTGAAAAGTAATCTAAAAATGAAAGAATAGTAGAACACTTGTTATATATATACTAAATATTTGTAAATAATGGATTACGACCAAACACTGGAGCCACCATCTGGTTTCCAAAGTTGATTATTTCCCTTTTGATAACTGTTTTGATAAAACTGGTTATTCATGTAGTATCCATTATCTCCGTTATCTTGTTTCATGAATTGTTGGTATTGCATAGTATTTCCATAGTTGTAGCTTAAAGGTGAAGTTGATTGTACTACAGTAGATCCTGTACTATTGTTAGTCATGCCTCCTTGAGCAATGTTTTGGTCAAAATTTTTATAATACTCATTGTACAAGCTTTGTGGATTGTAATATCCGTTATATCCCACATTCATGAACCCATTTTGATTTGGATCTACTTGAGGTGCTTGTTGATAGTACATGTTTTGTGAGTTATATCCATAAGTTTGGTTGTTTAATGGAAATGCTTTAGATACGTCATTGTAACCATTCAAAGTTGGTGGTACTAAGAAATTGTTTACATAGTCATTTGAACTTTGTTGATTGTACAAGTACTGGTTCTGTTGCTTATTTTGATTGATGTTTTTGTCTATAATTGTATTTTCTTGTTGCACCTGTTCTTGCTTCCCTTTAACTTCTTCGTACTGGCTTATATAAGCTTGCATATCTTCAAGTTGTGAAAGAAATGCGGTTCTTCTAATACTTAATGGCATTATGTTCTATTTTATTCTTATATTTATATCCTAATTTTGAAAACAAATTTGCGTTTTCGTTGTTTTTTTCTGTATTTCTTAATCAAATATGTTGATCCCTAAAATAAATAAAAAGATTTTATTAATAAAAATCAGTTCTTCTGTATTCCTAAGTATAATTCAATGTGATTCTATTTTGTTTATATCAAAATAAAAGTCCTGTATGTTTTTTTTTTTGTTTCCTATAAGTAACAATCAATAAAAAAGAAAATGCTATATTTTGTTGATTGTACTATTCCTAAATTAAAAAGTAATGTATAATAACTAAAGTTTTTATGTTTAGTTAATGGTTTGTTGTCTATAAAATGTCAAGAAAGATGATTGGTGCTTACTGGGGGGGGTTCAAGTAATAGTGTAGAGATGAGTTAAATCAAACTTTAAACTGGCAACAAAAAATCCCAATCAAAACTGCAATAAGTTTTTGTTTATTCAAAACAAAAAATGTTATTATTTTTCAGTCTTTCCTTGGGTATTTTCATTAGTAATCCTTAAGATCATCAACTATTTAACTTCAATATTGAAAACCTATATAGCTTCATCGACGTTCTTCGCCAACAGCCAAAAAAAAAAAAGAAAGAAATTGAAACAGCTTTGCTACGGACAAATTTAGGAGAAGAAAAATTTTCCACTAAAAAACGTGACCTCGGATATAAGAGTAAGTTTATAGAGCATGGATTATGCTTATTATAAAAGTTTATAATTGAAACAAGCAGAGCATTAAGCAATATATAGAACTATTTCTTCTTCTCTTTGACTTCTTCATCAGTACACTGATGTATTCTTATGACAACAGGATTGTTAGGTTTACTTCCAGCACTTCCATATGACCAATCATACGACAATGCATAAACTAGCAACGAACCGTTGGCATTGAAGTTGGATGCTACTATAGGGAAGTTGGCAGTAGGCAGACCTTTGATTCTATGTCTTTCTCTTACGTTCCAAAAACTTATAACACCATCAGATGCACATGTTGCTAGTGTGCCGTAATTTGGATGTATCTCAACACTATTGACAGCATATACAAAAGACCCTTTGTAATTGGAAGGCAGATTTCCCAGTGTGCTTGTGGTCAAGTTCAATGGATTAAAGGTTCTTTGGGGTTGTCTATGGCATCTGAATGTAAATCCATCTTTTTTATGCACAGCATCATCAAAGTAAACAACAGAACATCTACCTTCAACAGAAGCAATTATAAACCCTTGGTTTCCAGGTATACACTTCAATCCTCTTGGTTGGTGCTTCAAGTTTATTTGAGTTGTTTTGAAAATCATATTAGGTTGTGCTAAATTAATCAAATGAACGTTCTTGTTCGCACACCCACAAACCAATATCCCACTATCATTTGCGTCCATACAGAATAATTTATCTGGCAGCTGCAAGCTACTCAAGGCTTGTGTTGCATTAAGTGTTCTAATATCCCAATAATTAATAACATTGTCAAAAGAACCTGATATAATCAGTTCCATTCCGTTTATAATAGCCTTCTTCAAAAACGCTACAGGTGAATTCAGCGTTGCCAGTGTTTGCAAGCTTCTTGTTTGTATGTCGTAGATATGAATGATACCATCAGCACCACCTGACAGTATTTTTGTACCATCTGTGCTGTATAAAGAACTCAATACTGGTGCATTTCCTGTGTGATTGAATTCCAAAAATTTGTTTATAGTTCCTGTGGAAAAATCCCAAACACGTACAAACCCATCCCATGAACTTGACATGAATTGTGATTGATTTACTGGTGAAAATTGCACATTGGTTATTGAATCTGTATGTCCATTGTCAAGACTTATTTCATTAGGTAAAATAGGTATGCTTATAGAACCACTTTGAAGCATTGGGTTACTTGCTGAACTTAAACTGCTTGGGGAAGACCCAAAAGCATTAACGTTTTGTTGTCCAAACCCACCGGTCATGGTATTTTGTGGCTGACTATTCGAACCACCAAACAAAGAATTTGTTTGCTGTCCATTACCAAATCCTCCAAACATTGTTTTTTTAATGTCGTTATTGGTCTTTCATATCTGTGTTGACAACATTAAAATCCATTAAATTAAAATCAATAGTGGATAATTTTTCAAGGAATTGAATTCTACATGAGCATTATAAGCACTTTTTTTTTTGGGTTTTCCAAGGCAAAATTTTGGTCGCTGAATAATAATAATCACGTGATTAATTAAGATGCAAATCATGTAACAATATTGATATAGAAGTATCAAACGTTTGAAGCATATAATGAAAACAGTTCATTAAAAGAAAAAGTCGTATATAAAAAAGTCGTATTAAGGTATTAGATATTTAGTTTTTGTTTCATTTTGTTGGTCAGCTTGTTCAACTTACCGTAAACGCCATCTGATTTGATGGAACCATACTCATTGGATGGAACTTCATCTTCGGACGTATTAGGGTTGCTAGTTTTCTTTGAATTGATAGAAACACTTTCTTCTATAACACCTTCTTCAGATTTTTTCAGTTCATCAACAGATGCAACGTCAGTGGATGAAGTATCTTCATCGTCGTCATCGTGTTTCTTGGACATACCAACGGATTGTAATTCTTCCTCGGTTAATTCGCAGTATGGAATCATATTTCTCTTTCTAGCATCTTCAGCTGAGAATGCATTATAATAATCTTTATCATCAGGAATAGATTGTTGAACTGGCCAGATTAAACAGGAACCCCAGTATAAAAAGAATGATAGCAAGGAACTAGTGAAACAATTGGCGTAGAAGTAGTTCATGATACCAGTTTGAGCAGTTGTAGGGTTTTCAGGGGTATGAATTTGGTAGTAAATACCTGGTAAACCAGGAGCAGTGGCAACTACCCAAGCAACAACAGCTCTCCAATTAACACCTTTACTGAAGTAATAATCACCATGAACGACAAACCCTTGAGTGACAGAATACTTTTGTTTTCTGATACAGAAGTTATCACAGATCATAATAGCTAAGATTGGGGTCATAACAACACCAAAGGAGGACATGACAGTCAAGAAGGTAGATGAAGAGTTGAAGAAGTTCCAAGGTTGACAAGCGAAACTTAAAACAGCACAGGCCATAGCACCTCTGTAGATGTTAATGTACTTAGGCAAGACACCTGAAGCATCGAAACCGGCTGGAACACCACATGAGGAAATGTTATAAGCTAATTGAGATAAAGTCCAAGATAAACCACAGAAGAAAATACCACATCTAGCCTTGGCGGTGTAATGGTCATTCAAAATTAATTCACAAATTTGGTATGGTTGCCAAACATCTTCAGCATCGACGTTATAAGCCTTCATAGCAGCAGATGTACCTACAACACCCATAATAGGAACAACAGTAGTAGGAATCAATAAACCCAGAGCAATACCTAAGTTCATAGTAAATTGATTGTTACAGAATCTTGAGTAATCAGATTGGTTAACACATCCTGGAGAGACAGAACCGAACCAGTAAGAAGCCATGTAAACAAATTGGGTAGCAAACTCTTTACCGTGGATGGTTTGAGAAGATCCGGAGAATCCTGAACCAACACCACCAGCCTTGTGAGTCAAGTAACATACTAAACCAATGAAAGAAGCCATACACAAGAAAGATGAAATGTTCAATAAATGGTTGATTCTGTATGGTTTAATGTAGTATGCAAAGACACATAATAAATGGAAAATTAAAAATCCAATTAATTCTTTAGTAGACATAGCAACAGAGGAAGATAAGGTATTCTTCATGTTTAAATATTGGGGCCAGATACATTCAATCATTAAGTTGACACAATAAGCACCCATGAATGCATTGGACCCATAGTTGACTATGGACATCAAAATTCTGATCAAAATACCCAAACCAGATCCGTAAATACCGAAAACAAATCTTTGGGTTAGAGTATAACCGACTTTATAGTTCAAACCTTGGTAAGAGTTAGCAATGGTGAATAAAAGAGTAATAATATCACCTACAAAATAGGCCAAAATGATGTTACCATAAGACATACCAATACTAGAGGCAGAAGAAGCAGCAGAATATGTACCTATTTGAAATGAAAGCAACCCCCAGTAGGAGAAGTTAGAGAAAAATCCCCAAGTTTGATGGTTTTTTGGGATTGGTAGTAAATCTCTGTTTCTAAGAACAGAGTTTGAAGTTCTCTTAGATTCAGGAATCTCTAGTTTCTTTAAAATAACTTCAAGAATTGACATTGTAGTGTGGATATTGGTCTTTATTCTATTTTTTTTCTCCAAGTATCGTTGAGTTCTTCTAACTTTTTGATTTTATATATATTTTTTTTTGTAAACTCTTTCACTCCTGTATTTATATAATCAACAATTCTTAATATCTCTAATTTTATGAATATAGTTTCAAGCCCAGATGATGTATAATTCTAAATGAAATTGAAAAGAAGAACTAATACAACTTAGAGGATCTCCTTATTATTTCTTTTTTTGTCAAAAAAAAAAGAAATTTAGCGATGAGATGTGACATGAATGAGGTTACCATATTTGTTAAAACTAAAGGATATCTATATAATACTGAGATATATTCATATTTAACTAGCTTCTTAAAAAAAAGGAATTACACAGATATAGGCCTATTTCTATTCATTTATGCGATTGTAGATCCAGATGCTATCAAAGGGCGATAAAAAAAACACTGGTTAATTTCTAAAAGGTCTTTGAATTTTATTCATTTTTTTTGTACGCGATGAAATTGAATAAGAGATATACTAGCCGCATGGCTGGCTATCACGATTTCGGAGGGAGAAAAAAAGTCACGCGGAAGTTCCTTCGTATTGTTATCAAAAAACAGGAGAGAAAAGGATAAATAATAATGCCTCGCAATTTTATTCATTTTGCCCTTGAACCCCGTAGTAAAATGGAGATAGTGACGATACACGCTTTTTTTTTTATACGGAGGGATGCATACTGTTTGATTACTTAAAAACGGAGATAGATATTTTACATATGGCAATACTAGCTGGCGCTTTTGCTACCGGGATTGGTTGATGAGCCGTTTTTATTTGAACGATTACCCATTAATCTTTGCTCCATTGATATCAACTGCTCATCATAGGCAGAGAGATATGAGTTCAAGCCGTTACTAGTGGAGCTGTTTTGAATGATCATGTCGTTCTCGTTGATGTTTTTTAGCCCAGAATTGCTGTTGGTGGACATAGCACTGCCAGGGTTGTTGAAATAATTATTCTGTACGTTGCTCAACGGCGTGGTAGCGTTGCTGTTACCGTTTTTTACCTTCATCATACCGTTGTTTGGCATTGAAGAGTATTCGTTTTGCTTTATTAGCGGAGTTATTTTATTCAATCTTTGCTGTACCATTTGTTGAGTTTGTATGTTTGTTCTTGTGTTTCCTTTGTAGTTTCCAGTAGCATTGTTGTTTCTAGCTATATTATTGGTTCCGCCATGGCTGATATTCCCATAATCACCAGCATTCCCCATAATATCATATCCGTTAGTATTATCGGCAATGTTCAGGTTGTCATCATCCGCAAAGGATCTTTCGTTTTTCAAGCCAACATTGGTTGCTGGAGATCCTTGAGCAGAGTTGTATGAAAAGGCTTGTCTTGGTGGGTTGTTGTTTGCTCCAAACTCCACATCGTTATTCCATTGTCTACTTTGTTGCTGCATTATTTGCTGTTGTTCCTGTATTTTATACAATACTTCAGCGTTATTCAAAGCCACCCCTTCAAAACTCCCATGTTTTGAAGGTGAGTACTGAAACTCATTGGATCTTGGATTTGATATGCTTTGTGATGTATTTGGCTGTTGTTGGGAACCTGATTGTGGTTGTAATGGATTTTGGAAACTTTCAAAACCTGCACCAAAAAATGGATTGAATCCTAAAGGATTTCCGGCCTGTTGTTTAAAAGCTTCTTTTTGATATTCACCTTTTTTCTCTAATATTTGTTGTTCAAAAGCAGCCTTCATAGACGCTTGTCTGCAAAGAAAATCCAAATTTTTTCTGCTGATGTTAAAAGAGTAATATTCTTGTGCAATCTTTGAACCATTCTTATGAGCCTTGGCATTAAAAGCATCCCAAAAAATCTGCCACCATTCATTCAAAAATGAACGTTTTATTTCCAAAGCATCATTAATGGAATTTCTCTCCATGTCTATTAAAAAGTCATAATCCTGTTTGATTTCACCACCTTGTTCCATTTCAAATATCTTCCCTGTTTTGGACATCCCAGATTTATCCAAAAAATCTTTAATGAATATATTCAACAAAGCTTTTGATTGATCCGGTGTTTTCAAAACCAAAGAAAGTAACTCGTTCTCTTGTTCATCTGCATTCATGTAAATATTGCCAATATTGAAGTTTGTGGCATTTCTTAGAAACCCGTTTTGAAAGGTATTAAACAGTTGTTGTTCATTTAAATTAGCATTTTTAACATTATGGTTGAAGTTGACTTTTTTATTCCCTTGGCTACTTGTATTGTTGAAAGATGTGCCTTGATTCGCACTCCCTTGCTTGCCATTTGCATTATTGCTGTTGGTATTATACATCTTATTCACTCTATTTGTGCTACCCATAGGGTACTTCAAATCCTCGTTCTCCATACTGTTGATGCTATGTATATTTAATTCTTATCCTTTAAAAAAACAAAAAAAAAAAGACCAAGGTTTTAAGTTTGAATTATCCAATTACAACAAAAATCTGTGTTTAAAAATAACAAAATTAAGCAATCCTAATGAAAATAAATCCTTTATTGACTCCTGTTCACCTTTAAATTAAGCTCTGTCTCTATTTGATAGGTGTTCTTATATAGAATTAGCCTTTAATATATATGAAATTTAATCCTTGTTATGTATATTTTCTTATAAGCGCCAAAAAAAAATAATTAAAAAATTTTCAATTCCGACCCTAGGCACGTTACTTAAAAACCTTCGCCTGCGGTACGAAAAAAGATACTAATATTTTGACTTATCTTATAGGAGGGGCTGAACGTGACCTTTCAGGGAGGCTTAATCGTAATTGACGTAAACAAGTGCTAGCAGCAAAGAGTTTAATGAGGTTAGCAACAAAGATGACCACCATTTTGGCATGTAAATATTCCAGCAAAGTTCATGTAAACCATACCAAACGAATGCTAATATGATTTTGAAGAGTTTTTTCTTGGTGCTGTCGTTCTTGTTCTTCGTTTTTAACCCATAAGATAGCATCACAGGGATGGACCAATGGTACCATGATAAAAACTGGTAGTGCAATGATCTTGAAAATACACACCCAATGTAATTGGATGTACTCAAAATGTAGATCATGTGCTCCAACTTCAAATCAGGCATCTGGATGACATTGGTTTTAGTGGTTTTATCTTTGATTATTTGTATTAGTAACTGTATGGAATTCTTATCTCCGTTGGCTCTTTTTATCGGACTTAACCACTTCTTATCAATGAAGATATACAAGGTCATTACATGTAGGATCAGCAAAGTTGAAGCAAACATATCGCTGTTGAAGACATCTTGATCAATAAATTGCCAATTTATGGACCAAATGTACATGAATTTTCTTTTGAAGTTAAAAGCTGTTGAGAAATAAGCCTTCATGTCTTGTTGGATAAATGGTAACCCGATTAAGAATTGTTCAGCAATACCAAAAGCTAGCAAGGATGAGATTCTTAAGAAGTACATCTTTCCTGAATAATTTAACCAGCATAAAACAAAAAGAACAGCAGGTAAATACAACAAAGCATTCATCTTTACAGAAATTGCTGCTGAGTAGATGAATACTGCGCAGAAACTAATTAACAAAGAAAAGTTTGAAGCATCATCAGTTACAAACTCTTCGTCCAACTTATTTCTCTTTCCTTCATCAATAATTACATCACTCATAAGTTTGATGGACACTAGTAATAGAATACTCAATAAAACCAAAAATGTTGTGAAACAATCATTGAATAATCTCAAAACATAGATGGAGTGTAATCTATAAGAACAAGCCAATAAACCTGTTAATGCTGGATACACACCTCCACTTGCCAGGGATACCAAAAAAGATAATACTAGGGTGATCAGGTATAAAACTCTAAAAACTTCTTGGCCTTCACCGATTCTTTCAACCCCATAGGCATTGTCATTGTTTTTCCAATTGATTGTCAAGTCCCTTAAAAACTTAAAAATCCAGTAATGGCCTGCTGGATAGACCAAAGGACCAGTATCTCCTCTAATTGTATCATATTGATAGTTATTATTTTGTACAACTGATCTGATCTGTTCCATGTATGCTTTGTAATCGATGTTTGTGTAAGCAACTGTAGCTATAATTTTCTTCAACAAAAAAGATTCAAAAATTACCACTATAACAGCAACAAAAATGATGTATTCATATGTAAATAAACTGTTGTAGATAAATGCTGTTAAAGAAGGTTTTTCAACGATCTTAATCTCATCTTTCTCGGATTTTCCCACTATCTCCGCTTTTTTGTTTTCAATCTTTTCACACATGATAAAAAAAAACAATTCAAAGATATAATTTCTATCTATAAACTACAGAATCTGATCTTTATATCTGTTTGTTGGTCTATTTAAACGTTCTATAGCAAGGAAAAAATTTTCATATAGCTTCATTTTAAAAAAAGAAAGAGTAACGAAGGGAGCATACTGGAAAATTCAGTACGGGAAAAAAAACGTTCATATAATGCTTAAGTAGCTTATGGAAGTGGCTTGAAGACAACGTCACTGTGCAAGAACGTGATATAGAGGTCAAACTCTGCTAAGTTACTAAGTTTGTAGAAAGTAATAGTATCAAATTGGTAAGGAGGCTGGGGGGTTTTTTTAGTAAACTTGAGCTGTTGAAAGTTTGTAGTTTTTGAAGAGCAGGCACCAGTGCAATTGAAACTTTGGTTTATATAAGATTGTGATGAAACGAAATGATCTGAAAACATGGTTTTTTCTAGGTATGATGTGAACCCCTTTTATTAGCTCAGAAAACTTCATACAAATCTGGTTTTTTCTTTTTTCTTTTTGTAAATCCCATCGTTGAGCTTCAAATACCAGTATAGCAAACCACATGTAGATTTTTTCCTGGTAACTACTATTCTTGA
The DNA here is from genome assembly GCA_037102615.1 of Hanseniaspora uvarum. NCBI lineage: Eukaryota > Fungi > Ascomycota > Saccharomycetes > Saccharomycodales > Saccharomycodaceae > Hanseniaspora > Hanseniaspora uvarum. Next base: position 210,873 of record BTGA01000002.1, on the reverse strand, counting down.
GCTTGTTAGAGACTCCATAGCATGACATTAAAACCAAATCTTTAAAAAAATACAACCAGAGTCAGTTTCACAGCATAGTTAACAAGAGGCTCTTTTTTTTAAAAATAACACACACATTCTTTTATTCTTAATAATCAATTTCTTATTGTTATAATTGCATATATACATGTTTCAGCATGAAACATTCCCACAGTTGTTTTCTATCATTAGCTTATAAGCTACTCAAAGCAGGATGAGCAGCAATAAGTTGTGGATATTTTTGTTTCAAGAAATGAACTAAAGAAACAACCTTAGCTCTCATTTCATCGGATGTGAATTGTTTCAATTTTTCAACACTTAAGTCTCTACCAATGGTGGTGTTTTCAGATAACTTGGATCTTTCGGCATCTAAGGAGAAGACGTTGTTTAAGGCAGCAGCAACTAAATCACTACTTTCTAAAATAACTGGATCGTTCTTGGAGTATAAGTTCAATAGAACTTCAAAGATTGGTTCGTATTCTTCATATCCAGCCTTTAAAGGTAATTGTTTTAGTAAAGGTGGGATAGTAGCACTCAATGGAACTAAAGTTTCGTTATGTAATATCATTCTAGCCAAACAACCACAACAGTTAGCAATACATCTATCAATGACTTCTTGAGTAGTGTTTTCATCTGGTTTCTTTTCATTAGAAACAGACATGACTTCAAATAAGCTCTTTAAGATTGGTTGGTAAGCTGGAGTGACATCGACGTTGATTGCATTCTTGATTAAGATACCAACACCGTAAGCAGCGTAACCTCTGACTTCTAAAGACTTATCAGTACTCAACTTGTTTATGAAGTGTTCTAATAAGACACTTAAGAATGGGTTTTCTGGACCTAGGTTCATACAGATTTCAGCAACAGTTCCGATAACAGAAGCTCTCTTGGCTCTTGATCCAGAAGACATCAAAGAAACAATTTGGTTTTGTAAAGAGGTGAAGATGTTGGAGAATTCAGAAACAGATAAAGCCTTGGATAAAGCAGTTAAAGTTTCCAAAACAACATTAGTCAATAAACCATCACTTTCAGAAGCATCTAAATCAGCTAAACCAGCATCTTCATCATCACCAAAGTCTTCGTCTAATGATTGGCATAAGTGCTTTCCTTGTAATAATTCAACTAATTGAGAACATAATAAATCTAAAGAAGCATGATCACCATTACCACTAGATAAAATGATAGAACCGTAATTGTTTAAGGCTTCAGTGATATTTTCTAACATGGAAATAACAATAGAGATTTCATATTCATCTGGTAAAGAAGATAAGGTAGTTTCTCTAGCGGTTTCAACAAAGGCTAAAATGTTAGCTGGAATGTAAGATTCTTGAGGTAAACCCTTTGGAGCATTGTTCTTCAAAGTAGGAACAGCGGTGTTGATAACACCGGAAATAACAGCCCAGATAGAGGTGATGAAAGCTTCTTTCAAACCGTAGGTGTTTTCAACTTCAGAAACTAAAACAGCCAAGGTTTGTTCAACATATGGCATGAAGGCTTCTTTAGTAGCAACAACTAATTCGGATAAAGCAGCGGTAGCAACTTCCTTTTCGAAAGTAATACCAGTGTTTACTTGGAATTTGGAAGCAATTTCATCAGTATCTAAAGCTTCTAAGTTCATACCATCGGTATCAATATCATATTCAACTTGTTGTAAAGTCTTTAAGATTTCTGGCATCAATAACTCTAAGTAAGAAGAGAATTGAGTACCGTAAACCTTGGCTACATTACCGACAAAGGCATAACCAGCTTCTCTGATTCTAGAGTTATCACCGGAAATGGCTTCGTAAGCAGCATTAACAAAGTCAGCAGCGTATGGTTTGAAAACTTCAGCTTTAACAGCTCTACCAATGGTAGAGATGTTTTCGAAAGTCAAAGCTCTTAGTTCAATATCATCTTCAGATAAGCCTTCTAAGGAATCTAATTTTTGAATGAAGTTCTTCAAGTATTCAACAGACTTGTTGAAGTATGGAACAAAGGCAGAACCAGAAGCAAAGGCAGCAGAACCAATGGCAGAAACAATTTCACATCTCAACTTAGAAGATTGGTTGTGTTCTAACATTGAGAATAATTTTTCCATTAATGGTTCCATGAACTTGGAAATATCTTCTAAGTTCATGAATTCTAAGAATCCATCTAAGGCCTTGGTGGCATGTCTATAGATAACAACAGATTGAGCATTATCAATAATTTGAATAATCAATGAGATAAAAGATTCGTAGTATTTGGTGACTTCGTCTTGTAATTCAGAAGTTAAAGAAGATAAAGCCTTTAAGGCAGCTAATTGAACAACTGGTTGAGGATTCTTTAAACCTTCTAAAACATTACCAATGATCTTGGAATCTAAATTGGTTAAAACATAATCTGGAGAACCAGCAACGGCAACTTCGATAGAAGTAAAGACAGCTCTTTGAGCAAATACATTACCGGAGTTTAACATATCTGGAATAGAGCTTAAAATCAAAGCAGCAGTTTGTTGAGGAGGTAATTCGGAACAAATGAAGTATAATAATCTGGTAGCTAATTGAGATGGAGTGTTTTCTTCATTTTCGTTAGCTTCGTCTTCATTAGATAATTCTTCTTCAACATCAACTTCTTCAGAGGCAACCTTTAAGGCAACAACAGTGAATTCACCACCTAATTGAGATTGAATAATTTTACTCTTCTTGTAAGAAACAGCAGAGGTCAAGAATCTTAAAGAATGACATCTGATTTCTTCATCAATTCCAGTGTTACCAGCAACTTGTAAACAAGCTCTAATAACATTGACGATTTCATTACCAACTAATTTGTTATTTAGGACTAATAATTCGTTTAAACAAGAAAATAGTTCTTGAGCTTTGGCTTCATCTTCTTGTTGAATAACAGTTTGTAAAACCAACAAAACTGGAGAACATAAAGATTGGTATTTTGGATAGACATCAGCTGGAACATCTTGTCCTTGTTCTTCAATGATTTGACCTAATAAGTTGAAAACTTGGATGGCTAAACATCTAGTATCTAAGGTGTTTTCAGCGGATTCTGGTAAACTCAAACTTAATAAATCAAATAATTGAGAGGAAGAAGACAAAATAGCTGGAACAAAACCTTCACAAATAGTAACGATAACGTACATAGCAGTTTCTCTAACAGCACTGTCGGTGCTGGCAGCAGCTTGGAAAATTTGAGATAAGAAATCGGTGTTGTTGCTCTTTTCTAATTCTAAAGCAGTAATTTCACCAACAACTCTAGCTATACTGTGTCTAATATTCTTTTCCTTAATCTTGAATAAGTTTTCAACTAATAAAGCCTTGATTTGGCTACCAGTATTGGCATCGATTTGTTCCCAATGTAACAAAACTTGTTTTCTTAATTCAATAGCTGCTAAGTTTTTGACAGATAAATCAACACCTTCGGTTAAAGCTAATTGAACTAAAGCTCCTAAACATTGTGGTTGGTTATATATTTGTTTTTGTAAGATATCTGTTGTTTCTTTCAAAGATTGTCCACTGACAATCTTTGTTAAAAGTTCGTTTAATTGTTGAATTAATTGATCCATTTTCTTTATGATTATAATAATGAATCAGATTACTTTTTCGGTAAGTCTAAGGTTGATAGTATGTTAACTTTTTAACTTGGTTCTTTAATTTATTGCTATCTCTATATGTGTTTTTCAAATCTTAAAAGGGCAATATAGACGATGTAAAAAAATCGAAAAAAAAAAAAATGTGTATTCAAAAAAAGCAATTCTTTCCTATTTAGGAAACTGAGGAAGATGAAAAAAAAATTTCCTTTTTTGCGTTTGAATTGACGAAAATGGATCATTTTTTCTTGAAACACGTTTAGCCGCCGTTTCAAATATATTCCTATTTGATTCTATAGCAGAGAGGGAAAAAAAAAAGAAACGTATTTGAGAGATGTGTCCTAAAAAGGTAATGCAGATCATTCTTTGGTGTTAAATGTTGCAATTTCGGTGGTAACTACACTGGTTAGTTGGTTTTGAAAGCCATTTCTGGGGTTTTGGGGTAGTGAAATGATATTTATTTTTTGGATAGCCAAGTTTTTGGTTGAAAAAGTAAGCTAATATCAGTGTTAAGGCTTTAAATCAAAGATTTTCACGTTCTGGTCACGTGAATTATATATTTGTTTACGTTTTGTCACGTGACTACCTAATATTTTGTTTACATCTTAATAATTACAACAATATTTTTTTAATTAAATTAACTATACAACATGGTAGTATACCAATCTATTATTTAATTGTGTTGTTGCAAATGTAAATTATTTAAAGCATTTTTTTTTAATTAACATAAAATTAAAATTTTAAATTAAAGATTGTAGCTACAATGCTGCTCATAAATAATTCATCTATTTAAAATACTTTGATTTAGTTTTCTCTGTTTTTGCTCTTTTCAGCAATGATCTTCTCTATAAAGCTGATATGCATTTTTCTTGTCATCTCTTCTTTCTTGTTTTTTCCATCATCCATTGCCTTGAACATCTTTGCTTTAACCTTATCTAGCCTCAATAACTCTCCGATTTTCTGTAATTTGGTCAGTCTTTCCTCATCACTGTTAGAAGGACTTTTTCTGACCACTGTTGCTGTTTTTAGTGTCAATTGTGCTATCAGAGATTCTTGAATAACAGATTCCCATTCATTATGAATAGTCTTCAAATTCAACTTTATGTCTTCATCAGTTTCTGAATTTTTCAGCTTTGATTTTTCAATCTCATAGGAAGTATGAAGTTCATGCATCAAAAGGTTCTTTCCATCAAGAGTCTTTTTTCTCCTTTCTAAATCTATAATTCTTTTTTCTCTTACTGCATATATTTTATTTAAGACTCCATAAGTCACATTCATTTTATCGTTGAAAGCCTTTAGGGCATCTACCATCTTTTGGTTATTAAGTCTATTTCTTTGTAAGAATACAGCATTTAAATCTGGCGACCTTTTCATTATATTGTTATTAACTGCGTTAATTTTTGAAATATTCAATGGTGCTAGTTTTTCAGATCTACTTTTGGAATACGCTCTTGAAGGTGGTCTTTCTATCCGTCCATCTGTGGTTTCATAATGCTGGAACATATTCATCTCATATGTGAAATAGTTTTTCAAGTCAGGGATTGTAGGTTTTCGGCTATTAGACTGGGATGAGCTTCTGAATGGATTGGTGCTATTCACTTTGAAGTTGCCACCTTCCAAGTCATCTTCATCTTTTTCTAGCTTTAAAATCGGTGGCTTAGGGTCATTCATAAACTCGTCATTATTATGGATCTCAGAACTTGCTTGTAGCTCCGTCTCATCCGAAATAATTGATTCTTGTTTTGTTTGTGAATGCTCAATACTCACATCTTTTTCTGAAGCATCGCTATTTAAAGTTCCTGATCCCAAAGAAACAGCATCTTTAAGTTTAAGTGTCAAATTTTTGTTCATTTCTCCATAAACTTTAGACATGATCATGTGGGGTGTTTCACCTTTTAAATTAAGTACAGTAGGAACAGCACCCAAAGATATGAAATGGTTGTACAACTGAACATTTCCATTGACAGCTAATATATGCAATGGTGTATTTCCGTCACTGTCTTGATAGTTCAAACCATTTTTCAAAAAATCTTGTCTTGTCATTACAATTTCGTTACTTCCATCAGTTTTTTTCATAGGAACATCAACTTCTATAGATAAGAACTTTAAAATCCAATTTAAGTAGTAAATACTAACGTTGATATCTTTTACTTTTAAAGAGCACAGGTCTGCAATGTAATGTAACGGCAACTTTCCACTAACATCTTGAATAATTAAACAATTTGACAATAAAGTCAAAATGGTTTGAAAACTATCATTTTTGTAGTTGTTGTCAAAAAATAAAGATTTTGAAATACAATTCATACCTTTTAAATTTGATTTAAAAGGATCCGATTTTAACACTTCAACCAAGTATTTTACCAAGCTAACGTTTCCTTGTGCTGCTGCCCAATGTAAAGCAGTATTGCCTTCTTCATCAACTTGAAAATTTGGATCTAAATTTTTAGGAAATTTGGTTGCATGCAAAATAGTCACTATATCATCGTTTTCATTTTCTGTTTCTAATGCTTTTATTATAAGATTTTTGAATTTTTCACCATTCATTCTAGGTTTCTTAACTGGCGGCGCAGAAGAAACATCTGGTATAATTTTTGGATGATGAACTTTGTTATTAAGAGGTGAGTTTATGGAAGAAGTAGATTCATGGTTATATTGGCTAGGATTTTCCACATTTTTGATCACAGAACCATTATTTTTGACGTCACTTCCAAATTGAAATGAATTGGACTTGCTGTAATTTTTAAATGTTGACAGTTCATGTTGACCTGTTCCGGGTTGTGAGTTGTACGGAGTGGCCGTTAAATTGTGATAGCTATGATTAGGTTGTCTATTTGTTCCTGCTGATTGCATGACAGGAAAAGCAGCTCTATGTGTGTCAAAAGAAAAAAATTGATCTTTTGCGTTTTCAATTTTAATTTTCTTATATGGTGATTCAGATGCAATGTTTGATTCGTTATCCGATCGAATCTTCAATGGGCTTTCTTCATTCTTCACCACGTTGTTATCTAAAGTACCCAAAATACCACTGTTGTTTTTTGTAGTATACCCTGTTGCATCGTAATTTGCTGAGGATATTTGATTTAAAGAAACTCTCTTGTAGCCATTCTTATTTTTCACTTCTTGCGAGCTTTTACTAACATTTTTCAATTTCTGAGATTTTGGAGTTTTATTTTCCTTTTTTGAAGAATTAGGTGAAACCTCATCCACAGCATCAAACTCAAATTGTATTGCTTGGTAGTTTTTAACATCTTGTTTAACTGGCAGTGGCTCATCCTCTTTTTCTTTGAATGTCAGTATGGTCAGATTCACAAAATTTTTAAATGAGTATTTTTTAAATAAGTAAATGGCATCTTTTGACGATACCCAGGAGCCTTGAATTCGACCCCATCCTCCTATTATTTTTTCTACTTTAATATTGCCTGATTTTTCTTCTTCTTCAATCACTCTTTGTCTTTTACTTTGGTTCGAGTATGTAGTCTCTAGCTTAAAACATTGTGAAATGTTTATCCATCCATCTGCAACTCTCTTTGTAGACGTCTCTTTCGGCAGATTTACGTTTTGAACGATATAATATTCGATATTTGAGATCCTTGTTTTCTCCAGATTCAAAATAATTTTGTTGTGTCCCATTTATAACCAATTTAGAGCTATTAAACTGGAAAATCAATAATTTTATTAAAATTGTTGTTTATACACTTTAGATGCCGTTTACAGTACCAAAATGTTTAGAAATGAACTTTTTAAAGATCTGGGTGTGTTGATTAGAAATCCAAGTAAAAAAAAAGTCGAAAATATGTTCGAAATTTTACGTTTTTGGATCTTACAATCTCTTCCTTCATCTCTACTGTTTAATCCGAACAAATTTAAATTTCATTAACTTTTTAAATTTTCATACGCGTTATAGTATGATTAATTCACTGTATATTCCCCCTGGGGACTTCGATCTTATTAATCTCGTTTTTTTCGCTAGTGAAAATTTTTGGGTGCGTAAGAAAAGCTCATTTATATTTCCTTTTTGGGAAATGATTTCACTTAACGGTTGCTTATGACATATCCGCGGATTATGACTTCCGCAGGGGAATTCAAGAGGCTTTTTAGCTGGTGTTAGCTGTTTTTGGCAGTCGATAGCTGTATATAACCATTTTTTCTTGGTTTGAGAAGTTTTTGATCGGATTCAAGCAGCTGTACATGTTTGCTGCTGCCGTTTGCTGCTGTCGTTTTGCATACTGCTATTGATTAAAGTCGACTGCGGATTTTTTTTTTCACTAAGAAAAGACCTCAACCATGGGTTGGAAACACTCATTTTTGGCATTTAGATAACTGTTGATGTATAATCTGTGTCCAATTTGAACTATCAAACAGTGATTGTCTCGAAGTTCTTGCGGTTTGGGCCAATTACTGTGACTACTGCATTTTTGCTTAGAGCGCTACCAAGTCAAACAAAAAGAAGGACCACAAAGTACAGAAACTCAGGATTTGACGACCACCAGTATGAAATCTTTTACAGCAGTCATCAAAAGCACCTAGATTCACTGTCAAACAGAGGAAAGCTGATTGGTGTTGTATAAGAAACGAGTTTAATCGGCTTTAACAACTTTTGCTTTTCACGTGACCCCATATTAACAGCTACACTGAAATTTCAGCTGTACGCCAAGCAAAAAAAAAAGGCTCTCCCTCACTGCTATCCCAAAAATCAAGGTGTTTACTTTAAAGCTACGTTAATACATTTAACAATCAATCATACAGGGGATTGAAGCAACAGGCAGAACCAAAAAAACAACAACAACATTCATATCAATTTCATAAGCAAATGGGGTCTTTAAAGCATTTTATAAAGGACGTCAAAGACGCAAGCACACCCAAGAAAGAAAGAGATATCATAAACAAGGAATCCGCTAAAATTAGAACCAGATTAAAAGATGACTATGTTCAGGGTGAAAGAAGAAGAACATATACATCAAAATTATTGTACTTATACGTTTTAGGTGAAAACACCAGTTTTGGTCAGGTTGATTGTATAAATTTGCTTTCTAAATCATCTTCAAGTGTTTCTACTTTGAATTACGAAGGTGGGAATGATTTTCAAAACAAAAGGTTAGGGTATTTAGCAGCTTCTATTTTGCTGAAAGATGACAATGAAGAGCTACTAACACTGATTACAAATGTCATTAGTCAAGATATAAATAACTCTAACAAGTTCATTGCGGGTTTAGCCTTAGAAACACTAGGTTCTTTAGCAAATAAAGACTTAGCCAGAGACTTGTGTACTGATTTGATAAGCTTGATTAAAAAATGTGTAGCCAATGTATCCAGTGTTGATAACTTGTTGAAAAACTCTTCAGGAAACAGTAATTACTTAATAAAACACTCACTAGTTGCAGCAAGCTCCTTGATAAAAAAAGTTCCAAACTTGATGGTGCATTTTTTCAGCTTGGAAAATAGTAGTTTAATTAGCGACATTTTCAATACTTTCTTCAATGATGATGGATCTGTAAAGAAAGCTGACACAACTCATGGTCTACTTCTATCTTTACTGGACTTTGTTCAAACAAGTTTCCAATGCAAACAAGATTACAATTTTGATAACAATTTTGACTTAATGATAAAAAAGAGTATTGTTGGCCCATTGACCGAGAAACTTATCTCTTTTTTGGAAAACTTATCTTTACTTGTTGTTGAACCTCAATATGCAATAAACGGGGTAACAGATCCTTTCCTACAATGTTCTTTATTGGAAACTTTGAGAAAAATATTTACAGCTTATGGTAATGATGTCGGCGAAAATGTACATGCTAAGTTTAAACAATGTTTGATGAAGATAATGAATCATCAAAGCTTACCGGACTTACAAAGTGTTTCCAATAGTGGTAAAAAATCAGCTATTCCAAAACTATCTCTATCTGTTAAGTACGAATCTATCAAAACAATAATAATGGTTGATTCATTAGATTCCAGTTTAAAAAGTTTAGCAGTAGATATTTTGATAAAATTCTTATCATCAAGAGACCCGAATCATAAATATGTTGCAATGAAGACCTTATCCAAAGGTATCCAATACTTGGATAAATTAGACGAAAAGAACTTGAAGTTCATTTTGTCATGCATGTATGAATCTGATTTCTCAATCAAAAGACGTTCTCTAGAGGTTATCTTTGAAATATTACAAAACCAAAAGCTAGCCAACCAAGAAGTAATCTTAAACCAAGTTGTTGAATTTTTGTGCCAAGCTACCTCTTCTGATAGTGAATTAGTCAGTTATTGTTTTGTTAAGCTATTGGAAACTAGGGTTCTTGAGTCTGTAAATAACATAAAATATTTAACCAGGGCTATACTGTATTGTGGATTTTATTTGAAAAATGAAGAAATTAGTGAAGTCATGAGTGTTATCAATAATCTACCAAACAATGTTTCTGTTGAGTTTATTAAGGAATTGATAAATCTGTTATTTTCAAATGACATTACCAAAGAAGATAGAATTTTTTTCGAAAGCAATTTTGCATTCAAGGTTCTATCCATATGGTGCATTGGTGAGTACGGCTCTTTCATTTTGGAAACCTTATCAAGAAATAATCCTAAGCCTGTTTCTGATAAAATAGTCACCTACTTCTACAAAATATCAAACGATTATTATAACCCAATATCTGATGAAAAGGCTTCCTATATCATTAACTATTTGGTTGTTGCTGCTGCAAAGGTTTCCACTTTTATGAATGACAAACCATTAATTGAAAGATTGAGACAATTGCTAATTTTATATGCTGGAAAATCAGGCAACTTAACATTGAGTATTAAGGCTAATCAGTTATTGAGTTTATTTTCACAACCTGCCGATAAAAAGAGACAAATATTTGCCAAGATGCCAGAGCACCTGCAAATTTCTGATTCAGCCAAGTCTGAAAATATAACCACTTCAAATTCTAAAGCTGCTAATCAAGTTGATTTGTTAACAGATTTGTTTTCCAGCAATATTCAAGTTAACAAGAAAGCTGATGCTGGTAACGAAATTCCTTACGATAGCGTTGAAATATTTTCCAACAAAGATTTAAAGTTATTTTATGGTACTTCCTTGCATCTAACTCAATCCCAGCATGAAGCTAATTTAGAGGTTTATTACCAAAACATAGGAAACAATGATATTTCAGAATTGCACACTTTTGTAGCTGTTGGAAGAACTCAAAATGTTAACGTAGGCCACTTGTCAAACACTGTGATTAAACCAAACACTGCTGAGAAACAGTTATTCAAGATCACTGGTGAAGGTCATTTGATGACAAGAATAAAAATTCAATACAAAGTGCAGAATATCTCCAATGTTGAACAGTTTGATTATAAATTTGATAAAGATATATAAATAGTTTTTTTTTTTTTTTACTTAATGCCTTCAAACTTGATTTAGTTAGAGAATCCAGAAGCTTTTGTAGCTTTTTGTCTTAATTGTTCTTCCAATTCATTGGTGATTTTGGTAGCAGAAATACTTGTTTTATGATTTAAAATGTATTTGTCACTGAATGGAGAGATTAATTTGTTGTAAATAACTTTAGCTCCACCAGTTTGTGGAATGGCAATGAAAGCTAAGAATATTGTTTTGAAGAAGAAGTAGAATGGGATCCAACCTAAAATAGATTTACTCCAAAATTCAATGACATTGAAGAATCCGTAGACTACCCAGTAAATCAATAGATCAGTGTCATCAGATTTGTTAACAGTTTTTAAGGCTTTTAATGACAAGTAAGATGGGAAAATGAATCCTATGGTATTACATAAGATTTGACCCAAACCACCGGCGTCCAAAAGAACCAATAAAAAGTACAAAGCAGTACTTCCGTAAACTAAATAACTTCTTGGTAGCTTGGTTTTGCTGTGGAATTGTTCAAATACTTTGATTCCAATTAATTTGTTTTCTAGTCCTTTGATTTGAGAGTTGATGTTTTCCATTTTTTTTGTTTTCTTAGGTAGAAATTGTTGTGTGGTTTTACATTGCTGTTTGAAACAATGCAACATGAGCATTGTTATATGTATATATATTTTTTCATACGCTTAGGATCAAATTGTGCAGCTTTTGGATGATTTTTAGGGGGTGGAGAAAACTCCACCTAGAGCATGTTGATCACGTGCCAAGATAAGTATTGATAGGATATCTCCGACACACGGGACTGTAAGGATAAGAAACAAGGGCAGCTGCAATAGTAATAGCTATTTATGTAGTTATATGTTGTTTTTTTTACTGAGCCTAGTTGGTCGTTGTTAAGTATGGGTAAGGGTAGCATAGAATCTGTATAATTGCATGCTTTTTATGTCAAAAGCATAAATCACGTGCTATCGATTGATTTCCGTAAGTCACGTGTTTTTCATATATGGCAAGATAATACAACTCTCACTAAACAAAGATAGAATTTTGCTTGTAATATGTTTATTTAGATTCATTAACTACATTTTCACTTTATTAAATCTTGATATATCATATGTACAAAAGTTAAAACATATTTGTGTTTAATCGGTTCAGCCACCAATAATTTTTGATAATTAAATATTTTCAAAGCTTCTTTAGCTCAGTAGGGAGAGCGCCAGACTGAAAATCTGTAGGTCCCGCGTTCGATCCGCGGAAGGAGCATGTTTAATTTTTTGCTTTTTATTATTTTTTTTAGTGCATTGTGTAAACCAGTTTAAAGCTGTACATGATTGCTAAAGGTTGATGATCCAACAACCAAGTAAAGACGTCGTTATTGGTAACACGTTGTGGTTTCTTCATCATCTTTTTTTTTTTTTTCTTTTCTTTGTTTTAAAAAGTACAAGTATCTAAATTTATTGATATATAAATACTAATCAATACAATGCAATTTCTTTGATTGTTGCTCCAAATTTCTCGGAATCATCAACGTTGACTGGCATTTCATATTGCTTATCCCAGCCGTAAATACCTTCAAAGCTGATCATTACATACCGCACCTCAAAATCTTCAAAGTTTTTACATGAAAAATGTTGAAACTCCTTTTTATTGAAGATATTTCTCAAGTTGTCTGGATTTGGCGATTCTTTTATATCTAACTCAACATCTTTGCACAGCTTCAAGTAGTCGAAGCTGAACGAAGTTTCATTGTAAGGAGGGAGACTTATTCTATCACCAATGTTAACGTCTTTCTTGAATGGTTCACTTATTTTTACTTCGTAATTTTCAACCAATGGTAAGGAAACTTTTTTGAAGTCGTCGGCTTCAATTTCACCGTAAGCTAAAGCAATTCCCAATCTGTTAAGTCTGAAATCAGTTTCTCTTTTAGATAAATGTGGGAACTTATCAATTGAACTCAATCTATTAGTCTTGTCAAGAATATCAACTAATTTGGAGTTTTGCAATGCATAAATGGAGAAATTCTTTGCAGGTCTTTCACCCCAAATAATTGTACCACCTTTCAAAACAGTTGAATCAACAGGTCCTATGTCAATAACAATATTGGTTTCAAACATACTGTATGGTTGGAAGTGAGTTTCATTATTTCCATCATTAGCAGATAAACTCAACTCACTAGGAGCACCTTTGTTTAAACTAGTTATTAATTTACACTCAGCAACATTATCAGCAATATTCTCTTCCAATTGGTACAATTCAAGCTCCAAAGTTTCTTGTGGAATTAGAGTATATGTATCATAAGTTTTTTGATTATCACCAGCATGCATATCATCGGAATGACACATTAGACATTCAAAGCTAGGAACTTTAATTGTGACAGGATTATTACCAATAGTATATGCAATTGAAGCAGTATAATCAGATATTGTGATATCAAAAGTTCCTCCTAAGTACTTGAAGTTTCTTATAGAAATACCCCCTGGCAACAACTTTAATGCTTTTGGATTGAATTCAAGAGCCTTTTCTAATTTTCCATCATTCATGAAATAATTAAATCTTATACCAGTCAATCCAAAAATTACACTTTGTATAAAAGCACCATTTGCGGTTAAGAATGGGAAAGCAGGTGGGAATTTCAAATTAGAATCATCTGCTTGCTCACTGAACTGTGCAAAAGGTAGTCTTAAATATGGAATAACTGATTTATAAAGGAACGATTGTGAAGAACATCCATGATTTAGCAAAGAATTTGTTACAGCTACGTAAATTTGATATGACATTGCTGGACCATCAGTCGCTTGTTTCAAAGTATAAAATTTCAAGTCATTCAATGAATTCTCATAGTTTGGATCTTTGTTAAAAGGCCCTAATGGAAAAATGTTTAACAAAACGTCTGCTTGTTTAGTGATTATCGAAGAGTTCATACCATCATATTCCATTGTGATGTTGTTTTTATTTATAGGCACGTACATGTTGTTAAAAATGTCAGTCCACCTATCAGGTATTGTATAATTCAAATGTTCACTAAAATCAATTGCCCATCCAAAAAGAGTTTTTATTGCAAAATTTGTGTACGCACCGTTGTTAATGTGGTTTGCATATTCATCTGGATCGGTTAAGTTATAAGTCTCATACAAACCTTTGGTTTCATTATATTGAACATAAGCAGACATGAACTTGCAAACATCAGACATCATTGGCCATAGGGTATATTCCAAAAACTCTTGGTCCTCTTGCTCATCATTGAAATTACCTGCTAAGTAAAAAGTCAAAAATGAGTATACGATATCAATGTTAATGTGATACTCATAATCGACTGCTGGACCTGTGCTGGTTTCATTTGCAAATCTTGCAGATGTCCAAGGAAAGCATACCATACCATTGTCTTCATAACCATGCTTAATACAGTTTTGTCTGGCTTCAGCTACTGATGAGTTTCTGTATTGGATCAAGCTTTTTGCAACATTCGGGGAAAATGGAATCAATGAAGGCAAAATCCATAAATCTGAATCCCAAAATACCATACCACCATAAGAATCAGATGACAAACCTGATGGTGACACAGGCAACCCTCTATGCGGATTAATATCGTATTCTCTCAAATTCGAGAATAAATGGAATAAAGAGGCTCTGACAACCATTTCTAATAAGACATCACTAGGAATTTCTATGAAACTTTCCTTTTCGTGGAAGTCCTTCCATCTATTTATATGCAAGATTTTTAATCTATGATATTCCATAGGAATACTATCTGAAACTGAATACTTTTCAATTTGCTTTAGAGAACTAGTGAAGATAGAATCATCGGTATTGCTGTTTAATTCAGTTGAATGAATTGAAAGTAGTTTTATCATCCTGATATTTTTACAATTTTTGAAATTCTTTCCCCAATCTTTGAATTCATATTTTCCAATGACCGCTTTAGAGGTCTTCGTATAATTTACTTCGTAGTCGTCTTCATCATAAGTTTTAGCAAACAACTTGTGGTTCATCATTTTTTTGACTGAGCCAGATAAATTCTCATCAAGGTCTGAACATGTATTGACGTAAATAGACTCAACAATTGCGGCTGATGAGTAAGGAACATTGGAAGGAGAGACTTCCATAAACATAAGTTTTTTATCTGTATCAAATCCATGCTTGACCATTTCAATTCTTTCACCAGTATCGAAATCAAGCTTGTTTTCAACAACCAATGTCATGTTGTTGTTTATAGGCTCTTTACCAATGTATTCAATATCAAAAACAACAGATGCCATAGAAAATATTTTCTTGTTGGCAATGACTTCAATATTAAATTTAATTTTGCCCAACCATTCAAATGAGGTAGTAACAATACCTGTTTTCATTGATAAAGTCTGTTTAAAATTCTCAAAATCAGATTCATTCATATATGGATCATTTGCATTTAGTACGTGTAAATCACCATTATCATCTATGAATTTAACTGTGAAATCATTCCAGTATGGGATTGATGAAATGACACTTGGCCAGCCATCTTTGTCTATATCTGGAAAGTTAGTATAAGGCAGTTCAGGTAAAAGACAATAAAAATCACTTAAAAACGCACCTGTGTACCGTTTATTTTTTAGTGGCCAAGAATTGTCAATGATACGTCCATGGGTATTGTCGCTGTCGTAAGCAAACCCAAAACCCAAGTTGCTTAATTTTAGACCGAGATAACCATTGGACACGTAGGGCTGTTTAGAAAACAAATTTTTTTGGTTAAAGGTATTTGAAATCAACTCCATTTTTGAGGAATCGTATTCAAACCCATGATGATTTTGAAGAGATTGTAACCACTGTAAGGATTTATCCCTATACAACAGTATTTGTTCAAAGCTTTCCAGAGCATTAGAGTCATTTGAAACTAAGTCTTTTAAACCCTTGTTCAAATCAGTCTCTTTGAAATCGTCCAACACTGAGTTAGAAGATCTCTTTTCTTTATTCAATTTTTTAAAGAATTTTAACTTATTTTTAATCTTTTTGAGACCTTTCTCAAAAAGATGTTTTTTGGCATGATCATTAATCCGACACTCTTCGGGATCTAATGAACAATCAATGTAATTTTTAATTATAGAGTTCGTATAAACATTGGTATCATCCAGTCTGTTGTATTCTTTGATAAGAATTTCGTCTTGACGCTTACAATTATTTTTAACTTCTGTTTTTAGCTTTTGTATGTAACTATCTCTAGACGACTCTGTCTTACTGTAGTCGTAGTATTGTTGTAGACCCTTGAAAAAGAGTGAAGTTTTTGTTGAATTGATAAAGGTTGTCCATATCATAAAATTAAATAGGAAAATCGATACCGTTATAACTAGAGCAAAGTATTGCGACTTATTCAGTCCAAAAAAAATCATAGTACAAAGAGTAAAGGCGATGGAGTATTCTGTTTGAGGTTGGTAAGCAATTCTCTTATGGGGATCTGAAGAAAAAGTGATGATGAAAGCTTATTTTGAAAAAAAGGGCTTATTGCAAGATTAAGGAAATATTTTAAAAAATGATTCTATTTGCTTTATATAATAAATTTAAAATCTAATACTAGATACATTTGAATAGAGATTTAAGGTTCCATTAATGGTTAAGGCGCTTGTGATACATATTTTAAAAAAAAATAAGGGGAGAGATGAGTTCATGGAGGAAGCACGGCTGAGTGTGTCGGATATAAGGCATTGGGCTAGATGTGGGCGTGTCGGATATAAGACACTTGACTAGATGTGAGTGCATCGGAGATAAGTATCAGGCTGTGTAAATGCGTCGGAGATAACGCCCTACTGCTACAAAACCCTCCGGACATAAGTTGACCAATAAAAAAAAAAAAATCTTCCGCTACAAAAAAAAACGTGACCATTTTTTTTCTTCTGGCATTAACTCCGACATCCTCCCACATTCCCCCTTTTTCAACCAACAGAAAATCGAATAACCTGTTTTCCTATTGGTGTTTCCCTCCCCGGCCGCCTATTACTGTTGCGTATTTTTCCTCTTTTACGCTGGGTGTTTCTTTTTTCCTTAGTGAAAAATTTTCCTCATTTTTTTTTTCGTTTTTTCAACCACGCTGAGCCGAATATTTTGGTGCAAAAAAAATTTTTCTTCATTCTGTTTTTTTTTGCTGCTGGTAATGTTGTTAGTACTGGATTTTTCATGTTGAGTTTTTTTTAAAATTATATATAGTGAATAAGTAAGTAAGTAGTAGAGTACACTTCTTTAAAGAGAGATTTAGGGATAAAACCAACTTTAGATATTATCATAAGATCAATTAAATAACTTATACCAAGTTTTTTTTTTTTATTCATTTAGAAAACCACTTATAAACACTATTTTTCAAACCACTGAATCATTTTTCATAATACAAAATTTATAATTTTTTGATATAACATATTAATAACATAAAAGAAATTACAAATTCCTTAGAACTTAACAAGATTCATATATTTGCAAAAATAACACATTCTACAATTTTATAAACAAAAAAAAAAAATTTTAAATAAATTAAAAATTAATAATATAGACTTATCTATTATTCAAAAGTATCTTATATTAAATTATATTAAAAAATGTTCTCTAGATCCATTAAAACTGTTGCCCCAGTTGCTCAATTAGTTTCCAAGACTTTAGCCAAGCAAACCATCAGACCAGCCGTCATTGTTGCTGGTAGAAGATTCGCTGGTGTCAAAGCTCAACCAACCGAAGTTTCCAATATTTTAGAAAAGAAGATCAAAGGTGTCTCCGGTGCTGCTGATTTAAACGAAACCGGTAAGGTTTTATCCGTCGGTGATGGTATTGCCAGAGTTTACGGTTTAAACAACTGTCAAGCCGAAGAATTAGTCGAATTCGCCTCCGGTGTTAAGGGTATGGCCTTGAATTTAGAACCTGGTCAAGTTGGTATCGTTTTATTCGGTTCCGATAGATTAGTCAAGGAAGGTGAAGTTGTCAAGAGAACCGGTAAGATTGTTGATGTCGGTGTCGGTCCTGGTTTATTAGGTAGAGTTGTCGATGCTTTAGGTAACCCTATCGATGGTAAGGGTCCAATCGAAACCGTTGCCAGATCCAGAGCTCAAGTTAAGGCTCCAGGTATTTTACCAAGAACCTCCGTTCACGAACCTGTCCAAACTGGTTTAAAGGCTGTTGATGCCTTAGTCCCAATTGGTAGAGGTCAAAGAGAATTGATCATTGGTGATAGACAAACTGGTAAGACCGCCGTTGCTTTAGATACCATCTTAAACCAAAAGAGATGGAACGATGGTGCTGATGAATCCAAGAAGTTATACTGTGTCTACGTTGCTGTTGGTCAAAAGAGATCCACTGTTGCTCAATTAGTCCAAACTTTAGAACAACACGATGCTTTGAAGTACTCCATCATTGTTGCCGCTACTGCTTCTGAAGCCGCTCCATTACAATACATTGCTCCTTTCACTGCCGCCGCTATTGGTGAATGGTTCAGAGATAACGGTAAGCACTCCTTAATCATCTACGATGATTTATCTAAACAAGCCGTTGCTTACAGACAATTATCCTTATTGTTAAGAAGACCACCTGGTAGAGAAGCTTACCCTGGTGATGTTTTCTACTTACACTCTAGATTATTAGAAAGAGCTGCTAAGATGCATCCTAAATTAGGTGGTGGTTCCATGACTGCTTTACCAGTTATTGAAACCCAAGGTGGTGATGTTTCCGCTTATATTCCAACTAACGTTATTTCCATCACTGATGGTCAAATTTTCTTGGAAGCCGAATTATTCTACAAGGGTATTAGACCAGCTATCAATGTCGGTTTATCCGTTTCCAGAGTTGGTTCCGCTGCTCAAGTTAAGGCTTTGAAGCAAGTCGCTGGTTCTTTGAAATTATTCTTAGCCCAATATAGAGAAGTCGCTGCTTTCGCTCAATTCGGTTCCGATTTAGATGCTTCCACCAAGCAAACCTTAGCTAGAGGTGAAAGATTAACCCAATTATTAAAGCAAGCTCAATACTCTCCATTATCTGCTGAAGAACAAGTTCCATTGATTTTCGCTGGTGTTAGTGGTTTCTTAGATAACATTGAATTATCTAGAATCGCTGAATTCGAATCATCTTTCTTAGCTTACTTAAAGGCTAACAACGAAGGTATTTTAGCTTCTATCAGAGAAAAGGGTCAATTAACCAAGGAAGAATTAGCTGAATTAAAGTCTACTACTGAATCTTTTGTTTCTACTTTCTAAATTTAATGTTAGTTTGATATGATACTTCATTTATATATTATAACTGCATTAATTTAAAACAAAAAATAAGATAAATATTATGCAATGACCAAAAAAAAAAAAAATAATTTTAAGATAATAAATATTACAATTAACAACTTTATTAGATCAAGAAGTGAAATAGTTCTTTTTTGCTTTCTTGGTTGTTATGACTTTGGAATTGAATATTTAAAAAAAAAAAAAATAAATAAGAAATGATAATAATTTGACATAAAAAAGTTAAAAATTGAATTTATCATTCTATATGATGTGCTTGGATTTCCAACGGGACTTAAACATGTAACCATTTATGGTCAATACCAGCCTTGGTATTAGCCTGTAAATATTCAAAAACAACAACAACAAAAAAAACCAACAGTTTGAAGCAATGTTTAAACTGTTTTATTAATATTCTTTATTCATATCCGATGGTTGCTTTTGATCATCATATGTATATATTCTCTTTTATAAACTTATTAATGTCATTTTATTAATGAATTTGAATCACTTTTGATTAAGTTTAAGTGGGTTCGACTAGTATTCTGTTCGTTTTTGGTACATATTCGTGTGGAAATATATGTGCATTCGTTTTTTTTTTCAGATTGCTTTCATTAAGAAAAAAATTTAAAAAGAAATACTTTCAATACCAACCTAACATCGACCTTAACACCATGGCTGCTGTTACTACTGCTTCAAAAACTTCGACTTTGTACTCTAATCAGAGAATAACAGATGATGACATTTATAGAAACTCATCCCAATTTACCAAGTGGTCATTCACCAAAGATGATTTGATCGAAATAAGGGAGAATATAGCGAAGTCTAGCAAAGCTAGATACAACACCAAACTTGAGGAATTTCTTTCTAATCCAGCAAACACAGAGGATCTAACTGAAGAAGAGACAGAAGCATTGAAAAATGAGTTCAGTTTGGGTATTTCTGCAACTGAACAATTGCAAATAGTCACTTTATACACTCAAAAAGTTCAAGTTTTTTGTGCAAAATTGAAGCTTCCTTCAGAGGTGTCTGCAACTGCAATGAGTTTCTTCAAGAAATTTTACATTTCATTTTCTGTTTTAGATCTTCATCCTAAAAATCTGATTTTCACCTGCATCTTTCTAGCCTGTAAAAGTGAGAATCATTTCATTAGTGCTGATACATTTGCCAGTAAAGTGAAACAAACAAAAGAGAGTATATTGGAAGGAGAATTCAAGTTATTACAAAGTTTAAAGTTTTCGTTAATGGTTCATCACGTATTTAAACCTTTGCATGGATTCTATTTAGATATCCAAAGTGTATTAAGTGGAAAAGTCGACAAAAACTACTTAGGTACAGTTTACGAAAACAGTAAAAAAAGACTTATTAATAGTTACTTAACAGATGCTCTATATCATTTTTCACCTCCTCACATAACACTATCATCTTTGCTGATGGAAGATGATCAACTAATAATGAAATATCTGGAATTGAAGTTCTTGGGATTTGACCCTAGTATTCCTATGGAAAACTTGAATGATTCCCAAAAAATCAGTAAACAAATGTATGATAAATTATTAGTTTCCATTAATGATTGTAAACAAGACCTTCAAAAGAGCATGATTCCTGATAGAGAAACAGCTTGGAAAATAGATGCTAGAATCCATTATTACTCCGATCCTATGACATTTATCAAGAGATACAGAACCCAAAAAACACCAAAAGAAACGGAAACTTCTACGGAACCAGATGCTAAAAGACAAAAATTGTGATTGTTATTTACATGAGTATATGTTTCATATCTTATATATAGCTTAAACAATCCATATGAATTCATAATTGAACTTTTTATTTCCTTTTTCAAAAAAAAGACAAACAAGAAACGTTTTAAATCAGAAACGATTTTTGTTAATACAATCCAATAAGAACAAAGAAAGAAATAAAAACCAAAAAAAAAAAAGCATGATTTTATTCTTTTTATTCAACAATTATTCTATAAAGATGCAGCTATGCCACCTTCTATGTTCTTTCTACCATCAGATTCTGGAGTATCAACAACGTTATTGGTTCTGTACTTAGGTCTATCAAGTGTTTCACCTCTGATGACCTTATCCATTTCAGCTCTATCTAAAGTTTCATAGTCTATTAAGGCTTCAGCCAATCTTCTAAACTCCTTATCTTTATTCTTCAACAATTGTCTGGATCTCTCTTCAGATTCTTTTAATAATTGGATGACTTCTTGATCAGCCAAGTCTTTGACTTTTCCTGACCACATTTCCCAGTTTTCAGTTAGTTCAACAGGACCAACTTTTTCATTCATACCGTAAGAAGTAACAACATTTCTGGCCATCTTGGTGGCTGATCTTAAATCAGATCCACAACCAGATGTAGTGTGCTCTTTACCAAAAATAACTTCTTCGGCAGCTTTACCACCCATACAAACGTCTAATCTAGCTAAACATTCAGCTTTAGTAATATCGTATTTATCAGCTTCTGGTAATTGAAAAGTAACACCTAGGGCATTACCTCTTGGTAAAATAGTTGCTTTGTATAAAGGTTCAGTATGTTTTGTGTATAAAGCCATAATAGCATGTCCGGCTTCATGGTAAGCAGTGGCTTTTCTTGTGGCTTCAGGCAAGACCATGGATTTCTTTTCAGCACCTAATAGAATTTTATCCTTGGCCCATTCCATATGTGACATATTTACTGCAGTAGCATTTTGTTGACAAGCAAATACAGCAGCTTGATTGATCAAAGATGATAACTGAGCACCAGAAAATCCAGTAGTACCCTTAGCAATGTTCTCAATGTTAACATCCTTGGAAGCAGTAATTTTTTTCATGTGTTGTCTTAAAATAGCTGCTCTACCTCTGATATCAGGTAAACCAACGGTTACCATCTTATCGAATCTGCCTGGTCTGGTCAAAGCTTTATCTAATGATTCTGGGAAATTGGTAGCACCTATGACAATAATACCTTGTGTTTGTTCAAAACCATCCAATTCTACCAATAATTGATTTAAAGTTTGCTTGGCATATGCTTGGTCTTTAGGATTTCTTTTACCACCAATGGCATCCAATTCATCAATAAAAATGATGGCTGGAGCTCTGGCTCTGGCTTGCTTAAACAAATCTCTGATTCTCTTGGCACCAACACCAACGTAAACTTCATCAAATTCGGAACCAGACATGAAGAAGAAATCAACACCCGCTTCACCAGCAGTGGCTCTAGCCAACATAGTCTTACCTGTACCGGGTGGACCAGTCAACAAGACACCTTTAGGTAGTTTACCACCCAAGGCTTCATATTTAGCAGGATCTCTTAAGAAATCAACAATTTCTTCTAATTCAGCTCTGGCTTCATCAACACCAGCAACATCATCAAACTTAACATTGGCTTTAGAAGTATCTATGGCATTATCGGTTACTTCGTTATTTTTGAATAAAGTACTGTTTTCAGTCAAAAACTTGACACCTTCATTCAGTAAGTATAATAGTAAACCTAAAGTGACGATATATCTTACTACTCTGAAAACCATAGTGAAAGTGGATTCAGTTAATACAACGTGCATAGGCTCTTTTGCTGTACCAAACATTGGATTCATGATAGGGGCAGCGGCTTGAGACATGACAGGCTGAGCTTGTGCAAAGGTATTGGCCTTAGCACTTGCCTCACCTTGTCCTGAAGCAGCATCAACAGATTCGGTTGGCTTACCTAATAAAGCTTGCTTGATATTGTTGGCTTCAACATGTCTTCCAACGTTTGTCAATGCTTCCATGTATAATCCCATACATTCAGGAGAAGTTGCTATACCAGGGGTTTCGTAACGAGATATCACATATTGGGCATATCCTGACTTCAATAACAGTTTGTAAAAATCAGCTTGAACTTTACAGTCGCCCAAACTTCTGTTGGCTTCTTGTTCTTTGACTGCTAAAAGCTCATGTGTAGGTGTAGAAGTTTCTTCAACTTTTTGTGTATTTTCCGTAATTTTGTTTTGACCATCTTCTATCTTCTTATTCAATAGTGCTGATTTTATAGAGAATCTTGACTTATGGCCGTTCAAAATTAAGTTGTTGGCTAATAGTGGTGACTTGTATGTTGAATTAATGTGTAAGGATCTTCTGCCTAAAATTTGCTTATTCAAAAGGAGCTTGTTGGCATTAGTCTTCAACACATTATTTTGTGCTATTTTAAAAAAGTTTTTCATATATTATTTTTCGGTTTTTATAATCAATATGATATTTACAGTCGATTATCGTTGTTATTTCACTCAGTTTTCTTCCAACTAAACTGTGTTGTAGTTAAAGTCCCTCTGATTTTATATAGTATCAATCAACGTCAATATATACGCTATTCAATCAGTGCCTGTACCTTCTAGTATTAAAAAAGAAAAAGAGGAGGTATCTCAAAATAATATAAATGATATTTATATGGGGGGTTTTTGGTCCTTTTATGGAAAAATTTTATACCTATATAAGTAACCCTGAAATATTGTGTGTGATGGACACCCTAGTGGTATAAGTAGACGTTTTTTTTTTCCTTCTAGAAATCTCTTACTGTGAAAATTTTTTCTCTGCTACGCTAAGGTTACACGCTTTGGCGACACCCTTTTCGTTGGTATATTTGGCGGCTATTGGACTTTGGATTTGGGTGTATCGGGAGGTGGGATTTTTTTCATTAGTGGAGTTTGGAGGTATTGAAGGAGTTTAATGCCCGATAACATCACGTTGTTTTTTTTTCCTTTAACGGAGATAAGAAAGTCAATACTGTGTTTAATTAATATGGAGATCTCGTTTATTTAACTTTGATATTGGGGGAATTGGTGTTTTTGTAGCGGTTTGCTGCTTTCTATGAGCCTTGGCGGAGATTAGGTAATTGCATTATCAAAATACAATGGTCAAATCTTTCAAGTTAACTTCATCTTTATCTATCTTAAATCCGTACTCATTGGCTAAGTGAAGCAAACAGATAAAACAGAAACTTGTGGATAAGTCCTTCAATGAATCAAATGTATACAATGTCTTTAACTGCTTGATAACCATGGAAAACTTTAATTGTTTGGCTTGAGATTGATCTAGTTTTGCCAATTGATTTTCAATACATCTCCAAATGTTATCCTTCAATTTTTTAATATCAACTTTTTTGGCTACTCTACTATACATGACTTTTTGAGTGGCATTCATTTGTAGCAGTTTTTTCAAAGTAGTCACTTCATTTTGCTTATCGTCTTCATTCTCATATGCTGACAACATAAAACCAGCGTTTAAGGCTAATCCATTTTCACCTGAGGCGTTATTTGCTTTGTCTTCTAACTGATAATTCTTGATAAAGTCGTTGTCGTTTCCTAATGCATCATTGAAATCTAGCCCACTATTCATATCCAAGTTTAAAGATTGATCAATATTTTCGTTGTTTACAATACCATTTTCTACGTCATGTAAACCTCCCGGTGCTTCCAAGTCTTCATACATGTCTGCCCAATATTGTTCCTGTCCTTCAAGCTCATTTGTATTCTCATCCTTGTCAAGAGTATCATTGGTTACCTTATTTGTATCGTCAATTTCAGCACCATTATCCCATCTAGCTCTATGCTTAATTGGTTTTCTGAAGAAATTTCCCTTTTGTAGTGGTCTAGTAAACAATACAGTCATTTTTTCTAAAGTAACATGATAATCTGTAGGCAACAGATTATAATAAGGATCTTTACGATTTTTTATCGGGATATCAATAGATCTTTCATTTTTAAATATTGTGGCTTCTCCGTGTTTTAAAAAGTCTTCATTGATACTTGACCAGTCTGCAAAATTGAGTGGTGCTCTTACTTTTTTAGATTTTGGTTTTTTGGCTTTTAAACTTGATGATTTGCTTCCTTCGCTTTGGCCTTCGGAAAAATTATTGTTAGATTCAGTCAATTGAGGATTTAAGGACACAGCAGTCTTTTTAATATTTTTCACTTTCCAATGATCTTTACCAGTCCATGCTTCATTATTGAAAACCCCATCAAATTCTGAAAATAAGTTATTTTCAAAGTCTAAGTCAAAGTTGTCCTCACTAGATTCATCTCCGCTTTGATCTAAAGCGCTTTTATTATCATGCTCAGTAAAGACATTCTCAGTCATTTTAGCATATTCGTCAGTATTGGCATTTTCCATGTTGTTCTCAAAATCAATATCCATATCATCCTGTATGTTTTGATTATCATTATCAATAAAGCTGGCATCATTTATGTCAAGTTGATCAAACCCGTCTTCATTTGCGTTTTCTTCAAAGGCCCTTTGTACATTACTAATAGGTTCAGTAGGAGCCAAAAAATCTTGACCTATGCTATCAATTAAATCTTTGACTTTGGCAATATCCTGAATACTATCTCTTATCAAACTCAATGATCCACATATTTTCTTTTGTGGGGTTATGGTTGAAAGAATATTTAAGGATGAACCCAATTCTAATAAATTATCATCAATTGCTTTTAACTGTTCTTCTGTTGATCTATCAGAACCTTTATAGCTTAAGTTCACAGCAGGCCCAAGACCAGAAACACTTGTTTCATTATCTTTTTCCATATCAACATCTTCATCCTCACTTTCTTCAGAGTCAACTACAGTTTTTTCAGATGTATCAAAAACAACTCTAGCATCTCTTTGAATATGAAGAATACTCAATAATAAATTTTTTGCACCAGCCTCATCGAAATCAGCTAGAGCCTTTTTAAATAATGGATCTATACTGAATTCCTCATCAAAGGTGGTTAACTTGAGATTATCAAAATTGGTTAATGTAGTTTCCAATACCCTATTATTCACCCTTCTTCTGGTTGCACCATCACCTTGTGCATTCTCATTCACCACCGAAATAGGCAATCCAGTTTGTGGATCGATCATCACATCACCTTCTTGATTCAAAATGCCTCCAGCAGTACCATTTGTACTCATAGTTCCATTTCCTTCGCTATCTAAATTATTTCGATGTAAATTTAAACCTCTGGCATTGTTGTCATTAGCTGTAACTATACCACTCAATAACTTACCAGCTTCACTAACAACAGAATCAATTCTTGAGGCATAAATTTTCACACATCCGTCAAGTGTGGCTGAAGCTTTTTGAAAGTTGATGTTACCATTATTTTCTTTTAAAACACTAAGATCATGAAAATAATCAATCAAAGCAAAGTTCCAAGAATTTTTGACATTTATTTTGTTGTCTGTGGCCAGTTTTATCCATTCTTCAAAATTCGCTAGAATAGTGGCTTTATCTCCTGTTTCAAACAACGATTGTTGCATTGGTCTTATAAGTTCTGAAGCAGTACTCGTTGCCACTGATTCATCCAAAGTATCTGTAAGAAGATTTTTCCGTACTTCTCCAGTATTGCTGATTATTCTCTTTTTGTTTTTAGAACTAAAACTTGCCTTTCTTGCTGATACCTTTCTTATAGTTGTTCTTTGTGCTTGTTCTTTCAGCAGCCCATAAGACTTCTTTTTTGAAGTAACAGAGCCTTTTCTTAAATCATCATCCACAGCCATTGTATTTACGTAAAATGGGTTTGTTGTTGCTATGGTTACTTTGTTCTTTATACCTGTAAATATCCTATGCAAGATATTGCTTTGATTAAGTCGATGTTTTAAAAATTTCCAAAAAAAAAAAAGTAATGTAAACAAAAAAAAAAAGCTCTTGAATCACGGGTTTCTAAATGCTTATATCCGTTTTCGGATATAACAGATTTTTAAATATTTGGAGCACGTGACAAATCTTAAACCCGAAAAACTTTCAAAAAAAAAACACAAAGTACACCTTAAAAACAGAGATAACCATTTGATACTGCGCCCAGCTTTTAGATTTCAATAAGGATAATTGTATTAGAGGTGCTGATTACCAATTAGATAATCGTTTGCTTAAAAACAAAAAAAAAGGAACCATCTTAAAAGCTAATTTAACAAATGAGCAGACCTATAAATAAAATAGTGGATTACATTTTGATACCATCTGCAGGGTTATTGGCAGGATTATCTTTTATGAAGCCATGGCCTAACCCCGAAAAGTTAAATTTTGACAACTATGAAAGTAAATTGGTTGAAGATCCAGGAGCTATTGAGAGACTGAACAGTCATTTAAGCAAAAAATATAAAATCAACGATAAAGATAGCATCGACTATAAAATATCTAAGCAAACAGAACTAATACCTAAAGAGCATTCACACAATCACGTGGGAATAAATTTATTTAGACATCCAGAAAGGTTTTGCATAGATCCAGTGTTTGTTAGACACAAAAATCCTAATGATTACGATGGAAACGAATTAAGCTGTTATTTCCATTTAGGTAAACAGTTCTTAGATGACAACAACTCTAATACATATAAAGGAGCATTGACTTTGATAATGGATGAGGTTTTATGTTTTACTGGGTTTCCAAAACTTCCTAACAAAAGAGGGGTTACTGCTTCTTTGGAATTGGAATTCATGGACCATAAAATCCCTACAGACCAATTATTGGTGTTAAATTGTAAGATTACGGAGCAAAAAGGTAGAAAGTGTATAACAACCTGTGAATTATCAACAGTTGAAGAGCCTGTTTACTACAATAAGTACAATAGCAGTAGAATAAGCTTTTTATGGACTCTAAGAAGCTATATAAAAAGCTTTGTGGTTGCCGAGAAACCTGAAGATAGGGTCTTGGCAAAAGGTAAATGTGTACTTGTTGAGCCTAAGTGGTTCAAGTATGTATCCTGGATAGATGTATTCAGTGGAGATGCACTAAATTAAAGACAATATATATATAGTCGCTATTACTTGCTACAAATGAAGAAAGTTGCAATAGATCTAAGTATATTATCGGACTTATTGTCAGCCTTTAAAAGGATACACGTCTCGTGATCCTATTTTTACCGTGTAGCTCAAACAAAAAAAAAATTTTCCTGATTTGCTTGTAATTCCCTCAAATCAAGAAAACATAAAAAAACATTCAGGTAGGGGAGTCGGTAATAACGAAAACCTAATAGTATTGCTGGCAGAATTATTAAATAAGACACTTATAATAAGCACCAGAAACAAGCAAAATAAACGAATTAGTCTATAAATTGTATTATATAATTTCATTTATTATCAAATATGGACGCACCAAAGAAAACGACCGATACTTTGTATCAGCAATTATGTAAACAATCTGAAAACAGAGAATGTTTTGACTGTGGGAATAAAAACCCATCTTGGTCATCAGTTCCATTTGCAGTATTTTTATGTATTCAATGTTCTGCAGTGCATAGAAACATTGGTACACACATCACCTTTGTACAATCATTCACTTTGGATACGTGGTCAGTAGAGAATTTAAGACGTTTCAAGTTCGGTGGTAATCATAAAGCCATAGAGTACTTTCAAAAACATCAGGGAGCTCAACAATTGAAGAATGGAGATGCTAAAGCAAAATATACTTCCAGTGTTGCCAAAAAATGGAAATTGCATTTGGACAATTTATGTAAAGCTGATAGTGAAAAAAATGGTAAAGACAATGTGAATTTAGAAGATATGGAGGAAAACTTACAAGATTCAAGTTCCAACTCTAACTCTGCTTCTAATTCCACTGATGATTTCTTTTCAACTTGGGACAAACCAAGCACCAATACTCCAGTTAATGTTTTGAAGAAACCAAGCAGTACTGGCACTTCAAGTACTCCGCCGCAAAGATTAGCCAGAACTGCTACTAAAACAAGCGATTCTCCAAGCACCACATCTAAGAAGTTACCACCAGGAAGAAGAAGAATTCCAGGTAAAAGTGCAATCACTTTACAATCCAAGAAAAATGCTAACAAGGCATCAAGTGAAGATCAAGATGATTTGATTATTATAGATTCTAAGAAGAAGACAAACTCAGATAGCTTTTTGGACAAAGTATCCAGAGAAAAGGAATTCAATAATACTTTTAAAAACGGCAAGAGTAATCAATATCTAGACGATGTTAAGATAGTTGATTCTGCTCAATTCGGATACGATCAAGAACCTGTGATCAAGAGTAAGAAGAAACCAATGAAAGAAACATCCTTTTTCGATGAAATCAACGAGGAAGACAATAAAGTTGAGGAAGTATTGCAAAAAGAGGTTAAGCCTAAATTTGCCAAATTAGGATTTGGTATGGTTTCCAACAATGCCAGCGAGCTGGCTGAAAAGCAAAAACAACAAAGTAGTCAAAGACAATTCCAATATACAGGTAAGGTAGCCAACAAGTTTGGTGAGCAAAAGGGTATTTCTTCTGATGAGTTCTTTGGTAGAGGTACCTACGATGAAGAAGCCAATAAAGAAGCAAAAGAGAAATTAAAGAATTTTGATAATGCTACAGCCATTTCTTCCGATGCATACTTTGGTAGAGATAGAAGTGATGATGAAGAAGAAGATGAATACGAAGGCGAAGATTACCATCGTGGTGGATTTGGCAACAATGGTCCAAGAAGAAATAGACATAACAGCGAAGGTTTTGGTAGTGTAGTTAACAACCTATTAGAAGAAAACGAGCAAGAAATTGAAATGCTGAAGAATGCTATGGAACAAGGAGCAACCAAGTTAGGTCATTTCTTCAGTGATTTGTTGTCATAGGGTATTTAGTTGTGTATTTGAAATATGTATACAATATATATATAAACAAGACAAAAATTGAGCAAAAACTCTTCAGATTTGTACGAACAAGTGAATAAATAAAGATGATTCAACAATATAAAAAATAGTTGTATATATCAGCTTAAAATTTTGTCAATTCTTTCATACAAGCACTCAAATGCTGTCGATTTAACTACATCAAAAGGCAAAGCTTCTGTAATATATCCTAATTTTATATCTATAGTTTTTACAAATGTACACACAAGTTAAATTGACTTAACCACATCAAACCTCACTGCTTATTTGTCCTATCTCATTAGAAAACCTTTCTCCGATCCAAAGCATATACAACCAGAGTTGTATCAAACGAGTTTAATAATGAGCAAAGAAATTGATTGACAAAACGTGACCAATTTAAACGATAAAAAAACGTGACCGTATTATAAGTAAAAAACGTGACCAATTTAAACAATAAAAAAACGTGACCTTTTTATACGATGAAAAAAAAAGCTTATTAACACCTAATTTGGCACTTTTAATTCATAGGGTAATTTTCCCCCTAGGTGTTACTCCTAAATTCTTGTTTTTTGCTTTATTAAAGCAGTATATTTACTTGAATTTGATTCGAAGAAAGATGGTTAATATAAGCTTAAAAACCAAAACAAACAAAAAAGTTAGTATTTTTTAGTTAATATTATTTCTAAGTAAACTTTTTGATTGTGTTTTGGAAAACGATTAAAGTAAAAAAAAGATCGATTGATTTTGAAAAGCAACAAAGAGCAGGTAATTACCGTTACATCAAAAAGACAATATTAGACAAATATAAAATAAGAATCTTCTATAAAAAGTCTTAATTATATTACCAGAAACTACAAACTAACTAACGCATAAAATACATTTTTCAAGTTGTTCATTAAACATACAGATCCAACAATGGGTGTTATCGATGATATGATACCTGATTACTATTATTACATAGACCCACAAGCTGAAAGTTTCAGAGAACCACAACCCAATCCTATGGAAAATTTGATTGAGGTTTATGGGCTGAATGACATAGCGGAACAAGTAGCAAGATTCAATGAAGATGGAACTCGAGGAGTCAAACTAAGAAAATCATACAAAAATCAAATATCTGATGTTGCCGGACATTGGACCAGTGAAAACATCCCTACTGTTGAGCAACATGGTGATTTCCAA
The DNA here is from genome assembly GCA_037102615.1 of Hanseniaspora uvarum. NCBI lineage: Eukaryota > Fungi > Ascomycota > Saccharomycetes > Saccharomycodales > Saccharomycodaceae > Hanseniaspora > Hanseniaspora uvarum. Next base: position 179,973 of record BTGA01000002.1, on the reverse strand, counting down.
TCTAAAGTATACCACTACAACAATTCCGTCAATCCTTTGAATGGACAGGTGGATATAACCAGACAAGACATTCAGCAAGACGATTCACTATTTAACGTTGAAAATATAAATGACTTCAGACAATCAATAAACAACTTTGGGTCGCAAAGAATAAACACACAAGAATTTAACCCAAATCAATTAGCATTTGATTTCCAAGGCGGTGTAGTAGGATCAAGAAGAAAAAGAAATGAAGGTGGGTTTAATAACGGAATGGAAAGTAATATGAATACTGGTACTGTCTCAGGAACTTTGCAAAACGAAGGACTACGACAAGTAGACGAATCTCCTAACTTCAAGAGACGTAAACTTGATGGTGAGGGGCCATAAAAGATCATCCAGAAGATATATATATCAATATTATTATTTTTTGAATTTTTCATAATTTTTGTCCAAGATTTTTCTCTGCTTACATGGAATCATAAAGATCTGTAGTCTTATAGTAGACTTATCTCGACGTTCTTTTTTTTCGTTAACAAATGTCGAAATCATGACATTAGCTGAGTTGATTGATTGTTAATAATTTTTTTTGTTACAATTTTTTGTTACATTTTTTTCTTAATTATCGGATATAAAAATTACCGAAAAACAAAAAATTATTTTTTTAACTTTTTTCCTAAATGGGTAATTACAATATATGATTGAAATGTTGTAATGAATATACTAAAAAATTACTCCTTTGGGACATACAAAAATAGAAAAACAGAAAAACAGAAAAACTTCATGTATATTTTTTCAAAAAAAACAACATTAAATGGAAAGGTTTGTATCAAGCTTTGGCTCGAAAAGGCTAAATTGGGAGATTGGAAGTAGATTTGGTAGTTTTAGAGTGTTAAGCTGGTATCATAATTTGAATTTGCTAGCTCCTTCCTATTACAGTAATAATTGTTCGAAAAAAGAAAGCAATAAAATTAGTTAGTAATTTCACACTAAATTTTCTTCGTTTTTTTTCAAATTTTACCTGTTTTAGAGAATACTTACGCCTTAGGAAATATCATTTTTAGTGAGGAAAAAAAAAATTCAATAGTTTAAGAAATATTCATTAATAGAAATATTTTAAAAAGTAATAAAAACCACCAAGACTATCCAAGAACGTATGTATACCTACATAGGTAACTAGATAATATTCATGAAGTTAATGCATGATGGAACTGTGAAGATAAAGACTGGGTTTGATATATGGCGAAATACAATGAGAGATTGATGAAATACCAGACAAAACGAATGAACTGTTGACATTGAATGAAAGGATTGTAATAGAATGTTTTAAGCGGATGAGTGCTAATAAAGAATTAATAATATGTAAAACTACTGACAGGAACAGAGAAGAAGTAGGAAATAATTTGTGTAAGAGTTATGTATAGTGGAAAGCAACACTCAAACACATGAGGATATGGATTAAAATAAAAAGAATTAAATGATTACAACTATTGAATCAATCTAACACAAAACAGAACTGTAGAAATTGTTTTGAATATTGGACATTAAATAAAAGAAGATACATGATGCTTTATGTTTTTTAGACATCAACCAGAATGCAAACACTAGACCAAAAAGCTTAGCAAGATACATTTTAAAGTTAGTGAAAACCACTGTCAAGTAAAAGAATTTAGAAAAGCAACAGATCAGTAATTTTTTTCAACAAAAAGATTTATCAATAAAGAAAAAATAAAAAGAAGCAACTACATTCATATGGTCAACCAACATTCTTTTATTTGTTTGTCAGCAAAAAGTAAAAAGATTGGCTAGTATCTTTATTGGTATTAACAATCTTTTTTGTCAATTTCAAGCTTTTGCAAAATAAAAATACTCAGGAATATCCTCACAATACATCTCATTATAAACAATCATGAAGATTTAACAATTAAAAATAATATGAAACAATTTGGTTTACTAACAATTATTCAACTTTTTAAAATCATCAATTAAAAAAACTTATACAATTATATCAAACAGAAAATGGCTGCTTCTATTGCTCACCCAAAGATTGTCAAGAAACACACCAAGAAATTCAAAAGACACCATTCCGATAGATACCACAGAGTATCTGAAGCTTGGAGAAAGCAAAAAGGTATCGATTCCGTTGTTAGAAGAAGATTCAGAGGTAACATTTCTGAACCAACAATTGGTTACGGTTCCAACAAGAAGACTAAATTCTTAGCTCCATCTGGTCACAAGACTTTATTAATTGCTAACTTAAAGGATTTAGAATTATTAACCATGCACACCAAGACCTACGCTGCTGAAATCGCTCACAACGTCTCTTCTAAGAACAGAGTTGAAATCGTTGAAAAGGCTAAGTCTTTAGGTATTAAGATTACCAACCCTAAGGGTAAGTTAGCTTTAGAAGCTTAATTTTGAAGTATATCAGTTTGGCATCAAGCCTCCCTTTTTATTACCTTCAAATTATATACAAAACTCTTATATAGAATATTTGTGAAAGATACTAGTTTCTTACAGTTGATAAGAACTAATAGCTGTTTTACGTTTACCGAAAAAAAATAACCAATATTTACGCAACCAAAAAAAGAACAAATACAACCTAATTTAGCTTTAATTAATGGCAAAAAAGTCTTATTTTGAAAATAAAACTTGAAGCTAAACGCTTAGATAAGTGGTGTTTATTGACCTGAGTTGGCAAATGGATCATCCAGAGATTGTATTCTAGGTTTTTTTTTTAAATTTATAGTTAATGGTTATGTTTGATTATGTGGACATCTTATATAAGCGCGTTATACACTAAAACCTATTTTTTCATTTGGAAAGCAAAATAAGCAATTATGGCAACAATAACAATGAAAATAGGATTGAAAGAGCTGTTATTATCGGATTCAACAACCTTGGTTTCTTCAGTGCTCTTGACAGCTGGTTTTTCAACCTCTTCTTCCTCAATTTTATCATCTTTATAAATAGTTTCAACAGTTTTGTTACCTACTTCTTCTTCGTGTTCGTCATTTGTAGGTTGTTCAACTTCAACATTTTCTGGTTCTTCAACAACGGATTTAGTAGGTTCTTCAATAGTTGATTCAATAGGCTCTTCAACACCATCTTTAGTATCTTCTTTTATGTCACTTTCTTCAACTATATCTTCTTTTTTGGATTCTTCAAGTAATGGGTTTTTATTAACAAAATCAAATGCTACTCTTATAACTTTATATTGTAATTGACTTTTCATTTCAGTACCCAATGAAGCCCAAGCTTTATGAACATCAGTGATCTCATAAGGACATGGTATACTTTCAATCAAAAATTTATGTTTACAACGATAAGGTTTTGTAGGATCATGACTTAAAAGAAGATCGTTATCATTACCTAAATAAACGATACTGACATCCATTTTCTGATGTGGCTTTAGAACTTCGGAATTAGGCTTAACACAGTAGTTTTTTGGTGTTGTTGTTTTGACCTTGAAAGTTACTGGTTCATCTGTGGTATTGGTGATGGTGATCTTAGCTGTTTTGCTGGCTTCATCAAAAGGTGGGTAATAAGTGATGTTATCAGGGACTATGTTTACAGACATGTTTTGGGTATTATCTTAGTTGGTTTATGTGGAATTTATATATAAACAAAGAAATTGCAAATATCTTAAGTTTCTAGAAGTATTTGTATGTATCCTCAGCCAATTGCAACTAACAAAATTGGGCCATAGACATCAAAAGACCTTTGTAGTTCCCTTCACTACAACAACCAAAACAGTGTAAAAAAAAACAGGTAAACAACCATTATGCTGTTTTAGGGAAGTATAGTTTTTACCACCAACCATATACTGTACACAGCCTAAAAAAAAACAAGGTGGAAAAATTTTCCTTTAAAAATCTGTAAGAGATTTTCCATAATGGGGGATGAAGAAACGGACTTAAACAATTATGAATATGGGCACTTAAAAACAGGGTAATATATATACTAGATGTAAGCTACAGATTGGTGAAAGTGGGTGGAATGTAAACCATATTCAAGCCCAGTAACCCTATTTGATCGTAGAAAAACTGACTTTCAGTTAAGTTCTTATCCGATAGGATTACCTGAGTACGATTTTTTACATCATCCTTATCATACAGTATATGGCCGACACCGTTACATAAGTACAATTCGCCATTTGAACATTGTATAACATCACCATCAAACCCGATCGTATAATTCTTAGGTTTAACAGGCTCTTTTTGCGGCATGACAGCAGTCACATCCTTGATTTCCATGCTTGGAAGATGTATGACTGTGACAGGTATTTTTTTTGATACCAAACTTATGTAGTCTTTTCTTTTGGTTGTATCCAAGTTACCACCTACACAGATAATGTACTTTCCCTTTAGGAAAAAGTGATGATTTGCTAATCTTAAGTGTATATCGGTATATTTGGATTTTGGTTTCTTCAACGGATTTTCGTTCTTGTCCATGTTCGGATCTGCACTCAATGGTGCCAACAGTTTTCTTTCTTCCCATTGGAACTTTATAAAGTTGAAGAAATAAAATTTATCATGAAAACCACCTTCTTCTTTATATCCTCCGTGTATCAACAAAGTATGGGATGCTTGATTGCCATCAAAATTTGTATGAGTGTTTTCTAGGACATTCACTTTTATATCGTTAAGCAGCATTTTATTGCTTTTTACATCTTGATTCCTTAAAGCTTTTAAATAAATATCAAATTTATCTTCATTTTTTTCAAAAGTATCAACTAACTGATCTAATTTTTGACCAGCTTCATAAAATGGATTATTTACATCTTTTTTCAAAACACATGGCGGAATCAACGTGCTTGAATGAAATGCAGTAGGGTCAGGCACAGTTCCAGTTAATTTCTCATCCATGACGATTTTCTTTACAAACATAGTTGGACTTGGTGCAGTTTTAATAATATTGGCATCTGGTTTCTGTTCTTTATACAGATATATTCTTACTAAATACATGTCATTAGTTGGTCCAATACCATTATTATGAATGCTTTGAAGATCGGAATCAAAACCACCAAAAAGCAGTATATTCCACCTCACTAGTTTCTTTTGTTCATTAGAATCTTCATCATCTATTTCATCTTCCTCAAATATTGCTGATGAGTCTGAGCTTTGTCTGGATGAATCAATTGAAAGGTCTTCGTCATATGAGTCGTCTAAAAAATTTTGTATAGACAATTTTTGATCGTCCATTGCAGATGTATTTGAGTTGTTGAGGGAGTTTAGCTTTTGTAGGTAATTTAAATATCCCTTTTCAAACTGAACAAGCGATCTATCTTTCAACAGTACTTGAGAATGACCAGCTCTTGTTGGTGGTGATATATTGTTAGCTGTATCTTGATCTTTTATAAGTGTATAATGTCCTGTATCTGTGTTAAGAATATAACTGTTTTTATTGTAATGCACTTCTTGTTTTATAAACAACTTGTTTGATTTATTTTGATTATGATTTGGTACCAAGTGTCGTCTTATTTGAATTCCTCCATTTATAAAAACATATTTGGAATTTAATTTAGTTATAGTAGGCTTCAACAAGTTTAAAGGAACATCACCTGTACCCCTCAATCTTGTGACAGTGTTAGTAACAGTATTTACTATATACAAATAATTGTTTGAAATATGATTGGGATTGGTTAATACCTTTTTGTCAAAATATGGGGGCAAATCAAACCCTTCAAAGTTGATGTAAATATCCCTCATCAAATCTTCATCCAAGTATTCTGAAAATACTGTCAATCCACCTATATTAATTATACTATTTTCTTTGCAATCACAAGAAGATGAATACATCAAATAAGGTAGCTTATACTTACCATTTAAACTCACCATATATCCAAATCCATCCAAAAAAAGCTTCATTTGTTTTTCTTTGACTCTTAAAAAGTCAGGGTTTAAAAACACATCCTTTGTAATGTCTTTATAATTAGAGTTAATTAATACGTTTGTGTACTTGGCTATTGGAAACCATAATTCTAAATTATCTACGTTTAGATTACTTGAGTGATCGCATAACACTTGCTGTTTGTAAAGATAATCTATGTAATATCTAATTTCAGTCAGCAATGAGCTAATAATGTTTTTCAGAAGAAAATGTTCATCTTGTTCAAGTGTTTTTAGTAAGTCTTTGTTTTGAAGATTTTTCAATCCTAATATCAAGTCTATAACACTCATAAAATCTTTATCGTTAATGATATCAAAATTGGAATAATTTTCTCGACAACTTAACTTTTTCAGAAGATATGCTAAATGCTTTGCATAAACATCATCATAAATATTATCTGAATGTTTCACGTCTGACATTTTGTCTACCGTATGACTATCCAAAACTTCAGTATTTGTGCTACGACTATAATAATACTTTAAATCATTTAACTCTTTTTCTTGTCGAGTTGAAGATTTTTCGTTAAAAGCAACTTCTTTGTATGAATAATAGGAACCAATGACTTTCAAGGAATGATGTATGTTATTAAACATTAAAGTGTCCATTTCCATTGCTGAAGATTAATTAAAATATATTTTCTGTGATTTTACTATAATTTTTTTGGGCTTTAGTAATCAATTCATTTAACATATGCTAAATGTCGTTCTTCAACAAGCATACCCTTTAAAAAGTTACTATAAGCATTTATTTTAAATTGAAATGGATGAACGGGATATGTCAGGAAGAGAGACAGAGAGAGAGAGAAAAAAAAAGAACGCCTACCCCCTAATTATCGAATTCGTCACTACGGGCCATTGTTTGATTTCGTATCCTTCTATTTTTTTTTTTTTTTTAAAAAAATGCCAGGATTTTCTATTAGAAGGAGCAAGAACTTGGGCTTGTGTTTGATTTAGCAGTGCGAGTAAGAACTTGGGTGAATTTGAATGATCAGTGCGAGTAGAAACATATGCTGATTTTTTGATATATCAGTACGAATATGGGCTTATACTGATTGCTACTCTCTCAGTGCGAATAAAAACCTAGGCCAGTGTTTGAGCTATTCATACAAATAAAAAACCTAAGCCTGTGTTTGTTCTTAATAAACTTGTGACAAATATATAATAACATGTTGCGAATACATCAACAAAAGACTAAACTGTTTATTCCTACACTAACATTTTTTTTTTTCCGATCAAAAGGTTTCTGGAAACTTCAGAACTATTTGATACTTCTTCTGTCCTTGATTATTTTTTTTTTTTACTTTCTTATTTTTAGGCAACAAGATGGGTTTACTCAAAACTTGGTCCGTTTCCTCATTTTGTATAATATTGTTTGTAGTATTATTCAACGTTGTGTTGTTCAATGAAGTTATTCTAGACTGGGAATGAGTAGTGAAAGAGCCCATTCTTGGCAATTTCGAAGTATTGTTCAATTTTCGCGGGTTCTTGGGCAATTTGTTGCCTGATTTCTTTAGTTTCTTGTTTATTAACGGAGAGGATATCAGTTGGTCTTTTAAAGGTTCAGTATAGGAAAGTTCTATGGTATCTTCGGAATTTTCTTCGTCTGATATGTTGATGTCGTTATTCAACTCATTTTTTAGTGTTCTCTTCTTCTCTTTTCTCATTTCTTTAGCATTATTAATTACAACACTAGGACTCTGTAGTTCATGTAACATTTGGTTGAAATGAGATATATCATTAGTATTGAATAGATTGTTTATGCTTGATTGTTGATTAGACAGAAGTTTTAAATTCGTTTGAGGAACTGATTTATTAAAACTTTGTAGATTCAAAATGGGTGTTTTCAAAGGTGTTTTGAACAATTCCAAGTTATTTGAAAAAATATTGTTACTTTGATTTATAGATTCCGGTGAGTTGTTTGCTTTATTGTTATAAGGGGAACTTAGTAAAAAATCTCCTATGACGTTATGTGTGTTCTTATGTTCGTCTTCATGTATGTGTTTATTAGCTCTTAAGTTTGATTCAAATACTAAAGACCCTGATCTTTGGTTTGTATCATTATTTTGATTAAAAAACATTAGGCTCTCTAATAGGTTATTCGGACTTGTATTATTATGTAAATTTTGATAATTTTTGGATGCTGATTTAAGCAAATTCGAATACGGTGACTCTAGAATCATACTTGATTTGTTGTAAATATGCTTGGACAGGTGCTCTAGATTAGATACGTTGCCGTTATATGATATATCGTCAAACTCGTTGTTGTCTTCACTATTAATAAGTTCGTTATTCGTTTTCGGTGTGAATGAAGCCTTTGATTCATCCTTACCGTTTGTTTTTTTTCTACTGGTCATTATTGTAAATGTTATTTGATAGCTTCTTAATACAAATTAGACACCAAAATAAATCAGAAGTGTCGTTGTTCAAGGCTTGTTCTTTGGTTGTATTTACAACTTGTTTTTAAATATATGTCTGTTTATTTTTTTTTTTTAAAGTAAACATTCCAAATATGGTGAGCGTGTTTTTTTTTTCTTTCTTTTTTTTTGGGCCAAAGAGGAATTTTTCGTAGGCTGATTTATCTCGTTCCCTGTAATATGCGTGCTTATGGGGGACTTGGCACGTGATTAACTTTTAAGATAGAACTGCCTAATTAGGAAATAAAAATGAATACTGCCAACATGGTAATTAGTTAAACTGCAATTTACCTCAACTCACTTCGAATTGAGAAACAAAAAGGCAAAGCTTATCAAGCAAGATTTGATAACAAATTGAGAGATACAACAAAAAACACTGGATTTTGGCTAATATATTGTAGATTACAATGAATTATCTGAAAAGAATGTATCTGGATTCGTTAAGTAGAGCAACATTATTAATTATTATATAATACTTACATATTATTCCTTAATCAAGACATTTTTTACAGCTTGTTCGGATATCTCATCATGTCTTTTTTTATGTCTGACTAAATTATGTTTTACATTGAAAGCACGTCCACAGTAAGAACATTTGAAGGGTTTAATATTTGTATGTGTGATTAAATGTCTTTTTAAAGTCGAAGGTTTTTTAAAGCTTTTGAAGCAAGTACTGCATGTGTTCTTGTTAAAATCTTCGTTGTTCATAGAAGCCGTCAGAAGTACGGTATCTGGTAATAGATTATTATTCCTATGATTTACTATGCCTTCAGTAACAGTATTTCTTCTAGGTAGGCTATCCACTTGATCTATCAAATCTTTTATTGGAGGTAAACTAACTTTTCTTTTATTTAAAAGCTCATTTTGTATGTTTAAACTAGCAATTGAGTGCGATTTAGGTCTTGGGGTGTTTTCATTAGGAGATGTAAAAGCGTTATAGTAGTTCATATTCGGATTGTTGTAGTGATTGACAACATAATTGTTTGGGGTGAACCTTTTTTTGAAAGATGTGTTAAAATTATCCGATAATGGTGAAATCGGGAAACTATTCAAAAAGTTGGAATTGTAGTTGAAATAATTTCCTTGGTTGCTCCCTTTGGGTTCATATGCGTTGCTGCTAATTAGGTTCAATTTCATTCTTTGATGACTGTTTGAATCAAAGGGAATATTGTAGCTAAAGGCCTTGTTTTGGTTATTCATAATGAGGAAAAGTTTAGTTTATTAAGAAAAAAAAAAAGTTGATTTTTTTGTTTTTTTTTTATTGGCCTAGAGTATATCGGCAATCTTGAATTATACAGAATTAACAAGGATAGTGAAAGATTGATGAACAATTATATTTGTTGCGAGGAAATTACTATTTAAGAAATCTTCGGGTGTACAAGCAAAGAGGTTTGTTGGAAAATGTCGGTGAGTTGTTCTCTTTTTCGAAAAATATGTCAAACTTTGAAGTATAATCTTAAAGTGTTTTAAAAATGTAAAAGAGGAGGAAACTCGAAGGATTTTTTTTTTTTTTTTTTGAAGGGGCTTCTTTCAAACTGTTATAAAGATGGGGAGTTTAGCGGATGTAGAACTAAACAGCTAATAATTTTTTAAAAAATTTTTTTTTTTTTCTAGCAACAATGTTAGTCTTTTTGGTATACTGTCTAAAAATTTATTCAGTTATACTTAATATTATTCAGTTTGAGTTATTTAAAATGTATTTTTTTTTTTTTTTTAAATGTAAAAATAAGTCAGGACAATCGTCTTATTATATATAAATTATTTTATATATATTTTTTTAAATCGATGTATTTGATATTTACGCAGCAGAAAATACGAAGAAAAGTTTGATGTTTTTTTTTAAGTTGGCAGCAATTTTTTTCACAAAGAATGTGGAGATTCATCATATATGGCTATTGTCTACTTTTGTATCATTTATCGTGCGATTTCCGTGGCTTGAGCCACCTTTTTTTTTTATTGAACACTTTACAAAAAAAAAATGTCCTTTGTTTTTTTTACGCCTTTAACTGAACAAATAGATTACAGGGGCTTGTGATTGGAGGTAGAGTATTATTATGTCATCAAAAATGATGCTAAAAATATAACATACAGTGGTGGAGTAAAAGAAAGTAACAACATTCTTTGTATCATTGCAAGAAAAGAACAATACAGCAAAAAAAAATCATGTTTAGTCTAGATTAAATTACATATTTTCCACTGATTTTTTAGCTGCGGTAATAAAATGGAAATAAGGTGCATTTTTTGTTGAGACTATTGTACACATTTTTTTATAGCCATTTTTTTTAAAAATTCAGTTTTTTACTATGCTTAAATTTATAGTTAGTAATAATCGGAGATATATCTGCTGCAATGTAATGGAGTTAACATAAAAAAATTTTTACCACTAAAATCAAGAGTTATCTATGTGAAGTTATGATATCACTTCTTTTAATCTATTTGTTTTTTTAGTCATTTCTACTATCCTTGAGTTGATGTTTTTAGTTTATTTTTATGCAGTTTTACACCCGGAAAACAAAAATACACATTGCTTTTAAATCGGTAACCCCCATATAAAAGTATTGCATGTGAAGTTTTTCTCTAATGCCCACCATATATGATGAGTAGGGAAAACAAAAAAAAAAAAAAGAAAACCATTTTTAATGTCACACTTATTGCAAATTTTAAATTTATCGGAGGGTATTTTTTGGTGAGCAAAAATCATATAGTTGGAAATCCATTTGAGAGAAAAAAAATAAGCTTATTAAATTTTTTCCTCTCTTTTTCATTCTCCCAAATATATCCTTATCTGAGTATAACAACAGCAATAATATGATTAATAAAAACGTATTAGTTTTGTATCATTTGGACCTTAAACAGATAATGTGAAAAAAAAAAAATAACACTAGGTGTTTACTGTGGACCTGTGTAATAGATTCAGATAAGAGGGAATGTTAAAAATTTGCCAATACAATCCTTATCAAGGGAAAAGAAATTACCCGACTGTAAATATATTCGTAAACTTTACCCCGTATAACCACTTATCAGTTTTTAAACTTTTTTTCGATGTATACCACACTCGGTCACTCACGGCAATTTTAATTTTGGACCTTTACTATCATTATTGAAGTACAAAACTTAAATTAACGTAATTAATATCTAGTCATATAATTAATAAATTCGATAAAAATAATCTATTAATGTAAAATTTCTCGTAAAAGTGTAAATGCGAAAAAAGGTGAATTTTTTTTGGGATTCTTGTTTACTATTTTTAATATTGTTTATGTTATTATATTTTCTTCATTATCATTACATTGATTATTTCAACCTTGTAAACAATTTATATGAATAGGATTCATTGTTGATGTCTATTAATAAAATGCAAAGACAAAAAGTAAAATTTTATCATGCGATATTTTTGTTTTCAATTACTTTTGGTTATTTTCTATTGTTTTTAACAAACAAGGTAAATATCACAAGATGGACAATATAATGAATAAAATAAATAATCACCCCATTTTTTTAAACTTTTAGCGACAGTTGGTTATGAGTGAATTTTGGTGAAATGTATTTTTAGTACTTTTAGTACTTTTCACCTTAATTTTTGTAAACAAAATGTTGAAAGTAAAGCGTTCAATAAACATACTTCATCTAGTGTGTTTTATCCTCATCCCCTTAAATTTGGTATGACTAATTATGAATAAGAATATCAGTAATACGTATCTTTAGGGTAAATTAGCAATATTCAATATTAAGTAGTCATGGCAACCTATGGATTCACCCGTATGTTGGCATGACTACTTCATCCAAGCTGTTTAAAGCAAAAAAAAAAAAAAAAAAATCAGCAAAGTTTTGTCATTACTCTCTGCCATTAGGATAAATTCAAGAGTGAATAAATGACTATAATTTAAAATTCTTAGTATGGATTTTTAGTGTGTACATTTTTGATTTTAAGATAGTAAATACAGTCTTGTTTTTAAAGTTTGATGTCTTATTTTCTTACCAAAGAAATACTTATAAATTGAAGCAAACAAGATGTTTACTTACAATATACATGAACCAGTTTGCACACATGCATAGGCTAAAAACATGATTCTTTTTGTTGCACATTAATTTTCTTCTATGCCTGAAGAATTTGACATTAATATACAATAATACCCAATGCTAATGTTGGAATACACTCTTTGTCATATATTCTATAGAAAGCTTACGTTGCACGTGATCTTATCTGACGTTATTCTATTAGCGCGTGTTTTGGGTCGCTTCTCATTTTGTTTTAAAATCCGCTGGGGCGTTTTTTCTTCTTCTTCTTGCTTCAAATCAAAATACAACAAAACCAAACAACACACACACATATATACACACTAATGTCATCTATATTCTCATTAAACAACAACCAAAATACAGGAAGCATATTTTCAAAGCCTCTGACCAATCTTATAATCATATCTTCTGTTTTATCCATAGGGTTTTTATTCATTATCTTATCGGTGTCTTTATACAACACCTACGGTCCCCTAGTTAATCTTCTATTTTTATTCCTAAGTATATTGCCAAAATGCTTTATAAAAGTCATACCCAACACATGTGTAAAAAAGACCAATGAAGATAGCAGATTTGATACATTCAATGTATTTTTTTCCAACTTTTTCTTATGGTTCTTCCTTGGATTGAATGTTGTTCAATTGCATACCGGTATAATGAACATAAAATGTTTTATATTATCTTTGATAGGTGATATTTTGATATACTCCCAGATTATAATGTTCTTGTATACATTCAGTGAACACGATCATGATTTATTAGAAGACGAAGATGAATACTATTATTGATACATATATATATATATGATTATAAAAAGAAAAAGAAGATTTTCTTAATGTTTCATAACAAATTAGGACAAATATCCATCGAAGTAATTAACCATGTTGTCATTGTTTATATCTTTCAAGTATTTTATACTTTTGAGTATTTTTAGTTCATAATCTTTCATGTTTATAGATACTCTATCTTTGTCATCTAATCTTAGATTATTTAGGTCTTTTCTATCGTCTATAGTAAGTTGTAGAACTAAATGTATTAAGTTTAAAGTGTAATTAATACTCTTAATAATATTCTTCAAGTCACTGAAATCATCTATCAACTTATTGTTCAGCATTGAATACATCAATACTCCACTAAATAAATCACCAACACCGGTAAAATAATAATCAAATTTGGGTACTTTAAACAACAGCTTTTTGTCCTTCAATAAACACATAATATAAACAAACTTATCGTTGTTAAATAAAACTAAATCGTTTAAATTTGTTACGATTAACAGCTTCAGATTATTTTTATGTTCAAATATTTTACTGCTCATTTCATAAATATCATCCATTTTTAAATCCTTTGTTACAATGTTCTCATAGTTGGTTAATAATTGTAACTCAAAAATATTAGGAGTCAATACTAAGTTATTTGTAAATATGTTATCATTGCATATCAAACTTTGATATTCTTTTATGATGTTTTCTTCTACATAGATCACATTGTCATCTCCCATGACTGGATCAAGAATCACTATGTAATCTCTATACGACTTATGATATTCTTGTTTCAAATAATTCAAAATGCTTTTCAAGTTGTTGTTGTTAGATAAATAACCTAAGATGTATCCATTGTATTGGAAATCACACTTTAGATTTACATCCAAAAGTTTGATGATTTCTTCAGAAGAGGTGATTTCTCCGGTATGATTGTTGTATCCTGTATGGTTACTAAACTGTATAAGGTTTATAATATCTATATTAACTTTCAAGGATGTTAAAATTGGCTGAATTGTTCTGTTGCCCACATACCCATGCACCACATGAGACTGTAAAGATAATATCGAGTTCATTTTTTTTGTCTTGGTTGTATGATTATGATTTATCGAAGTTGAATTATTCTGAAAAAAAAAAAGAAGTGAAGAATTTCAATATAGCCGTTTATTAGTCACATGTCACGTGTTTTTGATAATTTTGACTGATTGATGGTTCAATACTACAGTAACATTGCTGTATCGGCGTGATGATTAAAGCTAATGAATCAACAGAAATATCAAAAAATAAAGATAATATACAGGTTTGACTATTATTGCCAATTTGTTGTATGTTTAGTACAAATCTGAAATATCGCAATAGTTGAAATATCGTGACTATATATTGGTTCAAGACTTTTAGCGGTAGGTAGATCACTAAGGAAGTGATATGTAGTGAATAACTAGAAAGCTGTAGAATTAAATTGTACATTGTTATAGAGAAAAGAAGAAAAAGAAGCTGTAATTTGTTTTGCCTCAGCAACAGATATTTTTAACATAGTTTATATTATTAAACTAAAAAAGTCAGTTGACAACAGGAGACAACCACATTTTTTCTTACTGGCTTTACAAAACAATATGGTAAAGTACTTTTGTGGTTATTGTCAATAGAGAATTTTTTTGAAAATGATTTATATAGATATTTTGCAATTTATTGTTAAAAATAAGGTTATGAATAACATTGTTTTCTGTGTTTATGGATTGTATAGTCATGTCGTAGCAACTATTACTATTGCATTGCAGTTTATACAACTAAGAGTTACTTATAGAATAACCGTAAATATTAAACAGATTGATTGATCCTTCAAAAAAGAGTATCGTAGAAATAGGGTTTAAAACTCATATGAATTGTACCATTTTCAAACAGTGTATACCTATATATTGTTGTAACCCATTGTATGTCTTGAAAACCTGAATGCATATAAAATCAAAGCTTTATAAGCCATAAAGGCGACCAATTTTTTTAAATTTTATATTATTTATTTTAACATGCATGATTCTAACATACTAAATACCTTCTGTATCACCTTTATTTGGTTGGCTACCAATAGCTTATACAAGTCTTCTGTCACTACTCTCAAAAATCTTCAAAACCAACGAAATTGTTTTCTTAATTTAAAACTTCTTGAAATAATAATAAAAAAAAAGCATGTAAACCTTTGTTATAAAAGTGAGAATCATAGTAAACTTGGCATATAGAAGAACCATCAGCTATTTCCTCTACCAGTGCTTACAATTCTAGCAAAAAAATACACAATCACCAGCAAAAAAAAACCCCAGTTAATTATGAGTCTTTCAATAAGCAAGGACTACCTTCATCAACTAAACAACAGATTCATCTCATATTCATTCCACATCCATACACTCAAGTGACTACTTCAATCTTGAGATGGAAGCATTTGACGACTGCCATTGCTGATCACGTGCAACTCTCGCCGTTATGAGTGCTAAATTCTCGCTAAATTCCGAAGTTGCCTTTTTTCAGCAAAATTTTCATTTTCGACAAAGCCATCTCTAGATTGTTGCTAACTTCTATAGTATTCCATATAAGCAAATACAACTCTAGCATGCCAAACAAAACACTTTATTTGCTTTAAACATTACCTTTTTTGTTAATTTTCTTTCTTTTTTTGAAACAAAATGTCATCAATCAATACTGCTGTAAAGGCTCTATTACACACCTCGTTGGGTACAGGTTTAATATCTATACCTTTCTTCTACAAGAACAACGGTATAATTTTATCAGTGGTGCTATTAACATTTTCTTACTTAATGTCCACTACTGGTTTAATTTTACAATGCCAGCTATCTAACTGGCTACCGACTTTAACAACCAAGAGAAAGTTGAGTTTTAAGAGTATTGGGGATTTGCTATTTGACAATAATAGCAATAAAATTGTATTATTTGATATAGCCATAGCCATCAAATGTTTTGGTGTTTCAATATCATACCTGATAGTTATTGGTGATTTAATGCCTCAAATTTTGCATTATTTTGCTCCAAAACTAGACATCAATAGAACAATTTTTATTTCCTTCTCATTGTTTTGTATAATCATGCCGTTGTGCTTCATCAAGAAGATATCGTCTTTAAAGAGATTTTCTATGGTAGCTTTGATATCGGTTGTTTATCTATGCTTTATGATTATAATAAATGCCTTTGTTTATAAGGATAACGACCAAAAGGGTAAAATATATTGGGCAAAACCAAAGAAATCTTACAAAGACATCAATTTCTTGACCTCTTTCCCTATATCTGTCTTTGCTTTCACTTGCCAACATAATACATTTTCCATCTTCAATGAATTAAAGGCTTCAAATTTCAACAATTTTTCCAAAATTGTTGTCAGGGCTATGTCTTTAGCTCTAGTTATTTATTTAACTGTTGGTACTTTAGGTTACTTGACATTTGGGGATAATGTTGAAAGTAACATTATTAAGATGTATGAAATGAATAATTTTTTTAATGTTTTGGGAAGATTTTGCATTGTTGTATTAGTAACTTTAGCTTACCCATTGCAAATGTATCCTTGTAGATTATCTATATTTAACATTTACAATCATTTCCAAAATAAGAAAAGCTTTAATTCATTACAGCAAGTTGATACCAATGAATCTGTTACTTTATTAAATGAAGAAGAGTTGAACTTGGAACAACAAACTAATAGCTCCCATTTAGAAATTCCTGATTTACTGTTCAAAGTAATAACCATCTCTGTTATTATCATTGGATTCTTTATAGCCATAAGTTTAACTAATTTAGGATTAGTCTTGGGTTTCATTGGTGGTACTGGTTCTACCTTAATTGCCTTTATATTACCAGGGCTATTTTCCTATTTATTATTTTCTAGAATTGAAAGCGATCCAGAGTTTATTAAAGACGTTTTAATCAAAGATACAAATATAAAGAACTATGAAGATGAAATTGTTCAGGTTGGATCCGTCAAACACTGGAAGCTATTATCTCTCTGTTTAATCGTATACGGTATTTGTATTATGATTTTTGCTAACATTGGTATCATCTATAAGATACTGCACCAATAAGAAAGATATTTGTCATTAAAAAGGTAGTTATCATCATTAGTATTTATATATCATTATTTAAAACTCATTGTTCATATTACTATCAAACCAACCTAATATATCATCTGTATTATCATTGTTGTTGTTTTCATTCATCCATTCGTTATATTGTTGCAGCAATAAATTGTCTAATTCGTTTTTCACATTCTTCTGGTTTCCTGTTCCACTTTGTTGTCTAGCTTTCTTTTGTGAATTAGATATTTCTCCAACAATGGACTTCAAGGAAGGCAGTTTATTTACAGTGACCTGCTTAGGCGAGCCTCCATTAAAGCTTAAATTGCTGTTTGATCTGCCATTAAACAGTGGTTCATGAATCAAACCAGGTTTATTATTGTTAAAAACAGTTTCATTTGTTGGGTCTTGCTTACTCAAAATTGTTGCACTGGAAGAACTTGGAGGTGGCACCGATAACTTCAAACCTTGATCAGTGGCTGCCGGTGAATAACTAACAAATCTATTGATTCCCATTATTGGAGAAGAAGGTGAGTTTACAAAATTTAAATTGCTTTTGTTACTATGACTTCTAATATCGCTGGTCTTGGCCAAAACAGTTTGTTCACCATTTATTGAAAACAAGGAATTTGGTTTGGCATGGTTTATAGAAGGCTCCATCAAGGATTTAAACAAATTGGCATCGGCTCCATTTGCGGATCTAGACATTTGTGGATCAATCTTGCCACTTAAGGTAAATAATTCGTTGTCGCTGGTTTCCTTAGTAGATAATCCACCTGTTTCATTCAACATGTTTAATGGAATACCGTTAATAATCAGCATATCGTCTTGCTGATTTGGCAATTTAGAATTGTTTTCAAAGTAGTTGTTGAAGGTATTAGTCATATTCAAAAAACTGCTAGATTTCAACACAGACAATTTTTCATTATTGTGAATCGAGGTCTTTCTAGTTCTAGGAGAGTTAACATTGGCAATGTTGTTTGTATTAATACCGTTTTTAGCAATTTCAGGAGACAAACTCATGGTAGTGAATTTCTCATTAACCTTAGTACTTTTTTCCTTCTTTAGACTTCCTTCTTTGCCATCTTCTTCAGTGCTAGCATCTTCATCCTCTTCTTCTTCAATAACACCATATTGCTGCATAATTTGATTTTGTCTCTTTTTTTGTTGTATACTCAAAGACTTAAATTCTTTCTTAGCTCTGTCGATAGCTTGTTTGGTTGGAACCAATGTAGTAACCGAAATTCCATCTTCTGTGGTAACCGTCACTGTTTCAAAATCATCTTTGCTGATTTGATTGTAAAATGGTAGTGGTGTCAATTTTTTCTTACGATTTTCTTCAAAACTATCATTGTTTTCAGTATTCAACAAACCTCTTTTCCAACTAGGATCGTTTTCTCTTTTTCTAGCTTCGTGAACATACCAAACTAAATCATAAAATAGAGTATTGGACAAATGGGATCTCATCTTGGTAATCAGCCCGTTGCAAGTGTTTTTTTCGTTGATTCTTTGTATAAATAGTTCAGGGTGAGCTATCAAGACAAAGTTTAGTCTTTCCAAAACATTTCCTAATCTTGAAATATCATTTTCAACAACAGAAGTCCAAGCAAAGTATTGATTTCTAAAGAATCTGTGTACTGTTACAATAGATTGTCTACAAGAAGTGACATAAGTTTCTTTCAATAGTGGAGTCAAGTATAATTTGAATAACATCAAAGAAGTGTATGTGATACAATTTCTTATGTAGATAGGTAATTCTAACAATTGATACTTATCTTCTTGTAATAGCTTTGTGGTTAAAGTAACTACCTTAACACCAGCTAAATATGCTTCTGTGACTTTTTCAGCCAGAAGTTCGTCTTTGAGACTATAGTCGTAATTTTCATTAGAAGGTAAAAAATAATAAAATATTAATGTCATTTTAACATACAAGTAGTAAATTTCCATTATTTTATCATTTTCAAAGTTTCTAGTTTTCATCATAAGCTGTAATTCATTCATTAACTCTTCTATTATTGGATATCTCTCTTCATGCTCGTATAAACCATCTTGAGAATTGACATTGGACGCCAATTGTTCTTGCATCTTATTTTGAAAGTTGGTTAAAAGTAGTAAATTCTTTAGTCTTAAAGGTATTAGCTCTTCATTATCTTTTTCATTCAAAGCCTTTTTGACTAAGAAATCAACTTTTGTAGAGTTCGGTAAACCTAAAAGACTACTCCATATTTGCTCTTGAATGAAAATGGCTATCCATGTTCTTGTTCTCCATAATTCATTATCGTTTTTAATTTCATCATCATTAATTTGTTCATTATTTTTTTCATCTTTGTTCAACATTGTTTGAGTTCTTGAAAACTCCCACATAAAAGCACCTCTATGCAATCCCAATTGCATCGAAAGATTCTTGGCAAAACCTAAAAATCTGTAGGAACAATCGTCCATCATCTTTTGACTTGGGAGTGGCCAACACGATAGAATCAACAAAGCTTGTATTATGTATGCTGATCTTGGTGTATCTAGCCAACACTTTTGCATGATTTTTATTTTTATTAAATCAGACAAAGCTAGGTATAACTCAGGAGTTGTTGAAGACAAAGAAGACGTTAGCATAATAGTCCAAAACAAAATAGGCGACTGCTTATACAGTTCTTTTACATTTGATGTTAATTTTATTATGGGGAAAAAATCTAAGTATCGTTTTTGAAAATTGTCATATAATCCTGTGGCTTCTTCTAAAGTTAATGTTATATCTCCTAAAGTAAAGCTTTTAGATTGTTTAGTGTTTGCATGTCTATTTGATGAATATGAGCTTGTTGTACTTGGTGAATCAGTTGTGCTTTTAATTTGGTTTAATATACTGTTTATACTGTTTGGGTTTCCGGTTATAGATTCACTTGGAGAGTTAATTCCAGTCGTGCTGATATATTTACTCTGCTTTATAGAATATTTGTCTGATGATGATATAGCCTTTTGCAGCAGCAAAGGAAGTTGTTCAAATTTTGTATTTATATTGAGTTCTTCATTTTTATCATTTCCGTTTTGAGTGCTTCTATTTGGAAGATATTTCACTTCATTCAATTTCGACAGTAATTCATCGCTTTCTTTGTTTACTTTTATACAATTGGCTATTATACCTTCATTCCTAACCAAATAGTTAAGTTTCATCTTCAAATCATTGATATCATTTTTAAGAATGGTTAACTGTGATCCTTTTTGTGGTTTAAAATCTGGATTCACTTCACATACCAAATTCATCTTTAAGCATCTTGCACATGGTTGTGGTAAAGTTTCCAAAGCATTACATTTGATTTTATGCTGTCTACAGTGTGTACATGAAGTAACAGGTCTATGTCCGGTAGAGTTTTTTTTAGGATTTAAGACTTTGGAAACCTTTTTTGTCGTAATTACATCAGCATTTAAACTTATCTCATCAGAAACTTGCTCGACTTTAATCTGCTTAAATTCGTTTTTATCCGACATTAATTAAAATGTATTAACTATATTGGGTTTTTTTTGTTTTAAATAGGTAGTAGCTCACGCAAAAAAATGTATAGATTACCTCTGATGCTAGCCAAATTCTCGTTATACCTATGAAATACTGTGGATAGTTCTTTGGGGAGGGTAATATTGATTTATAAAGCTCATTTAAATTAGCTAAACATCGAAAAAGAAAACCTAACTTGACATTTTACAAAGCGAAGAAATTTTACCTCACATGTTCGGAACGGCAAAAAAAAAAAAAAACAAATCAAAAAAAGAATATTGTTGCCTTGTGTGCACCGGACTTACGACTAAAACACGTGATTTTTCACTTTTGTCGGACATAGGACCAACAGCAAAACGTGACGGTATCGGATTTGGGATTTAAGCTACAGCACGTGACACTATCGGACATAGGAGCTACTTGTAAATCACGTGTTTTATTATTGTCGGACATAAGCTATAAAACGTGACCTTTCCCCCACATCTGTTCACTAATCGCTTCTTTATCAATTTGTCACCCAACAAACTATATAAATAACACAATATCTAACAAAAAATACAATTCAGATACATACTAATCCTTCCTTTCTTCAGGCTCATTGATTTCTTGACTCAGCAACTTCATGATTTCATTATCCATGAAGCTTTCTATCTCCATATTCAAATTATCCATATCTTCTTTCGACAATTGCAAATTAAATGGTTCTAAGAAATCGTTATCATTTCCATTATATGGAGATTTGAAAATGTCAATCATTTCGTCATCATTCACATTAGAATGATAAATATCCTTAACTTCTCTTTGACTATTGTATATCTTGCTTTGTTTTACATATTCTTTAAATCTCTTTGTATCCAGAGCATGCAAAATCATCTTACTTGCTTGTTTCAGTATTTCAACTGTTTCTACGTACTCATCTTTAAACAATACTTTGAATTCAAGAGCCTTGCTAACATCGTCATATGAATTTAACTCAAACAATATTTTCATAATTGACATGCCCAATACTGAAACAGCGGACCATTTAAGAGTATCGATAAACCCCTTTTTAGACGCCGTTTTTGTAACAAGTCTAATTAACTTAATCATCAATTCTTTGTTTTGGTCAAAGAACTTTTGATTAAAAATACAAACATTAAAAGCTGAAGATATAGCTACCAATGTACAAAATAGCACTGAGCTAGATTCGTATTTATGTAAACCATTAAATTCCATGGCATAAACACTCGTTTCCAAACAATCTTCTATAGCTTTTAAAAAAATTGGATTCTCACAGTATCTAGACGCTTTTGATATGTCTTCTTCAGTTTCCACATGATGTAATGTTTCCAAATCAGCTAAGTGTATTACCAAAATTAACGTATAATATTCTATAGCTGTAACTATATATTTCCATGCCAACTTCACCTTTGTTATAGTATCGCAATTTGAGAATCTCTTGTTGATGTGAAAGACTATATCAATGGCTTGATCTAATTCTGTGATCCCAAACAAATTCTTCACTTCTACTTTAAAAGTATGCAAGTTATCAAGAACTAAGGATTTTTTTTGAAGAGTGATTTCAATAGAATCGTTCTCATTCCTTGCTGCTATCAAGTACTTGTAAGCCAATGAGTGCAAATAGTTTACCCTCAGCTTTAAATGCTGAATAATTATATTGGATCCATCTATTTTTTTAATCATCTGCTTATAAAGTTCTGTGTTGCTGTCCAGAATGTTGATATATGCATTTTCGTCAGAACTTAATTGATCTTTATTTAAAAAAGACCCATAATTGTAATATTTTAGCAAATCTCTTGTATGGTGGTTCATTATAGTAAAAACCTCATCTTTATTGTATAAAAAATCAGGTTTGTGGGACCTCAAAGAAATAGTTTTGTCATACATGTAAGTAGTCAAGTATAATGTTCTTATTTGAAATTTCAAAGTCTCAGGATACTCTAGTTCCTCGTTAGGTAAAAGTTGATTAATGTAATCACTGTCATTATAATGTAGTAGTTGGATATAGGAAATACATGAAGATATAATCCTTGCCGATACTCTGGGTGACGGCGAATTTTCTAAATAGAAAGCAAATTGCAACAAACTCTGGATATTGTAAACATTGTTCTCTATATTGTCTGATTTTCTGGACACTACAGTGAACTTCTTATAAAAATCAATCACATACTTTAGCAAAACCGTTTCTGTTAAAACCAATTCTTCAAAGAATAATATGTCGTGTTCTTTTTCGTTTTTGTAAAGGGTTATGTTATTCAGCAAAATTGTAAAAATCAAATTCATTTCGGATATGGTCATTTTGCCTTTCATTTTGATATATTCATTATCATCCGTATCAGCATTAAATTTTTCGAATAAATCATAAAGTTTTGTGACTCTTCTTTGTGATCTAATAAAGAAAAAATCATTACTTTCAAATACCTTAGGTTTGATGAAATCCATGATTTTTGTAGATATTTTCATTATTTCTTGAGAACGGAATTGTAAGTCAAAATCAGATCTGAACAAATTTTCAACATAAATATCGTTATCCTTTTGTAGCAAAGCATTTAAAGTAAATAAAACTTCAGACGCATCTATGCTTGATGTATATTCTCCTATGCTATTACTTTTGATCCTAGGTATTAAATTCTTAAGATGATAAGGATTAAGGTAATAAAATAACTTAAAACTGGATTTGCATTGGTCCAATTGGCCCTCCTCACCCAAAAACACACTTCCAAGCTCCAAAGTTCTTGGAGTGTTTGGTTTGTTGTATTTACTATTTGTATAATTAGGTGTAGATGTGTTGTTAACTTTGATACCCATCTTCAAAATCTTTGTAGAATCTTTCAGAGTTTTAATCAACTGGGGGCCATTTCCATCTTGAGCCTGGCTTTCATCGTTAGATCTTCCTCTCTTCAACGAGTGTTTTTTGCTTGAAAGCCCTACATTATGATTATTTAATCTTATTGCTTCATTAAGAATGTTGTCAACAATCGAATAATCAATACCAGAAATGATGCTCTGCAGCTTGTTCATTTTTTCGTTAATAGAACTGTATACAAATTTGTTACTTACTTTGTTTAATCTATTCAATCTATTTTTGATATCCTCGTTGTATGTACATTTTATGATTATTGAAGATGAAGATTGTTTCGTAAAACAATTATCACATGGTAAAGTACCTGAACAAATCATATCGTTGCTTCTACAGCTGTCACATATCATATGCGTTTTGTTCTCTGTAGATTTTTCTTCCATTCTGAGTTGTATGATATCTATGAGCCGACTGTATTTGGTTCTTCTATTTCCCCAAGTAGAACCCTAGTTGTATGAGGTTTTACTTATTACTTTGTATATTTACTTAATAATTTAAAAAAAAAAAATCATAGTGAAAAAACCCGGACTACGTTAAATAAAATACAGTATATATAAGCGTTTTATAGTTATAATAAGCATAATTCAAATACCTTCTTTGTCAACTTGATCAAATAGCATATCATCCTTTAGAAAGTCATCCACGTTGAAGACACTTGATGTATAAAAATTGTACTTCATCAAACTATCCAAATCATTACTGACAGCAAACATTTGCTGTTCATTTGGATACTTTAATTCATTATCAAACATGTTTTTATTTTCATAAGAGTTACGTCGAGTAAACAGTTTTTCTTCTTCATTAACATTGAATACACATTTAGGATCAAGCAAATTCCATAATCTTTTGTCTGATTCTGTGTCATCATTACTGCTTTCGCTGTCCAACGACTGTTTGAAAAGCCATCTGTTCAGAGTGTGATTGGAATCATCGTTGTCAGAGTTGTTGTTTAACGATATGACAGAAGGGCTGAATGGGAAGGAATTAGTATTCACCATAAATGGAGACATGTATACTTTTTCTTTTTTTTCAA
The DNA here is from genome assembly GCA_037102615.1 of Hanseniaspora uvarum. NCBI lineage: Eukaryota > Fungi > Ascomycota > Saccharomycetes > Saccharomycodales > Saccharomycodaceae > Hanseniaspora > Hanseniaspora uvarum. The sequence continues at coordinate 155,461 of BTGA01000002.1, read as the reverse complement.
CAAATGGGTTTTGCTTGTCATTTGTGGTATAATTATTAATATCCTGCAAGGGTGATTGTGTAACAACATTTGGATTGTATATCGATGAGTCTGTAAAAAACACTTTTTCTGAGTCCTTCAGATCTTTTATAAAGTTTTTACCTTTTTTGATGTTTTTAAATGAAGTTGTTTTGAAGTTTTTAATACTCTCATAAGCTTGTTCATATTCTTCATAAAACACTGTCTTTGGATCAATTTGTAATACTTCTTCAAAAATGTCAGGATGACAGGCAGCCAATATTCTCATAAAGAATATTGAATGGGCTGCAGCTGTATTCCACTTTACAGGATCAAAAAAGTACTGTTCAGCAGATATAGTACTAAATTTTTTTATAATAGACATCATTCTTTTGATGTGGACTTTAAAGTAATCTTTATCCAATACAGAATTGTAAAATAAACATGCCAAGCAACTGACGTAGCATAAAGCAATTTCTGAACTTGCACAGTAGGACCATCCTGTTTCAAGTAAATATTCCAATATACTTAATTGAGTGCTTAATATAACAGTAAAAGAATATACCAAATCGCATTTGTTTTCATCACATGTATCATTATATTTTAAGTTGCATCTGATGTCAGCTACTATAATGGTACAACTTAATTTTAAGGTATACAAAGTCAAAAACAAGTATGTGGATAAATCAACATTTAACTTATCTTTATGGCTCAACTTATTTTCTTTGAATCTTTTGAACAGATTTTTGATCCAATCATCAACTGATGTGTCACAATCAATGTCCAAATAATTTCTAGCAATAATTTCAAAATCCTCGTATGCTTTCAATAAAGTTTCAGCTTTCTTTAAAGTAATCATAGGGTTTTCATTTTCATTTTTGGAAGCCACTATAGTTTTGTAATAAACAGTTTCAATTTGCAACAACTGCAATCTCAAAAAAAACCCAATAACCAATAGTCCACTTTTTTGTTTTTTTAAAAACTGAATCCATGGAGTGTTGGCATTGCTATAGTCAACAGGAATATCGTCTTCATTAAAGTCAAATTTGATATCATAACATTTCAAAGAGTGTTTGAAAATTTCATCAATCATAACTTTATAGTCAAACCCTAAAATAAACTCTGGATTACCAAATGTGACAGATATGTGTTTTTCAGTGATAAATGAACATATCCACAAGTTTCTGGCTTGAATCTTCAACTCCATTTTTAAACTTGACCCATAAGTTCCCAAGTTGTCATAGTTGAAATCTTGCCCAATAGTAGTAACAATTGAAAACAAGTGAACAGACAATCTTGGGCATGGAGATGTATTGAAATAGTGACCCAATAAAAAAAATGCTTGTAGTTTTCTCAATGTTTTTTCAAATAACATAGCAAAATCTAGTGAAGGATTAATAACTGGCTTGGGGAAGGTTAACAGTTTCTGATAAAAAGCTAAACAATTTAATAAGAATATTGTTTCCCATTCCTGTATACTTTCTTTGTCATATTGTTTAGAGTCATTGGATCGTGGGTTCACTGTAAACTTTAAGGCTTGACATGACATTAGTAAAATTACGTTCATCAAAAAGACGTCTGTTTCATTCATTCTTTTCTGATCATGCTTGAAATGAAACGCCAGTTTTTTTAAAAGACTTTTAGTAATGTAAAAGTTCCAGTATTGCAAATCTTCATCATAAGTTTTGACTAGCAAATCAAATAATTCATAAGGGACGTCTAAATATACTGGCTGATTGATATTTTGCAGTAATTTCTTTAAGTATAATTCAGAATCTGATTTTAATAAATCTGACAAATGCTTTATTCTTGATAAGTAATAAGCAACGTTTGAGTAGGCTTTAGTAGATTTTAGCAAATTCGATAGAATTTCTGGATTTGTTATTTCAGAAATTTTAGACTTTAAAGATGCTTTTCCGTGAACTTTGGAATGATTGATGAATGCTGAGTCAAATCCTTCCTTCTCTTGTTCTTGATAGGCATTATGCAGCAAATTTTTTTCTTGTTCCTGGAATGAATTATGTAACCCTTTATTTTCTGGTTTTACTTGATTATATGTGCTGGCTTTTGAAAATTCATCTTGCTTATGGTCATTTTTGGATATTTTTATACCCAACTTTTTGCCCAATTTTGAGTTTTGACTTTTTTTAATTATCTTCTTATCAGAGCTTTGGAACTCAAAATTGAAAGCAGATTCATTTTTCAGACTTTTAAGAATACTATTTGTTTGAATATCATACTCAATAACTTTAGAGTAAATGTCAGCAATTGAGTTTTCAAAAATTTGCTTTTCACTTTTTAGATCCTTTTTCATCAAAAAATTCAAATTTGTGGCTATACCGTTGAGCATCTGTACCATTTGATTATTTTCGTCTTTTGATGTTAATTTCTTTTCTATCTCACCTAAACTCAAGTTCTTGAGCATACCCATTTTATTCAGTATTGTCTCGTCTTTGAGAATAATCTGATCCAGATCGTTAATCTTATCGTTTAACAAACTGTTTATTTGCCTTTCAGAAACTCTTTTTTCGGAATGCTGCACATCTCTTTTTACCGTATTTATCTTATATTCATATGTACATTTCAGTAAAGGTAGCTGTATTTTACATACACGATTCTTCTTTATGGTTCTTTCTTGTGCCTTCAAACAACGACCACAAGGTTGTCCATGATCACACTTGATCTTTTTAATTCTGCAATTATCGCAGGCTGGACCTTTATTAATTTTTCCGTCTTTATCCTCCACCATTACGTGTTGTTTTATTTGAATTAGGTTCTTTAAGATTGGGGAGTTTTTTTTGTTTTTAAGATGTACTGTTATTTTTGAATTGAAATTATGGTATTTTAAAGAAACGTCTTCGTTTTCAAATAATGTGATACATTCTCTATGCGGCGTATGAATTTAGTTTTTTAATGTCCTCCGAGATTTTTCATAAGCCGTATGTCCTAAAAGGGAAAGCATAGCGGAGTTAGACAACTAGGATAAAGAGCTTATATCCGATAATCAATAAGACGAAGTAGTAACAAGCCACTGAAAGAGAGATGACAAAAAGAAAGCAGTAGTTGTATAGCCATTTTGGTGCAAGATTTCATTATTGAAAGATGAACACGTGGCATATAGACTGTTTTATCGCTGTTTTTCACACTAATTGAGATGATTTTGATGCAAGCACTGTGTCTTTGGTTCAAAATCAACCCAGTGATCGTCGGATTTACTCACAAACTTCATACACTAGGCATATGGTATAGAGGCAATTGAAGGTTGTGAATGATCAAAAATAAGGCAATACTTCTGATGTTATAATTTGTAAGTAAGGTTTACGTTTTTCGACTTCATGCTGACACATTTACTGCACCAGCCAGTCTTAATGTATATACCAAAGACTGAAAAGAGCTTTGTTACTAGTGTTTAAAAAAAAAATGAGAATATGTCTGAATCAATTATGTTATATTACATTAATTCAATATATACTTATTAAATACCGAAAACTAGTTTTTTGTTGTTTTTTTTTTCTTTCTTTCATGACTCTAATCAAGAGAAACTATATTGGAAGATTCTTTTTCTTTAGCTTTGTTAGCAGCTTCAATCAAATCTTGATTTTTCGTTTCAACTTTATTGACACCACATTGGAAGGAAGAATCATCACTTAAAATTTCTAAAGCAACACCTAAACACCAACCAATTTCGTTACCATCAATTTTTTGGCAAGTTTTTAGTTCTCTTTCTAATGGAATTTCATAACCGGTATGCAATAATTCAAATTGGAAGGTTAATTCCATACATAATTCTAATTCATCCTTTAGTAAAGAAGTATCGATGATTGAGGAAAACTCTTGTTTCCAAGAATTTTCACCACCACATACAATTTCAGCAAAGTTTCTCAAATCCTTCAAATTGAAATTTAATGGGAATCCGAAAGGAACAGTCTTATCGTAGAAGAAAGAAAAGACATATAAATCAGAAGTATCTTTGAATTCCTTGACCAAAGAAGGTTGGTGAATACCATTGAATGAACAAGGTTGGGTTAAACATTGAGTATCTTTTTTCAAAATCTTTTCAGTTATAGCTCTACATTGCAAGAAAGAATCTTTTTCGGTATTGGAGTTTTTGAAAGAAACTGAAATTTGGTTACCAGAGGCTAATTTAACGTTAATGTCACTCAACTTTGTTGATGGAGGTAGACATGGGTTTTCTAAAACAGTGTCCAAAGTTTCCTTTTGTAAACTAGAAACGGTAATAACACTATTTTTCAAATTGTTGTCAATGATTTCATTATAGATCTTATTTCTACCTTCATTTAACCCATAACCTAGATGTGAGTATTGATACAACTCATAATTTTCTTTCATACCAAAGTTCAAATCATATTTGAATTCTTGTTCTACAAACTTCTTGTCTTTTAGGATAGGCTCAAATACAATTTGAGTTGAACCACCACCTAAATCAAAAATAGCAGCGGTTTTTCCCAAATTGACACCATTACCAATGTTACCTAATAAGAAGTTAGTGGTAATCCAAGCAAAAACACCTTCTTGATCACCACCCATGATAGAAACAGGGTTTTCACTGATTAATTTGAATGGGTAATTCTCTTTCATAAATATTTCAACGTATGATAAAATAGCAGATGATTCTTTTTCTCCTAACATTCTTAACCCAGCAGTGGCCTTAACAACGATAGGGGAACAACCTTGTTTATCTTCCGGAATAACAGACTTAGCAAAGTCCAATAAAGGAATCAAAGACTCAGCAGCAGATTCAAAGTCTTCCTTAAATGAAGACAAACCTGGCTTCAACATCTTGAAATGTTCCTTTAACAATACAGGTTTGGATGAGCCCGGGCATTTCTCGAAATCATAGACATGGACTCTTGAACCTGATGAACCAGCATCTACAACAATAACGTGAACGGTTTCACAATCATCAGATGATGAAGGTTGTAATAAAGGAGTAAGGTTTTCATTAATGGCATCTATAATAGAATTACCAAAACTTTTAGATGGTTTAACAGGCTCACTGGTCAAAGTTTCTGGTGTTTCGTCGTAGTTTGAAGTTCTTAAAAGAACTATAAGCATTATAGCGGCAATTGCCAAAGAAACAAACTTGTAATTTTTGAATCTAGCCATTGTTTGATGTGTTTGGTGGTTATTCATATTTATTAAAAGTGATTTCAATAATAAAAATATAAAGCTGAAAAATTTTCCCTAGAGCCAAATTTCATGTTGTTGTTGTTATTTTTTTTTTTTTGGTAGCTATCTGATCGACATACAACACGAGAAGTAATCTGAGTTAGAGCGGCACGTGAAGTATTCACAAGCTAGAACTACACGGAAAATAGCCAATATAGAATACCAAAAAGGGAAGCTAACTGTATCTACATTGACACATATAATAGTTTGACTGGTATAAAATGATGGATGAAAACGAAAAGAAAAGATTTGATAAGCTCGGAAAGGAGATTAAAGAGCTATATAATACACCATTGGTAAACAAAGACACGGCTAATAGCAATGATGCTATCAAACAACAAGAAGAAATGTTGTCTACGATCAACAGCATAAAAGAAAACATAGAAGAATATAAAAACTTAATATTACAAAAGAAAGAAGCAAAAGTGCCGAAATAACACATGTATATATATATATCCATAAACCACTTCTCCCACTCGGCATTTCCTAACTCCACACACATCCACAAATCACTTCTCCCAATCGCCGTTTCTCAACTTCACATACATCTCAGCATCATACTCGCTCAGATACGTGTTGATGAAGTTATATACTTCGGAATTATAATAATAGATGCTAAACATCTTCACATTCACATATTTTGTAGGCAGTCCTGTGATATCACACAGCTTCTTTGTAGGATAATAGTACGTCTTATACTTTGGATATGACTTAAAATATCTCTTGTTTGAACTAACGCTGTTTTGGTTTATTAAATGTCGAATAGGTTTGTTCCATTTTCTCGTTATAGGCGTATGGCTGCTTTTTTTTACCCAATTTTTCTCTTTGAATGTGTTGCTATTCAGTTTAGATCTACTTAGATGCTCAAATGCTGCTTCTTTATCCATAGTCAACGCTGTTATTCTCTGTACTTTATTGGTTCTTAAGCCACTTCTTTTCATTCTACCTCTATAAACCCCCTCTCAATCCCCCCAATGTCATAATATTACACCCTCCCCTCTATACATGGGTTATATGAAAAAAAGGTCGTTTAAGGTGTGCCGTTTTCACACCAAAAAAAACATGAAAAATTTTCATAGGCGAGACAAGAGAATGTCATGAGATTCAACGTTAGTCATTGGACTCTAGATTTATTGCTTTTTAAAATATGCACTGGGTTTTTTTTTTAATATGGTTATTTAGCTAAGACTATTCAATCATCGTTCACGATGAGGGATTTGAAAGTTGATTTTAGGAGATAAAGAGTAGGAATTACACAGAAACCATAACACAAAATTAACGTAGAAACATACAACAATAATGCAACCTTACCACAGCTCCAGCAATGATTTCAGATCAGACACATTCACCACACCTACCAAGGAAATGTTAGAAGCAGTTCAATTCGCCAGTATTGGTGACGCAGTTTACAACGAAGATATCAACACCATCCAACTTGAAAAAACCGTTGCTGATATTTTCGGTAAGCCAGCTGGTTTGTTCTGCTCTTCAGGTACCATGTCAAACCAAATCGGTATCAGAACCTTACTAAACGTCCAACCTCCTTACTCTATCTTATGTGACTACAGAGCCCACATATACACCCACGAAGCCGCCGGTTTAGCTATGTTATCCCAAGCCATGGTCACTCCTGTTATTCCAAAGAACGGTAACTACCTAACCGTTGAAGATATTCAAAAATGGGTCATCAAGAACGATGGTGATATCCACGGTGCTCCAACTTTCATCATTTCTTTAGAGCAAACCTTACATGGTATGGTCACCCCATTTGATGAATTGATCAGAATTAAAAAATTCTGTATTGAAAACAACTTGAAGCTACACTGTGATGGTGCCAGAATCTGGAATGCCTGTGTTAAACAAAATATCGATCCTAAAAAATACGGAACCATTTTTGATTCGATTTCTGTGTGCTTATCCAAGTCTATGGGTGCTCCAATTGGTTCTGTTTTGTTAGGTTCTGCCAACTTTATCAAGAAGGCTAACCACTTCAAAAAGCAAGTTGGTGGTGGTATTAGACAAAGTGGTATCATCTCATCCATGGCCTTGGTCGCCATTCAACCTGGTTGGGAAAACAAACTACAATACTCTCATGACTTAGCTGCTGAAATGAACGACTATTTAGTCAATGAACTACATGTTCCTTTGGAATCTCCTACCGAAACTTCTTTCGTTTTTATTGACTTAGAAGCTGCTAAAATCAACCCTGATGTCTTGGTCAAGAAGGCTTTGAAGTATGGTTGTAGAGTCATGGGAGGTAGAATTGCCTTCCATTACCAAATCGACAAATCTTTACTAAAGAACTTGAAATTGGCTTTGAAAGAAACTGTTGAATACTCTAAGAAATATCCATTTGACCATGCTGGTCCAACTCAAATATACAGAAGTGAAAGTACTGATATTATTAACGGGGACATTCAAACTTTCAAGTACTAATCAATTATCATACATTGTAAGAAAATGAATAGTGAAAAAAAACGAAAAAGTTTGAATAAGAAGAGTAATTATTGTTACCATTTACTGTAACAAAACATCACCCAATAACAACAATAACACATGCATATATATACACAGCTTTTAGTTACTCTTCTTCTTTTTTTTTTTTTAATTTAAAACATTGAAACTTTTGTTTGTTTATATATATACAAGTTATTTTCAATAATATATCTTATTCCTTGCCATAACCTCTTCTCAATAAGGCATAAGTAGTAGACATGTAGTCAGAGAAACCTTCATCAAATTTCTTACTGCCAATGAACATGTTTTTTTGTCTTTTAACCTTACAAGGTCTCATATGTCTTTGTCTTAATTTGATATGGAAAGTTTTATTGGTGGAATCATGGATACTTCTTATTTTGTTAAAAGCTGCTCTTAAAGAATTTCTTGAACTGACACTATTCACAGCTGTCATAGCAGCTTTCTTTACTAGCTTTGTGGAATTAAAAGCTTTATAATTATCTTCTTTACCTAATGAATTCATACTCAATGATTCATTAAATCTGGAGGCATTGTTTGCACTTAATGAATTGTTGAATAAATTTAAATTACTTTGTACTTTGATTTGGGTTCCTCCTCTGACTCCTCTGACCATGTTCAAATTCTTTCCCACTTGGTTGTCCAAGTATTGCTTCATTTTAATATCCTTAATAACTTCATCGTTCTCGGTTTCAGCTGATTGAAGTTGTCTCTTCTTTAACTCTGTTTTCAAAACTTCATCTAATTTCAAAAAACTATTTGTTTGTCCTTTTGTTGAAGAGGAATAAGCCTTTACTGATGGTCTTATATTCAATATAAGACCTGTTCTTTGTTTAAAACTGCTAAACATTCTATTTCACTACCTAGTAATAATTCTAACGTGTAGTATGTGCTGGTATTGGTTACTATTCAATAGTATTAATGAAGTTATTATAGCAATGCGAAAAAAATTTTTCACTGCTTTTAATCAACGCTTACCAAAAATGGCCAAACGATCGTGAAGCGTAAAAAATTTTCCCTTATAACGAATCATTAAGTATATGGTTATAAGGCGTTCGGCCATAAGCATTTTGCATAGAAAACCAGCATATAGCAAACCAATAAGCCTTGATAATGACTGATATTACAGCTACACAAGAAGTATTGAAGGAAGTTTCGATATCCGAACCTTCCCCTGTTGTCGACAATGCAGCTGGACCACCAAAGAGCAAGAACAAAAAGAAAAAAAAGAAAAACCAAGATATCAAGCCTATAGAAGAGTTCTACCCAAAGGGAACAAAGTTCCCTGAAGGTAAGTGGATAAACTACGATCCGAACTATTACTTTGAAGGTGACAATAATCTTGACAGAACAACTAAATTGGAAGAAAGATACAACCAAAGTCTTGCAGAGCATGAGCAAGAATGGGATGACATGAGACAAGCAGCAGAGATACACAGAAGAGTGAGACAAAACATACAAAAGAAGATTACAGTTGGGATGAAGCTGATTGATATTGTGAACAACTTGGAAGACAATACCAGAAAATTCACTTCCACCACAGATATCACTCAGCAAAAGAATACCTTTAAAAACGGAGGGATAGGATTTCCTACTGGTATATCCATCAACGAAGTAGCTGCGCATTATACTCCAAACAGAGGCGACAACACAGTTTTGCAATACAACGACATAATGAAATTAGATTTTGGTGTTCATATCAACGGTAATATCATTGACTCGGCCTGGACAACCATCATGCCAGACAAACAAACCAAAACTAATGAACAAAATCCATACCAGAGTTTATTGAAGGCCGTTGTAGATGCCACAGACACTGGTATCAAAGCAGCAGGAATTGATGTTAGATTATGCGATATTGGTGAGCAAATTCAAGAAGTCATGGAGTCCTATGAAGTCGATCTAGGAAATGGTGAAGTATTGCCTGTCAAGTGTTGTAGAAACTTATGTGGTCACAACATAAAACCATACACTATCCATGGGGGTAAGTCTGTGCCTATAGTAAAAAACTCTGATACAACCAAGATGGAAGAATTTGAACATTTTGCCATTGAAACTTTCGGTACAACTGGTAGAGGTTATGTATACCTGGACGGTGAAGGTTCTCATTATGCCATAAACATGAGTAAAATTCCAAAGAAGATCACATCAAAGGAAAACTCAAACGTCATATTTGAAAACAAGCAGGATAGATTATTGAAGGCCATTTGGGACCATTTTGGCTCATTACCTTGGTGTAAGAGATACTTGGATAAAGTCATCTTATCTGAAAGTAAACTAAAATTATCTCTTGAATACTACGATGATCTAGATTATTTGGTTATGAGCGGTGTTGTTCAAGAATACTTACCATTGGTTGATATTCCTGGTTCTATGACTGCCCAAGCTGAGCATACAATCTTGTTGCACCCACATAAGAAGGAGATTGTATCATTTGGTGATGATTACTAATGACTGTAATCCTGTGGATAATGAATATTATATATCACGTGAGCTCAGTAAATGGGCAATCAAAATTTGTACATATTTTGTTACTCTATGAAAAAAAAAGCAAGAGAACTAATTTCAATAATATAGTGAAACAACCTTTCAAACACCATTGACACCTAATGACTGAAGAAATAGAAGAATTTGATTATGTCGTTGTTGGCTCATCGTTAACAAACGGTTTACTAAGTAATGTTTTAGGGTGGAAAGGTTTCCGTGTTTTGAGTATTGATGAAAACTCATACTACGGTGATTATACAGCTTCTTTGAGTTTAGATCAAGTAGAACAAAAATACAGTGAGTTTGAGATAGAGTATAAACACGATTTTATTGAGCAGAATAAGCCAAAGTTTGGGCTTGATTTGATACCATCATATATTCTGTGTAATTCCAAAATGATCGATTACATCTCTAACTTTAATATCTACAGGTACATTGAAGTGACGAAATTACAAGATTTTTACACCTATAATCACAAACAAAAGTTTGATAAATTGAAGACAACCAAAGAAGATATATTTACAGACACTTCAATGTCACCAATTACTAAAAGAACTATAATGAAGTGCATAAAGTTTTTGATAAGAGATGATACTGTTAACGATCCAGATATGGTGAATACTAAAGAATCTGATGAAATATGGGAAGAATACAAAGAAAAACCTTTGATAGAGTTATTTCAAACAAAATTCAAAAAGCTACCTGAAAATTTACTAAATGAATTTGTGTATACTATTTGTAATAGCTTTGATATCACAAAATTATCAACTTCAGATGCTAGTGCTAAAGTGACTAAATTCTTCAAAAGTTACAACATTCATGGAAAGTTTCCTGCTTTGTTGACAAAGTACAGTGGGTTGGTTGAAATTATCCAAGGTATTTACAGATCCGCAGCTTTGATAAATAACATATTGAGATTAGAAACCAGTATTGAGAGCTATGATGCAGAAACTGGTATAATTAAGCTGTCAAGTGGTGAATCATACAGAATCAAAGAAAAGATTGTGTTGTCACATCATCAAAAGAAGAGTTTGAATCAATTAAATGTGACAATTAACAAAACTAGTGATGTTTACAGAGGGGTAGTTTTTGTCAAAGGTGCTGTTAAAGACTTTGACATGAGTGGTTCCAATGGATGTGTTGTATCATTTCCTCCAGAATCATCTATCAATGGAGACTATAAATTAAAGTCTGCAGTCCAATTGATGATACTTTCAAGCTCTTTAGAAAGATGCATAAAGGATTACGAAACTGTCCAAATAACAGCTCTTGATGAAGAAGATATGCTTCAAATAAAAAAGTATTTGGATAAGAATAACGATGTTGGAATGATGTTTGAATACACACAAGAGATACTGGATACCACTATGTATGATGACAAAGTGGTCGTTATGTCTGATTCCGCAGAACCATGTTCGTTTGACATAGATCATTGCTTGAACTTGGCTATGAATACTTATGATGTTTTAATGAATAATAATGATAACGGAGGTGACTTTATGTCTGTTAATCTCCCTTCCAATGATGATTAATGATGATTCCTGTATATATATCTGATATAAATTACATATAGAATTAAAGAATATCAATCACGTGATTTAATGTTGTTTTCTGCTTATAAGCGTGTTTCCAACTTTTTTTTTAAGAAACTAAACAATAAAAAAATTCACTAAGTTTACAAGTAAATTTTAAAATCAAGTGTAAACAAACGTGATAAGAACCAAACATCATGACTTTAGCTGAGGATGCTGATATTGGTATTTTGGATTTAGAGTTATACAACTTAAAACACAGAGATTGTAACGATTTGTCGCAAATTCAACAGTTTTTAACGGATATTCAAGACCAATTAGAAGAACTCATCGTTAATCAAAGAAAGCGAGTAATAATATTCAAGGGCATTGAACCTTACACTCAAACAAACAAGCAAAAGTTCAAGAGCAGTATAGATACTTTCAATAAGCAAAATTTTGAAAAAGAAAGACAAAAAGAGTCCAAGAAAAATTTGAATATCAACTTCAATTCAAAGAATGACTTTCAAAAGGACTCCAATATAAACTATGAGAAAACATTGTTTGTAAAGTTATTAGAATCATTGAAAACAAATGAGATAAGCGAATTTCAAAAGTCATTGGCATATCTGCATGAATCTGACATTTTGACCAATGGCCATTGTGAAATTTACAACAACAAATCATGGAATATAAATGCTCGAAAGTTAACCAGTGTAAATATTATAGACGATATAGAATTGAGATTATTCTACATTTTGAGCAACTTTTTGTCTCCAATGATGAAAGATGAGGCAAAACATAATGAAGGCTTTATGCAACTACTTAAGTTCAAAAACAAATCAGATAATAAGAAAATACATAGTTTGATATTTCCTTCATTTTCAGACAAAATCACCAACAATGCGCCTATTGAATCATTCCATTGCATGAGAATAAACGAGTTTACAACAAAAATCGGATGCAATGAACCCTTGAGCAATCCACATTTTATTCATGCTTTGAGATCAAGGTCCTCAAGTATCCCATTTTTGTATCCTGATGTTATTCCTCAAAACAATCACTTTGTTTGTTTTATTAACCTGAATGATTTAGAATTTGATCAATCTGTTAGAAATGTATACTCACAAGTAGGATATTACGAAAAGAAGAATCTTGAAAAAGTCTCAGAAGATGTGTTTGTATACGATCTTCAATACAATTTGAGAATGTGGGAATATTTCAATGATTTCAAAACTTTAAAGAGTATAATCAACGTTTATACTGGTAAAAACACTAACAATGATGTGCATAAAACAGTCGTAAATAACTACATTATGGAAAAGCTATGTGAATTCTTTCAAAACATGGATTCTTGGATTCTTATGAAGATGCTCAATGGTAAAGTAGACTCTAAAAAGAGCATTCATTTAAAAATCAAAGAAAAGGATGGTTTCAAGTTCTTTGCAGCTAAATTTTTAGCTTTTATAGACTTCAAGGACAAAACTTTCTACAACTTTACTAAAAACGAACACAATTATGTAGAAATAACATTATTTAACAATAATGTAAGCCAGTTTAGCAATCCAGATAGAAAAAAGGTAGCTTTAACAAACAAACTGAATGATTCTTTAAAGGATAACATCAATTATATGATTGATATTGTAGATATAATATTAAAAGATACAGCCAACAACACTTCTGGATTAACGCCAGTTATAAAGAATTTAAACGTTAGAACACCAGATAGTAAGAATAAAGTATCAAAGCCATTAACTCCAAAAACCAAGCTTTACAAAGCCCAGGAGGAAAAGAGAATCAACGCAATTAAAAAGAATATCTTTGAAGTAGACATTTTGAATCACGAAGAACTATTAAATGTTGTCAAGGAAAACAAGAAGATTGCAGATTTAGCAGAACCAACAGAAGAGCAATTGAAGAAACTTGATGAGTTCAAATTGAGGCAAATTAAGAAGATTTTTGCTAACTATGATTGTGGTAATGGGCTAGGAGTTGATGTTATTATGTCCCATGATAGATTATACGGAGTTCTGTGTGACAGTAATAAGATTATGAACCATCTAGACATTGACGAATATGAAAAGTTATTAAATCAATTGATTGAAAAGAAAGAAATACTGCAGTTTGAAATATCAAAAGAAAGATTTTATAGACTAAAATAAAGTATTTATCCTTTAATATATACAATTTATTTAACTTCTGGAATGGCCTTTGGTTGGTCATCCATAAACATATACTTGAATCCTTCTTCACAAATGTATGTACCAGCTAAGTCTAAAACTAATACAGCAGTTAACTTGAACTTGAATTCCTCTTCCATTGGAACAAACTTAATGGCTTCGTTTAATTCAGGAATAAATTCAGTGGCACCAGCAAAGGCTAATAAGAATACACCTACAATACCATAGAACATACCTTTATTGTTTCTTAAGTTTTCTCTGAATGGTTCACCTTGATAGTTAACATAGAAGGTAGAAACTTGTTGAATCAATTGGATTAAGAAAATACCAGTATTTAATAAACTTGGTTCAAAAGTTTTATCTAAATCAGTAACAGGTTCTCTAGGTTCTAGCTTGTAAATTTCTAAAACCAAGTAGATCAAAGTGGCACAGTGAACGGCAAATTGAGATAAAATGGAACCCATGATGTACCAATTAAAGATACCGGCTTGTGGTCTTTTCTTACTTAATCTTTCTAATGGTTGACCTCTACTGATAGATAAGAAACAAGCACTTAATAGTAAACCGGAACAGGTAGCTTGTGCATCACCAAACTTAACACCCATGATGTACATAATAGATAAAGAATAAGCAGAAATCAAACAGTTCAAGGCTAAAATCTTATACATTTGAACAGTATTGACTAAAGCACATCTACCTTGTCTGATAATGTTGGTAACAGCAGCAACCTTACCTAACTTGGAAGTAAATGGAGCAGCACAAGAAGCATCTCCCAATTTTAGTGTTGGCTTATCGCCTTCATCATCATCGTTTCCACCGTCCATTGAAGCCATTTGTGTGCTGAAAAAGTCACCAATATCAGCAAAGTCAGCCTTTGGAGGAGCACCTTTTGGATCTGGTTTTGGAATTGGTTTTTCCATAGCCTTAGCAACCATTTCTCTAATTTCATCAGTAATTTCATAGTTTTCTCTTTCCAAAGCCTTCAAGTAATGAGGATTCAACTTAGAAGGTGGATACAAATGAGCAATAGGTTCTGGACATGGAGGAGGTTGTCTGCTCCACTTGTTCATCATATCACATTGCTTTTCATACATAGTCTTTAAGTTTTCAATTCTTCTTTGATCAGCTAAAGCCTTTAAAGATTCTTCAGTAGCGTTTAATAAAGCAACACCAACGTGAGCTTGTTTCAAAGCACCGACATCATTAGTACCATCACCACACATTAAAGTGTTGTAACCCAAATCTTTGAATCTAGTAATAATCCATTCTTTTTGAGCAGGAGAAGTTCTAGAATAAACCCAACAGTAAGTCAAAATTTTGTCTAATTCTGGATGGTTGCTCTTTACTAATGCAGCAAAGGCAGGTCCAGTTATAGCAAAGTTGTAGCAGTCATACAATTTTTTAAAAGAGCCATTCTCAAATGGAATAGTTTCAACAAAGTCTTCAGATACATTTTTAATAACAAATTCAGCTTTTTCAGGGAAAGCATCAATGATGACAACATCTCTTTCAGCGACATGTCTGTCGTAGATACCAACTTCCTTGGCAACATAAACAGCAGTCAAAGCATTATCACCGGTGATCATCATACATCTATGGCCAGATTCTGTTAACATTTCAATGGTTTCAGCAGCATCATCCTTGATAGGACAGTGGAAAATCAAGAAACCGGCAAATTCTAAGTCGTTTTCAACTTCAGTGTGTCTGTTCAATTTGTCAATCTTGGCTTGGTTAACATTTTTCAAGTCTAAAGACTTATAAGCAATTGCCAAAACTCTAGAACCGTTTCTGGTGAAGTGTTTATAAACAGAATCATAATTGTCTGGAACATTAATCATATAATTTTTCAAAACTTCAGGAGCACCCTTAGCACCAACAAAGATTTTACCTTCGTGCTGAGCAATAGTGGAAGATCTCTTTAGATCAGAAGAGAATTGGAATCTTCTTAAAACCTTGACACTTCCGTGCTTTTCATGAGTGATAGTAGTCTTATTTTCAACTTTCCATTGACCAGCCTTTAAAGTAGCCTTTTCCATTGGATCACCAACTAATTCACCATCATCTAATCTAACCAAAGCGTGACATGAACCAATAACCAAGGAAGATTCGTAAGATACATTAGAAGCAGTTTCTAAATCAATAGTCAACCCTTTGCCATCATTAGAAGTGGGAACAATACCTTCAAAGACTAAGTCTTCGCCGGTTAAAGTACCTGTTTTGTCAAAACAACAAATATCAATTCTACCAGCAAGTGGGATTCTAAATGGTTCAGTACAGTAGATATAGAATTTACCTAATGCAGACAAAGAAGCATTAACAGCCATGGTCAATTCCATAGGCAATTCAGGAGGAACAACACTAGTAATAATTAACACACAATCCAAAATCAACTTATGTTGAACTCTACCCATCTTGGTACCTTCAACCCACATGTACCAAGAAGCAGCAATGGCAAAGATTAACAAGAAAGCAATGAAACCAAAGGCTTCTTTGTTGTTAGCAGATACTTGTTCACTTGAGAATAACATGACTCTGACCAGTGAACCTTGAGAAGTTTCAAACCCGGTTTTAGTAACAACAGCTAAAACACCATTATCAGGAGTTTTGGCCATCTTGGAAGATAAACTTTCGTCTTGGGTGACTTGTAAAACCTTGGTACCACCATGCAAAACACTGTTTTTATCAATACCTTCAATGTTTAAAAATTCTTTAGCAGGTCTCAATTTAATGGATTCTTTCAATAAGGGAGTGGATTCACCGGACAACATGGCTTCATTAACAATACAAGAACCTTCCAATAAAATTAAATCACAAGGCAAAGCAGTTTCATCAGTTGATCTGACAATGGATACAATGTCATTTGGAAGCAACTCATCAGTTTGAATTTCAGACCAATGGTTGTCTCTGTAAACATTGATAGAGAAAGGTTTGATACCCATAGTTCTGAATTCCTTCAAAGTTTGTAATCTTTGGAAAACAGTACTTGCTTCCATAGCAACAACAGTAAACAAGTTAAATAAGGAAAAGTACCACATATCATCTAAAAACCATAAGGCAATACAGAAGATTTGGAATACAAAAAATGGAGAGACTGCATGTTCTTTGAATAATTCTAAGAAAGCAGGAATAGGAATATCAAAGCTATTTTTTCCGTATAATCTTTGCAAATTGGATAAATCGCCTTTTAAACCAGTGTTCTTTTGATATTTTTCAATTAAAACATCATTTTCATCAATATCAAATTTTGGTGAAGAGAAAATAGTATGAGTTTCATCATCTAATATAAATCTCTTTTTTTGGAATAAAAACGAAACTTGTGGTTTATCATGAATGATGTGTCTTTCAATAGAAACAATATCATCAGATCCATTATTTGGGGTGGTTTTGATGTAAATGACTTCAGCATCCTTCAAAGTATTGACAACATTGTATTTGAATAGAACCTTGATTTTAAAATTCCATTCTGGCATCAAGAAAAGCAACATGTTTATAGATAAAATAGTACCCAAATAAACAAAGGTCCATTCTTGTCCGCCTATATATTCATCGTAATGATATGTGTAGTAGTAGTAAAAAACAGCATAAAATGGGATGAAAGGAGTAAGGTATGGTTTAGAGGAAGTTTTTTTTGCCTGCAAAAGCTTCCAACTTTCAACCAAAGGAGAATCAACTCTGATTTCTTTGCTCATTTCTTTTAATTCAGTAGTTTAAGTATTAAAAAAGAAATCAATAAAGTTGTAAGACTCAGATTAGTTAGTTTTTTTTGGTGTTCTTTTACACCAATTTCACTCCTTAAGGTGTGAATTTTTCTAATCATTTGATTTCACCCGATTTTGAATATTTATAAAGCGCGGCCACAAGAAAGAAAATTTTTCGTGAATGCACGTGATTTTTTACAAAAAATCACGTGACGTCTTTAATTAAAAGCCTAGAAATAAAAGTTACAATATATATTTAGAAGAATAGAAGTAGATTACTAGAGACATCGATTTGCAAGTGATCGTCAAATTCCAGTTCGTTCAGCAAGGTTTTATATTCTGGAATGTCAAATAGTTCACCATCATTGTCTCTTTTAATCACATTGTTAATGTAGTAGAACAGTTGATGGATTTCACATTGGTTGTCGATGATCAAGTTGGTTTGGAATCTGACGTATGCCAACTTAGCAGTAAAGTATTCCAGTCTTTCTCTTGGATATTCAACAGATTGAGCAAGCAAGTATTCCTCTTTGAATTTGTCCAAAGATCCATCAGCTTCATTAATTGGAACATAATCTTCAGATACAAATCCTTCAGGTAAGTCATCAGAAGCATTTCTTTCTTGACCAATAATGCCTTCCGCAGCTTCTTCAGCCTCATCTTCTTCCAATGCTTTCATTAGATCAAACTTCAGATTGGTGTTGGCTTTGTTAGCACTTGGAGGTTCATCGTCTAGATTTTCGTTATTTGTAGTTTTTTGTTTCTTTTTTGGAGATTTAAATGGTGAGTTCTTTTGTTTCTTTTTAGGAGATTTCATATTTCTGGTAATAATTTGTTTTAATGTTTCTGTTGGTTCCAGTTTGCCTTCTTTTAACAAGGTAAATCTTAACAAATCTCTTGCAACATTGGCATCTTCTTCCTCAACCATGTGAGACAATCTTAATTTGGCATGAGCAGTACTCAATCTAATCAAAGTTTCCAATGTTCTTGCAGTAACGGCAGCTCTGACGTCTCTGGTGCTTCTCAATTCAGTGTATGTTTTGACTATAACAGCTGTAGCAGAGTCAGTCAATTGAGGTTCGAAATATTCTTTGGCATATTGAATATACTTCTTCAAAAACTGAATTGAAACAATCAATGGAATTTTAGTTCCATTAGGATCGTCATTATTAACAGAAATCTTGGCACCGGCATGTAGTAATGGATTGAATTTTTCAAAGGCAACACCCAAATCTTTAGTGAATTCAAAGATTTTTTTGTTTTCAACATCATCGGAATCAAATAATCCTATGATATTGTCTTCGTCAACATCATCACCCAAAACACCAGTGTTGCCATCTTCTTCTACAGATGATTTGTCCTTAATCAAGTCTTCACCAACAGCTAATGAAATGTTCAGTTTTTCTCTTATTGGCTCACCTTCAACGTAGCCTGGAGGAACATATCTATGTGTTCTTAAAACATGCTCACTTATGTGTCTATCTCTTTGAGGGGTAGAATTATCAGTGACAATAAACATCAAATCAAATCTAGAAAGCAAAGAATCTGGTAAGGCTATATTGTGTCTAGTATCCTTTGTAGTATCATATCTACCATTGATAGGATTTGCAGCGGCTATAACAGAGCATCTAGCATTTAATGTGGTGTGTATACCAGCCTTGGCAATAGTAACAGTTTGTTGTTCCATGACTTCATGAATGGCAACTCTATCCATTTCACTCATTTTATCAAATTCATCAATACAAACGATACCTCTATCGGCCAAGACCATCGCACCGGCTTCAAGTCTTCTTTCACCAGTTTCTTTATCTGAAGTAACAGCAGCAGTCAAACCAACACCAGAAGATCCTCTACCGGTAGTAGCAATGGCCAAAGGTGCAGTATTCAAAACAAATCTTAATACTTGAGATTTAGCTGTAGATGGATCACCAACCATTAAAATGTTGATATCACCTCTCAAATGAGAACCATTTTCCAAATTCTTTTCAACACCACTTAGTAACATCAACAAAACAGCCTTTTTAATATGGTCATGACCATAAATAGAGGGAGCCAAAGATCTAGACAATAAATTAAATAAATTGTCGTTCTTGATAAATTGGTTAAACTTGGATAGCTTAGCAATTTTTTCAACATCCTCTTCAGTAACATTTTCAGTTGATTGGATACCAGTAGATCTAGCCTTCAAAGGCCAAATGGAATTTGCCAATAAAAAGGTCTTGAAACCTTGCAAACCTACAACACCTTTACGATCATTTAAACCACCACCACCGGCGGACTTGAAAACACCAACAATAGCAACTCTATCACCACACTTGACCAAATCAACCAAATCCGGATCATCAATGATGATTTCCAATTGTCTGGGCAACTGACCTGCAGGTGATTGTTCAGGCATTTCTTGTAAAGTCAATCTTTGATGGTCTCTGTATTCACTGAATCCAAATTCAGTTACTAATTTGTTACCTTCTGAATCTTGAGTTGGATAAACAGCTGCTGTTAGTCCACCATCTGCATTCCCTGAATGTACTGATGGATCGTTTTGGTCTTTTTGTTGCATTGGGTTTTCTTGCAATTCATTGACATTGGTGTTTGTTTGTTGAGGGACCCCTGGTAACGGAGTCACCAAAGATGTGGTAGCATCTTTGTATGATCTATAGTGGAATCTAGCAGTTTCATCAGCGTAGTGTACAGATCTGGCTAGTTTTGGTCTAATCAAAGATGTTCTTGTGATAATACCTTGTAAAGAAATAAGTTTGTTGATGTGTTTGGATTGCAAAGATCTTGGAGTTAAGTTGTGAGAAGCAAAGGCACCTTTAAAACTCAGTTTCCAACCATTTGAAAATCCAGTCAAATTCAAACCATCATTGGTTACTTGAAAATAAACATCGGTTAAAATCAACTGTTGTATAGCAGTTTCAGCAGCTGGAATGAAATTGTGAGGCTCGTATAATAACCCTTGCCAAAATCTTCTGTCGAAATCTCTTAAATCATCTAAGGATATAGTCAATCTATGAGGCAAAGAAACACAGCAATCTTCACCTTCTTCATTGGTATGTGTTGAGATGTCACATGAAAACTTCACTTTGTCAACAGATGGGTCTTTATTGAAGTTATTTAACTCGGCATTGTGTATCAAAACTGCTTGTATTTGAGACTTGTAGTCGTTATATTCGTCTAGAAAATCTGTGAATCTTCTAGATCTATCATTGAAAATAGAATCGTAGTTGTCAACCATTTAGTCTGCTGTCTCTACTAGTAAGAAAAGGAGGGAAAAAACAAGGTAGGTTGTGTGGTTCTTCTCCCATAATAACCCTAGAACCAAGAGGAACAACAAACAGCTATAAAATGTAAACAATCAATATACTGGAGAGAATTTTAAATTTTAAAAGAAAAATTTTGCCGGTTTTTTTTGGTGTTCATTTTTCACTCTTTAATAGGGGAAAGAGTTTTTCCTGGTGGAGGAGTTTCGGGTATTATATTTCCTATTTGGGTAATGTAGTCGTAAAGCACTTAATAGAACATACGGAAGTGATGTTACTGTGATTAATGATCAAGACAGATGATGATTTGCTGCTTTTAGACTATATTTGAACAAGTTGTATGATTAATTCTTACAAGCAGGAATAAAAAAGCACATTTTTTTGAATGCATTTGCTAAAAGAATCAAATCCTTATTATATGCCATAACGGCATCTTTGATTTATAATTTGAGATATAAATATTGAAAGATACATATTATGAGTTAATATATGGAAAAGAATATATATCCTGTACACATGTATGATATTTTGATGAAGATAAATAAAAGCTAAATAGAGGAAACAAAATAATAATAAAAAGTACTACTTAAATAAGAAAATAAAACATAATGAAAGAAACAAAAAAAAGAATAAATGTTGGAAACAAAATAGGGATCCCACCAAATACAAGATCAGCAGAGTTCTGCTTTGAATAAAAAAGCATTTGTTTATAAAGTTTTTCTTAAATTATATTTTAATTTTTTTGTTTATTATCGAATAATTTGCTTATTTATATTGTAGATTCTTTTTTTTTTTTTAATATTTTTCAACTTATTGGCAATATTTAAATTTAATCGTTCTTAGCGGTTTCCTTGAAAGAAATAGCAGCTTCTTCGTTCATGGCGGAGATGATGGTAACCATTAAATCCTTACCTTCATCGAAAGCAGTTTGTAAGTTGTCACCTAATTCACCATCTGGACACTTAACATCGTCCTTGGTTTCACCTTCCATATCCATTAAACTTAAGAAACCGTCATCAATGTCTAATAATTGGAATTCGTTTCTCTTAACAACTGGGACTTCCATGTTGTGGGTGGATGGAGATAAATCTTCAACCTTCTTACCAGTGAAAATATCAGTGGCGACTAAATGGACCTTGGCGTGACCATGCTTACCGGTCTTGGAGGTGGACATATCGATAATTTTACATGGTCTACCCTTGATAACAACGAAACCGTTCTTTCTTAAAGCGGAACATTGCATTGGGTAGGTGGTGGAGGAACCGGCATCAGCGGTTTCGAAAACGTGTTGTTCGTCAGCCATTTTGTTAGGTGTATTAGTTTTGGGTGTTTTTTAATATATAAGTAAAAAAAAATACTTTCTTGGTATTAATCTGATGCTATCTCTTTGTATTGAAGTTAAGATGAGTGATCATATATTCATGAAATGGAATAAAAATTTTTAAACCTTTAATGCTTATTTCTTTTTAAAGAATCCCTATAGGAGGGTGTTAAAAAGTGATGAAAAATTTTCATCCCCAAAGGGTAATGAAAAATTTTTCCTCTTGTGTAAAAATGGCTGAAATGGGAAAGAGATCTAAGGGGGGGAGAAAAAAAAGAAATGCACTAGGAAAAATTTTTCATAGCCTTATTTGTACTATAAAAAAATGAATGAAAATGAGATTGATACGAGAGAGTTGTAGGTAATTTTCTAAGCGAATGTAAGGGGGAAAAAAATGTTGTTACTTTTTTATGTACCTATACTGGTGTATAACGCGTGCAGTAGTGTAAATTCGCAGATATGCCACTTCAACACTTTTTTTTTCGGCGCAGAAACATAAAATACTCTTGGGAGAAACTGCCTATTTGGGAAGTGGATGGATTTATATCGGTTGTAAAAAAAAAAAAAGAAACGAGGAAGAAAAAAATAGGCTTGGTTTTTTTTTTTTGCCCGGATTTTCGGAGTTTATTTTTGCTCGTATCCTACCACAAGCTTCGTATCTGGGGCTGGTCGGAGATAAGGCACAATGTGTAGCGCTTTTGGACACGTCACGTGCAACTATGAAACAAAATGCTTTTTGTTTCATAAAATCCGCGCTCTTCATTTGCTCTTTTTTGTTCGTGTAGCGCACGTTTAACAAATGCCGTATTCTTATTTATTCTGCTTCAGCTTTGATTCACCTGTAGTAAAAAAAACAAGCAGGAAAATTTTTTCCTTAGTTGTATTTCGTATTTGAATGTTACTATTTTAATATACAACGAAAAGAAGGACTCTCAAAACACCAAAAAAATAGTATCAAATCGATAACCTAATTATCCATTAGTTTGATATCTTTGATTGTTTTTATTATAGATATTTGGTTTTGTTTGTGGGTTTCAAACAGCATCGAAAAGAAAGAATTCATAGCAAAAAGAAACGAATTAGAGATTATTTGATCTACTTGTTTAATTAACCTTGTTTTATTGATTTATTTATATTTTTTTTTTTCACAATAATAATATATAATTCAAAAGAATAAAACTAAAGCGTTTGTAATTTGTTAATAAATAATAGTCATATACCATAATGGAAAGTAAAAGCAAAAAATTCACATCAGCTTTTAAAATCAACCCAAACAAAAAGAGTTTCAAAACTGTTGTTGCTTGTTTAGTCATTTTTTTCATAACTCTTATAGTATTCATCAGTGATTCTGTCTCTGTGCTAACGGAAACTACTTATTACAAACCTGATTTCTCAAAGACTCCTCAAGTTGAATATTATGATCTAAATGATTACAAAGGTGACAAGGAAGGCTGGAGAACAAATGATCGTGTTGTTTTTTGTGTGCCGTTGAGAGATGCTGCTATTCATCTACCTAGATTCTTCACTTTATTGAAAAAAATGAGTTATCCACATAATCAAATAGACCTGACTTTTTTGGTTTCTGACTCTAAAGATAATACTTTAGGTGTACTAAAAGACGAATTAAATAACTTGCAACAAAACAAAGACAAACATAAAAGATTTGGTAATATTGAAATCTACGAAAAAGACTTTGGTCAAGTGATAGGTCAATCTTTCTCAGACAGACACGGTTTTGCTGCTCAAGGACCAAGAAGAAAGTTGATGGCTAGAGCCAGAAACTGGCTGGGTTCTGTTGCCTTGAAACCTTACCATGCTTGGGTGTACTGGAGAGATGTTGATGTTGAAATCTTACCTGATACTATTTTAGAGGACTTGATTCATCACGATAAAGATGTTATTGTGCCTAATGTTTGGAGACCTTTGCCGGATTGGTTAGGTAACATCCAACCTTACGATTTGAACTCTTGGAAAGAAAGTGATGGTGGTTTACAATTAGCTGACTCTTTGAATGAAGATGCTGTTATTGTAGAAGGATATCCGGAATATGCTACATGGAGACCACACTTGGCATACATGAGAGATCCAAGTGGTGATCCAGAAGTTGAAGTTGAACTTGATGGTATTGGTGGTGTTTCTATCATGGCAAAAGCAAAGGTCTTCAGAGCTGGATCTCATTATCCCGCATTTTCTTTCAAAAAACATGCTGAAACAGAAGCCTTTGGAAAGCTGTCTAGAACCATGGGGTTCTCAGTTGTTGGGTTACCTAACTACGTCGTTTGGCACATCTATGAGCCATCAAGTGATGATTTGAAACATATGGAATGGATGGCTGAAGAAGAAGAAAGAATTAATGAAGAAAATAAGATTAAAGAGTTTTATGAAAGAACATGGGAATTAGGCTTTGAAGATATGAGAGCTTCTTGGGAAAAAGATTTCCACAATATTTTGAAAAATGTTGATCATACTAAATTGCAAGATAAAAACAAATTGAAGTTCTCTGTAGACTGGGAAGATACAGAAGCTGACTACCAAGATCCTGTTTCCCAAGATACTAATGCCAATGGAAATGATGGCTCATTCGAAGATAATAGAGAAGATGCTGATGAATTGCTAGCTGAGCAAGAAAAGAAGAAAGAAGAACTATTAGGTTGATTCAAAGTTTTATATACTTATAATCCTTACTTAACCCCTGTTTTTTTTTATTATTTCTTAATACATTTTATAGTCCTCTCAAATGCTTCCACAATGACCTATTTGAAGCTCGATATCTCCTGTCTCTTCAACAACAGTCTTGGTCTTATATGTCAGCTATTAACCTTTATTTATATCCGATAAGCTTAACGCCGATATGTTATGTTCTACACCACTCTAATGGGGGCGTTTTTTTTTTTTGCGCTGACGCTGGAAAATGCACGGTGGCAAAAAAAAAGTATAATAATAATCGATTTTCGACTATCAGCTTTAAACAACTATATATCTACTGAAATATTGAGAGTATTAGAACCAGAAACCGATACAGGAGACATAAACAATGAAAGTGAACTTTAAAGATTTAAAAAAGAATCTATATTCTTTAGATTGTAAACCTGAAGAAACAATCAGCGAAATCAAATCAAAACTACTAGATCTATTAAAACTTGATACATCAGGGTTTGAACTGAGATTGATTTTTTCAGGAGCCATTTTAAAAGACAACAACACTGCTGAACAAAGTAAATTGAAGGATGATTGCACTGTTTCATACATGGTGAAGAAGGTTGTTCAAAAGAAGAAACCAATTGAAACCCCACAAGCCGCTAATGAGGTTCCTGAAGCAGCTGGTTCAGCTCAGCCACAATCTACAGCACAACCAACTGCTGCAGTTACACCAGTACCTGCCACGGAAGCTACTCCAGAAGTTGCTTCAGAAGCTACCGCTGCTCAACCTGCTGAAGAACAACCAGAAGATCCAGCAT
This sequence comes from Hanseniaspora uvarum, assembly GCA_037102615.1. Taxonomy (NCBI): domain Eukaryota; kingdom Fungi; phylum Ascomycota; class Saccharomycetes; order Saccharomycodales; family Saccharomycodaceae; genus Hanseniaspora; species Hanseniaspora uvarum. Next base: position 129,881 of record BTGA01000002.1, on the reverse strand, counting down.
TTGCACAATCTAAACAGATCATCATGGAATTGGGATACAACGAACAGCAAGCCACTGCTGCTTTAAGACTATCAAATGGTGATGCCGACAGAGCTTGTGAACTTTTAATGAGCGGTGTTTTAACTGAAGAGCAAATCCAAGCTTCTAACAGTGTCGAAGCCCCAGTCGCTGACGCCACTGAAGACAATGACGATGAAGACTTATTTGCTGCCGCTGCCAATGCTGTTGGTGGCAGTGGTTCAGGTAGTGGTTTGGGTCAAGACGGTAACCAAATAACCTTAACCATTGATGATTTGGTCAACTTGAGACAAATTGCCAGCGGTGATGTATCTCAATTGTCAACTTTTTTGGAAAAAATGACAACCAGACTGCCCCAATTCAAAGATATCATACAAGCCAATCCAGAAATGTTCTTATCAATGCTGCTAGAATCATTACAAAACGATCAATCAGCATTTGCATCTGACTTCATGTCTGGCGATGCTGGTGCCCCATCCTCCGAGTTTGCTGAACTAGCCAACAACCCAGCCTTGGTAGATAGTATCAAGAAGCTTTCTGAGTTCATGGAGTCCTCCAACATCGATACTCAAGAGTTTTATAGGAACTTGAGCAATCCAAACTTTGATCCAACCAGTGTGCCTGGGTTTGAACAACTCAGCACAGCCATAGCATCCAATCCAGAAATCAAAAATGCCATGATGGAGTTGATGAAGAACCCAAACATGATGCAAGAAATGTCAAGAATCCAAGAGCAACTACAAGGAAGAGCCGGTGAAGGAAGTGAACTACTTAGACCAAGAGACCCATTTGCTGAGCTTGAATCTAGTTTGAATGCTGAGGAAAAACAAGCAGTTGATAGATTATGTGAATTAGGATTTGAAAGAATCCTTGTTATCCAAATATACTTAGCATGTGACAAAAACGAAGAAATTGCAGCCAATATGTTGTTCACTGAATATGCTGATTAGCTCGATTGTTATATATTAAGTAAATTAGGATTTGTATACAAATTACGTGAATCATTTTTTTGGTGTGGCACCTATTTATCGAGTGTATGAAAAGCAAAAGAAAGCAGCCGTCAGGATGCCCTTACAGAGCTCGCCAAACACGTGACTTTAGTCACGTGTATTTTCCACGCTTCACTACTTTTAACTCCGTTTTGCGGATTTATTTTTTATCGGATTTAAAGCTCCCATTCCCGTCTAAACTCCGAGCCCCCGACACCAAATTTCCTAATTCAGTCCGCTGTCCCTTTTCGGCCACATCCCCCATTGCTTTTTTTTTTTCGCCATCTATTTTTTCCGATACTTCCGAAATCGTAACTCCTACTCAGCTTTTTATAGCCGTAAAAAAAAATAATATGCTTTTGAATATTCAAGAATCAGTATTTAACAAAAAAAAAAAGCTCATTTCAACCAACAGAAATAGCATTCCCATATTAAGCGGATATTTAAATACCAACTGGATATTTTCGAGTTTGAAAAAAAGAAAAATTTTTTTTTAAAATATTGAATGAAATAACGTTGTTTATATTGTTGATTTGGTTGAGAAATTGTCTTATTTTTAATAATAATTAGTTCATTTTTGTAGATTTTAAGAGAAAAGTGTAAGAACCCCAAGTTTATACTGATATAATATACTCAAATTTTATAAAAAATGGCTAAAGAAGGTTCTGCTAAAAAAGGTGCTACTCTATTCAAGACTAGATGTTTACAATGTCACACTTTAGAAGAAAATGGTGCTAACAAGGTTGGTCCAAATTTGCACGGTGTTTTCGGTAGAAAAGCTGGTGAAAAGTCAGGTTTCTCTTTCACCGATGCTCTTGTTTCTAAGGGTGTCGAATGGAACACTGAAACTATGAGTCAATGGTTAGAAAACCCAAAGAAGTACGTTCCAGGTACTAAGATGGCCTTCGCTGGTTTAAAGAAGGAAAAGGATAGAGCTGATTTAATTGCTTACTTAGTCAAGTCCACCAAATAAATTTAATATTAACAAACCCATATTCATATTTATAAAAACAGCTTGAAAAAACAAGTAAAGCTATAAGAGATTTTCTAATAAGAACCTAAACAAAAAAATACAAAAAAAAAAATAGTTCTTAAGTTATGAATGTTCATTTCGGTAATGAACAATTAAGAACCCACAGTTATAATGGAAACGAAATGATAAAGCAAACGTTATTTATTCTTTTTCTAATTTATTAGTTATATATCAACCATATGGCTTTTAACTTTGTACATATTTATTAATTTAAAGCAGAAGAAAAAAACACACACTTTTTATTTACTGGATTTAGATTCTTCTTCTTCAATTTTCTTCAAAGCTTGGTTCAATACATTTGTTTGAGACGATTCATTAACGTCTGCTAAAGAAACATTTAATGACTTTGATATGATATGAGTACTGCTATCTTCTTCGTCGTCATCATCTTCATCGTCAACCAACATACTTTCATGATGTAGACTTTGTATTTGTCCTATATCTCTAAGTTCATTCAACAACCCAGTTTTACCAACACCTGAATAACTTCTGTTCTTCATTTGAGTTTTAGTTTCTATTTCCTTTTCATACTTGGACTTATTCTTACCACTTAACAAATGACCTAATGATTTTTGTGGTTCTCTCTGGTTCCAATTCAAAGATCTTCTTATACTGTCTATAAATTCTGTTTTCTTGGCTTCTACAGTTGGGAAAGAGTACTCACTGGCTCTTATGTATACTTTATCACCTTTGAATAATTCAAGTCTATTTTTACCATCAAATGAGCACCATGCTGTTGATCTTGAGTCTTTAGGTACTTTTATGGTCAAAATCATCGAGTCAGGAAGAATAATAGGTCTGAATGATAGTGTATGTGGACAAATAGGTGTAATACACAATGCATTGACTTCAGGGTATACCAAAGAACCACCTGCTGATAAAGAATAAGCAGTTGATCCAGTTGGAGTTGCTATAATCAACCCATCAGCTTGAGCAACAGTCAGCAACGATCCGTTTCCATAAACTTCCAAATTGGAAATGAAAGGAGATGGGCCTCTATCAATAACTAGTTCATTCAACACTTGTCTTTCAGTGATCTCACCCGTTTCCTCTCTGAAAACTATACAAGATAATCTCATTCTCAGCTTAGTGGTAATTTTCTTTGTAAACAATTTCTCCAAGCTCTTATCATAATTTTCAAACTCGAAATTGGTTAAAAACCCTAAAGATCCTAATGAAAAAGACATTACTGGTGGAACATTTTCTTGGAAAATGTTGGAAACATACAGTACTGTACCATCACCACCCAAGGTAATGACCAAATCTATCAAGTTGTTATTTTTTTCTATAAAGTCCAAATCGTAATATCTAATTCTTTTTTTATTATTTTCAAATTCTTCTGATTTACGGCATGTTTTTTTCAAAATCTCATCCACCTCCAAGTTTTCATTTTTATAGAACATCTTTTCTTCTAGGTAAACATTAACATCTTTGTAATTTAGTAAAATATGTTCAACCAATTCAGAGGTAATAAAGATCAAACTGTCGTCATAATGTTTAGTGACAATAAGAATGTTTTGTATTTGTAATCTAAACTTGGTATTGAACAAATCCTTATTCAACATTCTTACCCCATGGGCGGTTTCGTTCAATTGATTGTGTGATTTAGTTTTATTGTATAAATTGGTTTTTTCCAATTTTTTATTTAGATTGTTGGCATCACTGCTGCTTGTTCCTTTACTATTGGCATATTCTTGATCTAAATTGTTTGCAGATATATCGTCTTCATGGATTGCCCTAGAGCTATTAAAGCTAACGTTTTTGATGTTGTTGATAGTAGAACTACTGTTTGAATTCGAAGATGGTTCTTCGTTTATAGAGCTGGAATTGCTATCTAATCGATCTATAATTTTAAATATTTCAGATCCTGCAGTGTTGAATCTTTGCTGATGTGGTCTTGCAGGTCCTGAAGTTACGTTATTGGTAGATAGAGGTGATTTGACTTTAGCATCGTGGTTATTGGTATTTTTAGTAAATGAAAAGTAATCTTTTCCATTGCTTTGAAAAGGTGTCAACTTAGGATCTTGGTTAGAATTTGATTTGGAAGATCCTAAGAAGCTATTATCGTCATCTTCGTCATCATCTTCGTGAATTATGTGATGAGCTTGTTGAATGACGTTATGAAGTTCTTGAGTAACGTACTCCACTTCTGTATCTAACCTTTGAATACCTGGTCTTTGTTCTTCTGGTGTACCTGATGGATTGGTGCTCATAGTATAGTGTTAAGTACAAGATAGATGCTTGGGTGGTTTGTGTTTATATATATAATCGAAGTAATAAACAAGAGAACGATTATACAAGTACGCTTTTTTTAAAAAAAAAATTTAAAAATTTAAAATAATCACTAGTGTAAACACACTCGTTCCTGATACCATATTGTGTGTTAGAAAAAAATGAAAAATCGTAAGAATTTGGCCCTGGCTTTTGATTTTGCGCTGGGATAAGAAAAAGGCCCTATCGGAACATGGGTTTATGGCGGGGTAAGTGCGTGTAGGGGAGTCACGTTTTGGATGCTGTTATATCCGCTTGGCACGTGCTCTATCTGTTTTTTGTTCATTCTGATCTTTCAAAACGCTACCATTATTTGTATCTTTTTGGCCATTCTGATCTTTCAAAACGCTACCATTATTTGTACCTTTTTGGTCATGCTGATCTTCTAAAACGCTACCATTATTTGTACCTTTTTGGCCATTCTGATCTTCCAAACGCTACCATTATATATTACTCTTCTTCCAGCAGAGTTTTTCTCCGCTACCATTATTACGCGTAAAAAAAACCGCCCTACTATATGCACAGTTCAAAGCATATCGATAGTTCAATACATCTAATATATCAACCAAAACAAATACAATCACACAGTTCCCAATTTCTAAATCACCACACTTCTCGTAAAAATGAATGATCCCGTACAATATGTTTATTCATCTTTGTACAATCACTTAGATACACATACTTTTACTGGAAAGTGCTCTTTATTGGATGTTTTAAACAACACAAACGATTCCACACTTATCGAATGCAAACAGATTTTATACAACTTTTATTCAAAATACTTTGACAAACTTGAAGATATCAGTTTTTGTTTGCAAGTTTTTATACTTAATAACAAACTCAAAACCACATATATCAAAAACTTAAAGATCAAAGGCGAAATAAAGGATGATGAGATCCAAAAACTAGTGAAAGCTGATGAAACTCTTCTAGATGTTTTCGTTGCAAGCGTTGAAAGAGATAATTGTTCATCTATTTTTAAGTACTACGAAAAGGTTTTTAATCCACATAACCTGGATAAACAACTTCTGACTCCTAATTTGGAAAAAACAACACCATCACCAAATAAGAACATAAGATCAAATACAGAACCAGTTTCTATTGTAAAAACAGAAGTAAAACCAGAAGATGTTAATGAGAAAGACTCATTTTCTTTGATAGGAAGAAGTCAAACTGAAGTGAAAAAAGAAAGCAGCTCTAAAGATTCCTCTGTAAATAACACCAGTGATACAAACCCTAAAAAAGAATGGTCCGCACCAAAGGCAAAACAAAGAGGTCTTGATTCTATGTTCAAAAGAAAGTCTGCTAAACCAAGTGTTTCTTCTACCCCAACAGTGATAAAAAAGGAAGAGAACAATACCGTAAGTAAAGAAAAGAAATTGGAAGATAGATTCCAGTTCACCACTAAGACTTTAATAGACAAGAGAAGAGAGGATGAAAGTAAAAAAGAAGAAGAAAGAATGAAGATCATTAAAGAAAGATTGAATAACATGAGTAAAGCAAGTACCCCTGTTTCTGTTAAGAGAGAAAGATCTGAAGAAGCCATTAAGCCAGAACCTAAAAAGGTAAAAACTGAAGAAAAGCAAATGGACGATATTTTCAACTCTGATTCCGACTATATTGAAGAAGACGATATAAAACCACTAAGCCAAAAAAACGACAATTTGAAAGTCTCTGTGATGGATGCTTCTGAACCTAAGGAAAATAACATCAGTATTTCAAAGTCCTCCGAACCTAAGGATAATAACATCAGTATTTCAATGGCTTCTGACTCCACTGGCTTTATAGACCTGGTTTTGAATAACGACAAAAAAGGCAAAAAACCAAAGCCAGCTATGGTATTAGAATCTGACTCTCAAGACTCTTCTGATGATGCCTAGATCCATACCTGAATATCATCTAATTTTACCCTGATATTACTGACCATCACATAATTACCTAAAAAGGTAATTACACGTACACTCTCCATACATATTTGAAATTAAGCAAAAAAAAAACAAGGAGGAAAATTTTTCCTAATGAAATATGGCTACCTCCGCCCCTTTTTTTGGTTGTAAGAAATTCAATAAGAAAAATACATATATACATTGACTTCGAAATTAACTAGAAATAACAGGTTGAAAACCAAAGAAAATAAACAAACTTTTAAAGAATAAGATACAAATCTTCTTTTTTTTCACAAGAATTGCAATATACACCTTTTTTTTTTAATCTAATACATCAAAAGGTTTTTTAACGAAAGTAAAAAGTTCAATAAACTCTTATTTAATATAACCATATAAAAATGTCTGAATTGTGTCCAGTTTACGCTCCTTTCTTTGGTGCTATTGGTTGTGCTAGTGCCATCATATTCACCTCCTTTGGTGCTGCCTACGGTACCGCCAAGTCCGGTGTAGGTATCTGTGCCACCTGTGTTTTGAGACCAGATTTATTATTCAAAAATATTGTTCCCGTTATTATGGCTGGTATCATTGCCATTTACGGGTTAGTTGTTTCTGTTTTGGTCTGTTACTCATTAGGCCAAAAACAAGCCTTATATACCGGTTTCATCCAATTAGGTGCTGGTCTTTCCGTTGGTTTGTCTGGTTTAGCTGCTGGGTTTGCCATTGGTATCGTTGGTGATGCCGGTGTTAGAGGTACTTCCCAACAACCTAGATTATTTGTTGGTATGATTTTGATTTTGATTTTCGCTGAAGTTTTAGGTCTATACGGTTTGATTGTTGCTTTATTGTTGAATTCTAGAGCTACACAAGATGTTATCTGTTAGATACAGTTCTCGATAGAGAAAGCATAGAAGATAATCGGTTGAAGGTGTTAATCTATATAACTTATATAAACATATAATAAATTTTAAACCATTGCAAAATAAGAAAGAAAAAAAAGCAGATCACAAGATTTTTATATGTATACTTTTATAAAACTAATAATAAATCAAGAATGGTCTTGGTTACCATTTGTATAGACTCACCTTGATCTTTCACCTTGTATTGGCTCGTTATGTTGTTGATATACTTTTGTAAATCAATTTCTTTTTCGTATTTGAATGACAAGGCATTGACCTGGTCCAAAACCTCATACAAAATACCCTCAAATCCTTCAATGTCTACACCTTTGCTTTGCATTTCTTTGATTTTCTCAACCAACGGATTTAAAAAGTATAAAACAAAGATACTTTTGAATTCCTTTTTTATATGCGTGAATTTTAGCAATTCTATCAAGTATTTCATGGCCTTGACACATGAAGTAACAGATTCGTTATTAGCTTCTATCTCCTTAAAGGTCTTTTCTAGCTCTTTAACAATTATAAATATGACAAATGATTGTTTCAATAAGTTATTCATATTACCATACTCCTCAACAAATAATTTGAAAGGATCTTCACCTTCTTTGGAGCTCAAGTACCTTTTTAAGCTGCACTCAAGTATTATATCACATTTGCCAACTAGTATTGATAACACATCATTTTCCATACTACTCTTCATAAAGCTTTCTTCAGTTTCGTAGTCTAGTGCCTTTGATAATATAGATAACCCATTTAAGATGGTTCTGGTTCCTATACAAGTCACTGGCTCACCGCTATCATCATCGATGTTCAATGAAATGTTATTGATTAAAGCTAAACCTAATTTTGTGTACAAGTTCTTACAGCTTTGAAGCATTCTGAATTTACTGAATAGTCCAATTAAATATTCAACGTCGTTGTTATTCATACTGATTAGTACTTGGTTTTCCGATAATATGAACTTATCTGTTATGTTCTCGATGAATCTCTTCTTCTTGGACATGGATAGACTAGATTGGCATACAATTTTTAACAAAATAGATACTTCATTCAATAAAATTGATTTCTCATCAGTGATTGTGTAATCCATAATTTGTTCATACCAAGTATCGTATATCAAATTAGTAAAATCCTCATCTAGATGTAGAATATTCAAACGCTCCAAAATCTCGATCAATGAAAACCCTACAACATTATCTAGATCTATGATTATTGTTATGTACGTGATTAGCTTGTTGTGGTTTTTATTAAAAATATCATTGTATATTATAGGCGTTTCAATGTTTTGTGATTTTTTCAAATATTCTTCAACCAAGGTCATAGAAGGGATATAGTACATGAAGAAAGATAAAAATATTGGTGCCCAATGTTGCATGTCCACATCTGTAACCTCATTTATTCTTAAAACGCATGATTCATTACCATTTAAAATGCCTATAGCCAAATAGAATAAGGCGTGTATGTTATCGCCTTGCTCTTCAGTTACGTGTAAATAAAACTCGCTGACCAAAATTTTCCAATTCTTCAAAACTTGTTCACTGTTTCCTTCTTCAATAGATGGAATAGGATAGTACTCTATCAAGCGTAGTAACATATTGTAGTATCTATGCTGCTTTGTAGACTCATCAATGTTTTCCAAAAATTTGGCCAGAACTGAAGTGGCTGTAGTCAATTTTCCTAAAGAAATAGATCTGATTAAGATTTTCCACATCTCTTCTTCACTAGTATATGTTTCTGCTATACTGCTGTTTGGACAAATTCTATTGGCAAATTCTATCATATACTGTATGTTATTCAGATCATCGTAGTAATAAGACAGCAAAAAACATAATAAAATACTGCTTAAAGTTTTTATTTTAGAATTCTCCTCAGATTCATTCTTTTTAAGGATCTCATAAGCTTGTAAAAGAATGCCCCCATTTATGTCGACATTGCTATCGTCTAGCACTGAGGTTAAGGATACAAAGTCCTTGTAAAGATCTTTATTCTCTTCAATCCAATTCAAAGACATGGCTATTACTGGTGTTGGCCTCTTGTAGAAGTTGTTCCTGGTATTCGAACTTCCCATTAGCATCGTATGAACCAATGCTACTAGTGTTTGTTTTTTTTAAAAAAAAACTCTCCAAAAGTAAGCTTCGTATCGGACTTAACATACACCGGTATTTCTTTTTTTTTTTTCTTTCCTTATTTGGTCATTACTCTTTTAGGCAACACAGCAATCCTTAGTGAACAAAAAAAAAATTGAGGCAAGCAGCAATTTTAAATAATAATTTAAATTAAAACTCATCACCCTTTGGAAAGTACTTGAAGGGACCAGAGACCACTGACATAGCTCTTGAAGATGGATAGTAAAACTTCTTTGGAGATAATCAAATCTATCAAACAAAAATCGAAAAATAATGATGATTTAAAGATAATTATAGACTTATTGGATGGAAATCGATCTGTATATTTTCCAGATAAAGAAATATTTTGTTTGGAACATCTTATCAATAAGATAAATGCCATATCCAACAACAACAATGACACTTCAAATAACAAAAGTTCAGTTGATTTTGTTAATGATAAACTTTTATACAAGATTATAGACATCATATATGAAAGAAATGATAACAAAAAGGGCTTTACCCAATTGCTAAAGAACATGAAGATAGGTAATGTTTTGTTTAATATAGATTACGATAATGTTGAGCTTGTTAGTTTGGTTGATTCAACTTTACTGAAAATCATAATACAAACAAATGTTTCTTTGTTTGATATAAGCTCTGAAAAATTCATTATAAGCTTTTTAAATTGCTTCAACAAACAAAGGGACTTCCAAAATGCTGAAAGCTTTATAATGAATTTATCTCAAATCATACCAATAAAGTCTCACATATCAAACTACGAAATATTCTTTAAGTTGATAAAATCTGATCTGGTTAAAGTCAAAAGCATGATAGAACATGAATTTTTTTTCAATGAAAAGAATTTCACTTTTGATTTGAATACATTTATAGAAAATATGAAACCTTTTGATTTTATAGAAGATGGGTTACTTGTTTCTGCTTTTGAATTAATTTGTAATGGTTATGTTCAAAAATCTGACAAATATACAAAAGAAATTTTAGATAAGGCGTTTAAAAAGTTTGTTGAAATAAGCAGCGAAAAACATAAAGTACTTATTGATTGTTTGCAATGTATTAGCAACAATATAGAACTAAAGAAGTTGAATGATGTTCCAGCTTTTAAGACTTTAGAAAGTTTTATTACTGATGAAGAAAACATGCAAAAAATGAATGAAAGCCAGCAAGGATCAGTTTTGTTTTACGCAATGGATAACAATATAGAAATTGGTTACAAATACCACGAAAAGATCTTTGAGTTCTTAAAAAATCAAGAATTAATTCACTATGATGTTTTGAAAAGTTTGATTCAATGTTTTGTTGATTATAAAGAACTAGAAGTCTTGATAAAGTACTTCATCAAAAGTGATATGACTAATATTATCAATGATCAACAAAGTGCAGACCTATTGATCAGTCAAATCCATAACTTAACTGGTTATCAACTACATGAACTTCTAACTTCAGATGATATCAATGAACATTTTGAAAACATTATTATTAAAGGTATGCTTAACGTCAATACCCTCACATTTATTCAAAACAACAAGAACTTGCAAGATTGGTTGAAAGATTCTATTTTCCAGGGAAAGAACTTCAAAAATTGGGAATTCATGTACCATGTTTTGAATTTATACAGTAACTCCATTATTCCAAATATTTCTGCTGAGGAAGATGCTGTTGAATCATATGTTGAAGAATTAAACAATTTGATTGAATTTGAAAACAAGCATAAAGATTTAAACAATCAGTATTATTATTTTGCCTTGATGAAAACTTATGAAATCTCTATAGAATATGAAGTTGAAGGCTTTGATAAGATTGAGTCCATAGTTGAGAAATTTGTCAAAAAAATAACTGATATTAAGGTGATTACCAAGTTCTTTTCTGACTACATCAGTATTATTAACAATTTTGAGAAAACTAATTTATTTGTTAATGTTTTCTTCAAAGATGATTATAATAAACAATATTTTATAAAGAATTTTATTGATATTGCTGGTAACGATATCTATGAAGAAGAACACTTTGTCAGAGACTTAGTCAAACATGTTGTTGACTCGGTTACTTTGAACACAAAAGAAATTAATACTTTACATTTAACTCGTGTTCTACCTCTAGATTGTTTCACCAAACACGACAAGCAAGTTGTGTTAAATGCATTTAAGAATGACCTATGTGATAATACAATTGTTTGTAAATTTTTGAGTGTTCCAACTTTCAAAAGTTCTTTTGAACAGCATGAAAACTTTGTTGATTTGTTCATCAACGGAAAAGAACAAATTGGTGAGTTAGTTTGGGATAACTACATTAATAATATTAACGATAAATTATGCTTTGAATTTGTACAAAAAATCTTTAATATCTTTGATGTTGAATATTTGAAGAGTATTAAAGATCAAAAAATTATGAACTTAGTCTATTACATTATAAAGACATCTAATGGTATTGAAAAAATTGAAACATTTATGATTGAACTGGTCAGTAATATAATTAGCTTATTATCAAAAAAGAAAAGCATTGATCAAGAAGACTACGTTTTACTATTTAGATTATACCAACTGAATAACAATAATGCATCTGTTAATAAAATTATAGTCAATATTTTTGAGACAAATCAACAGCAAGCTAACTTAGCTACTGGCTTAGAAAAGACTTTCAATTTATATGCCGCATATTGCCACATTACCGAGAAATCCTACTACCATATTGTTCCAGTATTTTTCCAAGTGTACAATACAGAAGAATTAAGGGAAGTTGAATACGAAGGTCTGAACTTGTTTTTGAAAAATCAAACTACTGAGCAAACTATTTCATTAATCAAAGATCTTATCAAAGACTTGTCTTTGTGTTATGGTTCTGCACAAGTGTTTATCATTAAAAAAATTATTAAAGAATTCAATAAAGATGAAAATGAACAAGAATATTGCAAAATCTTTACAAGTTTGTTAGATAAGCTGATGTACCATACCTCACTTGTTGATGGTGATTTATTAGATTTAATAAGTAATATTGTCATCACCAAGAGCTGGATGCTAAAACAGTATACTTTGGAAATGGTCATTCCATTTTTGATAAAGACAATTTCGGAAAGTTTGAACAATGATCTTAAACTACAGTCTAATATCTTGTTGAAGTCTTTAAAAGTTATTTCCGACTTTGTAAATTATCAACAATTCAAATTAACTAGAAGAACCCACTTGATTAACGGGTTTATTGTTTTCTGCATGGATTTCATACTTCAATCTCAATTGTCTGATTCAGAAGACTTGTACAAGAACTTGAATAGATTAATTATGAATTTTATGGATCCAATCAACATCAATAACAATAACTCCAATCAAGATACTCTAAAATCAAATGTATTAGCCTACAAGCAAGAATTAAGAAAGTACATTTACCCTATCATGTTGAAGTACATCAATACATTGTGCGGTAATTATACATCTAGTGATATTTCAATCAAAACTGTTAATGAATTTAGAAATGGTTTGAAATTGAGTATGTATGGTATTTTTGATTTACTTATCAAAGAAAACATAAATCTATTGTATAATCTATTAGATTACAATGGTAAACTGTACTTTAAAAAGTTGTATAAGGATTATGAAAATGAAGGTAAATGGGAAGAGGATTAAACAATTCCAAATACCCTTCCTAATTTATATAAAATTGTATGTAATGTTTGTATAGAATTTTCATTGAATTTGAATTGATTAGCGCCTTCGCCATCCAATTGAACAATTTGATCATGCTCAAACTTAATCAAATCTTTTTTGGTTATTAAACCTATTATTTTATAGTTGTCTTCTACAAAGACCAATTTAGGTGATAAATTGTTGAAAATGTCATGGATCAACAAAATGTTATCATCTTTTCTAATAAACATTACAGATTTAATCACAAAATCCATGTGTTTTAAATTGCTAATATTTATAACGGCATCTATGTCGTTGTTCATCACCAAATGCTCTAGAAGTTGTCTGTAGACATAACAAATTACTTTCTTGTCTTTATTAACAATTGGGAAACCTGAAAACTTGTTGTTTTGTAAGATGATTTTTAATTCATTAATTATTATGTTTTCACTTAAAGATACTATTTCTCTTGTCATTATATCATCAGCAATAATCTTTTCTCCTCTTATATCCTTTGATAATCTTATAGGAGGCTCATCCTCTAAGAAGGGGAATTTGTTGAACAAACACATATCTTCAGCAATACCCTTTCCATTGTCAAATTTGTCCATGATCAGTCTGGTGATACCAATGGTAACCATAGTTGGTACAATATGGTTGAAAGCACCAGTCAACTCAAATATGATAACTACACAAGCAATGGTCAAATGAGTCATACCAGTCAAAGCAGCAGCGGCTCCTAATACAGCATACGATCCTTCAGTAATGGTGCCAGGTTTTAAATCAAATGCTTTGACAATTATTATAGATAGTAATCTACCGAATAATGCACCTATAGACATTGAAGGAATAAAGATACCACAAGGCAGTTTGCAACCATATGAAATAGCCACAAGTAAAAATCTTGTTACCAAAGCATAAGCCAAAGATATGCAGATCGCAAAGGTAACCCATCCACTATGTGCAGATTCATTGGTTACTTTACATAAGTCATGATCCCATATTGAGTTTTCCTTATCGTTTGATGAAGAACATTCGTGAAATAATACTTTCATTGATTCAGTCATGTCAAGTTTCAAAAATGAGTTGAAGTATGAAAGCAAAAATGTTAAAACAGTTAAAACAAATATTTCAAGCTGCAAATTCTTACTAAAGTGTAAATTTCTGAAGTTGACCCAGAATATGTTCATTCTTTTCATCAAAATACCATATAATCCTCCAAAAATACCGATGATTATAAATACTGGTATTTCACCTAGTCTCCAGTTTTCAGTATATCTCACTTCGAACTGTACTACTTCCCCATTTCTGAAAGGATTTATAATTTTCAAAATGGTTATACCAACCATGGTTATAAAGTAGCATTTCCACATCGCAGTTATATTGAATTTGATGTAATTCGAGCATAATTCTTCAAATACAAAAAGTACACCCCCAATTGGAGCAGCAAATGCCAAAGCAACCCCACCAGCAGCACCAGATAACATGTATTCCGATAATTGATAAAAGTTTTGGGATGTTGGTGAGTCTAGTCTAGAGTTACTGGTAGTTGATATGGATTTTCTGCTAGAAGATGAAGAAACAGGTTTTGGAGATTGAGCAACTGGTGGTGATCTAATGTTGGAAGTAACTGAGTTAGTGGACTTATTTGATTTCAAAAGAGATCTAACATTATGGCCTTCTTCAAGATGTGAATCACTCTCGTTCATTGTTTCAATAGTATCAAAGTCAATTTCATAATGCGGTTTTTTGTAACTAAAAAGTTTGTTCATGCCCTCACTAACTAAAACACCAACAGAAGTAGCATAATGAACACTTGGTCCTTCTTTACCAACATTAATTCCGGATGCAATTGTCAATGGCAATGCTATACACTTGATTAATGTTGTTTTGACAGAATAAAAGTCAGGATTGTAATTAAATCCTCTCAATGACATTTTAATTTCAGATATACCACCACCAGATGCAAAAGGAGCATAGTTAAAAATCAAAACACTGGCAACTGAAGAATAAATGATTGACAAAAACCCATAAATAAAAAACCCATTCACAGGAGATGAGTAGTCTTGCCAGTGCCCGTCGATAACACATTGTTCTTCAAGAAACTCTCTTGGCACACCAGAGTTTCCAGAGTACATCTTGCTACAGCAATAAGACTTGTTTAGTAACCAATTTGATTTACAATAACCCATTTTGATGTTATTTAAGTATTCAGTTAGTATTTGTAACACAGATGCAATGATTCCTATAATGATCCCTATAAATAGCAATGTTATAAAAGGTCTCCAAATTGTATAATATTTCAGTTTAATGTAGATTTTTTTATAAAAATTTGAAGACGAAAACTTTTTGTAAAAAATAGGAGAAGAACTGTTGCGTATTCTCTGTTGGTCTGCAACTATATCACCAGTTCTAGATTCTTCGTCATTTATTAAAGTTTGGTGGTATTCATCAACACCTGAGAGTTCATATTGAAAATCATCTATATAAGATTGATTGTCCTTTAGCCTTTCGTTGTTTAAATCAATAGTTTTGAATTTGTAAAAGTTATTTCCTTGTGTATTCGGAGACTTTGAAGGATTACCACTTATAGTTTTAAAAGTAGCTGTACTAAGTTGTCTTTTGATCATCTCTTTTTTTGGGGGGTTTAATTGCTAGTTGAAAGACAATCTAATATGCACAGTTCAGAATCTTTTACTTGACTATATATAAACACGTTTTAATTAAAAGGATCTGCTCTTTGAGTAAGTTTTTGGTTCAATTCTGCTGTATAATCTATCATCATAGAAGCTCTGTTTTTTTAAAAAAAAAAAAACAAGTCTTAATACACAACATAGGCATATAGTGAAAAAATATTATGTTCATATTAAAAGCGTGTTTGAGCGCTTATATCCGATACGAAAGTTGGAATCAAACCATAAGATCGTCTCTGAACAAGGATTTGTTGATCTGGATGTTATTATTAGTATCGTTTGTATCAATCACTACACCCTTTTTAACCCTGTAGTAAAAGCCTGTTGTTTTATTTGTGTACTTGAAAGATGGTGTGTGTCTATAAATCCAATCTTGTGTGGCTAATTCAGTGAAGCCTTTGGATGAGTTTTTCAAGTTGTTTTCGGTGCACAGCTTGTAAACTTCCATAAAATCAACAGACTCAGGATCAATGCTATAGGTTTTTATTTTTTGATTATTGGAAAATAGTGATTTGAATCCATTAACCAGAATTTGTATAAATTGCTCAGGTGAGGATAAAGCATTGTTTGTCAGTTTTTTCAAGTTTTCAATTGGAGAACGGACACTATCTACATCAGTTTCTTCACTAAATTCTTCCATATCATATCTTATTCCATTATTTACATGTTCAGATTTTCTTAGTTTAGGTCTCATAATCTTGCTAAATTCCCTTAAATTGGAATCAATCAGCATTGTTCCGTGATGATATGATTTGTTCAAGGCAATTTTGAAAGCAGAACCAGATACTTTATATCCGTTGCAAGTAATATCACCTCTCTCATTCATGTCAAGTAGACCATTTCGAGTCGTTTCAGTGTTTAAGTGTACGTCCAAAACATGGTTTTGGCTTGCAGACAAGTAATTGTTAACCAAATTAACGATAAAACTGTTGAAAAACTTTTGATCGAATTCATTTCTTGACGTTAGATAAGAATAATTGACATTTCCAATATCATGAACAACTGTTCCACCACCTGAATATCTTCTGACCAAATCGTAATTTCCACCATTTTTTTTCAACAGTTTAGACTTCAAGTTTACTTCTTTGAAAGGATTTTGATTTTTTCCAAATACACAAGTTTTGTCATTGATATAAAGCATTAGTCTTTGGCTGTTAAAAGGTGAAGCTAAGTTGGCTTTATCAATAGGGGTATTTCTGAAAATAAAATCCTCCATGGACAAGTTATAAAATGGATTTTTAGAGTTTGAAACAATACAAAATTTCGAATCTGACTTCACAAGATCTATAAATTGTTGTGGATTTTGGATCTCTTCAATATCGTTTTTATTTTCCGTATCTAAAGTGTCAAAACTTGGCGTACCAAAAAAGTCATTTATCTCTTTGTTTATATCATCCAAATCATTTCCTTCATTTTGCATAGCTCTATTTGATGTAGAAATTTGCTGTGATTCAAACATGTTCGAATAAATATTATTTAAATCTTTCACATCTGAAGACTCATTCTCTTTGCCGCTAACATTCTCAAATGGTGTATTTTTCAAGTCAAAAAAATTAGATGAATGTCTTATATTGTTAACAAAGAAGCTTTTATAAGCTCTCCTGCCTAATTGTATTTGTAATTTATACATTAATAAGGCTGTTTTACTTGGTTCATTAATGGTTTCGCAATATTTCTAAATGCTGAAAAATTGTCGTAGATGACGAAAAAAGCTTATATCGAGAATATAGGCCAAGTATTTTTTTTTTTTCACCGTGTAAAATACCTATCTGCGTGAACAAAATGCTTTTAAATAATTGTCGAAACTAAACTCTTATTTGATTCAAAAAAAACAGATAAAATGGGGTCCAAAGACCATAAAATTGCTTATTTGTATGGAAGAAAAGGCTTATAGTGGAAAGACTTTCCTTTTTAAAAGTCATTCTTTGACCTTGATTGAAGAAGATAGAGCAAAGTTTAAAGTTTCGAAGGACATCAGCATCAATGATGTTCAACAGAGGATAACAATCCACTTGAATACATTGTTTGAAAGGTTTTATTTGACACCTTGGGAACAGGACATGCATTTTGTTAATTTAATTATTGTTTTTGAAGCATTAAATTTTATTAAAGAAGTACTGTTCATTAACAAAATAGTAATTCAGAAAGCTTACGCGTTACTGGGCGAATATATGGCTGATACAAAAGACATATTTGATGTCTTCCTCAAAAGCTATTGCCATACAGTAGCTAAAAATCATCAAAAAAAAATTGACAAAGATATTGATCGTTTTTTAAAGGTGTTTTTTGTAAAACAGCCAAGTATATTAAATAAATTTCTATTGCAATTGTTTGACATTTGTGTTAAACAAAACAACCCATTAAAAGCATTGGAAATCGGATTAAATGGAAATGGGAGTTTTAAAAATTGTAGTAAATTGCAGGATTATGCTTACGACTGGATTCAATTGTATTCCAGAAAATCGCAAGTTTTACAAAATAGTATATTCAAATTTGCACAGGAGTCTAGGACATTGAATACAAACGATAATATTGATACATTTGAGTGCATAAAAGTCGCAACATTGAATGCGTTAAATTCAAATGGAGTAAATTTAATTTATCAACTGGTATATGAATCCCTTGTATTTAAGTCAGCTATAGACATGAAAAATGGGTATGAAATGTTGTTTAATTTTATTTTACTGTTAAATGATAAAATTTCAGAAAACGAGCATTTTTTTGAAGATACAAATATCTATGAAATATTTAATGTGCTGTTTAATAACTCTTGCACAAATACAAAAGAACAAAAAAGCACGTTTATCAAGAATGCAAATGAATTATGGTTACTTTTATACGACGAGCACATGCAGCAAACGGATAAAAAACAAAACGTACAAATAACCATGGTGAAAAAGAAAATTTTAGAAATGATGCTAGATGACTCTATCCAGCCATCAAATTTTCAAGAGAATGTTTTGATGAAAGCTGCCATAAAACCTACTTGGGATAAATTTGGTATTGACAGTCAGATTGGAAATGAGCCTTTTTTAAAACAGTATAGGTATGAAAATCTGCTTCTGTCTTCAAAGTTGACAACAATGGTTGTTGAAACTCCTTTTAAAGATCCTTATTATAAATTTCACGAGAATGATATACTTCAGTCAAATTTGCATCTAAAACTAAACTTTTATGAATACTTGATACTTTTTAGTTTCGGAAATGATGATATAATAAACTTTGAAGTTTTCAAAAACAGATTCTACCAAAACTTGAATAAATGTCATCCAGCAGTAACGCATAATGACAACAATAGTAGAGTTTTGTTTAAAAAATGTTTGAAACCATTTTACAAGAGTAGTTTTATAGTTTCTTACAGTGAAAATAATGCATCCAAAGCTAATAAAATTTTGAAATGGAGCAAACTGTTAATAAAATGGAAGGATTCCTTTGAAAAAGACGACTACACAAACTTTACACTAAATTTAAACTTAACAAAAAAATTGAATATTGATAAAAGCCAATACATTTTTGACAAGTCTATCAATCAATACGTCTGCTGCCTGTAAAACATAATTTTTATTATAAACATAAATGATTATAAAGATGTAAAATAAAATTATTTATGTTTATGCTTCAAAGACATAAGATTTAAAAAACAAATAGAAGAAAAACATAGGTAAGACTCAAATAGTTCATTAAAAAATTTTATAGTTGATTAGCACTGACTGCTGACATGTATCAAATAATATTTCTACGATAACACACAATTAAGCATTTTGAAAACTCTGTTACAACGCTGTTAATTTATTAAACCTTTTGCGAATAACAACAATAATTTTATTTTTAGTGTGGATTCTTGTGTAATACATAAAACTTTCAATAAAATTCTTACAAGGTTTCGTGGTCTAGTAGGTTATGGCATCTGCTTAACACGCAGAACGTCCCCAGTTCGATCCTGGGCGAAATCATGTTTAATTTTATTTTTTTTTGCTTGTTGTTTAATTAATTCGAGTGAAAATATTTTGATTTTTTTTTTTGTTTGGGTAGTTTATAAAGTATTAATGAGAGCAGAAATTAAAACTAATGAATTTGGTTTTATATAAATGGTTGTCAGGTAATTGTTCAATCTTCTTTTTTTTTGTATTTATTCTGCATCATTGTCATCCATGGATAGGTGGAAATAATCCTCATCATTGATCAGATTGGCATCTTGGATTGTACCCAAGTCTCCAGGGGTCATCAAAATGGTGTTGCTGTTTGTTCTTGGAGAACCAGGAACACTGAAAGGCTTACCAACTCTATATGATTTGCCTTCGTTCTCTGTAGATGAAAAACCTTCGTTGTTAAATCCATCTGGATAATAAGCTCTTCTTAAAGCCAAACTTCTGGCTTTGACGTATTCCAAGCCCATTCTTTTCCAATCTAACAATTCAGATAATCTTTCATTTCTGTTTCTTTGATTGATTCTTTGTCTTCTAGATTTTTGGCAGAAATCAAACATCATATTAGCCAGCTGTTCAATTGATTCATCTCCATTTTTATATCTTCTATCAACTATGTAGATACCGTACAATTCGGCTTGTTCAGCTTCAATCAAATCTTCCATGTAAGCACCAAAACCAGACAAGTTTGTAGTAACAGATGGAATACCCATAACAGTACATTCGGCAGGAGTGTAACCCCAAGGTTCATAGTAAGATGGAAAAACACCTAAATGACATCCTCTGACAAATTCTTCATACTCCATAGGTAATAATGGATTTTGGGAGTTCAAGAATTCTGGATGGAAAATCACTTTAACCTTATCATAATCATGATTGAACAAATGAGTTCTTCTCAAGTTGGACAAAACAGGGTCTTTTTCTGAGTCTATCATGTTGTGAGTTACAACAGCAGGTAGTTCATACTGCTTGTTTTTCAGTGGCAGTAATTTCTTCTTTAAGTAAATCTTTTCATTGTCAGCTAATAGATCTTGTAAATTAGTTGGTAGTTCGTTATTGTTTAGTAAATGTTTTAATAGTTTTTCTTCAATGTTCTTAGAAACTTCATGAACACCATCTTCTAAGGATTTGACTAATGTATGGTTTTTCAAACTTTGTATATTGAAAGAATTGTTTTTAGCAGGCATGATCATGAAGGCAACGACTGTAATTGGAGAGTTTATAGATTGCAATTTATGGTTTAATCTAGCTAAACTTTCAATGAAAATATCCACACCTTTGTTTTTAAATTCGTATCTACCGGCAACAAAGAAGTATAAAGTGTTGTCAATATCAATGCTTTGCAAATGGCCAACAAAATGGCCTTTGATGAATTCCTGAATCTTTTTTTTACTTTCTTGATGCAAATTTTGGAATTCATGAACGGCTTGGAATTTTGTTACATTGATTCCGTTTGGCAAGATACCATCTGGTTTTCTAGCTAATAAATGTTCGGCTTCAAGAGCAGTAATTTGAGAAACTGTGGTAAATACATCAGCACTATGAGCAGAAGCTCTTTCAATGCAATATCTATGGTATATACCTCTGATACCAGCTTCTTTATCACAATCAAATTTGTCAAGATTGTTGTAAAAGTCAATGTCATTTCCATATTCATCTTTACCAGCACATAAATATCTGCCCAGCAAAGTTGCATGAGTGGTGAAGATTGTAACAACATCAAGTTTTCTTTGTCTAATGATTGGTAAGCAAACACCAGCAAGCCATTCGTGACAGTGGGCAACAATGGCATGTTTTTGCTGGTCTGAGCAAATTACCTCACCCAAAAACCAGGTGACCAAGTAACCTAAAATGATGGCGTCATTTGTTTCAAAATCAGAATCAGGCGATGGAATCCCATTTGAAACCCACAAGTCCTTTTTCCAGTCATTTAGGTATTCATTTCTTACACTGTCTAGATCAAATAATATTGATTTTGGAGAACCTTCTATAAGCCACTTACAATAAACTATACCAACACCTCTATCTCTCATTTTCAAAATTGCTTCTTTGACTGAATAGTCGTCATCGTCTTTGGAGCATTTATTATGCAAGATGTTGTAGTCTAATGGAATTTCTTCAACTTCAACTTCGTATTTTTCTCTGTTTAAAATACCAATACAGTGGTACCTTTTTGTACCATACTCTTTTACAGTTATAGGGGCCTTTGTTTTTAAAACAGAGTATATACCCCCTACTTTATTGCACACTTCAGTGCTGATTTCAAACAACAAATGATTGGTTAAATCCCTGTTCATTTTGTATCTATAAATATTCTATTATTTTGTTGTGTCTTGGTAATTTATAATGTAAGATCGATATAACGAAAGAACCAAACAGTATTAAAGTAAACTTGTATGCAAAATGGATTCAAATATTTTCTATGTAGAATGTGCTAAAAAAAAAAAATCAGAAATTTAAGGATAATCAAGCTTAATCCTCTATGAATAATTATTCTTTTTATAGTCCAATTTATCTCAATTTAAAAAGAAAGACTTATGTTATATATTAATTGGTTATAGTGTCTAAACCTTTAGATAGTGGTATAACTTTGAATTGAAGAAAATAATCATAAATGAACTAAAAGAAAAAAAAAATACATCCATGACTTGTTTAAATACCTCAATATATTCTGTTCAAAGATAAAGGGAAATAAAAAAATTTAATCACAAAAAATAGGTGGGTAAACCCCCCAAAAAAAAAACCAAAAATTAAAAGGTTCAAGTTTTTTCGTTATCTATAATACAAACAATTGGATATTTATGTGGGGAACCCCCGTGTTTTTTTTTTTTCCGTGGTTTCCCGTGTACTCCATGTTTAATTAATACACCAACAAAATGCTATAGAGTTCAATAGGGTAAAAAAAAAAAAAAATGATGTTTCATAAATCTTGCTTATATTCAAATAATTAAATGATATTTCCTCATAAGGTTACTTTGGGGGAAAACATAGTTAGTTGATTTTTTTGAATATGCTACTTTAACAGGGGGTTTGCACTTTTTGGACAGTTATAATTTTCCTTATCATGAATTCAGCTTCTCAACCAGGAGGGAAAAAAGGAAAGATTTTTTCAACACTTTTCAATGCATTTGGATTAAAAGAATATTCCTTTTTACCATCATTAGTTAAAGGTAAATTAGATAGATGGAAAACAAGATTTTCTATTACTCAAACCTAAAAAGAGGAATTGATAAATTTTTAACACCATTGTTGCTGTACATCATATTTTTTTCCGATTCTGTTCTCTCTTTTTTGTGAACATATTAACAATGGGGTTACGATTTAACGAAAATAAAATCGATAGGGATTTACATACACAAAAAAAAAGCACTGAAATGTTGATAAGAATAAACCTATATACAATTGGTACAATCACAATTTCTTTCCTAATAGCCTCATCAATATACTGTTACTTTCATCTTCTTCCTTATCTTTTGGTTTGTTTTTTAGTTCTGGCCACAGATGTTCTTCTACAGTAAAGTTTTCATTATAATCATAGATCATTTCATAATTACCAATGAAGATATCATCGTTTCCATTTTCTCTAAAAATTCCAGGTAAACTCAAAGGTTGTCTTGTATGGCTATTAAGAGCTTTTCTGTACCAAATTTTCTTATAGTTTTCATCAGTTCCTATGTCACACAATTCCAATAAATCTTCAGAGATATCTTCTTGGGCCAGAAGTATTGTTATCAACTTATTTGTTCTTGAGACCATGTGACGGTCCATACTAGCCAAAGATGTGCATATTTTGAACTTATATTTCTTAACCACATGAATATCCTTAGTTTTTGGTTCAAATTCATCAAGTAAATCATTAGCTAAATCATCATTATCTAAGTCTAAATCATCCAAATTAGCTAATAGAGCGTCAATATCATCATCCAAATCATCACTTTCTTCCGTTTCATTTTTCTCATCTACCTCTTTTTTATGGTCACATGTGTGTTCGCCGTTATTTGTTGCACAGCAACTCATAGAATCTACAAAATCATCTTCTTCAATGTCTAGACCAGACATTTCAAGTTCTTCTTCCATGCTGTCTGCTAAGGCCTTTTCTTCATCAGAAGCTACAACATTTAAATCTTCTATTTTTAGGGATTCTTCTTGTTGTGATGCTACTTTTTCTGCTGATTTGTTTTTGTTTACAGATTTTGTGTTAGTGTCTTCTTCTTCAGCATCTGAAGAGTCAGCAGATTTAGATTCATCATGAGTTTTATAGCATTTTTCTTCTAGTTCTTCGACATTAGAACTATGATCTTCATGTTTTTTTTTATCCAAATTATCTTTGTCACTGGTTTCGATATATGATTCATTTTGTTCTTTTTCGGAATCTGTAGATGTTTCTTGCTTATCTTTTTGTATTAAATAATTTTCCTCTTTAGTATTATCAAGTTTCTTTACTTCCAATGGCTCTCCACTGTCTGTTAGCACGTCATTATTTAATTCTTTCGTTTCAGTTTCTTTGGTATTCAAAACTTCTTTCAAGACTTCATCTTTATCGTTTTGAGCATCTTTTACTGAGTCAATTTTTTTAGTTAGTGCTTCGTCACTCGCATCTATATCCTTTTTCAAGGGTTTTTCTTCAGATGGTAGGTTTTCTGTAACGTCTGCAATCACTTCATCAGCATATACATCATCCAGCTTTTCTTCAGATAATGGGTTTTCTGTAACTTCTGCAACCACTTCATCAGCATTTACATCATTCAGTTTTTCTTCAGATGTTGGGTTTTCCGCAACGTCTGCAACCACTTCATCAGCATTTACATTATCTAGCTCTTCTTCGGATACTGGTGTGTTTACAACGGCCTTATCAGCAATTAAGCCGTCAGTTTTTATGTCTTCTTCATTTTCACTAACTTCAGGTTTGTGTTGTAAAACTAAACTTGGGTTTTTATCAAAAGTGACAACATTCTCTTTATCGGCTTCAGATTTTCCCACAACTTCATTAGTTAATGGCTCTATCTCCCTTGAATCTTCTTTTTCACAAGATTCTGCAATCAATGGCTCTTCTGCAAGATAAACATCTTGATCAGACTTTATAGGTACCTCCGCAACTTTCTCTTCAGTGCATGAATCACTAGCTTCAACAGAAGTTTGTTTTTCTTCTGAATTCAGCAAAGAATCCTCTTTGGTTAGTTCTCCCTTTCCAATGATACTTTTTGCATTCAACTCTTCTTCAATATCATCACTGTTTGTACCAAAATCAACTGCAGAACTTTTTTTATCATCATTTTTATCAGAATTCAATGGTGTTTCAATTTCTTCGTCTTTTACAGCTTTATCTATAATATGCTCTCCTGCTATAGAAGTTTCTTTTACTACATTTTCATGTGAAAAACTGATTTCTTCGTTGCTCAAAACAACCTCATAGTCATTATCACTTGGCAATTCATCATCCTTATCAATAATAACCACGTCTTCATTGCTAGATTGTTTCTTATCCAAACCTACAATTTCGTTATCCTTCAAAGCAACATCTTTAAGATCCAAATGTTCAAGTTCTTTTTCATCCAAATCTATTGAAACATTAGATTTTTTGACTTCATCTTCAATTTCTTCATTTCCAACATTTAAATGATCTTTACCGTCATTATCTACTGTTGAATTATCGTTTTCCTTAGTTTCTTCATCGGTTTCTTCTCCTTCTGTAGATATGTATTTATTCAAATCATCTATAACATCATCCAGCTGTAGACTTCTTCTATTTAAAATTGATGTATCATCTTTATTGCCGGTTAATAAATCATCGTCTTGTTTTTCGGAAGCCATCTTTGGATCCAGTCTGATAACTATCTTGTTGTCTTTTGCTTTTGGTATTTCATTCATGTTTTTTTTACATACAAATGTTGTATTCGTGTTTTCAATTTTTTTTTTTTTCAACCATAATATAAACAGTGGAAAAAAAAAAAAGCTGATTTGAAACATGATCTTGGTCATGAAACCAGATGTTCTGATAGTTAAGCTTCTAAATATTCACTTACGATTGTTTTCTTTTCATATTGAAAATAATATATATGTGTTTTTTGTCGTATAAATATTGAAATAAAAGTCGGATATAGCTAGATTTAAAGAGTACCACTTATTTTGTATGGTTTCGTTTCGTATCTTTTTAATTCATTTTTTTTTTTAAATCACAACCTCTTTTCTTCATGTCTTCAACGTTTCAAAAGGGTAAAAACTCAGAAACTAGTGCATGGTTATCCAATGTCATCTGTTTACTCCGCCATAATGATATCTTCATCTTCCTCTTGAATTCTAGAAGTAACTCTCTTAGCTGGTTCGTATGTATAACTACCTACAGCAGCATTGATATCGTCTTTTGGAATAGAATAGTATGGACCGTTTCTTTCACTGTGAGATAAACCTTCAGCATCGGAGTTGATTGCTTCTCTGTCTTGAGACTTAGATCTGTTCAATTCTTTCAAGTATTCAGAAGTGCCTGCTCTTTGTATCAAAGGTCTGGAAATTCTGTCTTCAGAATTTTGTGTTGTTTGGTAGGAATCACCTCTTGCTAGATGAGGAAATGAAGCTTTACGTTTAATGTCAATATCTTCACCTAAGGAGTTTTTGATCATCTCCTTGTAACCTATAGAATCATCATTGGATTTGCTGGTGGCTTTGGAGTTATATGGAGTGATCATTTCATCGGTTATAGGGTCAGTGGAGCTGACTAATGAATTAGAATGGGTTGGAGACAAGGTGAATTTAACTGCAGTTGGTTTTTCCATTCTCAGCTTTTGTTTTCTCAACATCTCTAGTCTTTTGTGTTCATCTTCTTGATCATGGTTCTCCACAGGGTTCAAATTGATGTTAGCAGCATCGTACTCATCCATCAAACAGCCTGTAGCTTCTAAATCTGACACCTTAGTGTAATAATAAGAGTCTTCTTGTTCCTTACTGTTTAAAATGTTTTGTGTAGATGGTATTTTTTTTTGACTATCTAGAAATGCTTGTGTAGCTGTTTCCTTTGCTGAGTTTTGTGGCGATAGATCATGTCCATCAGTCTCGTAGTTTCTTACAGATAATCCAACTAGAGAAGGATGACTATTGGTTAAAATTGATGCGACCATGTTTCTTTTTTTTCTTGGTTAATATATATTTAAAATCGAAATTTGATTTTTGCTTGTTAAAATTCAATGACTGGTTATTTTGCTGTAAAACGACTTGTCCTTGGTTGAATCTCCCTAATATATATGATTTTTTCCTTCATCCCATACTAAGCTAAAAATGGATGACTGCTTATATATACTCAATCCCACAAGGATAAAAAAAACCCATACGAGTAGAACGAGTCTCCCTTTAAAACGCTTACAGCCAAAAAAAGCGAACGAAAAAAGGGCTCATAGGCGTATTTTCAACTATGTTGATTTCTTAGAGGAAAATTTGTTTGTGGTTGTAATATATTACGGAGATATACATCCGTTGATTAAAATTTAGGAGGAAATTAGAACCTGAAATGGCGGCTATTCAACCAACAGATCTTTGATTTCAGTATCTAATGTAGGTTTTTCTTTAGATATTGATTGATATTGATTGATATTGATTGATATTCATCGTTTCCATGATGGTTTATCGGAATTTTTTATTGTCACATGCTACAAGCATTGTAACGGCACAGTGTGATTATCTCTAAATAATTGGTGTATAGGCTATTTTTTTTTTTTGTTTTTGGTTAAGTTTTTAAGTTGGATTTGAACTGGGTACTTATTGATATTTGGTATGGTTCTCAGAGCTCTTCAGTTTAAGATTTAAATGCCATATTGAAACATATTGAAGAAAGCTTCATGTATTTCGTCAAATTCTCCTTCCGAGTTGAATGCTTTTAAGCTGTGTTCAAGCTTCAAATTTCATTAACCAAGTTCTATACTTCTTTTTCGGATATAAGCCTGGCTGTGACTACGCTGTACACCCTTTTTTTTCTGCTTTTCTATGAGCTAATTTATAAGAGCTTATATCGATACCCAACTAGATCTAATTCAACTATACATCCCTTGTACTTATTATAGCTTAAGGGTTTTATATTTATTTGTTGTTGTTTTTTTTTTTCTGGCTGTGTATACTCTTGTTATTTAATTTTAAAAAGGCGCTAGATGAACCAAGTCGGGCTACCGAAAAGACATGAAGGCCATGACAAAACAAATTTGCACAACTCACATTATGCTAACCTTCAATATGGAAACAAGGTGTTCTATGCTATGCTAGTATACCTGGCTGTTGTTTTGTTAGTAAAGAAAATCTACTATTACAATGTTATTAACAAATTTTTGAAAAAACATTATAAACTTAAAAAATTTGTGGTTGAGTTTGTTCAACTAAACCCTCTTTTGCATATTGTTATAATTGGCGCTATAGCTTTACTAGAAGGGTTTTTTGATTTTAAGATAACTAAAATGAGTGTTTATTTTAAGAAAATGGCAAGACTTTCCTATGTGTTAACAATCACTAATCTTTTCTTGGTGATTCCAAGAAGTAATTTTTTTATTTTCATGAGTTATTTGGATTCCATTAAGTTACATGTATGGCTTTCAACTTTGATTTTGATTTTAGCTATAGTCCATAGTATCCTATTTATTGTAAAATGGACCATACAGGGAGTTTTGTTTTCAAAGATATTTAAATTACAGAATTTCATAGGATTGACCATTTTTGTCAAAATAGTCGTATTACTAGTTTTAAGCTTGACATCTTATAGAAGAAAAAATTATCAAAACTTTTATGCTATTCATCAAATAGCTATGTTTTCTTTTGTTGTGATGACTATTTTACATTCAGATCCCCAAGTTATCACCCCATTTGGTTTTATAAATATAACCTTTTTGTTGATAATGATTGTAAACAAAATTATCAATAATGTATCTAGAAATGATGATTCATTCACTATAGATGAAGTCAAAGAGTATGGTATTTTAAAAACGGTTAATTTCAAAAATACCAAAGTCAATTCCATGATTGACTACTTTTTATCTGATGATGTATTTGCTGCTAAAATGATTCCAGGATCACACATTAGATTACATGAGTCAAGCATCATTTCTTTAGATTTTTGGTTAAAGCCTTCTCATCCTTTTACGCTTGTCAACAATAAACAACTCATAATCAAAAATAATGAATTTAGTAGATTTACTTCTTACAGCATGAAAAAACTTAGAGATTTGAGCTTGGTGGGTATTTACCATCCAAATCAAGAAATCTATAATCTTATAGATAGTTTGAATTCTTCAGGTAAGAAAAATGTGGTTACATTGGTTGCAGGAGGAAGTGGTATATCATTTGTTCTTTCCATATTGACATACATTATGAAATTGAACTTAAATGACAAGGTTTTTGTATACTGGAGTATAAAGAATATTTACGATGCATTAATTATAACCGATTTTTTGAATGACTACGAATTGAACAATATCAACTTCGAATTAGCTTTAAGAATCAATGTCTCCCAATTTGTGGATAGCCCTGAGATGCTGGAAAGAAAGTCAGAAACAGAAACTGTTATTTCAAAGTTGCAAGCCAAAGACAACATTGATATAAGCATCGATTATAACAATAGACTGGAAATGGTTTCTATTGTAGATAACCACAAGCAGAGTGCAGATATTCAAAATGGCGAAACTTTAGCACACTGGAATGTTTGCTGTGGGCCAAGTTTGATGATTGATGGATGCCGACAAGCTGTTGAAGCTTACAATGAATCAATAAGTTTATCCTCACCTGGGTCAATTGTAGAGTTCATTAGTGAAGAATACCAATTTTAGATCAGTAATCTCATAAGAGATCTTATACTTTGTTCAACATTTTTATAAAATGTGCAATTTGAAATTTTGCGCAAAATGAATAAAAGGTTGTCAAAGACCATATTTCGCACAACAAAACATATATAAATTTTCAATAAATTTTCATATTGAATGTAATAATCAAAAAATAAATAAATAAATAGATAACTACTTCATGCTTTTAATAAGCATTAAATAGCCTTGTAGTTAAATCTATTACATTTTTTATTATTTTTTTTTTTGTTGAGATTACTACAAGCAAAAAGTTCATATGTTTCTTCTGTTACTTCAAATCAATAATTAACAATAAGTCAACAAAAAAATTAACATCTTAAAGCATAATTTTTTTAAATATCGTGCCCTATAGTACAATCATGTATATATTGCATGCAATTTATCAACTCAATTAAAAAACATAATTTGTTAATGTATAAACAATATTATATAAGAACCTAATTTTAAAAAATAAACAAGAAAATTTGAAAAGGTTTCGTGGTCTAGTAGGTTATGGCATCTGCTTAACACGCAGAACGTCCCCAGTTCGATCCTGGGCGAAATCATTCAATTTTTCTAATTCAAGCGGTGTAGCGCAGTGGAAGCGTAGTGGGCTCATAACCCATTGGTCGGTGGATCGAAACCACCCACCGCTATTTTTTTTTGATTATATCTTGATAACTTTATCAATTTTTTTTTTTCTTTCACTATCAATAATGTTTGATAAACCAAATAGAAGCTTGATTCCAATGTTGGATATTGAGAACACAGACTGTTTGGTCACTACTAATGGTATGTTTATTATTGATAAAATCATCAACAAAGTTGAAAATACCGTTGATGAAAACGTACCAGGTGGTGGTGGATTATTTTCCACTGTTGGATCAACCATAGTTGTTTCATCAGATAACAAAGAGATTTCATTTCCAAAGGAAGCTCTTCTTTCCAAAATCAAGTTCATAGTTGATTGTGGAGTAGACTTTCCATACAATGCTATTTGTCCGGTTTTGGACACTTGGAATGTTGATATTAAATATAGAATAAACAAAAATAGATTAACAACAAGAGGATTAAATGAATACACAGGTAATTATAGAAGATTTGAATATGAAACTCCTAAGTTGCAAATTGTTGCAAGTGATTTGGCAACTTTGACCACTGAAAATAAAGAAATAGGTATAGTTCATTTGGTATCTTCTCCAAAAAGGTGTAAGGAGATTATTGAAGGATTAAAAAGGAATGATACATATCTTTGTTATAACTATGTATGGGAGCTCACACCGGATCTATGTACTTTAGAGCACTTACCATCTGTACTTGAAATATTAGAATTCTACAGTGTTTCAAAAGGTTTCAAAATCGTTGTCTCACCCAATAGTGAAGAGTTTCTTCAACTTGTTGAAGGTGGTGAAGTTGTGATGGATCCTTCCTTGGATGTTGTAAAAGATGCTTATCTAAAGCACAAATATACTTATTTCAAAAACTTAGGCCATAAATTCATAATCAGATGTGGTAAACTCGGTTGTTTGTATCCCCAAAATGACGACACTTTCAAACATTTTCCAGCATACCATGACAGTTCTAGTTCCGAAAAGATTGTTGATGCAACCGGTTGTGGAAATTCATTTTTGGGGGCTTTTTCAGCCGCTCTGATCTTAACTGATTTCAATTACTCTTTGGCTTGTATTTTTGGAAATATAGCAAGTGCAATAGTCTTAGAGTCAAAAGGCTTGCCTACTAATGCATCAGCATTACAAGATGAAAACACCGTTGTACTATGGAATGGCTTGAGTTTCAATCAAAGACTTGATTACTATAAAAAAAAATTTCTTATCCCATGAACACTAGATTTTAATTGCTTTCTTTCATCTTTTTTATAATTTCTCTTATATCTTCCGCTTGTTTTTTTGTTGCTTCTAATGTTGATTGCTCTGATAAATTAAATACTTCCTGTATGTTTGATCTACTTTCAATATATTTGTGAGCAGCCAAGGTAGTAATTGTTTCTTCTGTCAGTAGTTTTAGTTTCTCAGGCGCAATTTTTGTAGTATTTGACATTGATTTTGTATGGTATTTCGTATGGTATTTGGCGTATTATTTATGTTGTTTTATCAACACTGATTACCATGTCATGTATATAGCTTTCGAAAAAAAAAAAAAATATCCCAAATTTACCCCGACAGCTTCAAAGTGAAAAAAATACATATATGAATCAAATTTATATATAACCAAAAGTTTAATCTTCCTATTAAAGATCATCAAGAGATAAACCATTACATAAATATGACAGAAGAAATTAAAGAAATCAAGTCTTTGGATCAGCTTATTGGCTCTACTTTACAAATTACTATTAAACCGCTTCAAAACTACTACACAAAAAGAGTTTTAACAGGTATTTTCACAGCATCCGATACTTCAGTAACCATACTGCTTGAAAATACACAAGAACATGTCATATATGAGGAATTTCCAGAAACCCCAGTAAATAGAAGCATAGGCATGATTTCTGTGCCGTATGATACTATAGAAAAAATAGAAATGAAAACTTATGAATACAAGAAACTATGATAATAGACATAGGTGGATTTATTATTTTGCAAGCACGTATATATAATCAATAATTTGATTTAACTGGTAGAGATGGCAGAATCCTCACCAATGTTACCTTCTTCAGTAAACTGTTTTTTATACTTTTCGGGCAATTCTTCCAAAACGTTTATTATGTATTGCTTTTCACGTTTGAGATTTCTATCTGGAGAATCTTCAAAGTTTACTGTAACGAACTTGATCAACTTTTCTCTATTAGCTAATAAAATGTCGCATACGGGTTTTGGTTTGTTTGGATTAGCTACAAAAACCTTGAATATATTAAAAGCTTCAAGTTGCAAATTTTTTGATGAAGCATTAAATAGCAACATTATCAACTTCAAGTTCTCCGGGTTACTGATGTAGGTAGTCATAAGCTGGCTGAAGCTACGCCCCAAAATCATCGTGGATAAAATTTTGATACTTTGTCTTTTAGCAACATAATCACCATGCTTTAACATGGTGTTAATCTTTTGTATGAATATGTTCAAATTGTTTTTGTTGTTGAAGAACTCATTACAAATCATCTTTGTGTTTCTCAAAAAAAGCAGGTTTATTAATATGAAAGATTGAGTGGAAATTTCAAATTGATGAATCATACAATTATCAAGAAGCTTCCATACTACATCCGATTCAAGATTTTGGCTGATCACAAATCTAGATAATTGCTCAAATTTGATGCATTCTTCTAGGATAGAACCAATAGCCAAATAGTTTTCAACATTGTGCAAAGCCAGATGTTTGGAATTCTCTAATAGTATGAGTAATAGAATTATTGAATCTGTTTTTGAACTCATGTAATCAATGTATACAAACTTCTTATCAACGAGTTTACCAAACCCATTAGTGAAAAGTACACTGATGTTTTTTCTACTTTCAAAATCCAAAATAGAAAATTTCAATAGCAATGAGTTTAATAGATTGTACTTGAAAAATATCGAGTAGATTGTTTCAGAAATTGTCTTTTCATGTTTTACAGCATTCTTTAAATAGTCTATGCTGTAATAAATGTATGTGTTTTTATTCGTATCTAAGCTCAAATCTGAATCTGCATTAACAAATTGGTTTGAGTTGCTGTTGATAATTTTTCTTTTATCTTGATCAAGGGCATTC
Organism: Hanseniaspora uvarum; assembly: GCA_037102615.1. NCBI lineage: Eukaryota > Fungi > Ascomycota > Saccharomycetes > Saccharomycodales > Saccharomycodaceae > Hanseniaspora > Hanseniaspora uvarum. The sequence goes on along the minus strand of BTGA01000002.1, from coordinate 96,921 downwards.
GAATCTGGGTTATTATTGAGATTAAAAGAGCTACTATTGTTATTTCCGTTTTCATAATAAGCATTCTCTTCTAAAATCATTTTTTTCAAAGCAGTTAAGCATTTTGATATTTCTTCAACACATCCTGTTATAACATCAGCATTGACCTCTTTATTTATAGCCGTGCATACTTGTAAACTTTTAAAATTGATTCTTCCTCCGTGAACGGGAGATGACGAAGATGTATTTATTTTAATTTTAAGATCTGTTAAAGTTTCTGATGGTGATCCATTGGATGAACTTAAAGACTTGCTGTATACAATGCTGTTATCGATTTTGATTAATTGTTCGTTTATCTTGTTTATATATTCAAAACAAGTCCTGCTACCATTAGTAGATGGGATTTGATTATTCTTTTTGCTCCAGAAAGACATCTAGTATTTGGTTTGAATAGATGGTGTTAGTAATGCAAAGAAAAAGCTAGGGATTATGGCCTCAAAAGAAAGAAAAAAGAAATGGATATGAGTTGGTTTGCCAAGATTATGATCTAGTTTATTGTTGATATTCTTTTCCAGTGAGCAACAATTAATGAGATTAGAATATTCAAATTTCTTTTTGACAAAAAAACCCCCTGCTGTCTAAATAATGTAATTAAGGTTATTTGGCTGTGTATATTAAGCTGCCAATATATTGATTTAGGTGTTCACAAAAAGGTAAATTTGGGTATGAATTACCCACCAATTTTTCTCAGCGTTGTTTGGGATTTGTTTGAAGCAGCGCAACACTAGCTGATAATACCTCGTCGTTCCCAATGAAGTAATAAATTATGTTCGGGTAACTTAAAATAATTTTGATAACGTGATTTTAGATATATTTAAACAGATAAGCCGTTATTAATGTGTAAGCACTAAAACAAACACACAGACAAAAAGAAAAATTACAATTGTGAAGTAATTACTGTTTGCAAACATGGATATTGTACCAAAGATGCCTAAACAAGCCTTCAATAACTCCGAACAGTACCCATTTAACTGCAAATGTGGGATAAGACATAAATGCGCTATTTTATTATCCCGTTTTTTTCTTTTTCCAACCCCTGATTTTACTCATACACTGTTTTTTAGGCGTGTAAATACTGGGGCCATTATGATAAGTGGACAGACTATTTGAAGAAGGTGACTTTTCTTTTTTTGTTAAGACATAGTACAGTCTTAATGGATATTGCAGAGAATGTTCATATATATATATGTTCCTTTGAGGGGATTTTAATGAAAATATGAATAATCAATATATTACAGATTTAATAGTAAAAATAATAATAAAACGAAAGGTTGTGACCCCAAATACATACCATGCCTACTGTAAATAAAAGAATAAATAAGAGAATCGAAAAAGATCTTCAAAAAGTCTACAAAACAGGAAGATTCAAAGTTTTTTTTGAAGATGACACTAATCTAGAAGAATTTCAAATTGAAATAAAGGCCCCAGAAGATTCTTTATACAAGGATTCGTACTATAGATTAAACTTCATCATTCCCAATGAGTATCCTTTCAAATCTCCATCAGTTGCATTCAGCAATAAGATATTCCATCCAAATATAGAATTTTGTTCTGGATCCATTTGTTTGAACACACTGAACAAAAATTGGTCAGCAATATATGATTTGTTAAATATTGTTGATGTTATGATCCCACAACTTCTTATAAATCCAAATCCAAATGATCCCTTCAATGTTGAGGCTTCTAAAATGTTTACTTCAGATATGGAATTGTATAAATTTGAGGTTGCTAGATGTATAGAAAATCATTCATGTAGAAAGGCATATGAGAAGAAGTTTTATAGAGAAGGATTTGATTTAAAGGAAGAAAAGGAAGAGCATCCATATTACTATTCAAATGACAAATTAAAAGAGAAAAAGCATAAAGCAAACTATGAAACACTGGATAATACAAGCACTCTCAAAGATATACAAAATGAGGCAGATACCAAGGAAACGGAGAGCGATGGTATCAGGACTCCATTTTTGCAAATGGAAAGTAGTGTTGGTTTGTTTGTAATGGATGGATCGAGAACACCTCCAGTTCTGCAAAGGTCACCAAACAATGGATTTAGAAAGGTCAGATCATTCACAAGCTTTAAAAAGGTAGCAGAAACCGAAGATTATAAGTCACTTACGTCATCTCGAAGTAAAATAGATATGACTTCATTTTCTAACTCAAAACATTCACATTCGGTGGACTACAAGTTATTTAATCTTGACAAGAAAGATGATGATTATTTGTTTAATTTGGGATTTTCAACCTCAAAAATAGATGACCTTATTCAGCCCTTTGGTAAAACCAAACATTAGTTACTTGGCAAGTTTTACATAGCATTTTTTTTTTTTTTTACCTCTGTTAATACTACAAAAAAAATTGTATCCATCATATATATAAAATAGACATCTTTACAATTTTTAATAACAACAATATTTTTTAATGAAATAAAATTAATTTAAATTAACTTTATTACCAAAACTTTTAAATTGTAATCATTAAAAAAAAAATGTTTACGTTTTGTTGTAATTTGTTTTGGCTATATCACGTGCGTTATAACAAATTTAGCCACACATTATTTTCAAAGCAATTATATCCAATAGTATGGCAAATAACATATATTCAGAAGATAAACCTAGGAGTCCCATTGAAGTTGTGAGTTATTTCACAGAGTAAGTTTTTTTTAAATAAATGAGTACAAAAGATCTAATTTTTTGTTAAAATTTCAAATGGATTGCAAAAAAATAAAAAAAGCTCTGCCAACTTCATTACAGAAGACCAGTTTATTTAAAGCAGTTTAAAACAGTAGATAACAAAAAAAATGCATATATTTTGATCTGGTGCAAGGCTACAATAAATAAAGAAGATTATAAGGCAATTGTTAGAATAAATGCATTGGTTTTAACACTGATTTTCGGAAAGGTTGCATTTCTGAGCAAGGATAATCATCACAAAAGAGTACAAATTAAAATAAAGTTTCTATTTCCTGAGGCGGCTATTTCAAGAATTTTGATGATAGTCAAGTTGCCTTAATATTATTTTAATCCATAATCTAGAAATAAAATTATTTTGTTCACAGAACTTAAAAAATTTTTCAGATAATCTTGGTTTGACTCAATTTTTTCTTAAAGTGCCTTCTTCTAAGATATTTGAAGTAATATTGACTAAAGTATCAAAACTGAAGACCACGTGCATATTAACTTTATCATACTCTAAACTAATTCTTATCACTTCAATTCCGGAATAACTCCCCCTACAAGTTCAACCCCATTACATCCATTAATTAAATGAAACTTTGAATTGGGATATATTTTGCGGGGTTGCCCTTTGTTATTTTTTGTACAGGGGAAAATCCTCTGATAAGGATTTTTCATTTTTTTTTTTTTTTTTTTTTTTTGCCACCCTATATAAATAACCATATTGAACAGTTTTAAAAAGTTGAGAAAATTATTGAAATTGTTACATCAAGATGTAGAAGTTAAAAGAAAATTAGAATACCCAAAGGTACTCATTACAAAAAAAAGTCTACATTTTATTAGTCTTTTTTGTTTTGTTTTTTTTTTTTTTTTGCAGAAAACAAATTACCATTAGCATTCTTCATCAATAATTTTAAATTTAAATATTGTTTGATTTATTAGAACACTAATAAAAAGCTATTATCAAGAAAATTAATAGAGTAGAAATTATTTCCATTGTGCAATTATATAGAGAATATGTCTTCTACTACAGGTTCTTTGCCGGAAAACAATTTAGTTGATCAAAAAACTAAACATTATTCTTTCAATTCATCAGATCTATTAGAAATAGATCCTTATTTATCACCATTTTTAGACGAGATTGACAAAAGACATTCTGACTATTTGAAAGTAAAGGATTCTTTAACACAAAACAATAAAATTTCGTTAATCGACTTTTCAAGAGATGGATACAAAAATTACGGATTTAATATTGATCAAGAAAACAAATCAATAGCATTAACTGAATGGGCTCCCAATGCTAATGAGATGTTTTTGATTGGTGATTTTAATTCTTGGAATGAAAATAGTCACAAAATGAGTAAAGTCTCTGAGTATGGACATTTCAAGATTGAAATACCAGCCGTATTTGACAATAACGGTGTAAAGGATTTTGCAATTCCTCATGATTCCAAAATCAAAATAATGATTATCTTGGAATCTGGAGAAAAAATTTATAGATTACCAACTCATGTAGAAAGAGCAACTCAACCTGGCAGGGACACTTTAAATTTGTTTGGACCAAGCTATGAGGGAAGGTTCTGGAATCCTCCTATAGAAGAAAAATACGTTTTTAAACAGCCAAGACCAAGAAAACGTGAAGACCTAAAAATATATGAGTCTCACATTGGTATCAGTAGCTCTAAGCCTGAAATTGGCACTTTTGAAAATTTCGAAGAAAACGTATTGCCAAAAATCATTGATTTGGGGTACAATTGTATCCAGCTTATGGCAATAATGGAACATGCATATTATGCAAGTTTTGGTTATCAAATCACCAGTTTTTACGCTGTTTCATCAAGATACGGATCTCCAGAAGATTTGAAAAAGTTAATTGATGCATGTCATAAAAAAGGCATAGTTGTTCTATTAGATATAGTTCACTCACATGCATCAAAAAACGTCACTGATGGGTTGAACAATTTTGATGGATCAAATCATCATTTTTTCCATTCTATCCAATCTGGTAGAGGAGAGCATCCTTTATGGGATAGTCGTTTATTTGATTATTCAAAATATGAGACTTTGAAATTCTTATTAGGAAATCTAGCTTATTACATAGATGAATATCACTTTGATGGATTCAGATTTGATGGAGTAACATCTATGCTGTACAAGCATCACGGTGCAGGATTTGGATTCAGTGGTGACTACCATGAATATTTTGGAGAATGTGCTTCTGTTGATGTTGATGCTGTCACCTATTTGACTTTGGCTAATGATTTAGTTCATGAAATGCTAGAAAATGGTGTGACAATAGCTGAAGACGTTTCCGGGTACCCTGGCTTAGCACTTGATACAGAAATTGGTGGTGTTGGTTTTGATTATAAATTAAACATGGCTGTTCCTGATATGTGGATAAAACTTTTGAAAGAAATCAAAGATGAGAATTGGGATATGGGAAATATTGTACAAAACTTAACAAATAGAAGATACAAAGAAAAGGTTGTTTGTTATAGTGAATCTCATGATCAAGCTTTAGTCGGCGACAAGACTTTAGCATTTTGGCTAATGGATAGCAGCATGTACACTGAAATGTCCATTCTTAAACCATTATCTCCTGTTGTTGACAGGGGGATTGCATTGCACAAAATGATTAGATTACTAACACAAAGTTTAGGAGGTGAAGGATACTTGAATTTCATGGGTAATGAATTTGGTCATCCAGAATGGTTAGATTTTCCAACAGAAAGAAACAATCAATCTTACCAGTATGCAAGAAGACAATATAACCTTATCGAAGATGATTTATTGAGATACAAACACCTTTATCAGTTTGATAAAGCAATGAACCACTGTGAAGATAAATACAAGTGGCTAAATTCACCACAGGCATATGTGTCATTGAAGCAGGAATCAGATAAAATGATTGTTTTTGAAAGAAATGGACTGTTGTTCATATTCAACTTACATCCTGAAGCATCTTACACTGATTACAGAGTGGGTGTAGATATTCCTGGAAAATATCAAGTAGTCTTAAATTCTGATAGAGCAGAATTTGGTGGACACAACCGTATTGATGAATCAACTGAATATTTCACTACAAACTCATCTTGGTGCAACAGAGCAAATTATTTACAAGTTTATATTCCAAGCAGAGTTGCACTAGTACTAGCTAAGAAATAGGTTTACACATATATATTATTGCAATGAGATTCATAATTATAAAAAAATATTTTTTTTAAAAAAAAAAAAAATTAGCAAAGCAAAAAAAAAAATTGAACGACAACCACAGGATTCGAACCTATGCGGGCAGAGCCCAAAAGATTTCTAATCTTACGCCTTAACCACTCGGCCAGATTGCCAGTTATTCTTTGATGTTTGAATATTTAGACATTGTATATTTATAGTATTAGAAAATGTTACAACAAAAAAGTGATGAGGATATGTTTCTTTGTGATATACCATTCTTCTGTCAACGAAAGAATACGTTCTTTTTGATTGTTCAGTTACTCCTTGAAGTTTTCTTTTAAACAATATCATTCATAAATTGTAGTGAGTAATTTGTAAGCACATCATTGTGTTGCCAAAAATAAAGTCTTTAACTTTCAAGATTGTGTGGTCCTACTTTATGTTGCGATGCTAACAATAATGTCGATAACAAAAAAAACTGGATATAAACATACGATTTTAGCATTAAACTAAAACCACAAGTGTTTTTATACTCATAGTTTGATTTGCTACTGAATAAACAGTTGCTAAGTACGGGTTTGTTAAATAAAGATCTTGATGTTTACCTACTAGTAAAAGAACAGTATAACAACAATTTAAAAAAAAATAATATAATAAACATCACATTCTATATACTATCTACCTGACAAACTAAGCTTTTACATCATTTTTTCTGTACTATATTTGCTACTTCTCATGGTTGGTCCATTTATCATAACCATGGCTTTCGGGTTTAACTACAACTGATAATGAATTCAATATGTGTAGCGGTTGCTCAAAAATGTCAAACTTTTTTTTTTTCTCACTTAAACCCAAAAAACAACCCTTAGGTATATTTTCCTTTTTCTCCTTGGTTCTAATGGATGGGCAAAGCACATTTAACAGCATTTTTTTTTTAAAACATAATCTCTGTTTAGAAATAGAGATAGAGAAATCCACAAGAGCTTGAGAAAAATATTAAAAATAGTAATTTAACAATGAGCTCAGGAAAAATTTTTGAAAATGATTTAGTTGGTGAAACTGATGAATTAAAGAAATCAGAATCGACAAACAAGCCTCAACAGAATCCCGACTTTATCCCTACAGCTGTTGTGATCAAGAACATTCCTTTTGCAGTAAAAAAAGAGCAAATGATACAATACATTGATTCATTACAATTGCCAATGCCTTATGCTTTTAATTATCATTTTGATAACGGTGTTTTTAGAGGTTTAGCGTTTGCTAACTTCAACAACCTAAAAGACACTAATCTAATTATACAACACTTGAATGGAAAAATAATGAACGGCAGAAAGCTAAGGGTTGAATATAAGAAAATCCAGCAAAATGCTGATGGTACAGCTATGTCAAGAACTGCATCCAATATGTCTTTATCATCAATGGTCTCCTCTATCTCTTACATGAACAACGTCAATAACAACCACCAATACAGCAGTAACAACATTAATGATGATGCTCAAAGTTACCATTCAGCTACTGCTGCTGTTAACAGCACAAACCAGTATTCAAACAATGCTGTAGATGCTGCTAGCTTGGTTAGATACCATGCTCCTATGGTTCAGAAAGAAACTATGCTGCAATCATCTCAACCGCCATTGGATTTCAATGATGGGGAAGTTTTGGAGATTTACACTCAATTGGTTCTATTCAAAGATAGACAATCACTATACTCTGAGATATCTTGGCAACAACAATATTTGACTCCACAACATAAAAAGATTATCAATAGTTTGTGCTCATTTTTGAATTTGTATGAGATATCTGATCCAGTCTATTTGAGTGTTAGAAGACAAAACCAACAATCAAATATTGAAAGCCAAAGTGTTAATTCCCCATTACAAGGATATGCCAATGTAAACATTGCCACCAAACAAGTACCATTGTCAACTGGTGGGTCGATGTATTTACAATCAAATAATGGAAGTGTGCACAGTCATCAGCAACACAATTTGTACCAAAACACTGTTCATGATGACAGCGGTTACTTGATTAAACCACCCCAAGGACTATTTCCATCAAGAAACATTACCCCAGCAGCTCAAAATCTAGGCTACTTACAACAGAACAACACTCCTGGACCATATATGAGCAACATGAACCATGAAAAAGATCCTCAAGTTATAACCACATCGCAAGCTGGAAACTACAATAACATGAACTTAACAAACCCGCTATTGAGAAGTTCTCAAACAGGCAGCAGTTCTTTGATTAGACCACAATTGTCAAATGTTCCATCTTCTAACTCCTTTTTATTGCAACAAAACCAACAAGCTCAACAACAATTGCAACCTCAAACCACTAGTGGATCGATTCAATCAGTTAATTCTTTACATTCGATAAACTCATCAGTGACACAAGGAATGATTGGGTTGAGCTTACAAAACCAACAACAACAGCAGCAACAAAGATACAAACAACACCCTTTGCTGCAAAGAACCCAACATCAACAAGGTAATGCTACAGGTGGAAGCAATGGGAGTGGATACAATCAGCATGATGTTAAATTCTCTTTATAAAGAAACGACAAGTCTGTAGCTAGATAATTAATGAACGATAACTAATGAATATATATGAAATGAATTCTTATTTTGAAAAAAAAAAAAAAAGAGAGAAAGAAGAGCTTAATGAGATCTTTATAATGAATGAATTGATACGACGTTGTCTATTTCATGTTTGAACATTGCCAGTATGGTTAGAGCCTGCCTCGTCACAGCCAGCTTGGTTATTACTTCTTAATAGTAATACCGGAGCTTACACGAAAAAAAAAAATATTCACACGCGTAATGCAGCTCTACTATATGGAGGGTTTTAAAAGTATTTTGTTTATATAATTCGATTCTTGACATTGGTAAACATCTCTGGTTTTGTATATGGGAGTATATCTCAAGTCCCCCAAAGAAACAACAAATATCACATGCTAATGAAAAGAAAGAGAGATAATCAAAAACAAACTCTTTTTGTAACATTACGATACAACAACTCTCTGCAGAAATACATGCATCCTTCTATAAATGAAATAAACCTGCGTAATTTAGACAGATACAAACTTGGCAGAACCGGAGAAAGTGAGGATCATGGAGTTTCCAAAAGAAGAAGATTACGAAATTTTGACAAAGACGATACAAGTTATGAAGAAAATTTGTTATCGGGCTTTGATTCCAAAGATGAAGAAAAGTTATTGGATTTAAAATTGAAACGAGAAATTGAAAACAGCAAGCACGATGCTATAGCAAACACAAGGAAGTTGAAAAAGCTGAATTTTGAGCTTTCGAATACAGATCTTCGATTTTTTGAGTTTTTAGATAGCTATAAGAATCAGCATACACAAAAGATAGCTTCTCAAAACAAAGTATTTGTTTCCGGAACAGAATATGAGAATCTGGGCATGTCAGGATACATATGTGGCTATTGTTTCAGGTGTTTTCAAGATCAGTTCCAATACACGTATCATACTCAGATTAAAGAAAGTTGTGAATCAAGAATGACATCAAAAGATGATATTATATACGATGATCAAAATGGTATTATGATCAAACAACTAGACGGATTAACTAACTCTCATACTCTTCAAAGATTATCTTCTTTAAGCAAGCTGTTTATACCACATAAACTTAACAATGCTTCTGATATAATCAAATTTGAGTTTTTTTTGCTTTACATAAATAATGAATTTGTGGGATACTTCTCAAAAGAAAAGAATACAACTCTTTGGAACTTGTCATGTATTTTGATAGTAAAAAAAAGTGGATTGCCATTCAAAAACATCAAACGCTTTGAATTTGGTCAGTTTTTAATTTATTTTTCCTACCAGCTGTCTTTACTTGATGAATCTTTTCTAGGATCTCCAGAAAAGCCATTTTCGGATTTTGGTTTATTGGCATATAGAAAGTATTTCAAATTCAGATTAGTCAAGTTTTTTCTTGATGACATGGAATATGAAAATCAGCATTTTGAGATTGCAGAGTTTTTGATAGACGACATCAGCAAGATCACAGGAATGGTCAAAAATGATATAGTCTTTGGATTTGAGTCATTAGGAGTTTTTCAATACAGCAAAGAATTAAAGAAGATAAAAATTGATTTCGACTTGCTCACTAATATTAAGTCTACTAAGGAATATAACCAATGGATTGACACTATAAATCAGTTTGATAAGCAACATTTCAAAGATTTTATTAGAAATAGATTCAAAAAAGAACTTGATAAAGACAAAGTACGAGATGTAAAACATATCACCAAAATAACTTTATTCAAGACTTTATCTGATGCAGATCACGGAAAGTACTTGGATTCATTTAAATAGTAATAATAAGAAATGTAAAAGTAAACTTGTAATTTTAATAATTTATATAACAATGGAAAGTAAAAAGAACATTAGGAGGGTTGAATATAACTCTGAATGAAAAAATTTCTTTTTTTAAAAAAGAAACCACACAAACATCAAGAAAATCTAGTCATCTTCAATAGGATAGATGTAAAACATATCACCAAAATAACTTTATTCAAGACTTTATCTGATGCAGATCACGGAAAGTACTTGGATTCATTTAAATAGTAATAATAAGAAATGTAAAAGTAAACTTGTAATTTTAATAATTTATATAACAATGGAAAGTAAAAAGAACATTAGGAGGGTTGAATATAACTCTGAATGAAAAAATTTCTTTTTTTAAAAAAGAAACCACACAAACATCAAGAAAATCTAGTCATCTTCAATAGCAACGTCTTCATCTTTGTGGATGTACTCACGTTGAGTAGAAAGAAAACCACTACCAGTTTGTCCTTGAGAAGAATATGTGGCTAAAGGATTATAAAAGTATTTTCCAGAACCTCTTCTCCCAGGATTACCACTACCTGGAGTTTGCATAGACCCACTAGTAATTATTGTTGAGCTGTTATTAATTTGTAAGTTGTTAGAGCCCATTAATACCGACAATCTTCTTTCCATACTCATAATCGTGTTGCTTGCACTGTTGCTTCTGCTTCTGAAGTCAGATTGATGCGAGTCTAAATATCCGTGACTATTTCCAAATGTGATGTTGTTGGAGGATGGTTGTTGTCTGGCAGACAAAGATACAGTTGAGTTTCTTCTGGATCTTATTTTGATCTTAGGTATGTATCCGATTTGTTCGTCATTCACTATTGGGTATGGGGATGCAGAGGAAACCGAAATACTAGATGATCTTGAAGATGCTCTTGATCGATTGAGCGGTGGTGACTTATTTACAGAGTTCTTTCTATATTTGATCTTCTTGTCGTTGGTAGGAACGACAAAGTTTTGGCTATTAGGTAGGGCCATGTGATTTCCAGATGAGCCGTTAGTAACATTTGCTCCGCTTGTAAAAAAATGATGCGGGTTTTGAGCAACAGCGCATGGAGCCACTGTTATATTATTAGCGAAAAGTTCACTTGAGACTTGCTGGCGCAAGTTTGGAGAAATTGAAGCACTTAGTGATGTGGATCTAGGTTTCTTCTTAGCAGCAGCAGTTGAAGACTTCAAACCAGATTCTTCTTTGGAGTTTACAGCGTCTGGGTTGCTGTTCATTTTTTTTGGTGCTTCAATTTCACCGTGAATTTTCACAGTTTCCAGCTCCATATTTTGTGCGATTGACTTGTGCTTTAAAGAACCACTTCTCAATCTTCTCCATCTAAATTGACAAGCATTTGGGGTTCTGTTGGAGAAATATTGTGCGATTTCCTTCCAGCCAAGTCTTTTGATTTCCTTCAAATGTCTCAGTAATATATCATCTTGTGCATCCCAGGAAGATGGGGTTTTTGAATCCACTGATAGCTCTTTATTAGAATCAACGTTGTTTAAGGTATTGATGGATTCGTTTCCTGAAGATAAATTCTGGTCAAAAGAAACCAATGAAGGGGTACTGTTGTTAGAAGCAAAACCACTCATTTATGTTAGTATGTCAGTTTTTGCTGAATGAATATTATAGATATATATATTTATGATTTCAAAAAAAAAAAATTATGTCCTCAAACTTTATACTAAACCTGTCCTGCAGAGAATCGTTAAAATATATCCTTAATAATCTTATTTATTTATGGTTTGATTCTTATATTTCCTTAGATGAGACAAATTATACCGAGGTTTTAAATATTACATGGTGAAACTTAAGCAATGAGAAAAAAGTCTTAAGCGGGAAAAAACAACGATGATGAGTTATTTCTGCCTCACTATTTTTTTTTACTAGTGTGGATTTTTGAATATCGCTCTATTAAAAATTCTCTTTTTAAAGCAAAAAAAAAGTATCGAAGGAAATAAATGATGGGGTTTTGGACACAATATGGGCTGAGAAAAAAAGTGTTGATCGGGGGGATCGAATGGAAGCGGAAGAGGGTCCGATGGATTTGGTTAAATGGAGGCGGTGGAAGAGGTGGAAGTAGTAGAGGACTGGTGGAGGCAGCAGAGGAGATGGAGGCAGCAGACGAGATGGAGGCAGAAGGAGATTATTGCTTGCTTCGATGCGAGCCAACATACGATGTATTCGTTCTGAAGGCACCAAAATGTCCTTTTTTTTTGACATATAGATCTCCTTTATAGTGTTTTTTTTTTTCATCGACGGAAACAGAAGTCTTTGCTGAGTGGATGAATAAAGTATGATTATTGAAACGTAGGAAGAACACAGGCAAATAAATAGAGTTTTAAACCAAGAATCGAAGCAATATTTTACAAGCATGATCGTGCATTCTCCTTATTTACACACTCACATCATGAATTTTAACGAATTGCATGAAGGGACACAACTGTTTTGAAGAGTTGAAATCGGATTATTACAAGTTGAAATTTTTTTTTTTTAAAAATAAATTCCGTGGATCAAAAGCTAATTTCAACAAATGCTAAGTGGCTGATATATTTCCTGGCCATTCTTGCTGTTATTCCAGAGTCTGTAAAAATGTACTTTTTGAGCCTTGTCAACGCTGTAACAAAATTTTAATTTATTGGCTGATTTATTTCAACAAAAAAAAAAGCCAGATCCACGTTTATTTACATTAAAACCATTACTTCGCACTACCTTAATCATTATCCTCCACCCGTCAATTCTAAATTTTCTATGCCGGGGGAAACGAGAAAAAAAAAATCAATCCCGAAGGCAAATGCTCCAGAGACGGATATATACATTAGAGGTGGATGCTCTTTAATCCGTACAAGCTGATTTGACTTGAAACACAACCGTTGATCTGTACAAGTAGTTTTTACTTAAACATCGGATTTTATCCCCTACAAGCAGACTTTATTTGCACCTCATATTTCAATCTTTTCACACAAATCACCTCTTTCCTGCTGTATTAATTCACGTCCCTGGCTTCAAAACCAACACATTCCAACCATCGTTTATATATATCTCAAAGCCCTATATGTTTTTTATTTTTTCTGCAGGTCCCTCCTTCTTTTTGTTATCCCGTACTGTCCATTTCAAACCATATAAAGAATCAGCTCATCTAAAACCTGTACAGCTAATTCTCTACATCCGGTCCTTATTTTACCTCCACCTCACACGAAAGTGTGGACCATCTTTTTTAATAACTTTTAATGGTGGAATCAAAAAAAAATATATACATATCTGTTCGGACATAAAACCTGCTCATAAATATATGGTGGAAAGAAATGTGTGGGAGAGTGTATTTTAACGCCGTCGAGATAACAGAAGTGTAAGGGCGCCAACCAAAAAAAAACTGTGGGTGAAAATTTAAGCTTTGATAAGATTTTCTTATTTTTTTGTTCATGCTATATGGCGTTGTTAATTTTTTTTTCACATGGTAACTGAGTGTGAACAGTTAAACGAAGTCGGAGTGGAATCAATTTTAACACAGTTTCTGGAAATTTAGCAGTAGGGTGCAGCATGAGAGTGCTTGAGTTATGCTATATAAAGGGAGTGAAAGAGATTGAATTGGAAAGATGTTGTTTTTAATAATAATTGTATGTATCATATATATAAAAAAAATATATTAATATATAACCAGTTTTATTAAACATACTAAAGGTAATACACACATAAAAAAATGGTTCAATCATCCGTTTTAGGTTTCCCAAGAATTGGTGGAAACAGAGAATTAAAGAAAGCTACTGAATCTTACTGGTCTGGTAAGATTACTCAAGAAGAATTAATCAAGGTTGGTAAAGACATCAGAGCTGCCAACTGGAAGTTACAACAAGCTAACGGTATCGACTTAATTGCTTCTAATGATTTCTCCTTCTACGATCAAGTTTTAGATTTATCTTTATTATTCAACGTCATTCCTTCTCAATACAACAAGTTTGACTTGAACAACTTAGATAAGTTATTCGCTATGGGTAGAGGTTTACAAAGAGACTCCATTGATGTCACTGCTTTAGAAATGGTTAAGTGGTTCGACTCTAACTACCATTATGTTAGACCAACTTTCAACCCATCTACTGAATTCAAGTTACCAGAAAATGATGCTGATATCAAGCCATTATCTGAATTCTTAGAAGCCAAGGCTTTAGGTGTTGAAACCCAACCAGTTTTATTAGGTCCTATTTCTTTCTTAACTTTAGGTAAGCCAGAAAAAGAATACTTAGATTCTTTAGATTTATTATCTTTGTTACCAAAGTTAATTCCAGTCTACAAGGCTTTAATTGAAAAGTTGCAAAAGGCTGGTGCCAAGAGTATCCAAATTGATGAACCTGTTTTAGTTTTGGATTTGGACAAGAAGACCCAAGATGCCTTCAAGACTGCTTATGAATCTTTGAACTTAAGCTCTTTACCATTAAAGTCTACTATTGCTACTTACTTCGGTACTGTTGTTCCAAACTTAGAAGCTATTAAGACTTTACCAGTCACTGGTTTCCACTTTGATTTCACCAGAGCACCAGAACAATTAGACCCTGTTTTATCTTGGTTATCTGGTTCCGAATATGCTTTATCTGTTGGTGTTGTTGATGGTAGAAATGTCTGGAAAAACAACTTTGCTAACTCTTTGAAGGTCATTGAAGCTTCTGTTGCTAAGCTAGGTGCTGAAAAAGTTACCGTTGCTACTTCTTCTTCTTTGTTACACACCCCAGTTGATTTGGAAGCTGAAACCAAGTTGAGTGAAGAAATCAAGTCCTTCTTTGCCTTTGCCACTCAAAAGTTAAAGGAAGTTAAGGTCTTAGCCACTGCTGCTACTGACAAGGCTTCTGTTGAAGCTGAATTAAAGGCCAATGAAGAATACGTCACTCAAAGACAAACTTCTAAGTTAATCAACAACTCTGTTGTTCAAGAAAGAGTTGCTGGTATCACTGATGCTATGGGTAGAAGAAACCATCCTTTCCCTGAAAGATACGATGTTCAAAAGGGCTTCTACAACTTACCATTATTCCCAACCACCACTATTGGTTCTTTCCCTCAAACCAAGGAAATCAGAATCAACAGAAACAAGTTCCAAAAGGGTAAGATCACTGCTGAAGAATACGAAACCTTCATCAACTCTGAAATTGAAAAGGTCATCAGATTCCAAGAAGAAATTGATTTGGATGTTTTAGTTCACGGTGAACCAGAAAGAAATGATATGACTGCTTACTTCGGTGAACAAATTACCGGTTACGCCTTCACCTTAAACGGTTGGGTTCAATCTTATGGTTCCAGATATGTCAGACCACCTGTAATCATTGGTGACTTATCCAGACCAAAGCCAATGTCTGTTAAGGAATCTGTCTACGCTCAATCCATCACCACCAAGCACGTCAAGGGTATGTTAACTGGTCCAATCACCATGTTGAGATGGTCTTTCCCAAGAGATGATGTCGATCAAAAGACTCAAGCCTTCCAATTAGCTTTAGTTTTAAGAGATGAAGTCAAGGACTTAGAAAACGCCGGTATCAACATTATTCAAGTTGATGAACCAGCTTTAAGAGAAGGTTTACCATTGAGATCTGGTGCTGAAAGAGATGCTTACTACAAATGGGCTGCTGAATCTTTCAGAGTTTCTACTTCTTGTGTTGAAGACAAAACTCAAATCCACTCTCATTTCTGTTACTCTGACTTAGATCCAAACCACATCAAGGCTTTAGATGCTGATGTCGTTTCTATTGAATTTTCCAAGAAGGATGATCCAAACTACATCAGAGAATTCAAGACCTATCCAAACCACGTTGGTTTAGGTTTATTTGATATCCACTCTCCAAGAGTTCCATCTAAGGAAGAATTCATCAACAAGATGGGTAAAATCTTAGAAACCCAAGAATTTGAAAAGTTCTGGGTTAACCCTGATTGTGGTTTGAAGACCAGAGGTTGGGAAGAAACCAAGGTTTCTTTGACCAACATGGTTGAAGCTGCTAAATTCTACAGAGAAAAGTATGCTTCCAAATAATTAAAGTATAAAAAATAAAATAAAATAAAATTTTTATAGATTTCAACATCGGACAACTAGTGGACATTATTCAATGTACCTCTTAATTATAATTATGTGTATATTGACTATACATTGTGTAAATAATTAGCTTTTATATAAAAAAAAACCTATAATATAAATTCAACATTTTTAAATAAAAAAAAAAGGAAAGACAGAACATTCAACAGCAATTCAGGGTTACTGTACTGATATTCGTTACTGTACTAATCGTCATTTCTCTACTGATATTCGTTACTGTACTAATACTCAATACCTTACTAAAATTTAATACCCTACTAGTATTCAACACCCTACTAGTATTCAACACCCTACTAATATTTAACAACCTCCTAATATTCAATACCCTCATACTAATCCACTGCTATTCACTCGCCCACTGATACCACTGTTTCTTAACTGTGGATAAACCCCTTATATCCGCTATATTTCTATTTAGAAAGGTGTTTAAACCCCGCAAAAAAAAAAATCAAAAACGCGGTTAACCCTTTACGTAGATGTCCTTCCCGATTAGGCAATTCTTACAAGAAGAAAATTTTTTTTCCATAAATGAGTGAAAAAAAAAACTCACAGCATGGTTCGACGTCATGGGTGTGAGTGTTTCCCTTGTGTTTATTTTTATCTATGCTGATAATCCTTAAATTTTCTTGTTTCCTTAAGAGAGGGATTTTTTATGTTGTTCATATTTGAGGTAGAACACCAAACAACCTTTTTTTTACATTAGTAACACCCTTGTTAACACAGCAGTATACTGATTGAAAAAGAAAGAATACCTTTATAGCAGTAGATATTACATAATCCATACTTTCAAAAAAATCATTCTATAGCATTTTTAGTTTTGATATAAAGAATAAAACCAGAAAAGATTATAACACAGACATATTTTTTCCCCTTCTTTTCTACTATTCATAGCAAAAATATAGCTTTAACTTCTTATTCAAAGCCAATAATTATAAAACATAACAATGGGTCAAATTCTATCTCACCCTTACACTATAAAACAAAAAGAAGAAAGCAATGGTGCCAGTTCCAGTTTTGGTATCTGTTCCATGCAAGGTTGGAGAACAACCATGGAAGATGAACATATCACCTTGCCATCTTTATTAGAATGTTTATTACACGATGAAATTCACACAGAAACAGCCAAGTTGATTATCTCAAATATGTCAGATGAAAACAAAGAATACTTGAAACAATTAGCCTTTTATGCTGTCTTTGATGGTCATGGTGGTGATTTTGTTGCTCAATTCAGTGGTGGAAATGTTGGTAGAATTTTAGCCACTATTATCGACCAAGAAAAGACCAACTTAGATGAAAAGAAGATTGAATTGCCAGATTGTTTAACTAAAGCATTTTTAACTGCTGATGAAGAATTACTTGAAGATAAATACACACAATTAGACCATTCCGGTTGTACTGCCACAAGTCTGCTTATTGATCCTAAAGAACAAATCATGTACTGTGCCAACTCCGGTGACTCCAGAACTGTTTTAGGAATCAGCGGTGTTGCCAAAAACTTGTCCTTTGATCATAAACCTGTCAACAGTGGAGAAAAGACCAGAATTGTGCAATCTGGTGGTTTTGTTGAATCCGGCAGAGTTAATGGTAACTTAGCCTTATCAAGAGCTATTGGTGACTTTGAATTCAAGAACTCCAACCTACCTCCTGAAGAACAAACTGTTACTGTTGTTCCTGATATTATTTGTCATGACATTGATTTAGAATTTGATGACTTTGTAATTTTAGCCTGTGATGGTATTTGGGATTGTTTGAGTTCCCAAGAATGTGTAAACTTAATATACTATGCCATTCAACAATTCCCTGCTGACAAGGAATTTTCTTTAGCTGAAATATCTTCTATAATTGTTGATGTTTGTTGCTCTCCAGATGCTGGTGGTCACGGAATTGGTTGTGATAACATGACTATGATGGTTGTTGCCTTATTAAAAGATAACGAAACTTTGGCTGAATGGAAGAAGAGAATAATAGCCAAGGATATCAAATTAGCTGATGATGCTAACTTTATAGACTACAGAAAGAAAATATTCAACTACTATCAATTTATTGAAGGTGAAGAATTTGCTGTTACTAGAAAAAGCGGTAAAATTACCTTTGATGCCACCAGCGAGGAATCCAACGAAGATGAAGATGAAGATATGGAAGAAAATGACAGAGGTTTAGACAGAGGTAACAAAGGAAAAGGAGGCCTTCATAGACAAATGGGTCAACTATCATCTCAATCACAAGGCTCCAATGGTTCTGGACGTAATCCAAACGAAAAAGTCATTAAAGTTCCTTTGAGTCAGATTTTGAAGTTGGGTGGTCAAGATTTAACTTCTGACCAAAACGGCATGTCATACATCAAAGGTGATTTATTCAAAGCTTTAGGATTAACAAATGGAACAGCTGGTACTGATGAAGAAATTGAAGAATTGGAACAGGAAGATGTCAACATGGATGAAGAGCCTAATGCCAATGATGGTGATGTTGAAAACATTAATTAATGATAAAAATAAAAGTAAAAAATAAATTAAAAAAAAAAAACATAGTATAAATTTAATAAATAATTTCGCAATAATTAATCGGTATTTATGAAAATGTAATGATATTGTTTTTACTTCATGGTTGTTTATGTTGTTTTTTTTTCTTTCAATTTTATGTATTAATTATTCACATAGGAGTGAATGTGTTTTGGCAATTATCCCAAACTTTATTTACTATTTCTTCGTAACTGCTATTTTTTAATTTACTAACCAGCAAGTAAACTTTCCAAAGTTCACAAGGCTCATGTCTATCACCAATCAAATAATCATCCTTGTCCAACCCGTTTTGTTCAAACCATAAAGGAATTTTCTTTTTTTTCAATACAGTATAGTCCAATTGTTTGTACTGAATATTATCTTTATGCTCTTCCAAAGCTTCAACCAACAGCGGATATGATGGGTGAGTTTTTCTAATTCCACACCAAGGAGCATCAGTTTCTAAGAAGAGTTTATCTAATGGACAATGTTTCAAATTTTGCAAGCCTTCTTCGGTCCTCAAAGAGCAGTTATTGAAAGAAATGAAGTAATTTTTTCTTGCTATAATTTCGTCCATGAGCTTCAATGAATCAGTGAATGAATGCACTATAAATTTTTGTTCTTTGTGGAATTCATATTTGTCCAGAGTGGTTAAAAGATCATCGTTGCAGCTTCTCATGTGTAAGAAAAACACAGGAGGTTTATGGTCCAAATCAACAGTAAGTTTTGATATAATTTCTAGTTGTTTTTCAAAAACCTTTTGTTGTGTTTCTTTATCGGCGTATTCTAATCTGTCATAATCCAAACCAAATTCTCCAAACGCCATGAAAAACCGATTCTTTGTTTTCAGCAAGTCCTTCCATATACCTTCAAGTACACTAAACTTCTCGAAATCTATATCTTTACCATTCATCATTTCAGCTGAGGAACATGGATGAATACCCACAGTATAGCCTATATTTGGTATCATATCCTTGTAATCTTCACAAATTTTAGAGTTGTCATGGTAGTCTTGTATGGAAGACGAGGTCAACATACATCTTGAAACATCGTTTTCAATCATCTTGTTAATAACATTTTTAATATCGCAATGATGTATTTTTTTTCCATGATAAATTCCTTGAAATTGTTTATCTATAAGGTTCAACCCTATATCCATAAGCTTGTTCTTGAATGTCATACTAATGATTAGTGTGTGTGTCTTGGTTCTCTAGCTTCATTTCAATAAGTCGTTGCATTTTTTTTTCTTACCCGAAATGAAATACAGCTTTATAATATCCCTATGAATATTATGATTTTTTGAATACATTAACTCAACTCTTTAATCCAAACCATACAAGACTTTATATCATGCACGCTACTAATAACACCACAGTAAACGACAAGGTTAACAAACCCGTAGATACTAAAAACACAGAACCTATAGAAGAAAAAACAATCGATGATCTACAGAAACTTTTGACTTTAACGCAAACACATAACTTGAGACTAGGAAAAATACAGAAGAATTTGGAGAAAGATCAAACAAGGTTTTTAAACAAAATAATGTCTCTTATATCTACTTATGAAGAATTGCAAGATGACGAACAAATGGTGAAGGAGTACACTATAGAGGAAATGATAGAACAGACAAAAAAATACTGTGATTTAGATTTTGACAAGATCAATGAAGATGCAGATGATGATACAAAGAAGAATATACGAGATTACAAATCATTGGTTTTGGACATACAATGAGCTTGAAATAGCTTTGTTTTTATCTAAAAAAAAAGTAAATAAAATAAACAAACAATTAATAATTAGGTTATATATGTGTACATATACATTATTGCTTCTACATTCAAGCATTTTAAAAGCATTGATAATTGCCCACACACGTGATGTAGGATTTAACTTTTTATACACGTGACCTATACGTTATTTTGTTGTTTCTTATATCCGAAATATGGCATAATATGCCATACAAAAAACAGGCACGTGATAAACTTGCCGATAGATGACTCAATCGCTTTTAAGCAAAGAAAAAAAAATTTTTCTTTTTTAAAATTTCAAGTAATACCTCTATTATTATGAAGAATTATAATCCATCAAATAGAAAGCAATTTAAAAATAAAACACCATACATCTTGTTGTAGATAACTCAAAAAAAAAAAAAGAGTAAAACAAAACAAAAAAAATGAAAATTGATGTTCAACCTACCTTTGCAACCATTAAGGATTGCATAGTTGAAAATACTAAAGATACCAATGTATACCCTATATTCACATATGTTCCAGCTACAACATCCAAGAACTCTACTCCATACCATGCTTACTTAAAACTAAGCAAAATTAATGATAAATCAAGAAACCCTTCTGTTTTGTTCGAATCCTGTAAAAATGGTAACGAGATAGATAGATATTCATTCATAGGTGTCAATCCTAGAAAAGTTTTCTACACTGGTCCAAATATGGAATATGGCGAACTTGATCCTTTGGAATTGTTAGAAAAAGAAATGTCTTTATACAGACAAGCTGAAAATATTCCAGGTATACCAAAGCTTAGTGGTGGGTGTTTAGGTTACATCTCTTATGATTGTATTAAATACTTTGAACCTAAAACACAAACCGAAGGCTTTGAACCTAAGAATAGCTTGAACTTACCGGAATCCGCTATGATGATGTTTGATGAAATCGTTGCTTACGACCATGTTTTCCAAAGATTTCAAGTTATAAGCAACATGAGATTTAAAAATACTGATTTCTTGAAGAGTGATGATATTTTGTTAAAAGAATATGAAAGAGCATCCAATAAAATCCAAGAAATTGTTGATGTTTTAAATCAAGAAGATTCTGAGAAGTTTGAGCCTTTGCAACCACCAATCAAGATGGGTCAAACTTTCACTTCTAACATAGGCCAAGAAGGTTATGAAGCACACGTTACTAAATTGAAAGAGCACATTAAAAAAGGTGACATTATCCAAGCTGTTCCTTCCCAAAGAATTGCTAGACCAACAAGTCTACATCCATTTAATATCTACAAGCAACTGAGAACTGTCAATCCTTCTCCTTATATGTTTTACATTGATATGGTTGATTTCCAAGTTATTGGTGCTTCTCCAGAACTTTTGGTGAAGATGGATAACAAGAAGAAAGTCATAACCCATCCTATTGCAGGTACCATCAAAAGAGGTAAAACTTTAGAAGAAGACGAAGCTTTGGCAAATGAGCTGTTGTCTTCATTAAAAGATAGATCTGAACACGTTATGCTTGTGGACTTGGCCAGAAATGATATAAACAGAGTTTGTGATGGTAAAACCACATCTGTAGACAAATTATTGACCGTTCAAAAGTTTTCTCATGTCCAACACTTGGTTTCTGAGGTTTCAGGTACTTTGAGAGAAGGAAAAACAAGATTTGATGCCTTTAGATCTATTTTTCCTGCAGGTACGGTTTCAGGAGCTCCAAAGGTCAAAGCCATGACTATCATTAATCAATTGGAAAACGAAAAGAGAGGTGTTTATGCTGGTGCTGTTGGTCACTGGGCCTATGACGGTAAGACCATGGATACATGTATTGCTTTAAGAACCATGGTATACAAAGACGATACCGCTTATTTACAAGCTGGTGGTGGTATTGTATTTGATTCTGATGAATATGATGAATACATTGAAACTATAAATAAGATGTTGAGTAACAACAATACCATTTTGAAAGCTGAAGAATACTGGAAGAACATTGTAGGTGAAGATAAGTAAGGGTATCTTGTTGATTTCAACTTGATTGTTTAGCTTGATATATAAATTAACGAAAACACTAATTTTTTTTTGTTTGCTGTTGAATCCACGTTGTTAATTAATAAACAGAGTTGTTTCATTCAGTGATTTATAAAGACAACATTGCCAGTACTCAAAAAAATAAAAAGGTTATATATAGGAAAGCATTATCAACTCAATCCACAGGTCAATTCCAATTTCAAAGATATGAATTTAATTGCTTTACGTTTACATGTCAATCTTGAAAATAGTCTTAAGTATGACTTTCCAAGTGGGGCTTCACTCGTGGTTCAACTTTGGCAATTGATTAAAGACTCTTCAAAGGCATGAATTATGAACAATTTGACGATGAAAGCCTTAATTGCCTAATCGGGAAGTTTACGTTTTTTTTTTTCACTCTTCAATAATATTGAAACTATTTAACAGCATTAACCATACAAAATGAAAAATATTGGAACATTAGCTGCTACAGCTGTATCATGTTTTATTCTAGGTGTCACTTACGCCAAAAATTGGACGTCTTGTGAAAAAATTGAACCTAAACAAGTCATAAATGATGATTCTGATTCCGATGAAGAATCTGATATGGAATCTGTGGATGAATTCATGTCTGACCAATACAATCAATTCTCGAAACTGAATGACGAAGTTAGACTAGCCATCTGTATAAGAAAAGACTTGAAAATGACTAAAGGTAAGACAGTAGCACAATCATGTCATGCTACTCTAGCCTGTTTCAGATCCCTATCTCAATCAATTCAAGGTATGAAAATTATTGACAAATGGCTGTACAGAGGACAAGCTAAGATAACCCTGCAAATAGAAAATGAGGACCATCTACAAGAACTTTGGATGAAAGCCAAGGAACTTGGTGTTATGGCTTGTCCAATACGTGATGCCGGCAGAACACAAGTCGATCCAGGCACCGTAACTGTGATTGGTATTGGTCCAGCCCCTAAATCAGTACTAGATCAAATAACAGGTGGATTGAAGTTGTATTAATTTGCATGTTTAATATATAATATCAGAGCCTTTTTTATTTTATTTTTAATAGCTGTTTTTTTTTTCTTTTGTTCAACTTATAAAACCCATCTTTGCACAACAGCAGAGTTTTTAAGGCCTTCGTCTTCCAAAGTTTTGTCAAGATCAATCAATGGCTTTAATGGGAAAACATGATTGATTGTGAATGCTTGGTCAACTGGTGTGTTGAATTTACCACCTTGTTTGACATAGTTATATAGATCACGAATTGAAGTCTTCACTGAACAGATATACACCTCTTTTGAGCCATTAGCGTATCTTATTTGTAATTTCGTTTCATCATCTGTGGTTTTTTTTCGTCTAGCTATTTCATCTTCATCTAAAGGTTTTGTTGCTTTGGGAATTTCTACCATATCAGGAAGCTCACTAGGAATTTCTGATCCTAGTCTGGAACCTTGTCCTTCAAAACCACCAACTGTTTTAGGTTTGACATATTTTTGATCAGTATTTTTCTTAACAGTCACATCAACACGTTGTCCTATTTCAACATCCAATAAACTCAATGGTGCTCTACCTTGATCTAACTCTTTCAAATAATGTGCATTTGTTTCATCGTCATATCTGTATAATTTCCCTGTTGGATCATGGCCCAATGTGAATCCATCCGCCCAAAAGGTGATTTCTCTATTAACCTTGCCTGATTTTTTTTGCAAAATTGAATTCGAAGCTCTTTCCCCATCAGATGATGCAGATTGTACAGTTGGATCGGTAATACCACCTAATCTTTGACCACTACCACCGAAATTTTGTTCTTGTGAAAGTTCATCTTCAGATTCATCCATATCATCCATGGAGCCTGCTTGCTCAGCTTTTTCTAAAAGCTTTTGTAAAATGGATTTGGAATTTTCATCTTGTTCATTTTCAGATCTCTCTTTTAGCTGCTTCAATAACTGCTCTCTTTGCTTTTTAGGGTCTTGGATTTCCAAACCTGATGTTTCACCTCCTGCAAATGTGTTTCTGTCTTCGCCATCATCACCATTTTCTCTAAGTAGATCGGAGAAACTTTTAAAACCAGCCATTTTTATACTGCTTATATAGTTAATATATATATAGTTTAAATTGTCTTTTAAACCTTATTCTGGTGATTTAATACCGTTGATTCCTTATATAAAAATGTCTTAGTTTTGTAGTATTCTATGATTATCATATTTGCCACTATTTTAGTGCGTACGGGGTAAAAAAAAAATGTAAGTTATCTCCGCAGAGTAATAAATGCTTAAAGGAAGACAACAAAGTAGGTCTCGTGACTGCACTTCCATAAATGCAATCATTTATACTACTCTACTTACATTTCATAGTACTTAATCTTGGTTGAATCCCTTTTCATAACCATCTCAATGCTCTTGTTACTCAAAAATAAGTCACATAAAAACTTTCGAACCTGAAAAGAGTATTTGTAAATAGCCATGAAATCAATAACTTTATTGACTATATCTGAATTCAAAAAGAACTCTCTTAATCTTACATCTTTATAGTAGCTCATCAACTCTCTTCTGGATTCGTTCAGCAGAAGGTGACTGTTAAGTTGAGAGACTAAAAGAGATATTTTTTGCATCATCAGTTCATTTTGCTCGTTAAAATTTTTAGTTTTGCTCAACGCAGTTACAAATGCCTTTCTGTTATTCAAATGTGGATTATTCTTAAACCTAAAGTCGTTCAACGACTGTATCATATTTTCTTGTTTTTGTAACTCAAGCTCTGTTTCATAGTTTTCATCATTCAAAAGGGTTGGCTCCTCTATAATCTTCCTCATAAACAATAAGCTGTCCAAGTCCATATTTAATGTCATATTGGGTAAGTCATTGTACAAATCGTTGGCAGCAAACTCGTTGTTTTTTTTAGAAGATGCAGATCTTTCTTCTGGCGAAACAACTTCAATTTTAAACTTTTCAACAGGTACAGATATATTACCTACTTCATTACCAAATTTTGTTTCAATCGGAGTGCTATCGACTGCAGCTTCGTTATTTGGATTGAAAGACAAACTTTCGTTATCGGTTGTAAAAGATGCTATATCTGAAGAGGAACTATCAGGATAGAACTCGTTTTTTAGTTGACCTGCTGATTTATTCTTATGATTCATCAAATTTGGCTGTCTAGACAATAAACTCAATGAAGAACTGTTTGATTTTTCATTGTATCCATAGAAGTTAATTACAGGCTCTTGAAGTTCTTCACTGCTAGAAGTAAACTCTACCCCTTTGGACTTGAATCCATTATTTGATAAAATCTCAACATCTTTTGTAGCAGTGCTTTGGTATTCATTGGAAGATTGCATATTGTCTTCATTTTCATACACATTATCAAAATATATAGGGGTTTCTTTTGAATTTACCGATTGGTATTCATTAGATTTGAAACCCCCGTTATTTGATAATAATTCAGGAAATACAAAAAAGTTATCAAAATCATTAGGAACACATACACCTCTAGGTTTACCATTGGCATCAACAGAGCAAGTCCAATTAAAGCTGTCAATCAATTCACTACCAGTTGTGGTGCTAGAAATAAATCCTAAAGCAAACAAACAAGTAAACTTCAGCGACACATTCTTAGCAGTCATGGAAATTTTGATTAAATCTAAAATCAATTCAGATGATTCAACCAAATTAATGCCTAAGTCAGTAGATCCTATAAAACCTACACACCATACAGCACTCTCAACTTTTAAAACATTTTGCGTGTTGTAAACATTTTCCGATTCAATATTCTTGACAAAGTTGTTAATTGTTTGCAAAAACCCATCAAAATCTCCTTTAGATATAATGTATCTGATACCAGATTCAGTAGAAGCCAAAGTTTTGTATAAATGAACAGGCATATCTTCAAATGACACAAAATTTAAGGATTCATAAAATATTTGCTTCATCAAGTTATTATATTCTTCATTTTTAAACATTAGCCATTTTTGTCTTTCACTTTCCAAGTAGCCTTTATTATTCAAGATTTCAAAACCTTCTTTGTTTGTTAAAGCTAGATACAATAAGGGCGAGTTCAGCATAATCAATTGGTCAATCATTGGCTCAATAAGATTTATTATTAGTGAAATGTCCCTTTTAAAGCTATGTTTAGTCAGTGAAATTGGATTATTGTATTCGTTTAATGAATAAGAGTATAAGATTTTATCGGCTGCTGCAACAACAGATGGCGATATATCGTAGAGCTGTCTTATTAAAATATCTAACAAATCAAGTTCTTTTTCTATTGTTAAAGAGCTTACTTTATTAACATGCATTCGTTCATCAATACTTGTTAGTTCACTTTTGAACAATTTATTGAATGCAAAAGGCACATCAGGTTTTCTTAGAATTCCTAAATGATACCCAATCATATCTGTAGCTAATCTTTTAACAGTTGTGGATTCACAAACCATAGCTTTTTGCAAAATCAAAAGGCTATGTGGGGAATTCCATAAGCTAAGTTCTCTTAAAAACAAACATAGCAGGTACTCATATTCTTCCGTTCTAAATTGAAAGAGCTTATAAATGATACTGAAGATATTCCATTTATTTAATAAACTTACACCATTTGATGAAGAAGTCAAGCTGCACAACAATTTGACATAACCTGAGGACATAGTATTTTTCAATGATTTAGCAATAAACACATTTTCATCTTGTATACCTTCAAACAATTTGTAAAAAGAGTTAATAATTTGAGGAAAAAACTTTAAATCTTCGTTAAAAATTTTAAGTCCTGACTTAGTTTCACAAAGAGCTCTAAAGAATGCACATCCAACATCAATGATCAAATCAGGATTTTTAAAATCTTTGATGTAAATACCTGAGAATCTAAATCTATAAGGTCTATAAAATACAATCAATCTTCTAATAAACTTGGTGTTTCTATTTAATTCTTCAATTCTTTTGTTTGTCTTGAGCATACTTCTACAAATAACTAGTAACAAAGACCAATCCCATTGAGTATAATTCTTGAAAAATAAAACTCCAGTCCTGTCTATCAAGTTTTTAAAGGAAGTATCATCAATTTTCTTCATCAAATCCATTTCAATTTGTGCTGAAGATGATATTCTGACAAACTGCAAAAAAGCAAAACTATCCTCATTTTTGTTCATATTATAAGCCATACTGACACCTTGTGAATATGCAATGATAGTACTAACAAAGGAATTGCTTTCCTTTGAGAGTCTATCTTGTTTTTCAAAAGGATCTTCAACGTATTCAACTAGATTTTGAAATACTGAATCATTGAAATATTCTGAACATAATTTGTTAAATTCTGTTATTAAGAATTGGCACTTTTGAATGTGCTCTGGTTTTAAGGATATAGTCGCTAATGCTGTTTTAATGTTATAATTCAAGTGACATTCAATAAATGCTTTACAAAGCAGTGCTTTGTACTGAGAAAGAACGTGCAATTCTTGTTCTCTTCTCTTAATTCCAAAAAATGTCATATCGTTGCCATGCTTGTTTATTGGGTAAATGTTTAAAACATCTAAAAACAAATCGACTAAGTACGGCAATAAAAATGGAATTTTGACAAATTGTACCAGTTCTCTTACTTGATTAAACCCGTTTGATGCAAAAACCATCAACCCAGTAAATGACTTCATGACCACACTTAATAATTTTATACATTTTTCAATTAAAGATTTAGATATTGAAGTTTCAGGTGAATTATCGATTACACTTGTAAAAGTTTCAAACAAAAATTGAAAAGAAAAGTAATTCAAATAATGTCCTCTCGTTTCGTGCATTGTTAATAAGTTTAAAATTGTATTGATAATAATTTTTGATATCTCGTAGTTTTTATGGACAATTGCTATCTTTTCAAGCAATCGATTGCATTTTGTTTGAACAATATTCTTTGGTGCCAAATAACACATTTCTAATAGTAACTCAATGCTAGGATCAACTATAGAGGTTTTATTCATAATTTCATGATCGACAAAAATTATGGTCTCTGTGCCCATGGAGTCTTCAACAATTGAAGAATTCTCCAGTTGAGAGATTAATGCTTGGATAATACCTAAGGATGCCGTTTTACTAGTTTCCATCACTCCTCTAATAAGCTTTAAAGCTTGTTCCAATTCCATAACAGTTTCCTTAAGAGGTGTTTTGGTTAGGGTTTTAATCAATGATAGTTCAATCTTACTTTTATCCCACAACTTCAAATTATTATTAGAAAAACTACCAGGAGAGCAAAAATAGTATCTACAAGTTCTGTATCCTGCTGCAATTATCTTACTATTATCACTTAATACCATGTTCTGGACAGCTGCTATATATGCATAAGCCACTAACTCATCTTTTAATTTAGGAGACTTTTTCAAAAGCTCCACAAGTCTGTTTGATTTTTCTAATATAAAGTCGGAGTCCAAAGTCTTTTCTTGCAAACTTTGCAAACAATCACTGATTTCCCATGTATCAGCTTCATTTGCTGTATCATGTTTTAAAGAATTAGATATACTGTCCTTTTTTTCGTTCAAAATAGCATTGAACTTGGAATTATCAGTGATAGGAGATAAAGGATTAATGTCTTTAAACATAGTAGTTGCCGGTTGTATAGGAGTTAAGAACATTGCTGAATGATCATCTTGCTTTCCTGAAGAAAGCAAATAGCTTTCACTTCTTCTATGATTTAATAAGTTGTTTTTATCTGTCATTTCAGCAGAGTGAGGTTCTGTTATAGATCTTTTATTGCTATTCAAGTCCTCAAGTTTCTGTTTGATATCATCAATTTCCTTTTCCAATTTTTTTATATTTACCATAGTTTGCTGTATGTGAGTATTAGCTTTGAGTCTTTTGGAGTATTGATTTATATGCTCACTTGTGTAGCTTCCCTGCATTATGTGTTTATCAGTATCATTCAAAATTCTCTGAAACTCATCTTGTTGTTCATACTGTTTGTTCAAACTTCTTATCAATTTGTTCAAACTTGAAGTCAAGCTTTGCTTAAAAGCTAGCCTTTCTCTTTCTTCTTTGACATCTATAAACGAATCAATACTATCTTTTCTATTGAGTGAATCATAATGATGGCTATCTTCTATATCAGTACTATCTTCCTCTTTGCTGTTAACAGCTGTGTTCCTTCTTGATTTGAAAAATATCTTTTTTGAATTAGCTGTTCTAGGAGATAAAATTTCAGAGTTCAGAGAAGCATTACTATCATCTTGCTTGATCTTTTTAGTAAAGTTTATATTGGGGGTGTTAAACATATTTGATTTCGTTTCTATATTACTCAAGATTTTATTTCCTTCCTGATGATTCGATGATGCTCTAATCAAACTATCACTTGAATTCAAATGCAAACTCTGAGCTGGACTAGTTGGTGATGTTGTTGAAGCTAAGCAATTACTGCTGACTCTATTGTTTGGATTTCTTTCGACAGGCGTAAAACTTGATGTTCGATTTCTTGTGGGAACAAAGTAGGTAGATAAAATCAAAGAGTCTCGTTTTTTTTTATGAACTGATGGGTCCTCATTTGCTGAATTAACTGAATATGCACTTCTATTGTCGATTTTGTTGCTATTCGCACCATTAGATATTTCAATATTCAGTTTCAGCCTGGAAGATGAACTTCCTGCGTGATTGTTTTTGTATATAGATGTTGTAGCCATTTTTTGTTTGATCAAATGACTATTACTAGAGTTTCTAGAAAAGTCATTTGAAACGTTATCTTCTGACATGTTATGTTGTATTTGGGTTGTAATTATGATAGGTTTTATTTTTAAAAAAATCAGTTTTGATTATTCAAAACAAATAGACAGATGATTATCTTTACGTTTCGGACATAAAAACTTTTCAGTCTAAACGCTCGCGTAGCCATATAAACAGTACTGAATTTAGTTAGGAATATCAAAGGTGAAAGGTTTATATAATATCTATTTACAGCATTTGGTCTCCAATATCAAAGAAAGAGATTGCAGCTTATTCGTCACCACTAATTGCTTCTTGCAACTCCTTATAGTCATCATCTTCAAGGCTCATCATTTGGGCATGCTTCTTTTCCAATTTTTTAGCACCTTCTTCACCTAACAAAAGTCTTCTAATTTTATAAGAAAATTCTTGAGCATTTAGTATGTCACCACACCAGCAAGTACCTGTGACCATCATACCAAAACTACCCAGTGCTAACCCTGTCCCCAACCCCAAAGCAGACATGGATTCAGTTTTGTATGCGGAAATCGGAATTTTTTGATTACCTTCGAATAACTTTGGTACATACTTTCTAGCCTGGATACTCGTGTATGTGTATCTTGCAATAACAAGAGTAAACACTGAGGTGGCCATAAACCTAAGCATTTGCTGTTTTCTTCTTTCTTTATATTCTGTGGTTATTTCGTCGAGTGATTTTTTAGGTGGTAATGGTACTTGCTCTACATCGACTATGTCTTTTACACCGTCATTTAACGGTTTATTTTTATTCAAATTGAAAGGATTCCACATTCTTTACAGTCTGGGATACTAGTATCTATGGTGTTTCGGGCCTATACTCCTCCATAAACCATCATATGAAGCTACTTAAATCTGTAGAAACAGCAAACAAGGAAAAAATCATCGACGATTCTGTCGGATATAAGACACTCAATAACCCCCGGATTCGACAAATTTTTCACTGTCTCCTTTTCGTCCTAAAGCTATATAAACATACGAAGTATAGAGCTTACTAGGGAAGAATGTAAGAGGAAACCATATATCACACTTAATAATTACAAAATGCATCCACATTTAGAAGGTGAAAGATTTGTTTCTTGTTATGAACTTATCCAAGCATTAAACGAATGCCATCAAAGAAGTTTTCTAGAACAAGCTATTGGAGTTTGTAATACAGAAAAAGAATATTTGTCAAGATGTTTACACGATGCAAGAATTGCTGATGTGAAATCTCGTTCGAAAAAGTCTAAGGAAATTAGTATGAAAAGACAAGAAATAGTAAACAAGATGAAGGAGGAAGAATTTGGTGAAGGAGAGTACTTGAAGACTTTATTATTTGAAAAGATCAAAGAAAGAGATGCCAAGTTAGCTTCGGAAAAGACCTCTAAGCAATAATACGCTGCTTTGAAGAACGCACCATGTAAATACTCATCAAGAATGAAAGCAAAGCACCATAACGAACAGTAGGAAGTTCAGGTCTTTTACATATATATTTGTTTTTTTTTTTAATTGGATAAAACCTGTTATAAAACATGATAATGCAATAATTAGTTTTTAAACCAAAATCTAATGCCAAAACTTAGGTACCTATTCTCAGGCTTCAAAAAAAATAAAAAGAAAACTTATCAAAATAGAACATTTAAGGTTTATTTATATATCACATGTAGTAAATACTAATCTTGTCTAGACTTCAAATATGTCTTTGTTACTTTATCTTTGGTAATCATGTATACAGCAGCACCCCAACCAGAGATAGCGTCTCTGTCAGCAGCATTCAATAGTGCTTGAGAAATGGTCTCAAATAGATCATCTGCTTCCAAATTTGGTTCATATAAAGCTTCACACATACCAAACAATTGATCAGAAGCAGTACCTGAAACTATGAAATCCTTGGCGGCATCTATACAACCAATACAATCAAATCCGGCAACGTATGGTTCACCTGATTGGTCACTTATACCAGCAACAACAGGTGTGGAGAAATATGGACCGAATCTCTTTTCATACAGTTTATGACTTATTAGATTGGCAAAGATTTCCGGTTGTATACCTCTATTTTCTTTAAGTTTGTATAGATTGTGTTGATATTTAAGTTCTGCAGATAATGTAAGAGTATCTGTTGCTAGACCAGTAAATCCGATAAAAGTTTTACCGTATTGATGAATCTTTTCAAAGTTATTCGCAACACCTAAAGATTGGGAACCTAATCTTAAATCACAGGCAATGGCAACACAGTCTTTACCAGTCATTGCTACTACGATACCTCCATTGATAGTACTTGGATCTTGTTGTGACATTATTTATATATGGTGAGCTTTTTACGTATAGTTTAATACTTGGGCTTTGCTATTAATATCAAGTTAGATCTATGCTCTCTTTTTAGTTACATTATTACTTAGCGTATTTTGCCACCCACGAGTGTGTAGAAGCGAGTTTAGAAGAAAAAAAAAAAACGAACGAAACCACGGTGATTGTGGAAATCGGATATAGCAGGGGGTGGTGTGTTTTTAAGTCCGATATTTTGTAAAAATATCGGATGTAAGCCTTAACTCCTATTATAGAATAATCATGCTCAAAACACACTTAACTCCGAGTTCACAGTATTTAGCCGCACACGTGATATGGTGTAAACAAACGCGTTCCAAAATCCGACCAAACAGGCGCAATCAACGCTTTGTCTCGGATTCACACTTTTTTTTTGAGAAATCAAGCCTCTTTCGTCACCAATAGGCATCAATCGATACACGAAAGTATTAACTTTACCATTTGCGAGTTTTAAGTAAATTCTCTTAACACTTTTGTTCTAACACATTTAAAGCAGCTATTACTTCTCTTTATTTAAACAATTATAGAAAATAGAGCATCAAGTTAAAGCCCAAGAATACATCTTGCCATACGAAAGAAGAATTAACTTTATTAAGAACATATCTACAAATGGCAGCTAAAAACGGAAACGTAGGAGAATATGTTGATGATAGCCAACATCCAGAGGGATCTCAACAAGACTCAAGTTTGAAACAAAACATTAGAACACAAGAAGTCAATGACGAAAATGAAGATATCGATATGCAAGAAACTGATGTTAAAAACAATGACTATGATGAGAATGAACAAGAAGAAGAATACATCGCTCCTTCTAATTTTACCCAACTAGACAAACTATTAGGAGGTAGAATTTCGAAGAATGACTTGATAAACTTGAGAGAATCAGGCTACCATACAGTTGAATCTATTGCTTATGCTATCAAAAAAGATTTATTAGAAGTCAAAGGGATTTCTGATTTGAAGGTTGACTACTTATTACAAGAAGCCTCAAAATACGTAAATTTAGGTTTTACCACAGCTTCAGATTTCAAAAAAGCCAGAGAGCAATTATTGACTATAACCACCGGTTCTCAAAATTTAGATGCTTTATTGGGTGGTGGTATTGAAACAGGTGCTATCACCGAGTTGTATGGTGAATTCAGAACAGGTAAGTCTCAATTGTGTCATACCTTAGCCATCACTTGTCAATTGCCATTAAATTATGGAGGTGCTGAAGGTAAGTGTTTATACATTGATACCGAAGGTACTTTCAGACCAGAGAGATTGACTGAGATTGCTAAAAGATATGACATTGACCCAGAATTGGCATTAAACAATGTTGCTTATGCCAGAGCATACAACTCTGACCATCAATTAAAATTACTAACTGAAGCTTCTTTGTTAATGACGCAAACAAGATTTGGTTTGATTATTGTTGATTCTGTTATGGCTTTGTATAGAACTGATTTTGCTGGTAGAGGTGAGTTATCCTCAAGACAAACTCACTTGGCTAAGTTTTTAAGATCTCTACAGAGAATTGCTGATCAATTTGGTGTAGCCATAGTTATCACTAATCAAGTATCTGCTTCTGTTGATGGATCAATGAATATGTACAATCCTGATCCTAAAAAGCCAATTGGTGGTAACATCTTGGCCCATGCTTCCACAACCAGATTATCTTTGAGAAAAAGTAAAGGTGTCCAAAGAGCCTGTAAGGTTGTAGATTCTCCTTGCTTGCCTGAAGGTGAGTGCCTATTTGCCATTTATCAAGATGGTATTGGGGATCCTAAATTAGAAGATGAATAATATATATATTAATACTTTAATAAACTAGATACCAAATCATTATTTATCACGTTTTTTTTTCAAGACTGCTTATGTAAATGTGCCCGATTTAATGTATGTAAGAATAGTGATTAATAAACACAAAATCAGCAATGAAAGAACAAAAACTAAGGTTATTTCAGTAATTGAAAGAAGCATAGTATTTAAGACCTGTAATTTTTTCCAAAACGAAAAAGAAACAGCGTAATGGGCTTTTTTTATAATTAATTAACTGCCTTTGGTTAATGTTATGGTAAGCACCATCATACTTCTTGTTATACCACGTTCATAATTATAGAATAAATACACTTATATATCAAATTGACCGATTCATAATTTATTAGTATTTACCATTAAAAGAGCAAATCATTATCCTTATCAATTCATAATCAGAAAGAAAAAAAAAGAAAAATTATGAATGAGAATATGAGATTTAATACATTCAAACCTTTAAACAACTTTTCAAATATTGCAGTCTCTGATGATCAAAATTCTTTAAATTCAACTGAAACCAGCTCCGGAAATTTAAATGCTGGTGAAATTCATGATCATTATGTGACGAGTAGTGAGCCTGATGATCCTTCTGTAATGGACGAATTAAATCATTTGTCTTATATTGATTCACAAACAAGTGAATTACTATGTGTCGAAAAAGCCGATGATTTGAATAATACTCCACGAAACCCTTTATTGTATAAACCTAACATAAATAAAAAATACAATGTATTTACTGTAAATGATAAAGAAGTAGATTTAAACCTTGAACACCCTACTGTTGAGATTGAGTTGTCAATAAAAAATACATATCAGGAGAGTGACATTGATGAGATTAGCAAAGTTTCAGAAATTGACATAAATTCAGCTACAATTTCCAAAAAATCAAAGAAAAGATTGAGCCCTATCAAACCAGTAACAGAGGTCTTGCCATCAAATAAGAAAATATTAAATAAAAATGAAGAACTTAATGAATTTTTTAAAAGTAAAACCTATAACAAAAACACATTTTCCTCAGAATCACTTCATAAAACCAAAATAGAAACAATTGAAATGTATAGAGACACTCTGCTAAAGACAAAAGATGCTGCATTGATGTTTGATTTTGCAGTTTTTTTACTCAAAACAGGACTAGAAAACTATGAAGACAATGTTAAATTTAGCAAGAAGATTATTAAGGAAGGTTGTTACTACCTCAAAAAGATGACTATAAAGGGAAATGTAGATGCTCAGTATTTACTTGGTGATGTCTACTCAAACGATACAATGAAGTGCATAAATTTAAAACAATCTAGGCTTTTATTTGAGACAGCTGCTAAGAAAGGACACCCACCAAGTGCTCACAGAGCAGCTGTTTGCTATGAAAAAGGTATTGGCGTTAATAGAGATTCAAGAAAGGCCTTGACATTTTTTAAATTTGCAGCTAGTAGGAACCATACCCAAAGTATGCACAAACTAGGATTGTTTTACTTTAAAGGACAAATGGGTGTATCAAAGTCTATACTGACCCAGCAAAATGGTATTAACTGGTTGTCTAGAGCTGTCTGCAAAGGGTGATAATGATTCTGCAGAAGCAGCCTATGAATTGGGAAAAATATATGAAAGGGGATTTTTGGACATAATAATCCCAGACATCAATTATGCTGTTTCATTATATCTTTATGCATCTTCAATGGGTCATACAAAAAGTAACACAAAGTTAGGTCAAATATATGAGAAAAGTGACAAAAAATTCATAAAACAGAACATAATGTTGAGCATTCACTATTATACCATTGCCAGCAGCAGCATTGATCCTGATTCAAATGCACAATTAAAACTAAGTTTTTTCAACCTATTAGGTATAACTAATCTTGTGGAACCTAATTTAAAACTTGCTTTTTTCTGGGCTGAAAAGGCTGCTTTACTAAGGAACCTGGATGCCGAGTATACCTTAGGCTACTTTTATGAAAAGGGAATTGGCTGCAGTAGAAACGTGAATGAAGCAAATAAGTGGTTCAAGCTTGCATTACAACATGGTAACATCCAAGCTTTGAAAAAAATCAAACAAAAAGATAATGATGATGGCATAAATGATTCTACAACAGGTTTTGACTCTGACGTTTATTCTGAAAAGAATTTCAGTTATGAATTGAGTCAAACAAAAAATAAGATCATAAATTATTTGAAAAGAAAAAAGCCTAATTTTGACAATAACGATACAAACAAAATATCTTCATACAGTAGTGTACCAAATACTAAGAATGTAAATCCAAAATATTACTCAACAACCATTTCTTTTGTTGAAACTGCAGTTATACCACAACTAATTCATTCATTAGACAACCAAAATGAAAAGACATTTCTATATTCCAAAAGATTGAGGAAAATATTCAAACCACTATGAATGCCATTAAGTTCTTTGTTAATAATAATAAAAAAAAAAAAAACAAAATAAAAATATAAATTCTTACTTTATCTGTATATTTATATAGAAATCGTTTTAAATAGTGAAAATCTTTAACTTGAAGATGGTGTCATTGATAGTTTGATCTTCGTCAGCAATGGCGTTTTCTTTGGTTTCATCCAATTTCTCCAATTCAGATCTAACAGTCTTGGTAATCATAGAGTAATGTTCAGAAACAACATTGTCAAAGTTCATCTTATCTTCCAAAACAGAGTATTGAACGACAACGTCATCAGTAGCTTCTAAACCAACCTTCTTTCTTAATTTTTGAATTCTATTTATGATTTCTCTGGCTAAACCTTCAGTCTTCAATTCTTCATAGACATTAATATCCATGATAACCAATACATCTTGGAAAGTTCTAGAATCTTGACCGTCGTTTAATTCAGTGGCTGGTAAACCTCTAGTAACAGTTAAATCACCAGCAACTAATTTAATACCAGAAACTTCAACTTCACCGGTGGCTTTGTAGCTCTTAACTTCATCAGAAGTTAATTTAGGTAAACCTTCCTTGACCTTCTTCATATCCTTCTTCAACTTCTTACCTAAGGTTGGCCAATCAGCAAAGGCCTTGTATTCAACCTTGTATTTTTCTTCATCACTAGTGATTATGATATCTCTGACGTTTAATTCTTCTTGAATATAAGTCTTTAAACTATCAACATCCTTTAAGTAAGCTGGATCGTCATGTAAAATGACTAAGCTCTTTAATGGAGTCTTTAAAGAAATAGATTTCTTTTCTCTGATATTTCTACCTAATTCAATAACAGTTTGCATTCTAGAAACAGCAACTTCAATCTTTTCATCGAATAATTCTTCTCTTACTTGTGGGTAAGATAAGAAATGAACAGATCTGTAGTCTTCACCAAAGGAAGCTAAGACATCATCACCGATGAATTCCTTCATTCTTAAGTAGATGTTATCGGATAAGAATGGAGTAAATGGAGCCATAGCTCTAACAAAACTGAATAAAGCTTCAAACAAAGTGTTTAAGGCCTTCTTACAGTCTTCAGTACCATTTTCACCTTTTAATCTTCTTCTGTTGAATCTGATGTACCAGTTAGTCAATTGATCAATAAATTCTAGTAATTTTGGAACAACGTTGTATAATTTGTAAGCAGCCATTTCAGTGTGAATGTTGCCAACTAATGATTGCATAGAAGCCATCAACCATCTATCCATGACGTTGTCAGAGATCAAAGTTGGATCAAATTTGAAATCAATGTTTTCAGACTTTTTCAATAAAGAAATTTGACCTTCCAAGAACTTGAAAGAATTCCACCATGGTAATAGAACCTTGGATATAACTTCTTTTACACCTTCTTCCTTGAACTTCAAGGATTCAGCCTTCAAAACTGGGGAGTTGATCAAGTATAATCTTAAAGCATCAGCACCGTAAGCATCCAAAACAATGTTTGGATCTGGGTAATTCTTCAAAGATTTAGACATCTTTCTACCATCAGCAGCTAAGACAATACCAGAAACGATAACGTTTTTGAATGGAACTTCACCAAATAAGTGAGTACCTAAAACAGATAAGGTGTAGAACCAACCTCTTGTTTGATCTAAACCTTCGGAAATAAAGTTAGCTGGAACCTTTTGATCGAACTTTTCAGTGTTTTCAAATGGATAATGGTGAGAAGCGTAAGGCATAGAACCAGATTCAAACCAACAGTCAAAGACTTCTTCAACTCTTCTTAAAACACCCTTACCTTGTTTAGATGGAATGGTGATGTGGTCAATCTTATCTCTGTGTAAATCAGTGATATCTTCAGTGGTACCAGATAATTTCTTCAATTCTTCAACGGAACCAATACAAACAATTTCTTCATAATCTTCAGAAACCCATAATGGAATTGGAGTACCCCAATATCTGTTTCTGGAGACATTCCAATCTCTGGCATTGGAGATCCAGTTAGCAAATCTCTTTTCTTTAATGTTGTTTGGAACCCAGTTGGACTTTTCAACAGAACTCAACATCTTATCAACAACTGGTCTGACTCTGATGAACCAAGCAGGAACAGTTCTGTAAATTAAAGGAGTATCGGATCTCCAACAGAATGGATAACTATGCTTGATTTGAGAAGCAACTAGCAAGTTACCAGATTCAGTCAAGTGCTTGATGATGTTCTTATCAGCATCTTTGACGTATTGACCTTGGAATTGAGTAACTTCTTCAGTAAACTTACCGGAATCATCAACAGGATTTGGAACAACATCATCTTCAGAAATGATACCATTTTTCAAACAAACAGTGTAATCTTCTTCACCAAAGGCTGGGGCATTGTGAACAATACCAGTACCAGAATCAGCAGAAACATAGGCATCAGCAATGATTCTGAAAGCCTTATCACCGTATTGAGCAGTGAAGTATGGGAACAATGGTTTATATTTAGAACCAACTAATTCAGAACCCTTGAATTTGGCAACGGTTTTTAATTTTTCAGCAGCTGGCTTCTTGTATAAAGTCTTTAACAAAGATTCTAATAAGATGAAGTTCTTTCCCTTCTTTTCATCAAAGATTTTAACATATTCAAAGTCTGCGTTAACACATAAAGCCAAGTTTGATGGCAAAGTCCAAGGAGTAGTAGTCCAGGCAACAAAGTAGGTATTTTCTTGGTCTAAAGATTCAAAACCAATGGTGACGGCTGGATCATAAACATCTTTATAATTTTGTTGAGCTTCAAAATTACTTAATGGTGTGGTACAACCAGTAGAGTATGGCATAACTTTGTAACCTCTGTAAACTTGGTTCTTGGTGTGTAATTCCTTGAAAGCCCACCAACAAGATTCCATGAAGGTTGGGTACATGGTCTTATAATCATTATCGAAATCAATCCATCTACCAACTCTACCAATGGTCTTTCTCCATTCATCAGCATAAGTCATAACAATCTTTCTACATTCATCGTTGTAGTTGTCTAAACCGTATTCAAAAACATCTTCTTTACAAGTGATGTTTAATTTCTTATCAATGATGTGTTCAATTGGTAAACCGTGGGTATCCCAACCAAATCTTCTTTCGACATGGTAACCGTTCATAGTAGCATATCTAGGAACAATATCCTTGGTAGTGGAGGCTAAGATGTGACCATAGTGGGGAGTACCAGTGGCAAAAGGTGGACCGTCAAAGAAAGAAAATTCTGGTTTACCTTCAGTTAATTTTAAAGAAGTTTGGAAAGCATCGATGTCATTCCAATGTTGTAGAATTCTTTCTTCTTCTCTTGGAAAAGAAAATCTTTCTTCAGACATTTTGTTAATATTTATATAATTAAAAAGGTTTGGATCTTTATTTTGTTTGGGTTTTCTAGTTTATTTATGCCTAACAACATATTCGTAGAGTCATTATCCAATATAAGAAAAATTTTCATATAAGCTCGACATGCATAGGTGAATTTTTTTTTTTTTTGTCATAATAATATTTTCATCACCTTCCCTTTTAGGTAAAAAGCTATTTTACATCGGGTAAGTTGTTAAAAATCAGTACTTTCTATATGTGACTGTTGATGCTACAGCTGGGGCATATTCATCTTCAGAAGAACCATATATTTCCACATATTCTTGCTCGCTGTCATCTTGATACAAAGGA
This sequence comes from Hanseniaspora uvarum, assembly GCA_037102615.1. Taxonomy (NCBI): domain Eukaryota; kingdom Fungi; phylum Ascomycota; class Saccharomycetes; order Saccharomycodales; family Saccharomycodaceae; genus Hanseniaspora; species Hanseniaspora uvarum. The sequence goes on along the minus strand of BTGA01000002.1, from coordinate 56,550 downwards.
TCTATCTCCGCTTCATCAGATACCTGTTCTTCTTGGGAAATGTCAATCGGTTCAAAGTTGTAGACAAGGTCTTTTACATCACTCAAAAACCCATTATCATCTTCTTTGGCAATACTCTTTAATTGGGTTCTAATCTTTTCGCTCATGTAATTGTAATATTTGATATACTTTTCATCGTCTGTGACTTTCAAGTTTATTAAATCTTCATCCATTTTATCGATAAAGTTTATCCAAGTGGTAGTATCTAAAAAGTGCAGTTTCATTTCCCAACTCATGAATTCCCATATAGTCACTAGTAGGAGATAAAACTGATTTAACCCCATTGGTTCTTTAGATACATTCTGGGTTTTTTCTAAAATATTTAGTACAAGTGTTTCATCTTTTGATTTGATAAAAAGTTTGATTATATTCTGCATGTTTTCACACGCATATGTATTCAAAGTGTTGTTAAAGATCAAAAACTGCATTTTTAGTTGAGTTAGCAAGCCACAAGCACTTATCGTTTGTTTACTAAGCCTTGATAGATAAAAACTTGTATCATAGAAATCTTCCATTTCATGTCCTTCTCTTATACTTTCTTTTGATTTTAAATTAACATCTATGAAATTAAAATACGTTTGCTGATTTTCCTTGGTTTTACTTGTTTGTGAATCGACATATATTATAGAAGAATTTGGTGAATGCCTATTGGTTATCATTTCATTCAAGTTGTTCATACATATGCCCGATGTCATGAACTCATATGCTTGAGACTCTTCATCAGAACTAGATTTGAGTAGAGTTTTGGAACAATCAATAAACCTAGGTGAATATGCATTATAGAAATCGATAATTGATTGCTTATCTGCATCGTTTATTTCATTTAATTGATAAGAATAATCTTCTTGGCTCAATGACATTTTCAAGTAACGAACATTTGAGAAAATAAAACACCTATTCATGAATTGATCCGCTGAGAGATCATAACTGATAGTGTTGATCTTATCTATTGGAATATTCACTATACCCAGCGGATGATTGCTTGCATTATCCTTTGTAAGTCGCAGATTAATCTGATTGTTTATTGACAACGTGATGTATTCGCTATTAGTAGAATCTAAAAGATCTGCAATACATTCGAACAGTAAAATCGAGTGTGCATGACTGCCAGAAAGGGTCATGTTTATAGGGGGGGGGTTCATATAACCCAGTATTATTCAAAATAAGAGCACAAATAAAAGGCGCTTATCTTGACGTGTCACGTTTCTTTTTTTTTTTTTGTTCTTAATGGGAAATAGGCTCATAACAATAATTACCCAAAAGAGAAAGAGGAGCACCAAAAAAATAACGTATGCTAGTGTAATTTTCCTGGAGGTTTTTTTCTCTCCTCTTCCTGTGAAATCTTGCAGTATAAATAGAGGTGGATGGTGGGTTATACACAAGATGATGTTAAATATTAAGTCAGGTGTTAAATTAGAGGTTTATGACTTCTTTGATATATTAAGCAAAAGAGGTATCATTAAACCAATGTATAGTGATATACTTAGAGGAACTACAAACTTATTATAAACGTTTTATTAACTCCTGAGCTTTGAACGAACTCATTAAACTTCTTTTTACAAAAAAAAAAAAACAAAATAATTATTATGATGATTAAAATTTCAGACCTGTTCTGACGAGTGCATGACAGACAGAAAAAATATTGTTCAATTAGAATTGCTGATTTATTTTGTTTTTTTTTATTATAATGGAAAGATAACTTTAATGAACAGATGTTAGTTCTTAGAAGGAATAATGAAGTTTTTAATAATTTTTTAATCCTCAAAAGTTTATTATATGTTAAATTTTTTTTGTTTGTTTATTTAATATTATATTTGTTTACATATAAATTAGTTTACTTTTTTACTTAACAAGATTTAATGAAATATATGTAAACTTCAAGTATCTTCTAATAAAGAGGAGGACATTTCTCAATACAAATTTTTTACCTATTAAATTACAACTGGTTATTATTATCAATATATAAGGTTATCAAGATTTACCATTAGAATTGCCGCTAGAGTTCATAGATGTCATCCTGTAAAAGAGTTCGAGCTGAGACTGAAAAGCAACACATCTATGGAAATGAGTATATTGGTTACGGTGTGAGTTTGGTTCAAAAACCCAATCGGGAAGTGCATAATCCACATCAGCCAACGTGGGTACTTTGTTATATGGCTGGTCATAGCTATCAATACTATAGAACTTACTGGGATGGATAGTGGGTTTGATATTTTCTAAAACGCATACTAAATGCTCAGTTTCTGCACTAAATAGTGAGTAGGCACTTGACTTAAAGTACTCTGAAGCATTCAATTTTTCTAAATCAGGACTTTCGTTATAATAAGTTCCCTCCGTTGGTAACTTATTCAAGACTTCTTGTGTGTTATCACCGTGCATTGAACTTTCTGGTCTCTTTTCTTTTTCAACAATCTTATTTTGTATAGGAATGGGAAGAATTTTTTCTCCCGTGGAGTTCAACAAAATCATCTGATTTTTATCAAATTTATACGTGGCAATACACCGTACATTAAGTGATTCTAATTCATCTTGACTTTCAAAGAACTCGCAGGAGGTTTCCTTTAAATAAAAATTTTTAAAAAACTTTTTCAAAAGGCCTGGCTTTTTAGATATGGAATATTCAGCTTTTAAGTACTTGGAAACAGACTTCCAAAATTGATAATCATCATAAATATCTGTTGCTTTTAATTTACTTAAAAGATGCTTGGAATCGAGAACCGCTTTTATTGTGTTTGAGAATCTTTGAAATTTTGCCTCATCATTGGATTTGAATGACCAAACATTGGTATATCTGATCATATGACTAGGGAGTTTCTTGGATTGACACTTTGCATTTTTCACTTTCTTAGAGTATGGCATGTCTTCTATGCTGAATTTAGTTTTCCTTTTTTTTTTTTTTTTGAAGTTCTCAACAAACAATTATGCCAATACTAATATCGATATGTGAGTTACTTGTTGTTTAATAATGAATGCCTCCCCAGCTGGTATTGATATGTAATTGACTCAGCTTGGGCCTAAAAGATTACTTAATGAAAATTTCTAAATTAAAATTGATTTTAAGGGAAATCTTAATTGGTAGGTTTATGTTATTTATATATTCTGCTAACTGTTAGAAAAAATGCCATAATAAAAAAAAAAAAAAAAAAGGAGAAAAAAGTAAACTGTGCAATGCATTATATTTTTTTTAAAAAAAAAAGGAAAAAGAAAAGAAATAACGATTAGAAAGCCAAGAGAAGACTGAGTATTTTTAAAAAATTAAGTGGAATACCTTATTGTGTTTACTTTGTATGTTTCATTATTGTTTAAGACTTTGCTTGATATTGCGTAATATTGCAAATTTGCTTAACAGCGTGTTTACTCATTTTACTAAATTGTCTTTACGGGAACAAGATTGGCTTAATACGCAGTTTATTTTTTTTTCTTAGACATTAAATTTATATTTTGACAAAAAATATGCATCGTAAATCTTACAACAATAGAAAATAATTTCTATTGTTTGATATATTTTTTACGACGCATAAGCGCCAGTACAACTATTTCAATTACACCAAGTGATTTATATTTTTTCTTTGAATAACAACTAAAACTTGCTAAATTAGTACCTATATTTATAGTTAGATAACATATAATAAATGATGTTAGTATTATTTTTTTTACCAAGTCTATACTGCTTTCATATGTTGGGATTGGTTAATCGATGCAAGTATTACTCAATTTTTTTTTACGTATATTCGTATTATATGTTCCCATTTTGGAAAACAGTTTTTTTTTTGACCTAAAAATTTTCCTTATCAAAAACAAAGAAACTTATGCACTGATTTATAAAACAAAAAAACAATTAAGTTTCAATATTGAAAGTCGAAATTTTTTTAATTCTAGATTTGTTCTTGTTTTTCACTCTTTTTTTCCAGGAAAAAATATTTATTGTTTCATCTTGTGTGTTTTCAGTTTATTGGCTAAAAAAGAAAAAAAGAGCTGCTTACAAATACGTGTATAAAAGAGCTGCTTACCAATATTTCAATATAAGATCAACAAACAGTATTTTGCTATAGTAACATGCCTATGTTTGTTTCATCTATTGATACTATTTACCAGCCAACTAACAAATAACAAAAAAAGTTATATTTAGAATGAATCTTCTGTTAATTTGGCCGTATAAAGTAATGCTTGTTTTTATACGGGGTATTTTTTTTTCTCAACATAATTGAATCATGTTTGCATGATTAGTTATGTACAATTACTCAAAAAAAAAAAAAAATTTCTGCTTTACTGATATTTTAGTGTAGAAGCAATACAAGAAACAATGTGCAGTAATCAATTATCACCACAAATTTCTGCTAGCGTAAATCTTGAATATAGTAGACCATTTATATCTTATGACATAAGCAAATAGTATAGATTTTCAGAAGGTGTAAAACACATATACCGAGTTTTTGGGTCCGTTCCCATATTTTCTTAAAAAAAAAAAAGTTTATCTGTTAATGATAGGTCAGGTTAACCTTTACTATTTGCATCGATTTTCAAAAAAACTGACATGCATTGTAACGCATTTTGCAGCTTGAATAGTGTTTCTGAGAAATGTTAAACCATGTAATTGATAATGCAAATTAAACAAAAAAAATGGATTACCAAAACCAAGAATTAGGTTACAAAAAAAAAAAGAAAACAAAAAAATAACTTGTTAATATTTAGTATACCATGATGATTTCACTGCTATCTAGAAAATATTGAAAAAAAGGTCTTTAATATAGTACAGCATACATCATGCTTTTAATTTTGATCTTGGTACATCATCATATCATTGAAATCTAAACACATAATTTCACCTTCCTTTTGGATTTTCCAAAGAATAAGGCAATAAACGCCTAATTTAATAAAAAAGCTCTGAAACAGCCTGCTATAATATCGGCTTTAACGTTCTCAAAGAAAACAAATGGAAAACCATGCTAAATCAAGCAGTTTTTCTTCTTCTTATTGTAATTATAGCTCTTGGTTTTGCTACAGCAGAAACGAACTAATCAAACTTATACTTTTTATTTTAATTTATTTTTTTTTTCTAATAAGATAATTGATATATAATATTAAAAAACTATATAGAGAGGTATGATTTTGTTTTATAAAAGATCTTTATTTAATTTTTTAAATGTTAATTTATCTGAATTATTTCTTAGCGGTTAATCTCTTTAAGTAGAAAGCTAATTCTTCACCTTCTAAGATGTAACCATCACATCTACCGGATTGACCTGGTCTGGAAGAGATACAAGCGTATAACTTACCGGAGTTGAATTGGTGTTCAACAGCGGATTCAATCTTGGCATCACCAGCTCTGGCAGCAACCTTCTTTTCAGCAGATCTAGACTTGGAAGCAGTTTCTTCAACCTTCTTCTTGTTCTTACCTAAGACTTGACCGTAGTGAGCTTCGTACCATTGCTTGAATGGAGTAGCATCAACTTGGACAATAGCAGCCTTGGTTAAAGTGTTGGTTCTGACTAATTCATTGTTAGATGGATGGTAAACAACAGTAGCAATTCTGGTCTTCTTAGCAATACCTTCGGAAGCCCAAGAGAAGTTACCAGTTTCAATTCTTAAAGCTCTGAACTTTTGGTTACCACCTCTAGTTCTAACAGAGTGAATTCTCTTAGCACCAATCTTGGTGTTGGCAGCTTGTCTACCTAATTCAAATTTTCTTTTCTTTCTGAATTGGGCTCTTTTAGCACCAGTGTTAGATCTTTTGTGTCTAGAATCACGAGAAATACCCATTTTGATATATTAATTGAACTATTTTTGAATTATATGGTTTGGTTTTATTTTTCTTTGTAAAAATATAATATTTTATAATTGTTAGTAAAAACATATGGTCTAATTTTTTTTTTGGTTGTGTCTTTGATAGATGCCTTTGCCTGGATCCTGAGATTATACAAATAGCATCAAATTGAGAATTAAAACATTTGCTTAGAATTAATAAGTTCAAGTTTGGTCTAAAATTAAAAAAGCTTCACTTGATGGTGTTTCTTTTTTGCCTATTCCGTCTTTACCACTTTCTGTTATTTTACATTATATTATAATTGTGTTTTTCTTTATATTTGCTTATTGCCAACTTATACCACTAAATTCGCTTTTTTTACTCCAAGTATGTATTGAACTTACAATCAATATCTGCTGTCAGTATTGCTTGTTTCCGTCAACATATACTCGGTCAACATTTGACTGACGTGTAAACTTAGACTGTATTTCTTTTTTTTAAATAGTTTTACAACTATTCAAAACCCCATATCATGTAAAATTTCTATCAGTAACTAAGTTGCATCATTGAATGCATTCAAAAATTCTTTCATTAAGTCAAATATTGTCTTATGCCTTCTCTGGTTGTATACTATTCTCTCCTTTGTAAATATTTTCTCAAAAATCAATATATTAAAGTTTATTTCCACCTTAATGCATACACTTTAATGCTACTACTTCAAATGGTATTATTTGCTTTGGTACGTTATACCGAACTTATTCTTTGCTTTCTTAAATTCTCGTTTTGTGTTTTCGTAATGTATCCTGTTTCCAATTTATCTAATTGACATCATTATAATTAACTTGGCCTTAATGTATACATACATTTAAGTGATTTGGTCTCTTGGTTTCTACATTTTCTAACTTAAAATTAACAAATATTTTATACTATATTTTAAATTTCTTAACTAAGAAAAATTAATTCTTTTCCATTTGAGTAAAAAGTGATATTCAGTATAGTTGAGCAAACAGTACCAAAAAGAAAACTCTGCACAGTTAGACAGAGCAGAAATTACCACGAGTAAAGAAAACAACATCTGCTGTGCTAACACTAAAATTTCCTAGAAAAGAATTTACTGTATACAAGTTTTTTTTTTTTTTGACAAAACATAAGGTATTCACTCGCTCAAAAAAGAAACACCACCGAAATCTAGCACTTTTATTTTGCGTTCTAAAAATATTTTTTTCCGGCCTAAATATTTTTTATTTGGAGTGAAAAAAAAAATTTCCACTATTTTTGTAGCAAAAAAAATAATGATTTTTTACGGTTTTGTACCAAAAAATTACTTTTTTAGGATATTTTCAGTTTTTTAAATGTACCACATTGTTATGTGATTTTTATACAAATCACGAGTGATATACGATCGATATAAAAAATACTCGTGACTGGATTAAAAAAAATGTAACAGAAAAAAAAAGTTAAATCAAATATACTTCTTTTTTTCACATTTTTGTTCATGTGAAACTTTGTCTGGGCATTAGATGATTTTATTAACAAATTTGTAAAGGAAAATGTTTCAAACCAAATAACTTTTAAACCAAACGATTTTATTGAATCCATAAAACAACCAAAAAAAACAAAACTTGCGTTTAGTTGAGAGTTTAAAGAGTCATAAATAAATAAAAAATTATAATAACCAGATCAAATATAATAAAAATTAAATAAAATGTCCAGCTTTTACGATGAAATTGAAATAGATGATATGAACTTTGATGAAGGCACCAAGACTTTCACTTACCCATGTCCTTGTGGTGATAGATTTGAAATATACATTGATGATCTATACTACGCATTGTCTGATTTAGAAGAAGCCGATGGTGAACTTCCAGCTGATGAACTGTCTAACATTGCTATTTGCCCTAGTTGTTCTTTACAAATCTTGTGTATAGGTGATTTGCAGGATGTTATAGATGTTTATGAAAAGATTGGAATGGAAATTCCAAAATAATGTGTTTTTAGTACATAGCATAAGATGATTCCTATATTTTGTGTTAATGAAGTTCAATAAATCGTTGTTTTCTTTCAAAAAAACACAACATAGAAGTATGCATTTCATTGTAGTCCTGGAATCGGAATATTTCAAGATATACTTATGGGATAATTACTCTTATGTATAGAGACTGAATTCATTGTTGTATTATATAATTGAACTAAGAAACATTGTGACTTTCTTCTTCTTGAAGATACCATAAGAAGTCGCTGTATTTAACTTTAATAGCTCATCTCGACAAGCTGTGTTCATATATATTGCTTATTCCAATGGTTTCTTAACCTTACATATAGAAACAGGTGTCTTTGTAGCCCATCTATAGTCATACTTCGACACTTTGGGTTAGGTGAATTAAATCGCTTATCGGTTATATTGCAAAAAAAATAAAGGCGCGTGTATATTTTAGTGGGCTTAAAATATACATTATGTTTTTTCAAAAGAAATAATATTATTTAAAATTCAATCAGTGAATCCAACCAAAATAGGCGGAATAAAACATAACCAAACACAATCGACATTCAAAATAACCTATGTCAAAAGCAATTGCAATAAAAAGATTAACCAAAGAATACCAAAGTGTCAAGAAAAATCCAGATGAATTGATCGAAATCAGACTAGATGAAGACAACATGTTGAATGTTTACTACATTTTGACGGGATCACCTAATACACCATTCGAAGGGGGCAAATACTTTGGAATAATCAAAGCACCTGAAAATTATCCATTTGCTCCACCTTCTATAGTAATGACTACTCCAAGTGGAAGATTTTTGGAGAACACCAAAATTTGTTTATCAATGTCAAACTTTCATCCCGAGTCATGGAATGCCGGATGGTCTGTAACAAGAACGATTCCAATGGCTTTATTATCGTATATGAACTCAGATGAACACTCTTCTGGATGTGTTTCCACAACTGATGATGCCAAAAAAAAATATGCACAAAATTCAATGGATTGGAATTGCAAACATCCAATGTTCAAAAAAATCTTTCCTGATAGAATAAAGGAATATGAACTTGAATTACAAACAAAAAAAACAATTAAAAATAATCCTGCAGTTAAAGAAGAAACCAAAGAGAGCAAAGATAATGTTATTAGTGAATCTGATGACATCCAAAACCTTCAAGCAACCACTTTAGATTCGGAAGACCTAATTAGATCAAAAAGAGTTCAAGATGAACCTGAAAACAAAGAGAAAAAGTCTAATAACGTGGCTAACATAACTTGGTCGATAGCTATAATAGTCTTCATAGCATATTTGTTGCAGTAAATACAAACAGTATTTGATAAAAGATATACCTCTGGGATTAGCGTTTTTTTTTGTATCATAAGCGATTTAAAATTTATTATGTTTATATACTCAAAATTAAAATAGCTCGACGTTCATAATAATTTTTCCTTTAGCCTTTTGACTTTTCAATAATCTGAAAGCGTCTTCATATTGAGCCCAATCATAAACTTTTCCTATATGGCAAGCAAGACATTTTGAATCATTATCGTAGTCTTGACTTTGAATCAAATCATTAGCTTCTAACAGCAAATCCTTGTTGAATGCAAAATCAAATTGAAATTTGTAGTAGTAGAACTTCCAAAAATTTGATGCCAAAGAAAGCAACCCATTGGAAGAGGACCCAACATAAGTCTCCGGATACACATCCACAGAATAGTTGGATTCGGTATTACCAACTGTGCTTATGTAGTATCCGTTTTTCTTCATTAAATCATTAGAAATAGATAAGTATTCTTCACCACCAACAAAATCAAAGCAATATCTGTACTTTCCAAAAGTCTTGATCAAATCCATTAGTTCATCCCTGTGTGTGTTGTCGTAGTAATTAATAAAATTCCAGTTGTTCTCTTCCCATTCCTTAAAGAAAATTTGTTTCAGCATTTCAGCTCCATCTAAGGAACAGATGATAGTAACATTTTTAACATTAACCAATTTATTCAAGTACTTCAATAACATTATACTAGTATCTGTTGAACCACCGATTATAAGAATATTAGAGTTATTCGCTCTAAATGTGTCTAATTCCTTGTATAAAATAGTTCTGAACATTTGCAAAATAGTCAATAAATTGAACATGGTACCACTTGCCAATTCCTCAGACATCTCCACCGGCTTTGGTAAAACTAAATGGCTTTTCAAATTAACTTTTATACATGACTCCAAGGTTCCGTTATGAACGTTGTAGTAAATACCCATCACCTTTCTTCCAATTTCATATTGTAAATCATTATCCATGTCATCAGCCATTTCAATGATGGTTCCACTATACTCTGTACCTAAACAGGTTTCAGAGTTCAAATCTAAAACATTTGTTGCCTTGCTGTAATCAAATCCGTTTTTGATTTTCCAGTCCAAACCATTAAGTCCTACATGATCAATTTGAATTATTACTTCGTTCTTGCTCAACTTCTTCTTTATTTTGTGATCATAGTTGAATTCAAATTTTTTGATCGGAATGAAATATGTCAATCTTTTAGTTGGCACATACTTCACCATTCTTAGAGGTCTGGCTTGTCTTTTCAAACCACTCTCTTTTTGTGGAAGTGGTTTAGGATCGGTAGATATGTATCCCCTAGCAGGTTTTAAATGTGACATTGTTTGGATACCGCTTAAATTTTCCTTTTACTTTGTTGAATTCATAAAATGATACGACATTTTTTAAATTTTAAAACTCATATGAAAAAAAAAAAGGTCCATGTATTTAGTTGTTAAAATATGAGACAGAAACGGGACGATATTCCTAATGTGGCATTTAGCCGTTCCGAGATACTTTAATGATGGCGCAACACGGTGTATCACGTGACTTATTTTTGTCATCACGTGAACAGTCGGATATAAAAAATTAAAATATTATATCCGAAACACATGTTACCCTGCCACTAGGCCGTATGTACAGTTCCGTCTAACAAAATCGATCCTTTCTCTTTTCTTTTTTCATTCTCTCTTATAGTTTTTTTTTTTTTTTTTTTCAACCTTGAGGAACAGCTATCTACCGAAGATACAACCATACACAGACCATACCAGTACCAAATCTGTACTATCAACTATGTCATCTAACAGCATCAAGGTCCTTGCAGGTAACTCACATCCTGAACTTACAAACAAAATCATAGAAAAATTAGGCTTAGATAAAAGTAATGTTTTTGTTCAAAACTATACCAATAGGGAAACTTGTGTTGCCATTGCTGATAACATCAGAGATGAGGATGTTTATATTATTCAAACAGGTATTGACCATGAAGATTTGAACATCAATGATTACTTAATGGAATTGATGATCATGGTTCACTGTTGTAAAACTGCTTCAGTAAGAAAGGTGACATGTGTCATCCCTAATTTTTTTTATGCCAGACAAGACAGAAAAGACAAGTCCAGATCCCCAATCACTGCTAAATTAGTAGCTAATCTTTTGACTACTGCTGGGTGTGATCACGTTATTACCATGGATTTGCATGCTTCCCAAATCCAAGGGTTCTTCTCAATTCCTGTTGATAATTTATATGCTGAACCGTCAACTTTAAAATATATTAAAGACAACTACGATGTCAACCAAAAGGATTTGATTCTCGTGTCTCCAGATGCTGGTGGTGCTAAGAGAGTTGCTTCCTTAGCTGACAAGCTGGATCTACAATTTGCTTTATTACACAAAGAAAGAGCAGTTGCTAATGAAGTTTCAAGAATGGTTTTGGTTGGTGATGTTCAAGGTAAAAACTGTATTTTGATCGATGATATGGCTGATACATGTGGTACATTGTGTAAGGCTGCTGAAATCTTGAAGGAAAATGGTGCCAAACAAACTATTGCCATGGTTACCCATGCAATTCTATCCAATAATGCCTTGGAAAGAGTTAAGAATAGTGAATTGAAAAAATTGGTCTTCACTAATACCAACCCTATATCCGAAAAAGACAAAGAAGATTACAAGGAATGTATTGATGTTATTGATATATCCGGTACTCTTGCTGAAGCCATAAGAAGACTACACAACGGTGAGAGTATCAGTTATCTATTTACTCACGTTCCACTATAATATTTCACCACTTTATATATATAAATTGGCTATAATTTGAAGTACTTTCCCTTCATAAAGACTATTTTGTTAAGCTATTTAGTAAGTCACGAGATCACTTTTCGGAGAAAACAGTAAATGCGAGAAAACTAAGCATTAGGAGAAAAAAAACATCAACACATGTGTGAAATAAGGGTAATCAAGTTCGTAAACCACCTTTACAAACAGACTCCAAAGAAGACATAAATACCTTTAATCATATCGATATGGAGCAATCTAGTCTTAGAGACTCATACAACAAATGGCAGCAACAAAAAACGACACAAAGTCCGCCACCACAAGCTGAGCAGGCTTCAGGATCATACATATCAAACATGTGGTCAGGGTTACCTATTTACAACCAGGACACCACACAAAGAACAGAACCTGAATGGTACACCAGTCTTTCAATGTTTGAGAGATATTCGCTGTTTTTTGTGATGTTTTTGAGTTCCTTTTTGTGCTTTTTCCTATGCTTCATGCTTTTACCTGTATTATCTTTGAAGCCTAGAAAATTCGGACTACTTTGGGCAATGGGATCTTTTCTTTTCATCACTTCTTTTAGTATCATGAAGGGACCATATGCATATATCAAACACTTGTTTTCAAAGGAAAGAAAATGGTTTAGTTTGGCATTTTTTTCAAGTTTTGTTGCAGTCATTTACTTCTCCACTATTTTGAAAAGTTCGATTTTATCCATAGTAGGTATTCTGGTAGAATCTGTTGCTCTAGTTTATTACATAGTTAGTTATTTCCCATTTGGTAGTGGTGCATTAAGTTGGTTAAGTTCAGCAGGTATTAGCACCGCAAGAGGAGCTTTGAGAATTTGATCAAATAAAGTATTGTGAATATAGAACTTTTACAGTAGAGATTAATATATATGTATATTTGTTTCTTTTTTATTTTATTTTTTTGGCAAATATTAATTGCTTCATTCCAAAAACCCTATAGTTTCCTCATAAGAAGGCAAGAAATTGTTCTTCAAGTCTTCAGCACCCAGTATACTCTCGTCATCACTACTACTTTCAGAGTCATCTTCGTTGTAGACCGTATCAAAACCTTTCATGTATTCACCTGGCTTAGCATTAAAAGACAAACTTCCCAGCCCCATCTCAAACATTCTATGCTTATTATTCATAGTGTTGAGGTTCAATTCTGACATGCTGTGTGCATCAGCGACATCCTTAGCATATCTTTCACCGTTATTATTAATACTTCTCAAACTTTGTGCACTGCCCATCATCCCATGACTTTGGGGTGGTGAATTTGGAACACTCAAGACATACTCAAATCCAGGTGGTGGTCTCACTTTATCGTCCAAATTACTCTTAGCCAATTCATCTACCATGGCACTTGTATAGCTGGGCAATAGCATTGAATCTGCTTTACATGTCTCAGATAACAACACTATAGGGGTATCAATTACCACTTCAAAATGTTTGTATTCACCGTCTGGGTTATTTGGAGTAATAATTTTTTGTGAAATTCTTATTACAAATTCTAATTTATGTTTAACTTGGATTCTAGAAAAACTAGTGCTTGAAGGATATAATCCTCTCAAAGATCTTTTATACACATTTAGAAACTGTACAGGGATGCCTGAACTTGATGTTATAAAATCAGTGTGAACCTCTTTAAACGTGTTGCTCTCTTGGATATATCCTTCTATGTTTAAAGGTTCTGCATCAGATCGTCTTCTATTTCCTAATTCTTCTTTAACAATCTCATATTTGTCAACACCATATGGAGGAGGCAATTCTATTAGTTGCTGTCTAGTTAGATTGTTAGTTGCAAATGGTACAAATTTTGGAAATTTAATTTTGCTGTTTAATACAATGGAATCGATTTGATTGCTTCTAAATTGAAAAATGTTGTCATTTGCACAGTTTGTTATAACAACTTCTTTCATAGATGAGTGACCTGCTTGTCTGTTAGGCTTTACTTCTAAAACTGATAAACACCTATACTTTTTATTATTTTTAAGGAAATCTTCATAATACGGGTTGGTTCTATCAGCCATCAAAGGCTCCATTTGATTAAATTTGGTTGTCAAATCCTTGTTTTTTACAAATATCTTTTCAACTATACCAACTCTTATTCTTTTTATCTTCAAAGTTTTATCCAAAGGGGTAAATTTCATCTTTATAGGTAATTCACTTTCCAAGGGAACAAACTTTTCAGGAAGGGATATTTCATAAGCCAAAGAATTATTCCAAACTCTGTTCATGTATATCGGTTTATTAGCTGTAGACAATTCTCTAGGTGGAGCTGTTTTCACTACGTTTAGTATTGTTTCTCCGTATATAATACCATGTGTGTCAAAAGTCTCATTTCCTGTATGGTATAAATTTGAAGCTGATAGCATAGAATGGGGATTGCTATGGGATATCTTACTCATAAAACTGCCCGTTCTGCTACTTGAAGAAGATGTTCCCAATATGGATGGCAAAGACTCAGAGTCAGAGTTTGAAGTCAAAGATAAAACATCCATGTCCTGTGATTTTAAAGTTTGAGATTGTAAATGTTTTTTGTACAAAGTTTTACTGATTAAAACTGAAGTCTGTAGTAAGTACTTCAAACGTGCTGATGGTACAGAAACTGACTCAAAAACATTATTTGAAAATGAAAGTGGCATAAAGAAAATGTAATAGCCAGGGTCGTAAAACTTTGCATACTGAGTCTCCCCTTTCTTTTTACTCGATACTGCATTTTTGACTATTTCATTAACAAATAAGTTCTTTCTAGATGTTGCTAAAGGAAGATACTTACTATCAATAATTTCCTTTTCATCAAAGTTGGTGTATTGAAAGCTGTTATTAGCATCAAAAGATTCACTATTGAAATCAAAGGTTTGGTTTTCTTTTATCAACATCGTATTGAAGTCTATGAAAGTATTACATTGGTCTAAGTCCAATCTCCAGTCTTTATTTGAAACTTTGTAAAATTCTTTGCTTTCATTGGCATACCAATACATAAGCACATCACCCATTATTCTCATAGTAATTTGTTTGATAGGAGTTCTATCATTAAGTTTAATTACTATGGCAAATTTGTGTGTTGTTGTATCGTAATCATTACGAACACTTGGATGGTCCAAAATCTCGTCCTCATTGTCAAAATCATTAGTGTTGTTTTGATTGTTGCTTGTGTCATTTTCTTGCGTGTCTAGATTGTTGATGAATATATTTTCATTTTCCTGTGCCAAAAGAATCTCACAAGGAAGAGTATGATCTCTCGAAAGATTACTGACTCCTGATGACGTGCTAGAAGCATCTATATTTTTCGGTAAAATAATTCCCTTTTCCAATAAATAGTCATTTAACAAGCTGTTCAGTTTAGCTTCTTTGTTGTTCTTATTCGTGTGTAGCGGTCTAGACCCTCTTGTCGCAGGATTATTTCTGATGGTCGTGTTGCTGCTTCTGCCTGCTGCTGAAGGTATTGGCACATTGCTCTGTGAACTATGTGTGTGATTGAAAAATCCTCCTAATACCATTGTCGTCAGGCTTGTATATTCCGTATATTCCTCTGTAGCTTTTTCGCTGGTTACCGTGAAATTCGACCCTTCTGTAGAAGTCAATCCACTATCCCATCTGCGTACAGTATGAAGAATTAAGCCTTCCACGTGGAATGCAATTGGCAATTGGGGTTTTTCCCGTCGCTATCGGTTGCACAGCCATTGAGATCGGATTTAACGCCAATGTTTCACTAAAAAACAAGAGTAGCGAGAATCGGATTTACGCATATACTATCGGACTTTAGGTCTTTCCTTGAAGAAGAAAACATAATTGCCGTTATAGATCATCATTTTTTTTAATAATTGCCAAAGCCAGTTATCAAAAATGTTGTTTATAACATTATATCTACTTGAAGCTCATTTTACATCAAATCCACTGTTGTTTTCGTTGATTTATCACACAATTACATGCAGAAATAGGGCTTAAATCCGCAAAATTAGTGGGGTAAAACAACAGTGGGTCACGTGATAGGTTATATTTTTGGTATACCATTTTTTTTCGGACCTTTAAAATTAAGCGTTTGGAAGACCTTTGTTCACCCTACAAATATTTAAAACTGAACCTTATATAACCACGAAGCAAACGTCTTACTTCATACATAAAAGAGAAGAAATGGCGGTTATACAAGAAGATTACATACGAAAACAAGGTTTGAAAGACATTGGGATCATACTTAAAAACACTTTTGGGTTTTTTGTATCGTCCACAGAAATATTTTTCCTAACGATTACTGTTTCTTATAAGTTGTACTATGGGAGCAGATACTTCAATTTTGCTAGCAAAGATTTATTGCTACTGAATCTTATATTCACATTTATCTTGTATCCGCTTTATCGAAAGATTACGAGTACGGATTTCAATTTAACAACTTCAAGTTTTATCCTGAAATATGTAGTACCTTTAAAAAAGAAGGACTCGTTAGAATTGACTACTGAGCTAGAAAAGATGAAGAAGAACTTACTAGGTGACATTCACAAAAATGGGCAATTGAAAAAACTTGAAACATTGTTTCCTCTTGATGAATTAAATTATGAGCCTATAACCACCGAAGAACTATTAAAAAAACTTTACTCTGTTTTAGACATTGATTTAGTAAACAAAGAAACCTTTTTGAACGAAGATCCATACTCTCAAAAGAAGGCTTTGCAAGGGTTTTTAAGTGGTGGTATTTACCATAATGACACTGGTTTGATTGATTTACAAAGTAAAATATACAAAATTTTTATTTTGGGGAATCAACTACATCCTGATTGTTTTCCTATTTTAAGATATCTAGACACTTTTGTGGTAAAGCAAACTATAAACTTTTACACAGACAAAGATGATTTTGAAACCAAGAAAAAAGTCTGTGGTATGACAACTTCAGGAGGTACAGAATCCATTTTACTTGCCTGTTTGGGTGCACGAAATAGATGGTACTATCTAAATCCAGTACAAAAACTATTGGGAAGAAAACCTAAAATGTTACTACCTGAGACTTGTCATGCTGCCTTTTTCAAAGCTTGTGAGTACTTTAATATTGATTATGTCAAAATAAAATCTAATAGAGACTATTTCCGCTTTGCATCTCAGTTTAAACATGAAATTTCTCTTATAGTGTCATCTTTCCCAAATTTCCCATATGGAACTACTGAGAACTTGTCCAAGTTGAATGAGTTGATCAGCATTTATGATATTCCTTGGCATATTGATTGTTGTTTAGGGTCATTTATCAATCCCTTTGTTTCTTTGTCTGATACCATTGGAGTCTTGCCAAACTTTTCTAGATTAAGATGCACTAGTATATCAGTTGATACGCATAAATATGGTTACTCTGCAAAGGGTGTTAGTGTTTTATTGTTTAAAGACACTTACTCAAGACAATTTGCTTACTTTAAGCAAACAGACTGGAATGGTGGTTTGTATGGATCACCTACATTAGCTGGGTCTAGACCGGGAGCATTGGCTGCAGTAGCAGCATTTACAATGATGTATATAGGTCTGAAGAACTATAAAACATATGGTCATGATATTATAAAGACTACTTTAAGTATTAAAAAATACATTGAAGAGGATATGGATGAAATTATTGTTGAAGAAAGTAAAAGTGTCATTAAGAAACCACTTAGGGTTATTGGTAACCCAGAAATATGTGTTGTTGCATTCACTTTTAACTCGCCAAAAGAAAACATATATTATTTGAGTGAGATTTTATCAAAAGAATTTGGTTACAACTTATCGCCATTGCAAAATCCACCGGCTTTGCACTATGCATTGACAAGAGTTAGTGCAACTACAGAAAACTATGAGAGATTTGTTAAGAGTTTACATCAAGCTTTGGTTATTTATTACAAAAATGTTAACAGTCCAGACTTTTCCTTAAAGAGAGATACCGGAGATACAGCTGCTTTATATGGTATAGCAGGAAGTACATTTACCAGGGGTGTGGCTGATAGAGCAGTGGAGACGTTTTTAGATTGTCTTTATGAATAAGACATGAAACTTTTGTTTTATTTTTATTAAAATATAATGAATACAGTATAAAGATAGTCAACTGATATATATATATAGATTACCAAAAAAAAAAATGGAAATAATTTGGAAGGTTTATTACATATTTATCTATTCGTCATTATTGGTGAAGCCAATGCCGTTTACTGAGATAAAAATGTCTTCATTAGGAGTAACATCTTCAGCACTTATCTTACCTTTTAGAGATGGATACTTTTGATATACTTTTTCTAAAGCGACTTCAATGGTTTTTTGACTCAACTTTATTATTTTAGGAGGAGAAAATACAACCTTTCCTATATCTCTTTTACCCTTTTTAGCTGCAGATACCAAAGCTGCAGACTGCTTTGAATTTGTTGGTGGGTACTTTTCCATAGAGGCAATGTCTACTGAGCCGTTTTCACCTATGGTTTTGTTGGTAGTCAAATGAGCAGTAGCAGCAGTGATGCTTATTTGAGCGTTAGAAGTGTTTGTAGTTTTGGTTATTGCAGTGCCTGCAATAGTTGAGTATTTAGAATAAGTTGGACCAACAGTTGTGGTATTCATTGTGGCTTCCGTAATACCACTGGTAAAAGAGCTAATGTTACCGGCGGCAGTAACAGCAACAGTTTTACTAGTGTAGAATGGAGTGATGGTCGACTCCGGGGATAAGAAACCAGTAGTATTGATAAAACTAGTGGCGTTGTCAAAAGGAGAACTTATGGTAACATTAAAAGTGGGTTTTATGTTACTGTTATCTCTGTTGATAGAGTAAGCAGCGTTGAAGTTTAAGCAAACAGCTAAAACAGAGATTATATTAATAATTTGCATTTTAACGTTATATTAAATCTTGAATGGTTGTTGATATTAAATTTTTTTAAAAAAAAATCAATTAAAAGTAAAATTTCACAAATAATCAAGGTATATATAAAAATCTGATACCACTTTATATAACTGAGTCAAACATAAAAGCTAATAAAATTATTTATCACTTTGTAAACAAAATAAAGGTTTAAGCTAATATTTACTAATAAAAAAAAAAGAATCATTTAAATAATGGCAAACATACAGATAAGCAAAAGCACTCTTACTAGTAATTGACAACCTTAAAAAAAAAAAAAAAAGGCTCTAATGGTGCTATTAATCAAAGACATTTGTATACATAGACTACAATATTCTAGACTAAAATCAGTTCATTTTACTAGGGAAATAAAACGTAAAGAAAAAAGCCTATCTAGACAGTCTTCTGTTTATATTAAAGCCATTTTTTTTTTTCTACTTCAAATTAAGCTTAAGCATAGAACACTACTGCACCTTATTTTAAAGCAGTCTTTTTGCACTACTATATTTGTCAATAATTCAGGGGACTTAATTAATTAAAGACAATTTCTTTCACGCCTAAAACAGAATCAGTTAAGGGATCATCTCGCACTACAAGTTTTATTTAAAAAAAAAAAGGATAAGGGATACGTCTATTTTTTTTTTAAAAAAAAAAACAAAATTTAATGTATCAAAATATATGATTAATTGGATCATTACTAAATTAGCGATTTGTTATGCTTCCAGAAGGTTTATAATAAACTATCTTGCGGTAGGTATGAGAAACCTCTGAATTGCTCTTGCATGCTGCTATTCAAAATGGAATTTACAGGAGTCAATGTTGGAGGAGCTGAAGTATATTCTTCTTCAAAGTATTGGGTATCGCCAGGACCGTTTAATTGAGGAATAAATGGTGGTCTAACTCTCATATTCAAAATATCATCGAAATTAATATTTCTGAAAAATGGCTCTCTCATGATTTCTAAAGCATCTTCAGGACCAGAACCCAATCTCTCTTCAGGATCTTTGGTCAACAAACCTTGGAAAATTTGAACAATGTCACCAGCCATATCAATTGGATATAATGGCTCATCAGTCAAAATCGAATTGAACACTTCGTCTTCATCTTCACCACTGAATGGGGATTGACATAGTAACATTTGGTAAAGCAAAACACCAAAAGCCCACCAATCAACAGACTTTGTATATTGTTGTTCCTTCAAAATTTCAGGGGCTATGAACTCAGGAGTACCACAGAATGTAGAAGTTTTGCAGCCGTACCACATTTCATCTTTACATAACCCGTAATCAGCTAACTTGATGTGACCTTCAGGTGTCAACATAATGTTTTCTAATTTCAAATCTCTATAAATAACACCATTGTCATGGAAGTACTTTAGTGCTAACAATACTTCTGCAGCAAAAAACTTGGCCTTCTTAACTGACAATCTATGGTTTTGTACATGCCACATTAAATCACCACCCCCAATGAATTCCATTGCAAAGTACACTCTGTTTTCTGTTTGGAAAGAGCAGTACAAGTTGGTCAAGAATGGATGTTTTGCTTCGGTGGCCAACATGAACACCTTCTTTTCAGCTTTCATACTTTCCATATCATTGTTCTTCAATAGTTGCTCCTTCTTCAATACCTTAATTGCACACAATTGATCTGTAGTCTTACTCTGTGCTAATAATACCTTACCAAAGTTACCTTTTCCTAGTACCTTCAACAACATGAAATCATCTAAGGATATTTTCTTCTTTTTATTCTTAGTCTTTGCTGGAGATTTTTTAGTTGGTGATGAAATTGGTGTAACTTCTTCAGCAATGCTCAAGTGCTGAGACAGTCTATTAATATTTTCCTTAGTTACAACATTGTTTTGTGGTGAATTCGACTCCATTACTTTGTAATCTTCAAGTTCAGGGATAAGCTCTCTTGGGTCCTTGGTTGGGGATTGTTCCTTTTCCAAAAAGTTCTTTACTTCTTCATCATCAAATACTTCAAAGCTCTTATCATAAAATTCAGGTTGGTGGTTTTCATATCTGTCATTTAAGTTTGGTTGTCTTTGACTTTCTACACCATTGCTACCTAACAACAGATCATTGATAGGTGGCATAGATGGAGGTGGCCTTTTAAATGATGGTGCTCTTAAAGAACTTATAGGCTTCAAGTCACTTATCTTTCTTCCATGAATTAGTTGAGCATCATCACTTATTGGAGAGTCTGATGTAATATAAGTCTCACCTGAGGTAAACGATTCTGAAGATAACATATTAATTGGCTTTATTTGCTGTTCATTGACTGACATGGCATGTCCTTGAGAAGATACAACTTTTTGTCTGTCTTTGGTGATCTTGGTATTTTTGATTGTTGTCAAAATCTTATTAGCAGTTTCCATATCCATACCGCAAAAGTCAGGTACAAGATGAGAACAATTTTGATGACACATTATACCACACTCAGAACACTTTTTGACATTCTTTCTACCCCAAGGCAAGATATAACCACAATGGCAACACCATTTGGTACCTTTGTTCGAAACAGCTTCAAATCTATGAGGAATCCTATGATTTAATTGCTGTTCATCTAAATCAGCTTCCGAACTTGATTTAGCAATACACTTGGTTACTACTTGCTGGTAACATTTTTTGTGACACAAGAACTTACAATCCAAACATTGGAATCCAGTGTATCTTAAGAAGTCTCCACAATAAGCACAGCACATGATATTGTAAAAGTTCTTTTGAATAAAATGATGACCATGTTGCTCAAATACATCTTCTTGTCTTTTGATTATGGCACCATGTCTATCTAAACCTCCAATAAATCTCTTCTTAGAAGTTTGCTGTTTATCGAAGCTGAAACTCAATAAAATTTGACCAGCTGGTTCCAAATTCAACCAAACCTGACTACTAACTTGTGTATTTGTTTGAGGTTCTTCTTCTTGAGCAGTCAAAGCATTGGTTAGTGTGTTTTCTGATTTTTTGCTGTAAACATCAGCAGGAGATGTTTGTTTTGAGTGATCACTCCCAATAACATCTTGTGCAACAGCCCAACCTCTTTGGGTATTTTTGATTTGTCTCTTTTTTCTTAATTCTTCAACTATATCAGAAAGCAAGATCCAAGTAATACCAACAGGTGCCATTTTGTCACCCATCTTATCATAAACTGTTAGCTCTAATTCATGGCCTTTATCAATAAAGATATCAAACTCTTCGTTCCATGAATCATACTTAGATGTTTTTGTTCTTCCCCTTTGTGCATCATCTATTTTCAAGGTAATATACGTATCTGGTTTTTTAGAAAATGTAGATGAAATTATGTGATCAACATCTCTAATGCTTGATATTTTCAAATTCAAATTACCTGTTAGTTGTTTTTTGGTGAATTGGGAGGTATTTTCATCATTCAAAGGGATTTGATCTAACTTGGGCAAAACATTCAAAGATTCGTATTTTTTCAATGATCTTCTCAATAGTTGAACTCTATATTTAGAGTCTTGGACACCAGTTTCTGCAACATTACTGGTTCTTTGATCTCCGTCTATTTGATATAGCCTTGTTAGCTTTTCGTTAGCGGCATAATACTGAGTTTCAACTTGTAACTTAAATTCAAGTTGTTGAAGCATGACTTGAATCTTTTGGCCCAATGAAGGACAATCATATTTACTTAATTCAAATCTAGTGTATTTTGGCTCCTGATTCATTGTATTTGATCTGTTTCTGGTTTTTGGACCATTGTTGCTCAAATCATCACTTGAATTATTAGCGGTATTGTTGTTTTGTTTTGGTGAGGATAAGGTAAAAAAAGCGTCTAGTTTTTGTTCATTAGATTTTGTTCTATTTAATGTCAATTTTCTTAGTGACTCTTGTAGATATTCAATATTCTTCTGTGATTCTCTTATATTCGTCATACACTTCTGTATAACCAACGAATTCGAAGTTTTTGATTTCAATTGTTGTGCTCCATGAATGATCTTCTTCTCTCTTTCAATCTTGTTCAAGATATCTTGTTCTTGAATGCTATTTCCACTCATTTTATAGCTAAGAATCTGGTCTTTATGGCCTTCTATGTATCAGATCAATATAATATGTGAATAAACTTTATTTAAAATCAATATACAGAAGAATATGTTATTTTTTTTAAAAAAAATATCACGCTTACTAGATAGTAGCATAAGTGAACTAAATTTAACCCCCTTTTTTGCAGCGTAAGCTTTGACTGTTTTGATTTTTCCTAAAAGGGGAATTTTTCGCAGGGATTCTGAAACACCAGCTGTGAGGATCTGCGTATTTAATTTTTTTAAAATGGTCACGTGCCATAGCATGGCCGGGTAATAACAGAGAATATATAGTCTAGTCTAGTTTATTTACACTTTTAAATAACACCTTTTGCTTCTTGATATCGACATAGGCATGGCTTAAGTATTTGGAGTTTTCATATTTATCACTGGCATTTTGAATATTGGATGCTTTGTCATTTAGGCCAGTGTTGTTAAAGTTCAAGACCTTAGTCAAGTCTGTTAAAGATGCATTGTTTACGCCTTCTCTGGAGTCACTGTATGTTTTGGAGTTTTGTTTTGGAACGTATGTGGATGGGTTACTTTGAACTATTAGAGTTCTTGGCCCAGATACTTTTACAAATTTGTTTTGGAATATAGCTGTAAATTTGGAACTATCTTTATCTTTGCTGAAAATATTCAACATGCCTAGTAGGGCAAACTTTAGGTTTCCAGTGGAGATTTGATATAGAATATAATGGATGTAGTTGTAAGCAGATTTAAGACCGTTGTAAGTCATGGTAAAGAATAACTTCATGGAAAAGTCAGGGACTTCAGTTTGGACTTGTTTTTTGTTTGTATCAACAACAACAACACCTTTTTCTTCGTAGTGCTTGACGTCAATAGCTGGCTTTGTTTTTGAGAATCCAAAGGTGTTCTTCAAAGTTTTGAAAAACGATCTTGGGGCTTTTTTACTCTTTTCCTTTGGCTTACTTTTTTCTTGGAATTCAAAATTTTGCAAGTTGTCTTTTAGCTCCAAGAATGATTCACCAGAAATGGCTAATAGGTTATCTCTCTTTATAATGCAATTTTCATCTTCTTCTAATACTATAGAGTAAATACCACCACTATTAGATCCTGAGCTTGCGGCATCGTTTTGTATGATAATGGATCCTCTTCCATCAACTTTAACAAATTTCATCCCAACGTTTTTGAATTTGTTCTTCGGAGTTATATGCAAGGTTGATGTTTCTTCCATTGATACAATTCTATTGGATATAGAAGGTTTCAAGTACCATTCTTGAGACCCGTTTAAATTCAAATGACAAAGAGTGGATCCATTATTAGATCCGATCAAACATGTTGTTTTTTCTGTTGATTCTGTTATAAGTCTATGGTAGATAGGAGGATCAAACAAAAATCTTAGAGGATTATGCTTGAATGATGCAAACGGAAACAACCACTTGGTAGATAAATCTACGTTGATATTATCCCCTTTCTTGTCATTATTGGCTTGTAAAAGAATAAGGTTTTCTCTTTTGACATAAATAGGAACACAAGGTTTGAATACTGCTTGACAAAGATCTTTTTGTTTACCTAGAATGTTGTATTCAGTTTGTTTTGATTTTTGAATAACTGCTGGTTTGATTTCTTGATAAAGAACTTTACTTGAGATCATCTTATTACTCACAAAATAACTCTTCTATTGGTTTGTTTTTCTCACTGTTTTAATACTTCAATGTGAAACTTTTATAGCTTATTGACGAGTAAAACTACCCTAAAAGGGAAGAGCAAAAAAAATTGGTGCAGAGTTTCCCGCTTTGAAATCTGAGTGGTTCACAGTACCTTAGGGGGGAAAAAAGACTGTATACTGAATTTCAAGTAGTGAAATGTTCGACATTGGTATTACATCTGCTGACTACCTGTGTATAAATCCAAAAGAAAGCCCATTTTTAAGCAATATTTGGGTTTACATGAGCTTTTAAAACCCTCCCATGTGTTTATATGATTGAATTTCCCCCTAATTTCAAACTAATTTCACAAATTGCTATGTGAATTTTTTTTTAAAAAATAAGATATGTCAGTATTTTTAGTTCCCCGAAGCATAACATTTTTATTTATTTCCCATTTAGGAAATCTCATTTTAATGGAGGAAAAAAAAAATATCATTACCCTAAGTAGGCGAAAATACACGTTAAGCCCATTAACCAAAGTTTTATTTACTACATGTTTATTCGCTACTTGAATAATAAACAGAGAACTAATAAAAAAAACCCCCAAACACACATAAATAATGCTATTTCAAGATACCAAGCTTATTTTGAATTTACTTCCTAATGAAGTGAGTATAAGTTATATAACAAACAATCAAAAACAATTCGTTAAGACAGTGCCATTAATATACACGCAAAACAACAAGACGGATGAACTTACATTTGGTTTGAACGAAACAATTTTATTAAAGCAAGAAGAATTTTTCGAAACTTTTCAAATTTTAGACAGCAATTTTAATGTGATTGTGAAAGAAGAGATTTTTGAATCGTTTGTCAACTATATTTTTGCAAACATTTTATACATAGACGACTGGAAAGCTGATATAAGTATTTTAAAAAGAATTATGATATTCCAAAGCAACATTCCAGAAAGCATCAATTATAATACATTTGCAAACAAATTAAGACAATTATTTTTAAACAATAACATTTCTTTGGCTTCTGAAGTATATCAAATTGATTCAGACTATTTAACTTCAATGTTTTACAGCACAACAGCAGAAATTGAAAAGGCAAATATTGTAATAAACATTCAAGAATCATTCAGCTCTTCAAGCATTTACATCAATGGGATTGAAACATATAAGAAGAAAACAATGATGTCCGGGTCATTTTTGAATTTCCAACTATCAAGCAAGGGTGAGCTAACAAGAGATGACACATCCGTAAATAACGAGAATTCTTTAACCCAATGGAAGGATTCAACTACCTGGTTAACCAAAGCCAGAAACTTGATGATGAACTTTGTAATTTTAAATTCCTTTGAAAAAGATGAAGTGAAAACATACTATAATTCCAACGACTTAGATTATTTAACTTACCAAGATAAAAATCTAAAATACAAAATAAAATTGGATTCTTTGGAAGAAATTAAAAAGACATTTTTATTTGACAACTACACCATAAATCAAGCCGATAATAAAACAACTACTGTAAAATCTATAAATGCTTTGCTGAAAGATGTGTTTGAGATTGGATTAGCTTCAAATGTTCAATTGTTCAATAAGGATACTAACGAAGATGAAAATGAGAAACAAGGTAAAAGCAAGGCTGAATTAGATCAAGAGCAACAAAAACTGAGCGATTTTATCACCCAAAACTACCCAGTAAAGGAAAAATCATACTCTTATAAAATCATTCCATCTAAAAACGAAGTCAAAATCAATAAAGTCATATTACAAATTGCTCCTACACTTTTATTGATTCCACATTTTGAAAGTTCCATCAAAAAGCTAGTCAACAAGTATATCTCTGACTCATCTGTTGAGGTGATATTTGATACAGGGTTTGATAACTGGTTTATAAACAGCAAGTTTGCAATCAACTGTAACGATAGAGATATGCTATTAACTTTCAATAAGAATTAGAAATATGTATTAACCATTGAATTCTTTTCATACTTTTTAATTTTTAAAAAAAAATCGCGTACAGTGCTAATATCAACTTTTTTTTGTTCACGTTTAAGAATATTAATTTTCTCTTTTTTTAAAAAAAAACAACCTTCATAAACTTGTTGTTTTTCAAGAAATTGGATAGCAATAACCAAAAGTCAGCAACCATGCCTGTTATTAGACAAGTTCTTGGATGGTCAGATGCAGCAGATGATTTTATGTATTATATCTCGACCAACCCTACGAGAGATGAATTTGCGTTCCATAAAGTTGTGCTAGAGGCTGATGACGATGATGTAAATTCCCTTTCAACTTTGAACACACTGAAAGATTTTGGTATTATTACATGTATGGATTACTCTCTTTTGAATGAGTTTCAATGTGGTATAGGTGAGAAAGATGGGTCAGTCAAAATTTTCAATTGTATGCAGAAAAAAAATGATGTTAGTCACTTAAACGTTGATGAATTCGATGATATTTATACGAACAAGTTAAGAAAAAATAGTTTATTGAACTCAAAACCTGACTTAAATGAAAACATTGGAGACAGATTTGCAGTAAGAAGTAAGCATCCTAGACCTGTGAATACTTTGAGCTTTGGACAAGGTAATTTCCAAAATCTTGTTGCCATGGGGCTGGATGCGCATAAAACAAATCCTTCTTTGCAAATATGGGATATTAATTATCAAAGCTCCGCTGATGGGTTTGTTAACAATAATTTTGAGTATTTTCCAAATGAATCAATTGTATCTTCTGAATTCATTGAAGATAACAATTTACTAGTAAGTAGTAATAAGCTTCTTAGAGAAATTGATTTGAGAACAGGCAAGTCATCTTTCCATGTTCCTACTACAGGTGGAAATGAAATCAAGGTGAACCCGTTTAATCACAATATTTTTGCTACCTACTCTGAATCTGGAACATCATTTATTTGGGATAGAAGAAAAATGAAATCCAATAACAAGGAAATCACACCTCTGCTGATGTTTAACAAAAAGGCCACATTCAGTCAAAACTCAGCAAGTAACTTGATTTCACCATTGAATACAGGAAACTCAAATTTGAGCAATAACTATAAAAAATTTAATCATTTGTCTTTCAGATGGTCCACTGTAAAACAAGAAGAGTTTTCTACTTTGAACAACTCCGAGACTATAAAGAGATGGAAAATGGCATTTAAACCTAGCCAGAACCCGGAACATAATACATATGAGTCTTTGTTTGTTTCTTCAGTAAATTCACTTTCTTTGCCATTTGACAAAGTTGTTACTTTTGATTACATACCAAGAATCAACAACAAAACCACATTTTTATGTATGAGAACTTCAGGTACATTGTACAGAGCTTCCGTTGGTTCAAGTGTTGATAAAGTTCGTTTTAATAGTGAGAACGACATAGTCACTAGTGATTACGATAAAGTCGAAATGAACATGTTACAACTGGAAAAGAAGGAAACTCTCTTGAAGTACGATGTTGATAAATTTTACGACAGTGATGGCGAGGAAGAGGAAGAAGAAGATGAAGACTATGAGTCCATCAATACAGAAGCTTTCATGGATCCAAATGATGTTTTAGAGAATGACATATCTCTCGTTATGAGAGAAAGAGCATTGTTGGAATATGGATTGGATCCTGTGATTACTGTTAAAATTTTGGATGCTTTAAGAATCGATAAAAAGGGAATCTACAATCATATTTCAAATCAAAAACTAGCTGAAATTAGAAATACTTGGAGATGGATTGTCATTGCTAAACAACTTGAGAACAATACAATAACATCTACCAATAATTTAGATTTAGGATTTGAGGGGTGCTATGGGATTTGGAATATTCTTGAGGAAGAGGAAGTAAGAGAAAACAGAAACTTACAGAAATTTTCAAATGATGAATTACTAACAGAGATGGATATGATCATTAAAAAACATCAAAACCTATTAGGATTTGGGTATCCTTTACAAAGTCGATTAGTAACATCAGTCAGCAATAAAGGAGCTTTCAAAAAGATGATACAAAGAAAGCTATGTATGATTGTATCAGGATGGGATTTGTCCAATAAAGATGTTGAATTAAAATATAAAGCCATCATGAACTTGGGGCAATATGAAAGAGCAGCAGCATGGGCTGTATTCTTTGGTGATATTGAAAAATGTGTTGAAATCTTGAGTTCCAGTAGAAAAGAAAGACTACAACTTATTGCTGCTGCCGTTGCAGGTTACTCCACTAATATGAGTAACTCAGGAAACAATGCATGGAGAGAACAATGCAGAAAAATGGGAATGAACTTAGAAAACCCATACTTGAGAGCAATTTTTACATACATATCAGATAATGACTGGTATGAAATTATAAATGATCCGTCTATATCCATAAGAGAAAGACTAGGGATTGCTCTAAGATTTTTGAACGACAAGGATTTAACAGTATTCTTATCGCAAATGAAAAATACGGTGGTTTCCCAAGGTCAGTTAGAAGGATTGGTTTTTACTGGTATTACACCTTTGGGTTTTGATTTGTTGGAAAACTATATGAACAAAACCAGTGATGTACAAACAGCTGCTTGCATAGCGATTTACGGATCACCAAGATATTTCAAAGATTACAGGGCTGAAAAGTGGGCTGATATCTACAAGAACTTATTGAAATCATGGACTTTTTTTTCAATTAAGTGTAAGTTTGATATATTAAGAATAAGAGTATCTAAGAACTCCAATGGACAGCTTACAGTTGAGCAACCTAAAAGACAAGTAAGTATACAGTGCATGAACTGTAAAAAACTAACGCACATAGTTGAGCAAAAGGACTTGATCAAACCAGTGATGAGTAGTAACAAGTTATCAATGAAATATTCACACAAAATATACGAAGATGAAAGCAGTTCGGTGCGGAAGTTCAACAGCATAAAGAACATGTACTTTGAGGAAAACGACATTGAAAAGAAAATAGAAGCCATGGGGCTGGTAGATGACTCTGACTTGAATAACCCTGGTTCTGAAAAGTATTCCTGCCAATCATGTGGCTCTCTGTATCCAAGATGTGCTATATGTTTATTGCCGCTGGGAATATCCAACTTGCCAATAGTTATCAACGGAATTGATACAGAAAACGCGAATGATGTTGATAATGAGGTGCTGAGAAAAAGACACTTGAAATATAACGAATGGTTCCAGTTCTGCTTGGATTGTAACCATTGCATGCACGTAGGCCATGCTGAGGAGTGGTTTGATTTGAATGATGTCTGTCCCGTGCCTGGATGTCCGTGTGTATGTAAGGTGTAAAAAAACACTCATATATATAGTGCAGATACGTTATTTTAAAAACATATAGAAGTTAACGGCTGGCTTATTTCGGATTTAATCACATTTACATTGAGTTGCCTAAATAGGAAATCACTGCCAGAAGTCAATATCTAGCTAACATTCATGAGACCAGGGGGGGAATGAGTGACTTTATTTTTCCTTTTTTTTTTTAGTTTTTTTTGCGGCTACAGTTTAAAGCGACGTTTTTTTTCATTGCATCCACGGGAGTGTGCGCATACAAGCCTCCGATTTAGAGCTCTCATTGATTTTTGACTTATTTTTTTTTTAAGTGTCGCCCTCGTTCACCGTATTCGGCAGATAAGAAGCTGAGAGCGAAATCGGTATACAGCGTTTATTTGCTGGTGAAAACATGTTGAAATAGTCATTCATTTGAGAAGTTACGTATACCTTTCAGAAATGAAAACGTAGCTGGTTAAACTTGATCAAACTTGTATGAGTGTTCACTAATGAACAGTTTCGAGCCAGAAAAGAAGAAAAAAAAAAAAAAAAAGGATACTGTTTTGAATGTTTGTGTGCAAGGAGATTAACTTCCGCTTTATTTCCAGCTGAACTTTCTACGCCAACGTTCATTTATTGATGTTTTTCAAAATTCACGTGTGTCCTCTGCGTTCTTTAATTTCCTCTAGTCTAAAAAACAATAGAAGATTATCTGTGTATCTTCTCCTATAGACAAAATTGGTTGTAAAGAGTCACTATCTGTTTGTAGTGCGCAATTTTTAATAAACAAAAAATACGAGATCTCGAAAAGCTAATTTAAGCGATACGCTTATGTGAAAAAAAATACATATATGAGATTGGAGCAAAAAAAATATTAGATTGTTATATAAGTAGGCATTGGATTTCGATGAATTGTTGGATTTTGAAAATATTACATTATTAATAAGGATATTTTTTTTGGTTCATTATAAATCTAAATCATCAAAACCAATAAGAAATAATTATATTATTTGATATTATAATAATCTGTTTCTATTTTAACCATACAAAAAAATATATATAAAGAGAAAAAAATGTCTTTAGCCTTAAACGTTGAAAACACCGCTTTACTAAATAAGTACATTAACTTACCTCAAAACGGATCAATCATTGCTGAGTATATTTGGATCGATTCCTTTGGTGCCATGAGATCCAAAGCTAGAACCTTAAGCAAGAAGATTACCTCCGTTGACCAATTACCACAATGGAACTTTGACGGTTCTTCTACCGGCCAAGCTCCAGGTGATAACTCCGATGTTTTGTTACAACCAGTTGCTTTTTACCCGGATCCATTCAGACCAGGTAACGACAACATCTTAGTTTTATCTGAATGTTTGTC
This sequence comes from Hanseniaspora uvarum, assembly GCA_037102615.1. Taxonomy (NCBI): domain Eukaryota; kingdom Fungi; phylum Ascomycota; class Saccharomycetes; order Saccharomycodales; family Saccharomycodaceae; genus Hanseniaspora; species Hanseniaspora uvarum. The sequence continues at coordinate 25,580 of BTGA01000002.1, read as the reverse complement.
AAACGATGGTACTCCAAACAAGTTCAACCACAGAAGCGCTGCTGCTAAATTAATGAAGGCTCATGCTGGTCAAGAAGTCTGGTTTGGTTTAGAACAAGAATACACCTTGTTGGACCCTGTTGATGGTTACATCTACGGATGGCCAAAGGGTGCCTTCCCAGCTCCTCAAGGTCCATACTACTGTGGTGTTGGTGCTGGTAAGGTTTATGCTAGAAATATCATTGAAGCTCACTACAAGGCTTGTCTATACGCTGGTGTTACCATTTCCGGTATTAACGCTGAAGTCATGCCATCCCAATGGGAATTCCAAGTCGGTCCATGTGAAGGTATCTCCATGGGTGATGAATTATGGATGGCCAGATACTTATTGGACAGAATTGCTGAAGAATTTGGTGTCCAAGTCTCCTACCATCCAAAGCCATTGAAGGGTGACTGGAACGGTGCTGGTTGTCATACTAACGTCTCCACCAAGGACATGAGAGTTCCAGGTGGTATGAAACATATCGATGCTGCCATTGAAAAATTATCTAAAAGACACGATGCTCACATCAAATTATACGGTAAAGATAACGAACAAAGATTGACTGGTAGACACGAAACTGCTGATATGCACACCTTCTCTGCTGGTGTTGCCAACAGAGGTTGTTCTATCAGAATTCCAAGATCTGTTGGTATTGAAGGTTACGGTTACTTCGAAGACAGAAGACCTGCTTCTAACATTGACCCATACTTAGTCACTGGTATTATGACCGAAACCATTTGTGGTGCTATTGAAGGTGTCGATATGGAAAAGGAATTTGAAAGAGAATATCAAGAATAAGTTCTATAGTATGTATTTATTATTATTAATTAACGAAACGCCGATGATTTATTATTTTTACAACCTTTTATTTTTTAAAAAAAAAAATTAATGAAAAATCACATTCCAAGGAGTGCGATATCGGACTGAAAAGTTCCAACATGTAAATCATGTATTTTTTGAAATATTTCAACATTAATTTTTAAAAAAAAAAACAAGTAAAATTCAGATAAGAGATTTTAAAACAGAAAATAAGGTGAGGAAAATAAAAAAATGAAATTAAAATGAATGAGTATTTTCGTCTTTAATTTGCTCGAAAACCTGTTGATCGTGGGATCAGTACGGATGGTTATTCTTGTGATATTCTTACTGTTTTGGATTGGTCCAAGAACAAAACATGAGATGTGTGTCAACGTGATGGAAAATTGATTTTTGAGTAAAAAACTCTCGCTGTTTTTTTTCTTTTATGTTTGCTTACCTTTTCTTTGTTGATTTAGTAATCCAATATAACAATTATTTGTCTGTAGCTGCATAGAACATCCACTTTCAGTGTATTGAGTTCATGTTTTACTGTATTGATCATTTTTTCAGATTTCAACCATCTGAGTCACGTGTGTGCCGCTTTCGGACATAAGGCTGATTGTAAAAAATAAAAATTTTTTCTTTTTTTTTTTTTCCGAAGCAATCTTAGCAAGCGTTTCTTTTTCTATGTCTTTTCTAACGCATATTATACCATCGTTTAGTCATTTCGTATTATTCATACACTAAACAGAAGTCTTCTGATATACACACTAACCATTATATGTTCTTTAATTCAATTAAAAGAACCAAAACATTAATCAATACATTTTTAACAATACCTTCAATGAGCGAATCTAAATTACAATTGGTTTTAAAAACCGCTAAAGGTACCAAGGATTGGGCCGACAAGGATATGGTCATCAGACAACACATCTTTGAAACATTAACCAAGATTTTCAAGAAACACGGAGCTATCACTATTGACACTCCGGTTTTTGAATTGAAAGAAATTCTTCAAGGTAAATACGGTGAAGACTCTAAGTTAATCTATGATTTGAAAGATCAAGGTGGTGAACTATGTTCTTTAAGATATGATTTAACTGTTCCTTTTGCCAGATTTGTTGCCATGAACAACTTAGATAAAATTAAGAGATACCACATTGCTAAGGTCTACAGAAGAGATCAACCTGCTATGACCAAAGGTAGAATGAGAGAATTCTATCAATGTGATTTCGATGTTGCTGGTACTTACGATGCTATGATTCCAGACTCTGAAGTCATGTCCATTTTAGTTGATGGTTTAACCTCTTTAGGTATTGATGATTTCAAAATCAAATTAAACCACAGAAAAATCTTAGATGGTATTTTCCAAATTGCTGGTGTCAAAGATGAGGACATTAGAAAGATTTCTTCTGCTGTTGATAAGTTGGATAAGGCTCCTTGGGAAGATGTCAAAAAAGAAATCACTGTTGAAAAGGGTCAAACTGAAGAAGTTGCTGAAATCATTGGTAAGTATGTCAAATTAAAGGGTTCTTTACAAGAAGTTATAGAAATTTTAGAAAAAGACGAAGGCATCTTAGCTAACGAAAAGGCCATGGAAGGTTTGAAAGACATCAAGCTGCTAAAGGATTATGTCGAAAGTATGGAAATTGATTCCTACATTTCCTTTGACTTGTCTTTAGCTAGAGGTTTAGATTACTACACTGGTTTGATTTATGAAGCTGTCACTGCTGCTTCTGCTCCTCCAAAGGATGCCCAAGAAAAGAAAGAACAAGCATTGAAGGAAAAGTCTTCCAAGAAGAGTAAGAAAGCTGCAAAAAACGCTGGTGAAGAAGACGATGCTTCTGCTTATGTTGGTGTTGGTTCTATTGCTGCTGGTGGTAGATACGATAACTTAGTTGCCATGTTCTCTGAAGCCACTGGTAAGAAGAATAGCCCTCAAATTCCTTGTGTTGGTGTTTCCTTTGGTGTTGAAAGAATTTTCTCTATTATCAAAGCCAGATCTAACTTGGATAAGATTTCTTCTGTTTCAACTCAAGTCTATGTCATGGCCTTTGGTGGTGGTCCAGAATGGAATGGTTTAACCAGTGATAGATTGAGAATTTTGAAGAAATTGTGGGATAATGGCATCGAAGCCGAACATATGTACAAGGGTAAAGTTAATCCTAGAAAACAATTTGATGCTGCCGAAAAATCTGGTGCCCAAATTGCTGTTATCTTAGGTAAGGAAGAATACTTAGAAGAAGGTAAGTTAAGAATCAAAAAATTAGGTCCTGAATACTCCGATGACGATGGTGAATTAGTTGATGCTAAAGACTTTGTTCAATTAGTACAAACCAAGTTAGCAGAAATGAAAGAAGCCAATGGTGGTTTAGATGAAATAACCAAATTGGTCAAAGGTATTTAAAGTTAAAAATTGTATATACATGAAGGCCCTGTTCTTTTAAAGGTGTTTTTTTTTTTTGTTTTATTCACTTACTTTCTACTTTTATAATATAATGCTTGAAAATCTACAAACTCATTACATTGTGTTCTAAGTATTGAAATTGATCTTTCTTTTAATATCTTCTCCACCCCTAATTGCTGTTCCAACCACTTTTTAGAAGCATTATAGTCTCCATAAGCAACGGTGGTTTTTTTGATTAAATCTCTTTTCTTATAAGGATCCAAATTCTCCAATCTATTGTCGTTTCCAATGTTCATAATTAAAGGTGTTTTTAAAGTCGAAACATCGGGATGACTTATATCAAGTTTCTTCTTGTACTCTTCTAGTTCATAGCTACACTGCTTTAAAATATTATCTCTCATCTCCCATACTGGAAATAAATCATTTTTTATAACATAATCACATCTTCTGAGTCTATACTCTAAACTTGGCTTTTCAGAATCATTCAAATTTGTATTTAAAGTATCATCTGTGAAATACCTCAATTTACTTAAGAAATGAGTTAGTTGTTTCATTTCCAAGCAGCTATCTAAATCAACATTAGCTTCGGTCATAAGCATTTCTGACTTTTCTATCATACTTTCAGGTGTCTCAAATATCATCAGGGTGCTTGTTTTTCTCTTCTTTTTTTTTTTTTTTGGTAGCTTTATACTATTTCTTTAATCAAGTAGTTTAATTTCACTATTTAAAAATTTCAATGTGAAAAGAAAGAGAAAAGAGAGAAAAATGAGCTTTCCCCCAAGGATTCTATTTAAACAATTTAACATCTTATATCCGATTTGACTACAAACCAAATCCTGACTTAAATATACTTTTACCCAACTCTTTAGAGCCTTTTTCCAAAGAATCACTTATGGTTTGACCGGCTTGAGATGCATAGTCATTAAGTTTTGTTTCAACTCCGTCAACACCATTCTCAAAGGCTTTATTGATTGCTTGTGTGTATGAGTATCCGTGCTTTGCACCTCCTCTAACTGGTGGAACATAAGAGTGATTTTCCAAATCAAACTTACCATCGGATATTTTTCTACCTTGCTCTCCTTTCTTACTTAGAGAGCTATGGGCAATTTCACTTTCCTCATATTTACTAACTATTTTGTTGTAACGAGCCCCTCCACCTAACAAATTGTCAATATCTTGAGATGTGCATGTGTGATCACCTCTTGCCCACTGTAGACTATTGTAATACGGTCTAACAGGAATTTTTAACCCTACTTGATATAATTGATCATTAATCTTAGTCTTTTCAGTGATCAAACCTTCTAATATGGAGTAAACATAACACATATTATCACCGGTTCTTAACAGAATATCCCCGTTTTCCATTATCTTCGAATTGTACATATTCTTCAAGGTCATTTCCAACTGTAAATCAAAGCTTTTTACTTCATCAAGGTTGCTGGTTAAATTGATTACTAAGGTTTTATCCATCAGCAAGGATACAAGTACTGTTGAGTGAATATTCTGGTTTTTATTGTTGATATAGCTAACAGAAACAATATTACTTGTGGCAATTTTTTTGGATTTATAGTTTTTCGTTTGTGTTTTGTTTCCTTGCGATAGCGAAACTATAGCACCTTCATGACTAACCGCAATAACCTTTCCTTTGTATATTTTTCCTTTAGATAAATCACTAAATAACATTGGATTATCTACTAAGTTTTTACTCATTCCAGAGTTGTCTTCTTCAACATAAAATATATTGGATATGGAAGAACTCATCAATGGGATTACTTGTATTAGATTTACAGTAAATCTCCCGGTTACACCAGGCACAACCTTAAACTGTAGTAAGTTACCACTCGAAGTACCACAACTTAAAACAATGGAGGAAAATGAATCATTACCAACTTGAAGAATACCAAATTGAGCAGAAGTAACCACTTCCCCTGGAGTAAATGTGTTTTTAGAACTTTGAATGATATCTTTGATATTATAAAAGAAAATAACAGCCGGTCCTCTTTTATCAACAACCATCAAGGATCCATTACTATAACCAATGCAAACAAAACCAATGTTACTTGATTTCAAACAGCTAACCTGTCCCGCTTTGGCGTGAACTACACTTTGTGGCATAAACCCATCTCGTAAATTTGGAGAAGATCTGTGACTTATGTCAATTATTAAATCATTGTCCATAGGAGAAATGCTAAATCGAGCAAAATCAGCAGTCAAATCTTGTTGATAATATCTATTCTTATCAAACTTAAAAAAACAAACATCACCGGTGTCTTTACAAGCAACAGCCAACTCGCTGACAAAAGGCGCATATGATACATGGCTTGACACAACTTTAGTGTTTAACACATTGCTTAAGTTTATATCAAATACAGAAGTCTCCACCAATTCAGAATGAGAACCATCAAACAATCTTATAGACCCGTTTTCATGAGAAGTTATGATAACAGATCTGTAGCCATCCAACTTTCTAGTCTTGACATTTTTGGTGATACCACCTTTTAATAACGAATCTTTGTTATAAGTAGAGTGCATCATACCAATCCATACCTTGCTTGGCACAGAAGCACCTGTTGACAAGTTTGCAAACGGTCTTATCCATGACAATGATTGTGGAAGCAATGATGATTTGAAAGTCAATTTTCCACTAGGGTACAACATTGTATCCAAAAGACCATTGTCATATAAAATTAAAAGAATACCTGGATTGTGCTCACCGTTATAAAAAGGCGAGGTTCTAGGAATACTCAAAATTTCAACCATTTTGTGTTCTGTGTTCATACTTAAAATTTTCTGATTATTTTTGATTCCATAGTATGATTTCATCTTTTCATAAGAACTTACAGAGTACAATGGCGTACCACCTAAGTCAATAATTGTTAATGTATGTGGTTCTGTACTTCCTAAATCCCCACCAACAACCAACAATTGGGTGTACTCTGAAGATTCACCAGAAATCCACTTGACATCTTTGATTGCAGATACTGGTATGGTGTTTTGGTCTATAGATAATCGTGTGCCTGGTTTGTTAATTTTGGTGTCGTACAAGTTTCTGGCCAAAATCAACTTTCCTGTGTTCAAATCCCAAAATACTAAAGAGTTATCGTTGTGTAATGTCAGCATGTGCAATCCATTAGGATGAAAAATAGATTTGATTGTTTTTGGAAATCTAACTTCGTTTATACTTGCTGATTTGTAACCACCACCAGGTGCGCCTGGAGGAAGCTCATATATGTATTGCATTTTATAACTTTTCTCCAAAAAGTTGTATAAAACAGTAACATGATCATAAGAAATCAATACCTGACCTATGTTTCTTGGATTCCAAGTTATAGAATTAACTGGTGAAATCTGTAAGTTAGTAAAAATATCACTTCTTTGAATATTTTTGATTGTAAATTCAGATAAAAAGTCCTTATCAACATCATATGCTTTAACTGTACCATCTTCTAATCCAACCAAAATCCAGCTGAGTGTAGGGTCAGACTCCAAAGCAGTTATTTTTCCAGGAGCATAAAAAGATGTTAACACCTTGTTTGATAATATACTAACAATGTGTATAGAGGACTTGGAATCACAAACAATCAAATAAATACCTTTTACAAACTGTAATTTCACAATACTAACATGCAAATCATTGTCACTTGTTTTGTAAAGCTTATTGAAGTCTAGATTTATGTGTGCCTCAACTTGGTTTTTACCATAAAGAACTAGTTCATTTAAAGATGTTGATACTGCTAATAAAGATTGTGTTTGGTCATATGCCATATGAGTAATGATTCCTTCCAATCCATAGTGTGAGATCTGAAACAACTTGAATTTCTTTCCTAAAGAAGTGTTTGAGTTATTGATGATCGATCCTAAACTGTTTACTGCATTCGCAGAGGAAATATTTGGTGAAGGGAAGAAGCTACTCCCACTCTTTTTCTTCTCAGATGCCTCTGGTGAAGGCTTTTCAGAAGCTTTTGTGCTACTTTTCTTTAATTTAAGTGATTTAAACATTGTGGTATTGGGTATTATGTCTACATTTGTTATGTCAAAAACGTATGTGGCAAATACACACAATTTTAGCCGCGTTTATAACACCATCGGTGACTTTCCTATTTGGGAAAAAATACGAAAAGGGAAATAATTAATCTTGCTTTTATATAGTTCTATTATCTGTAAGATGTCTTAATAAGGATTTGAGTACACTTCAAAGCCTCGTACTTGACTTTGGCTTCAGGGAAGTTTAAGTAGCTCATGATCTTTAGCTTTTCCTTTCCTATGACCATATCAACAGCATCAGGAGATAATTCCATGATTCTAGCTAAATCATTCAATACAACTTGAGCGGTTAGAGCATCTTGGGCATCAACGTGACCAAAGTCTTCATTTCCTGATTGGAATGCTTCTTCTTCATTATTGTTGGCAATTCTTTTGGCATGAGCTCCCAAAGGTAGCAACTTGATCAATTCACGAACCAACTCATAGTTGTTAACTTCAAAAGATCTTATATTGTCTTCCCAGAAATTAGCATTTATGTGGTTGGTAGTCCAGCTTAATTGTTTGCTTTTCAATTCCAATTTGTAGGTTTCAATGTTATTTAATTTATTCTTTCTTTCGTTGAATTGGTTTAAGATATAGCTTAAACTCTCATTCATTTCTTCATCAGGCAAGTTTCTATTACTCAAGTTGTTTAAGATCATATCACTGTTCTCATAAACCAAAACTTTGTCAAGGAAGTTAGGTACATATATTATAAGTTGCTGTAGAATACCCAAAGCAACTCTGGTTACCTTGACTTTGGTAGATGTGTTAACCAACTTCAACAGTTGTAAAGCATAAGTTTGGTACTTGGTTGTTAAAGTAACACAGTATGATTTTTCAAATGTCAAAACCCATACCAACAATAAAGTGTAATATTGTAATTGAACAGACAAGCTGTTGGTTGGTGGAAGAGCAGCAGCACTTCTGATTGTATTGTTAAACATACCAGATAGACTTTGTTGATTAATAGTATTGATGTTGAAATAATACTTGTTGAAAATAATTACATCAAATAGTGCTGATGAAAATTGATTATCGTATTTAATAAAGGTGTTTTTATAATCTGTTCTTAAGCTTACTAATTGCTCAGCGGATCTAATCATTAGATATAGCTTTCTAACTGTTGATGTGGATATATCTGCATTTTGTGCATTCTTATTAGCTAGAGATTGTAGCAATGGGAAATAAACTGCAGTTAAAAATTCCTCAACATCATCCATCTTTGTCTTTTGTTTGATTGTATAATTTGAGACTTTGAAATAAACGGATATCAAATTAATACTCTCGTTATCTGTTTCAATCAAAGAAAAAATTTCAGCCAACTTTTCAACAAAATTGGAAGCCAAGCCATATTCTAAATGAGTTGAAGATAGTAACTTTATTATCAATTTAGATCCTAATTGAGCTGATGACGACGTAGCATCAGTCAAGAATAATAAAGGTTCAATTGCTGAGACAGCTTTGTTGAAATCTAAAATACTCTTTGGATTACTGATACAGCTCAATATGCTGTGTTTCAAGGTCTTTTTAAATTGCTCATCCTCTATATCATCTATATCGATATCAACAGATTTTCCAAAGAAAGTATCGTTTTTGGTCAAATCTACTAGAAGTCCTTTGAAGTGCTCGGAGTCATTAAAAAGAACTTTATCAAAGCTTTCTATGACAGTGGCTTTAGTGTTTTCTTCAGTCATCTTCTTCTGTTTTTTTTTGGCAGGGGGGTTTGCTTTGGTTGTTTGTTCAACAATTTAAAATCAATCTTAAATGGTTGTAAGTTTTTCTTAATTATTTTTTTTTTAAAAAAGAACGCTTTTAAGCTTTTAAAGGGTTGGCTAAAATTTTTCCCACTGAGTACATTGAGGAAACGTGACCAATTACAAGGAATAGCTTTCTTATATCCGAACGGATTATTAAAACGATATATACAGAAATAAGGGGCTAATCACTATCAGATAGCCCACCAGCGTATGTGTGCATTCCATCCAAGGATATACCAGAATGATCTATGAGTTCATAGTGCATTGAATCTGTTTTCACCAAACTTGATCTAGCCTTATCGAACTCTTCTTCCTCGTCCTCGTTGATTACGGAGAATTCAGATAGCTTGTTCTTTAATTTATCAAATATGTTACCTTCATCTTTTTTGATGCTCATGTCAGTCATTTCCTGTTCTTTGTCCATTTCCTTCTTCACCTTTTCATCATGTTCGTCATCATAAAACTCCTGAATGATGTCTGTAAACTTGCCAAAGCTGCTTTGAAAGAAGTTTGGCCCGGTAGGTTTATTACTGCTGTTATTAGATGATATTGGAGTTACTTTCTCTTTTTTATTAGGATTCAATTCGTGATGGCCTAATGATAAGATCTCATCTGTTGTTGCTTTGATTTTGGATGTCCATCTGCTAAAGACTTCGCTAGCGCCATGCTCAGTACCTGTTGGTAATGCCTTGTTATCGTTTAAAGTAGAATTGTTTGGAGCTGACATAAGCTGTTGACAATGAAGCTCCCACTCTTTAAGACTCTTTTCTGCTTCAGCCAATTGAGTTCGCAGTTCGGAAACGTATCTCTGTCTTTTAGCTAATTCCAAAAACAAGTTCTCCATATCGTTACCAGAACTAAAATTCAACTTATTGCTGTCATTAGTAAAAGACGCGTTTGGTGTTTCTCCTACATTCTCCTTTTTCATAGGTGTGCTGCTATTGGAATGTTCCTCAACCAGACTGTTGTTTAAAAAGTCTTTGTTGTTGCTGGTGATACTAAATCTCATTGACTTTTTAGGAGATAACGACTGTTTTCTTCCCAAAACATCTGTTCTGCTATTAGTTCTTGTTCTAGGCTCAATATTAGTATTTTGTTTTTTACTCGATAGTTTTAACGAAATTAAACCGTCTTCAAAGTCATCGATCGATTGAGACTTGGCTGGGGTAGAATGTACGTCGTTGTTTTCCATAATGTAAAAATGGTTGTTTATGAATGCTCTTGTTTTATTATTATTACTAGGTTTTTTAGATTCATCTCTTTACCTCTGCTTCTAAGTCCAAACAAGGCATATACTAACCTACTTGTTAAAAACACGAAGGGAAAAATCCTCAATAATGGTGTTCATAACAATCGTTGAGATCAAAAAAAAAAGAGTGAAAAAAAATTATAAGAAAACACACGGACTTAAAGATTCAAAAAGTTGATGATTTTAACTAACACGATGGAATATCATCACCTAATAGATGGTTTTCTATTCTGGTCATAAGAGAATACTTTACTCTGTATATAAATAGGTCATTGGAATAAATACATTACTTTTTGTTCAAGTTTGAAACTAATTCTTTGAACTTTTCAGTGGAGAAAGATTTTGGTCTTTCAATGGCCATACCGTAAGCTCTGTCTAAGATCAATTGAGGTAATACACCGAAAGCTCTAGAAATACCGAATAATACGGTGTAGAAGGAGGCTTCAGTTAAACCGTAGTATTGTAATAAGACACCGGAGTGGGAGTCAACATTTGGCCATGGGTTCTTTGTCTTACCTTGCTTGGTTAAAACTTCTGGAGCGACATTATAAATAGCAGAAACTAACTTGAATAAGTCATAGTCTGGGAAATGCTTTAAGGCAAATTCTCTTTGAGCCATGTATCTTGGATCAGTCTTTCTTAAAACGGCATGACCGTAACCTGGAACAACTCTTCCGGAGTTTAAGGTGTCCCATAAGTACTTTTCAATAGATTCCTTGGAGTAGTCACCCTTGACAGCTTCTCTGAACTTGAATAACCATTCTAAAACTTCTTGGTTAGCTCTACCGTGTAATGGACCAGCTAAACCGTTCAAACCAGCAGCGAAAGACAAGTATGGAGAAGATAAGGCAGAACCAACTAAGTGAGTGGTGTGGGCAGAAACGTTACCACCTTCGTGATCAGAATGGATGGTTAAGTATAATCTCATTAATTCATTGAATTCTTCGTTACCTTTGAAACCTAATAAACTGGCTAAGTTCTTACCGTAATCAGCATTGACATCAACCTTGATATCGTTTAACTTACCGTTGTGGAAGACGTTGGAGTAGATTCTGGCACCAATGGATGGTAACTTACCTAATAAATCTAAAGTATCTTCATAGGCGTAGTCCCAGTATGTAGATTTGTTGACACCAGCAGCGTAGGCCTTGGCAAACTTGGATTCGCTTTCTAAGGAAACAACAGCAATGGAGAATTGGGCCATTGGGTGTAAGTCCTTTGGTAAGGAGTCTAATAACTTGGCGGTGTGTTCTGGTAATTCAGCTCTGGAAGCTAATTCTCTGGATAAATCCTTGGTTTGTTCCAAAGTTGGCTTTTCACCAGTCAATAGTAACCACAATAGGGCTTCAGGACATGGAGAACCTTCACCAAACTTAGGTAATTGTTCAGTAACTTCAGGAATAGTCAAACCTCTGAATCTGATACCTTCGACAGGGTCTAAAACAGAACCTTCCCAGACCAAAGACTTGATACCTCTCATACCACCGTAGGCTTGGGATAGCTTGACTTGGTCGATGACAACATCACCATATTGCTTTTTGAATTCCTTGATGGCGGCGGCCTTGGCTGGGTAGATGTCCTTGAAGGTATTTTTCAAGGTCTTGGCTTGAAGAAGATTGTTCTTTGAGAAGTTTCTGGCTTGCTTTAAAGCGGTGAATGTTTGAGTTCTTAACATTTTTTGTACTGGTTCTGTTATGTTGTTTCAAAACTTGCCTTCAAAACTTCTCTGCAAGTACATGTATTTTCCAAAACAAAATCATCTCATTTTTAAAACAACTAGCTTAAATATTCCTTTCGTGAATTAACCTCCTTTAACCAGCTTTTTTGACAGCCAAAAAAACTGTGGTTTACCTTAGCCGAATAAAATAACGTCCTTTTTTTTTTTTTAAGGAAATACGAAGAACCCAAGTCATGCATTTCTGGGAATTATGGATATTCAGCCGTGAAATTTCTATCACCAACTATTTTTCTATATAGGGGAAGGGATCCGAATATCGGAATAGGATGAACCTTCTTATCCAAAGGTGATACAGAAGTTATTCATGCCGGGTTTACCCCTAATATTTTTTCTGCTTCCATGATTGGAGTGCAAAAAGATCTCATCATATACGGAGTTATTGTTCTGGAAGAGATAGTAGGCTATCTTGTTTGACTTATGTTCCTTGAGGAGCTTGAAATTTAAGCCTCTCTCCATTATGTTTTTGACCAGCACGTGATCATCAGTGAATCTGCTGTTAGTGACACATGGCAAGGGCAGAACGAAAAACAGCAACCCTTGGTTTCTACAGAATTTCTTTAATCTCCTCATCATTTCACCCCTTTTATTCTCATCAGGCACAAAATTCACTACCAAAGAGCATGAAATCAAATCGAATTTTTGTTCATTTGTTTCGGGAATCGGCTTTAAGAGAAAATCTTCTTTTTTTATTTCTGGATGATTGCTGTTCAGATCGATTCTTTCTATGCTGTTAACAAACTTCTTGTATTTGTGTTTGCTAAGTATGTTGTCTACTCGTAAACAGCCTATTTCTAAAGTTTTCATATCTCTGAAGACTTTTCCAGAATCATTCAATTCAAGTATCCATTCCATGAGCTTCTTTGACGAATCACCACCCCTATCTGAATTTTGGCCCATTATTGATGCTATTTGGTATTTTTGTAAGCCTCCATTATCAACAATTTCCTTTGTTATAAAATCCAGTATGGAATATAAAGTATCTTTATCATGAAGTGAAAGTTTTTTATTTTTTTGATATTTCTTCCTCAGATTTAAAAGCTCATCTTCAAATTTAAGATCTAAAATCACATTCTTCATGTTTTTACTCAAGTATGACTTAACGTAATTGTTTATTTCTTCATCATCTGTTTTTATCAGATCGATGCCCAGCAGCTGAAATATGTATGCTCTGCATTTGATCAAAAAATGATACCGATTTATAATTTTCTTGGTAGTCTTAGGCTTAATGTTGACTGCTTTTGTTCCAAGCTTGTTCAAATTTTTTCCTGTAATTGTTATGCTTTTTTTACTTTTTAATAATGCCATGGTGATTGGTATTGATTTAGATTTATCTAATGATAAAGCAGTTTAAAAAAAAAAAAAATTAATACTAATAAATAAAAAAAAAAGAAACAAATTGATGTCTCTTTGGCTTAAACCCGAAAAAGAAATTGAAAAATGTAAAAAAGAAAATTAGAAATACCTCATAAGGGGCTCGAACCCTTGACATTTTGATTAAGAGTCAAACGCTCTACCAACTGAGCTAACAAGGTGAGTAATTTCTAATATATACTTTTAAAGGTTGCACATGTATACATTAGATCTGTTAAAGTTTTACAATGTATAAGAGCTTGGTATGTATTGTTAAATTAATTAGAGTACATGAAATGTGCATTTCCTGAAGCTTTATACTTAAGTGAAGTATTATTTTTTTTTTAAAAAAAAAAACATAGTTAACCCTCTCAACAGCTTTGGTTCAATTGAGTGATAAACAAAACACTACGCTTAAATTTCACTCTCGACTTTGATTTTTCACGTATTCAGTCGCAAATACAAGACTTTAGAAACAAACATCTTGTTCAACTCTTAATTTAAACCCAAAAAAAAAACACAAAAATTAACGATTTTAAACTTGTTGTATTTCATTCGACTGAGTTTTTCCAACTAACAAATCCATGCTGTTTGATGATTAATCCATGATATTTTCCTGGTCAAAAATCTCGAACTTCTCGTACGAGCAATATAGGTTTTCAGTTTTTTTTTTTTTTTTCTGTTCATTTTTAATTTTTTCAGAGTCATTATAAAGCTAATAATACCGAAACAAACCCAAACAAATCACCTATAATCTTAACTGAACCAATGGCTTACTTAACCATCATTGCTAATAACGACTCATTTGACGAAAAATATTTGAATGAATTTTTAAAAATCAATAAGCTTGAGACTTTTAAACAAATAGTCCTATCTTCAAACAAAGCCATCAGATTTGAATTGCCTGAAAATACTGATATTTTCACCCAACACGATATTCAATATCCAGAAGACAAACCTGAAAACTTGGTAGCTGTTGTGAACAACTACAATAAATTCAAACCAGAACTTGCTATTTTTGATATGGACTCTACTTTGATTTACCAAGAAGTCATTGAACTTATAGCTTTTTACGCCAATGTTGAAGATAAAGTCAAAGAAATCACAGACAGAGCAATGAATAACGAAATAGACTTTAAGGAATCCTTGACTTTGAGATGCTCTTTATTAACTGGTGTTCCACTAGAAACTTTGTATCAAGAAATAATTAAAAAAATAGTTGTTACAGAAGGTGTCCCTGAGTTTGTTAAATTTTTAAAAGGCTTGGGTTGTAAAACAGGTGTTATAAGTGGAGGTTTTGAACCATTTGCAAAATACATTCAGCAACAATTGAGTCTTGATTACATGAAAGCCAATAACTTGGTTATTGAAGAAGGTAAATTGACTGGTGGTTTGACTGGTGAAATTGTTGATGGTCAATGTAAAGCTGTTACTTTGAAAAGATTAGCACAAGAAAATAATATCGACATAGAAAAGACTTTAATGGTTGGTGATGGTGGTAATGATTTGCTAGCCATGGCTGCTGCCGGATATGGTGTTGCTTGGAATGCTAAGCCAGCTGTTCAAATCCAAGCCCCATCCAGATTAAACTCCAAGAACATGATTGATATTGCCTACATTTTTGGGTACAACGATGAAGAAATTAAAAACTTGATTTAAGATCGTTAGATCACGTGCAACACGTGTTTGTCGATAGTTTTCAAATTTTTAAAAAAAAAAATAAAAATTTTTATTTAAAATAAAGCATATTTCACTACGCGTTTAACATTAATACATCGTGAAAATACATACTAAGTACACGAAATATGATACATAGAAACCAAATAACCATAGACATAAAATGGATGAAGTAATAGAAACCAAAGAATTGAACTTGAAAGAAAAACTTGTAGACAAAAATTGGAAAAATAGGGTTGAAGGATACAAAGAACTTACAGATTTGATACAAACTTCAGACACAAATTTGGAAGATATATATCAAAGTTATAATATAGAATTGTTTTTGGATGATAATAACGCAATAGCTTTGGAAAAGGGATTACAATTTATTTTAGATTTTGCTAAAATTTATGATGGATCTAGTCTAACAGAGATAATAGTTCCCAAAATAATAAACAAAGGTCTCAGCTCCGTCATGAGAAAGACAACAGCGGAATTATCTAAGGAAGTCGTTATAGTATTGGCCCAAAAAGAAGGATATCTTAAGGTACTTGAAATCATTACAGCAAGCTATAGTAATCTTAAAAATAAAAAACTTGATAAAATAGTGAATTGTATGAGCATACTGCTGGTAGCTGTTATTGAATTGATTGACACGGATATCAAAGATACTCAAAAACAAGCAGATTTGTTGACAACTTTGTTAGCTTTTTATCAGCACAGTAACGTAAAAATTAGAAAAGATGGTTTATCAGGGTTATCTTTGATCGAGGGATTTGTAGATGAAGAAGTATTTGAAAACGAGATTTTATCGAACTTGAAAGCTACACAATTGAAGGAACTTGATAAAATTAGAAAGCCTAGACCTGTAAAGAAGGCCAAAACATGGGAAGAAAAGAAAGGAACGAATTTATTGAACGAAGAATACATAAATGCACCTGTTTTTTTACAAAATTTGCAAAATCCAGACTGGAAAATCAGAGTTGAAGTTTTAAAAGATACCTTGTCCAAATTGGATTCTTTAGAAAAGATTAATTACGTTGAAGAAAAATACAATCACATATTTACAGGTTTGGCTAAAGTAATTAACAAAGATGTTAATCTGCAGATTGTTCAACTATCTGTAGCGCTTGTAGACAAAATGTTTGACCTAATAAAGGATAGTCAATATATTGCATCATACATACCTTTAGTCATTTCCGAGGAGTTGAGTAGAATGAAAGACAAGAAGTTAACCGGACCTATAAAGCAAAGTATTTCTGAAATGGTTCGAGTACATCCTGAAAAATTATTATTTTTTAAAAACTACTTTATCAACAACTTTGGTGATAAGCTGCTAATTCAAAGAACCGAATGTTTAGCCCTCTTTAATGACTTAATGGAGCAATATACTACTAGCATCAAGAATATTTTTTCAATAGAGTCCATAGAAGAGATTTTGCCTGTTTTGATCAAATTCTGCAAAGAATCGCAGCCCAATGTCAGACATCAAGGTTTTAGAATATTTGCTTTGTTTTTTAAATACATTCCAGATGCAGAAGATGAACTAATATCTCAGTTAGACAAAATGCTAGACTCTTTAAAAATAAAGAAAATAGCAGAACTGAAACTTGGTTATGAAGATGCCAGAAAAAGGCCAGCTACTTCACCTTTGAAAATAGAAAAGGTGAGAAAACAGAAGAAACCAGAGCATGAGCTTCCAGAAGTGATTGAAGACGCTAATGCTACCAGAAAACAAAACAAATCTAAGGATCAGTTGCCAAATACTGAAGATGTCGATGCTATGAAAAGACAAATACTTATGTTGACACAAGAGAACCAAAGGTTAAAGGAAGAAGTCAAAGAGTTGAAAGAAACATCAAGAATGAGTAGCTATGTTAGCATTCCGGAACGTGCTAGTAGAGTCAACTCTGGTGCATCAATCTCTTCTTTTGCATCTTTTGATGAATACTACAATAACCAACTAGCCCAAACCACCCAGCTTCAACACAGAGTTCAAAACATAAGCCGTAGATTGAGTAGCATAAACCTAAGCCGCAACGAGTATGATAAGTAAAGGTATCTCTTGAACCTTAAACTCAAACAACAGAAGCTTTAACCTTTTGAATTTTAAATTTGTCTTTTTTTTTAATTTTAAGCCCATTATTAAAGCCTCTATTTTTTTTTTTTTTCCCTCCTTACTCGTGGTTCATTAACGCCGCTAATAATTTGAGCTCTAATTCAAATAAACAAAGCCACCATTTTTTAAAGTTTTAAAATATAAAAGGAGGTCTTCTATAACATTAAAGTTAACAACCAAACCATAAATATGAGCACTTTTAACTCTATTACTGACTTACACAACTTACAATTTTATACAAACTTAACTTCAATCATCAGTCAAACAGTTTACTGTTTTAAATCCGAACAATCTATGGACCATTTCAAAAAATACAAAGGTAAAAACATTAAAAAAAACGTTGATGGTTTGTTTGATGGTTTGCCGTTGTTCTCATGTGAATTAAAACGTGATAGCAGTTATTTATTATCACTAGATAGTACTAACTATACTATTTACAAATATGTCATCATACCTAGTGATAGCAAGCATCCAGATAAAGCGATATTAGAACAAAGATACTTGCACAATTCTAAAAAGTACAAGCTTATCGATGTCAATTCGGAGTATAATGTTACTATTTATAAGGTTGTTTACTGTGAAGTTGTAAACAAAGTTGCTTTTTTATCATTGAGTAAAACCAAAAGGTCGATTGTTAACTTTCCATTTGAATCTTTAACCATGACTTTCCACATTTACCATGACTATATCACAATCTCTAAAAACTCTGTCTTTGATCAGCATCAATGGATATATAGAAACAACGAAGGTAATGTCTTTGTTGATGGCTTTTACATAAACGATAGATATAAACTGGTTAATGCAAATGGCGATGTTGCTGCCGAATTTGATAATACCAAAAGATCAAACAAGTGGATCACCACTACTTTAAGAGAAAAAATAGGTGATTTAAAGTTTCCATTTATAAAAAATCCGCCTGGATACTCGACAAATGAAAATGTGCAAAATTATGAAAATGATTATTTGGTTAAGTTCCATGAACAGGTTGTATGCATGGTCTTTGTATTAATTAATTTCAGAAGGGCCCAAGAAAAGAAAAGAAATAATTGGAGCAACTAATGTAATGGTCCCCAATATTAATTTCTGCTACTTTTGGATATGTACTTTTTTGTTTTTTTCTAAATATATCATAATAATTTAATTCTGTTTATTTTAGTTTTGCTAAACATGTGTAGAAATTTTTATTTAGAAAGGATATAAGCTGTTGCTCAGGTTTTTAGAAAATAAAGTCATTTATTATCCAATTTTATGTTTATATTAATGGTAAATGTATTTAATCTGTTGGCCAAAACAAAATGTGATTAAAAATTATTAATTAGCTAGGTAGGCAGACTTTATTTTGGGTATCCAAAACAGCGCTGCCAGTAAGGAAAGCACTAGAAAAAACGCTAAATATCCATGTGTGGTTTTTGCCTTATTTAAGAAACTCTTTAATAATGTTCCCTATCTCTTGATTTCACGTGAGCTATTAATTATTATAATCAAAAAGTATTATAATGTTGCCTAAAATCGTGGATACGTTTCCCAACCGATATGATTATATCCAACGGGGTTTTTTACTCAAAAAAAATAGTTAGGTATTTACAATCCACTGTTCTTTCGTTCTCGGTTCAACATAAAACGTTTATTACCAGCTGAACTCCGAACCAAAACTTCAAAAATATATTTCACACATGATACTGTTAAGTTTTTCTTTTCATTTTTTGCTGATAAATTTACATTCAATCTTTTAATACAAAATAGTATCTTTTTTTAAGATATAAAAGTGTTATCTAAAGTATGATGGTAGAGTATTTAATATAAAAAATAAATTATGGTTTCTTTATTTCTTTATGGTCCAATAGCTGTAATAAAAAATGAAATCATGGTAGTTTATAATAAAAGTTGTTATATGTTTGTAAATAAATACATTGTTACAAATAAACAAAAAAATTTGTTAAAATTGTGTTTACATTTTAAAGTTTAAAAAAAAATTTTTTTAAAAATTTTTCAAGTATTATATTAAACGTAAACACATCAAAGGTGTAATATATTTAAAAACACAAGATTTTTTATGATTATTACAACTTCTACTAACAATATCTATAAAATAAATTGTGGTCTACAAGGCTAGCTATTGGTCATAATTTAAAGAAAAAAGACAAGTAAAATGCTTGAGCATACTTGCAACTTGGATATCTGTGCTGTGCTTTATGAATTTTTGTTTCTGATAAGTTAGGCCAATAAAAAATGCACAAAAACTATTTCAAAGTGACCAAAAATAACCCCTACAAAAGACACCATTCGTTTATTTAACGGGTTTAAGCAAGTTTGTTTTTGAAAATTGTAAACCCAAAATGTGGATTTTCAAATACGATAATTTTTTTTTTGTTTTTATTTTTTAAAACACACTGAAAATTCAGTCTTGTAATTACAGAACAGTAAAGGAAAAATTGTATTTGATAAAGCTGCATAAATACCCTTTAAAAAAATATATATATATGATTTTACGAGAGATTCAAGATTGATCAGATTAAACTGCCCAAATTCTTCATACAAAAATAGCAACTACTCAAAAAAATACTTTTTAAAAGTCTTTAAGCATAGTCTAAGATGTTAGCCTAAACAGTTTTTCATGCAAAATATTTGAGTTATATAGATTAAAAAACAAATTATACTAAAAACTTTCTCTTAATACTCGAAAGATAAAGGAATTTTAATAGTTTCAATCAACGCATATAATTTGCTTTTTCGTACTTTGTGTTGATTGTTGTTTAGTATCATATCACCAAAAACTCTCCTGATGTAAAATTATAAGGGTTATACTTAAGTTTATGCCCCAATTGGGAATGTTCACGTTGTTTTGTTTATATTGCATAGATGAAATTGAAATTTTTTTATCACATTCCGGGCTTAAATTTTATAAAGAAAGAGGGAACAAATAAGGCCGTCCTTTCACAAATTTTTTAAGTTAAATGTAATGTGTCCAAAATATATATTCAAAAAAAAAAGATCAAAGTCCAACTATCAAAAATTTTGGACTGTCTTAAACTTGTTTTTTTTTTTTTTTATTCGTTATTATATGTGCATTGCTAATATTATTAAAGTCTTAATGAGCAATAAAATCTTTTTTTCAAATATGTGTGCATAGTTAAGTAATGCATTACCAATCAAGACATACATGCAATTGTTACAAAAAAAATAGCGTTTATGATTAAAGATTGATTCTCGGTAAAATTTAATTATTAAATTTTAAGATTCTTTTTTTCTTTTTTGTAAACAACCTAGATGATTTGCAGAGTAAAATCCTAAACGGATCACTCCATTTATTTATTTTTCTTTTAACCGAATAAAAAAAATTTCAAAGTGTCGAATTTGATCATTCATTTAATTTTTGTCCAATAAATAAGGAGATCAAAAAAAATAGTTTTGGAGAATGCTGTTTTAATTCCATCGATAGCTAATTTTATACTATAAGTTTTTTCACACTTTTTGGTTGAAACCATTAAAAACAATACACTTGTACTTGTTTGAGGGAAGGGGGGGGGGGGGGTTTTTTATGGTTGAATATTTTGTAATATTTTTACTAGTTACTTTATGGCCTGATAAAAAATATCCATCTATTGAAGATAAAACCCTACCAAAAATTTACTTCTAATATGCGTTATATAATTTCTGCAAAAAAAAGAAAAATATGCATGTATATTTAGTTGTATTTCTATTGTATATTTTAAGCTGAAGATTCATGAATTCACATGTTTTATATCTGGACATTCAGTTTTAAAAGTTTTCAATTATATCCAATTCTTTTTGTTGTTGTTTTTGTTTTTCCCTTTTTAATAAATTTCAGTCAAATTTTGACAGTTTTATATAAAAGAGGTCACTCACTGATAGATTTAACTGATGAATTTTTGGTTATTAAAATAATTGCTATAAATTTAAACTTGAATCACCCACAAACACACACTCAGAACATTATGACATAAATGCTGCAAATCAAATTATTTTTCTTTTATTAATTTACTTAACACCAGTTTTAGGTACTGGTACAGTTGATCTTGGACCTATACCAGGATGTAAAGTTCTTGATTCTTCTCAATTAAACTCAGGTTTCAAAGGTAATCTTTAATATCATCTATGGATTAAATTTGTTGGAAACAACAGTCCCGAAAACATACCTATGCAGAATAACTCCGCCGAGTATTTGGACGGTGGGTATGCTGCAAACAATAATCCTATTACCTACGGTCATAGTGTTTACACAGAACCTGGTTACGTTGCAAAAGATTTTGTTGCTACGGACATTTCTTTTAATAATATTGACTTTTGTGCCAGCCAGCCAGGTAAAACTTGTCTTAATCAAGAATTGTAGACAACGCTTCCTAATTTTGTTGATTCAAAGGGAAAAGAAATTTTGCTACCTACAACCAATTTGGTATATCATATGGTTGGATTGATTATTCCTCTACAAAGTGGTAAACCCTCTTTTCACTTAAACTATATTGATGATCTTGGTATAGTAAGTATTGGTTGGGGTTTACAAAATTCTGGTGATTGCTGCTCAAATTTCAATGCTTCTGGGCAAGTCATACAAGGTTCCAGTATTTTTTCTGTTTGGACACAATCTGGACCATCTGGTACGAATGTTCTTGACATAAACTTGCTCCAGGGAGTTGCATATCCTATTTCCGTTTTTTACTTAAATGTTGGTGGTCTTGGAGCTATTTCTGTTTCTTATGTTGATCCAAACGGTGTCAACCATACAGATTTTGGCGGCTTTGTTTACAACAAAAAAGATGCTTCAACATGTGCCTATGCAAGTATCACAACAGCCACTTTACCATGGGGCCAATCAACAACCTCATATACAACCACATCTTCCACTAAAACAACTTTGGTGCTTAATAAGGCCACTTGAGGTATAACTTATACTGAAAAAGTGGATTATATAACAGAAATCAAATACACACCTGTTCCAGCTGTTGTTTCAACTACAACTAGCTACATAAGTGGAAGTTCATCAACTACTTTAACTACAATAGTTACTTCTTTGTCATCAGGTGGCACGTTGACAGAAATGTCTACACTTTATGTGATTGGTATTCCATCTAAATTTTCAACTTTGTATACCACAACAGACTGGACCGGTACTATAACTTCAACTTATTCAACAGGTATTACAACAACTACAGGCAAGGATGGGGTTCCTGAAAAAATTGAAACAATATATGTTGACAATCCTGAATCTAGAAAAACTATTCCATGGACTGGTACTTATACAACTAATGTTTTATCAAGTGTTGTTACCGCCGGTCCTGATGGCAAACTAACAACATCCCCGATCGTTGTTGTTGAAACACCTGGATCCACCATAACCACTTATTGGACTGGAGCTGATATTACAACAACCACATCAAGTGTTGTTACTGCCGGTCCTGATGGCAAATCAACAACATCCCCAATTGTTATTGTTGAAACACCTCAAAGTACAATCACCACTTATTGGACTGGAGCTGGCATTACAACAACCACATCAAGTGTTGTTACCGCCGGTCCTGATGGCAAACCAACAACATCCCCAATTGTTATTGTTGAGACTCCTGAATCTACCATGACCACTTATTGGACTGGAAAGGGTACATTTACCAGCAGTGTTGTTACCACTGGAAAAGATGGCAAACTAACAACCTCCCCAATTGTTATTGTTGAAACTCCTGACTCCACAATTACTGTTCCATGGACAGGTACCGCTACCAAAACAATTACCTCCAGTGTTTTATCCACTAACTCCGCTGGTAAGGTCAACACCTCCCCAATTGTTGTTATTCAAACCCCAGCTTCCAAGGTTACCATCACCACCCCATGGACCGGAACATTCACAAGCACCTACACCACCGGCATCACAGTAACTGGTAAAGATGGTGTTACCTCTGAAATCACCGAAGTTGTTATTCAAACCCCAGGTTCGACTTTCACCACTCCTGAATCTACAATTACTGTTCCATGGACTGGTACCGCTGCTACAACAATTACATCTAGTGTTGTATCTACTAACTCCGACGGTAATGTTACCACCTCCCCAATTGTTGTTGTAGAAACCCCTCAATTGACTTTAAGAACAACTGTTCCTTGGACCGGAATTTCTACAACATCTTACACTACCAAAACAATTATTCCAGGTACCAATGGAATTTACATTACTGTTCCAGTTATTGTGGTAGAAACTCCAATATACAGAGGTTGGAACTCATCTTCAGTAACATCAAGTAGTGCTAGTTACACTAAAACTTCAACTTCAACTTCAACTTGTACTGATTATAGCTGTCTATTGCCTTCATCCACTTTCGTTACAACAAGTAGTGCTACATACACTGAAACTGAAACTGCAACCTGCACTGACCACAGTTCTCAAACAATATTATCGACTTCTTCAACAACAAACACTGCTACTGATATTGAAACTGTAACTTGTACTGATTATAGCTGTCAAATAAGTTTATCCACTTCTATACCAACAGATACTATTTCATTTACAGACCACAGCTCTCAACCAACTTCATCCACATCTGTACCAGCAAATACTCCTACTGATACTGATACTGAAACTGTATCATGCACTGATGAAAACTGCCAGTTACCTCCTGCTACTTCTTTTACTCAAACTACTATTGAAACATCTTATGTTAGTGGTTCTAGTAATTCCTTATTGTCCCCTGTTTCCAGCGTTGCACCATCTGTTGAAACTTCATCAGTTATTATATCTACTCCAGCTTTGATAACCACAGCAAATGAAAACAAAGCTGCTTCTTTGAAATTGGGTGGTTTATTTATATTGTTGTTGCAATTTATCTAATTTGTGATATGATATAATGTTCGTTAGTTGATTAATTATAAGTGTATGTATGTATGTTTTCATAATTTTTATTTCATTAAAGTTTTTATTTTTTTTTGTTAATAAATAATTTGGTTAGCACGTTCTTATGTTTGGTTATTGAGCCTTACCACGAGAAGGAAATGAGCGAGACAAAAAGGTTTTAAGTGTCCAGAGCAGTGCGCGCATTTGGAAAAAAATTTTAAGAAAAAAAAGGAAAGGAGTGTATGTGAGTGAGTGCGGAGCACGATCCGTACCCGAAGTGTAGCGGAGTTAAACGAAGCGGAGCATAGGGTACAGAATCCGTTAGCAGCAAAAAAAAGAAGAGGACGAGAGCAGCAACAACAGAAAACACACACACTGATAATGTTAGATTTATTTTGATAGAAGTAAGATACAGAAAGTGGTGGTAAATAAAATATGGAATGAGGGTGGAATTATTTGCCAAAGTGATAATGGTGATGGTGAAGTTACTGGAGGTAGAGATAAGTGTTTGTGCTGAGGAACTAACTAGACACCACAAAACGTGACCAAGCCATGAAGTGATGTTCATAGAAGAGTAAGTAGCAGAAGCAAGGAAATAGTGAAAATAGTAAAAAGGATGTATATAGTTTATATAGTTTATATATTGATGATGTTAATGATAGTAATGCATAAATTGTTGTAACTAATAATATTGTTTACAAATGTTGTTTAGCAGATGTTGTGTAAAAGTGGCAGTAGTTGGGTAATAAATACCTAAGTGTAAAACCCACTACTTTTCATATGTAAATATAACTCAAAAAGGGAAAAAAAACGTGAGCAAGTGTAAACAAACGGGGAGATTTAACTAGCAAAAAAAAGTGCACCACATGACCAGGTGTAAACAACGGGAAGGGGAAAAAAGAGGGAGGGAGGAGAGAGGGAGAGAGAGAGAGAGAGAGAGGAGAGAGAAAAAAATATGAGTGCGAAGCACGAGTACGTACGCGGCGAGGAGCGAAGCGGAACAGAGGGTACAGAACCAATAGCAGCAATAAAAAGAGGGAGGAAGTGGGAAAAAGAGAGAGAGGAAAAAAGAGAGAGGAAGTGGGAAAAAGAGAGAGAGGAAAAAAAAGAGAGAGGGAATAACACAGGTAGATAGTAATAATAATAATAATAATAATAATAGTAATAATAATAATAATAATAATAATAAAAATAATAATAATAATAATAATAATAATAATAATAATAATAATAATAATAATAATAATAATAATAGTAGTAAGTAATAGTAATAATAATAATAGTAATAATAATAATAATAATAATAATAATAATAATAATAGTAGTAATAATATTGGTAGCGGGTAGAAGAGAGAAAAAAAGAAGAGAGGAAATAAAAAAGAGGGAAAAGAGAAGAAATAAAACAGGTAAGAAGAATATAAGAAAATATATAAAATAAAATAAGTAAATTACAAAAGTCAAAACAGGTTACAAAAATATATAAAATAAAAACAGGTAACAAAAAGGTCAGGTCAGGTCAGGTCAGGTCAGGAATAGTAATAGTAATAATAATATACAGAAAATATATAAAATAAAAGAAGACAAAACAGGTAACAAAAAGGTCAGGTCAGGTCAGGTCAG